>HG993155.1:6088928-7303214 GCA_905231865.2 Boloria selene
TTACCGAAACCGCCTCGATTACCGAAGCCGCCTTGATTACCGAATCCCCCTCTTGGACCACTGGTTCCCCATCCTCTAAAGTTTCCTCGCTTAGGCCCGTCGGGGCGGAAAGAAAACGTTGGTGCTGCACGCTGAATTCCGTAGTCGCCTGCGTCTATTACGCATAGTGCTTTAACGCAGTCTAGCACCTGAAACAAAAAAAAAATATTAACAAAATAATTAATGGATTAAAACCGTCTTTCTTCCTATTTTTGATTTGAAACAGTCGTTTCTTTTGATTACGGATAAATTATTAGAGATCCAAGCATTTGTAGACTGAATGACTGACTTGATACCTCTACACTCCTCAGACACAGTTTTTTTTCGAAGTATGAAATCCTGAAAACTGAAAAAGCAGTGCAAGCTCGCTTGTTTGAATAACTGAGAGAAGCTGGTACAAATTCTGGTCCCTCACCTCTGACATTTTCACGTACAAATTATTACTAACATTAGTCTTATCGTGAAAGAAAACATCGTGAGGGAACCTGCATGTCCGAGTCCCAGCTAGTTTTTGAAAGACATGTCAAGTTCAATAACCCGCACTAGGCCAGCGTGGTGGACTATGGCCTGATCAGCCTCGTATTGAAGGGACATTTTAATGTCAATATAATCCAAAAAACGGTTTTAAGAAGACACCAACCTTCTGTTCTTGGGGAGAGAAGGTCAGAGCAGCGTCTGGTTGACTGGCGGCTCTTTCTACAATCTTCTCTATTGCCGGTCGTAGCGCCGTCACGAGGGCGGCGGTACGCGGCGACATTTCGAAGTTAAGCCAGTTGTCTAGACGTACTACGTTGTCGATCTGGGGGAGAATCAATGCAAGAAATATACACCAAATGACTTACAGAATCTGAATCTTGAGATGTATTGATCCGTAACACAAGCCTCGTAGCTTACCATGGAACTGTATGGTGCTGTGTGTAAAGTTTAATAATGTCTCAACATATCTAGACAATGTGAAGTCAAGTCTATGTGGGTACTCCACAAGCAAGCAGTTCATTTTCTTAATAATACGTTGGGACATTATTACAACAGCGCTATCTAGTTCCGTGGTAAGCTACGAGGCTTGTGTTACGGACACCAGATAGTTGATACACCACACATAATATATAAATTTTAAATACATACATATTATAAATATAAACACCCATGACTGACTAAGCATTTGTGCTCAATAAATGAATGTCCCCAGCGGGACTCGAACCCGCGACCGCTGGCGCAGAAAGTAGGGTCACTACCAACTGAGCCAAACGTGTTCATTCCAGAAAGATCCAAAACAAAGGAAGGAAGGGTCTAGTGCCATGCTAGTTACCTTCGGGTAGCTGCAGAATGGGCCGGCACGCCCCGTATAGTACCACTCTCTCACAGAAGACTGGCGTGAAGTGGCAGCTATGCTGTCACGTTTCGTCCGGTAAGTGAGAGTCCGGGAGGCCCATTCCCCATCCCTCCTCCCTCCCTCCTCTATCTTTACTCCCTCCTTCCTCCCTCATCGCTCTTCCCTCCCTCACTTTCCTGAAAGGCCGGCACGCATCTACAAGCCTGGCTTGTAAATGTCCATGGGCGGAGGTGATCACTTCCCATCAGGTGAGCCCTGTCCTGCCCGTTTGCCCCCTTTTTACCATAAAAAAAACCATAGCTCAGTAAGTCTACATACCCACTCCACCTTCCTGCTAGCGAAGAGCAGCAGATGCAGGGGTGCCACCATGCTGGTCTGCTTGCAGCTGATCGCGCGAGTGCGAACCTTCTCCCCGAAGACGAAAAGCGGTGATGGGAACCTCTGCTCTTGGTTCGAGCAGTTCACTGACGTCTTGTGGATGAGGGCCGGCTTGCCTTCCGTTGTTAACACCTGGATGACGGATAGATATATGATTTTTTTTTTCGCATTACTAATACTCTAATAGTACAGTGGTAGCCCAGCGGTACAACGCGTCGCTTGGATAACCGAGTGATGCGGGTTCAAATCCGGGTCTCGCACCTCTGATATTTTCATGTGCGAATCATTTATATCATGATTACCACTTGTCTTACGGTGAAGGAAAACATCGTGAGGAAACCTGCATGTCTGAGAAAACCTAACAAGTTTTCGAAAAGCATGTGAAGTCCGCTAACTCCCACTAGCCACCGCGGTGGACTATGGACTGATTCCCCTCGTACTGAGGGAGGCCCGTGCCCAGCAGTGGGACGTTAAAAAGGGCTGATAATGATAATAATAGTCTAATATTAGCAAAAATATGGGAATCTGAATATTTGATATTAATCTCAATTTAAAACACATTTCTAAGACCAACTGACAGATGACAATTGTGGATGAATTTCATGTATAACTCTAAACTTTTCTTTATTATATTTAAAATTCAGTTTTATATAAGCTCAAGTAATATAGTTCAAGTTTTATAAAAGGCATACTTTTTATTATATTATTTCGAATATATATTTTAGTAACACATAAAAAATGACTTTAAACAAGTGCAAGAAGAAGACTTTTAACAATATTATTTTTTATAATGAATAATTTAAAGACAGTGGTAGCCCAGCGGTAACGCGTCGCTTGGATAACCGAGTGATGCGGGTTCGAATCCGGGTCTCGCACCTCTGATATTTTCATGTGCGAATCATTTCAATCATGGTTACCACTTGTCTTGGTTACCACTTGTCTTACGGTGAAGGAAAACATCGTGAGGAAACCTGCATGTCTGAGAAAACCTAGCAAGTTTTCGAAAGACATGTGAAGTCCGCCAACACGCACTAGGCCAGCGCGGTGGACTATGGCCTGATCCCCCTCGTACTGAGTGAGGCCCCCGTGCCCAGCAGTGGGACGTTAAAAAAGGGCTGATGATGATGATGATGAATGAATAATTTAGCATTTCACCTTCCGTTTCCCTTGATGCAAGCACACATTAGGGTACAAGCCCATACATAGCAATGCTATGACCAGGTCCAGATCTGGGTCTGAAACGTTGGGGTTCCATCGTTGTGGGACACAACATTCTTCTGGGAAACCTACTGCTGTTGTCAATATGTCTGAAATAGAAATAATAATAATATAATTTATATTAGTACTATTAATATAATAATAATAATGTTCTCCGACCGATTCCGGCCATGGCGGCCAATCTCATTGAGACTGGCCAACTGCGCAGGAGATATTATAGTGCACAAGTGTATGCGCAGACACAAGTGCACTCTCTATTCCTATCACTCTCATACTCCGGTGGGACGACTACTCGACACGACCAGTGAGAGCTAAGGCGCAGGACCGACGGCTTTACGTGCTCTCCGAGGCACGGAGTAGTACTATTACTAGTGTAGGGACACATTACTACAGATATGCTTACTATGCACTAGTTAGTAACACAATATGTAATGACTTGGAATGTGTTACGCCCGTCTCGCCAGTCACGGGGAAATCGGGTAGCGAACGGTCGCATCCTTTCTATTAGCTAGTATAGTAATGTGATTTGTGCTACCAATAAATATACACGTATTATATAATATACCACTCTCTCTCTCTGACTGCCAGTTTCTATAACTCTATCTACCGATAGACCGGTAGATACTTTCATACGATTCTGACAGGTTGTAACTTTTAATGTGTCAAAATAGTATGAAAGTAACTACCAGTCATCGGTAGATAGAGTTATTGAAACTGGAAGTGAGTCGGTCCCTCATATCTGAGGCACGTGGTCAGCATTGAGGTTGCATCTGGAGCGGATGATCTGCCTCCATCGGTTTCTGTCCAGAGCGTCTCTTACAACCGCATAGAAATGTGTGGACGACGAGTCTTTCACCTGATCGGTCCATCTTGTTGGTGACCGACCGCGTGATCTTTTGCCTTCGGTGTTTCCAATCACAATTAATTTCTCCAAATTTCCGTCGCCTCTGCGCACGGTGTGGCCGAAATATGAAAGAATGCGTTGTTGACATATTGTAGACAAGCGAGTTTTTATATGGAGTTGGGCAAGGATCGATACGTATAATATGCCACTCACTAAACTTTTATTTGCCCCGATCCCCGTGCCTCAATACTAGTATTGTAGTGTTTATACATTTATCTGACTAGTTACTCAACCTCGTTCCGCTCGTGTTTTTTCCCTAGGTAAGCTTTAACAGTTAGTATAGATCGCGCCACGAAAGATGAGACGATTTATAGGTAATAATTTTAATATAACATTGCTATACGCCTTATTTCGAAGGTCATCAAAACATCCCTAAATAGATATTGAAATTAATTATACATAACTCTTACTAACACGACTTTACCTGCGACCTACCTAACTTTAGCATATAGATTTTTAATAATAAATAAATAATAATAAATATGTTGGGACATATTTTACACACAGCACTATCTAGGTCCAAGTAGGTAAGGTACGAGCCTTGTGTTACGGATACCAGATAGTTGATATATTACACATATAAGTTTAAATACATACATAATACAAACATTCGTGCTCAACAAATGAATGTCCCAAGCGGAATTTGAACCCACGACCGCTGGCGCAGTAAGTAGGGTCACTACAAACTGCGCCAAACGTGTCGTCAAAAATTTATGATAGATGTGATATGTTCTTGAAGATAAGTATTCTCTATGTTGACATGGATTACCTGCTATCATTATACGAAATTTCCTCAAAACTTTTCTAGTGCTTTATGAGCAATTCATTCAAATTTCTTTCAAAGAAATTTTAAAAAAGCTGAATGTTATGCAGAAAATTAAAAGAAAGCTGAAAAATGTAAGAAAGCTTAACAACGCACTGATAAGTTGGTACTTCGCCTCGCAGGTAACCCGTAGGGTGGTGTGTTGCACGCCCTTCCAGTCGCACCAGTGCATCTCTGCGTCCTCGCCCTTCGCACGTTCACGCTCCCACATCTACGAAGAAAATCTTTATTATAAACCTACTAGCGGAACCCGCGGCTTCGCTCGCGCTAAATATAGCTAGTATAGTATAGATATAAAATATTATATCAATACAATGAACACTTACTAAAATTTAATAATAAAAATATTAATAACGCCATCTATTAGAAATCATAACGCATCATTTGATAAGTGAAAACGGAATTATGATTTAGGAGTTTAACTAGAATACATTATTATATTATTCTTTTTTAATAGTATTTTATGAATTAAATATTTTTTAATGTAGTAAATATATTATATTTTATTTAATTATAATATATTATATTTTGTTTTATAGACTTTGGTTGTTTCATTTGTATTTTGTTGTCTGTGACGTTTCGCTAGAGTGGCCAATATGGCGACTACGATTTGTCTGTCAGCATCATTAGAATTAAACAAAATACTCGACAATCCGAATTTTGGGAATATATGCTGTGGACTCGAAATCTTTATTTTTGTATGTTTTATTATTCAGTTAAGGTTTCGATCGAGTCTACCGTAACCCTTGACGAAATTATTAATATAGATTAATTTTTGAAGTGAAAACTTATTTAGGCGCACCGCACACAGATTTGTGGGTAGTAAGTTAGGCTGATCCGTCATGCTCGGAGGTGAAACCCTCGATCGGATGAACTCGGGACCGCTGAGTGTACCCGAGCGAGAAACATACAGTCAGCTGCTCTTCGCAGTTGTATCGCTGTATTTCGTATGATCAACTCTTACCTCTTAATTGTCTTTATTATTTATAGTAGTTATAATTGATATGTAATAATAATAATAATTTTAATTGGATTGGCCAATGAAGTTTTCTCTTCTGCCGTGCGGTCTTAAGCGCACACTCTTTTTTTTACAAAAATATACAATACACAAACAATAATATTATAATATGCATTTTAGTGTAAGGGCGGCCTTATCACTAAGTGATGACTTCCAGGCAACTTAAGGAACGCAGCCATATTTTTAAATTATTTTTTATGGCCTCCGATCCACCCCCGGTGACCACCCATAGTAATAAAAATACTTCAAGAAAACCTTAGACTTTGTGACCAAGCAAGGTATTTTGTCCCTATCAGAATGGGTCAGTAGTATGGGTACATTCCTTTAGAGTACGAAGAAACAGCATGGATGGGTACTCGTTTATTAGAAGTCACAGACTATTTATATTTTAAAATATAAGATATAATATTTACGCGTTACGTCTTGTCGCCATAATGACAAGACAACCTCCTTTCTTCCTTGAAACTGAAGACAATATTTTGGAATCATAAGGGGTTCTAATTTAAACCATAGATTAGACAAAAAAAAGTGCGTGTGTACAAAGTACACATGTCAGAAGTAAAACTTCTTTGGCAAACTAATTTTTAAATCTCGTTTATATTTATACTAAATAACCCCGTCTAAGCTCGTTGAGAGAGATCACACCCACGAGTTAGACAGAGTTAGAAATGTCACTGACTCGCGAATTAAGGCTAACTCTTCCCCGTCTCTGAGTGCCTGGTACTATGGACTTATTTTTTCGTTTTATCGAGTTTGAAATCACAACGATTCTAAAGAAGTTTCACTTCAAAAACTATAACAATACCTGAAAAGCATTCAACATAGCCACATGATCTGAAGCCCGCTGGCCTGCCAGAGCTCGTTGGTGGCCGCTCAGCCTCCGCCTGCCTTCCACTGTGAATATCTCTGGGAATGTCGTGGAGTTTGCTGCCATTGTTGTTAGAGCGTCTCCTACACCAAGGACGAAGCCTAGTACCATCATCTTTCCGAGACGAGGTTCTGAAAATAGGTTTATAGGTTTAAATATAAATATATATAAAGATAATAAAATAAGAAAATCATGTTTAGCTAACTTATTATGTATTAATAGACAGTGGTAGCGCAGTGGTAACCCGCTTGATTATATTATAACCGAGTGATGCGTGTTCAAATTCGGGTCTTGCACATCTAATATGAGTGTGAGAATCATTTCTATCATGATTACCACTTGTCTTACGGTGAAGGAAAACATCGTGAGGAAACCTGCATGTCTGAGAGAACCTAGCAAGTTTTCGAAAGACATGTGAAGTCCCGCACTCGCAACCCGCACTAGGCCAGCGCGGTGGACTATGGCCTGATCCACTAGATATTGAGAGGGGGCCCGTACCCTCTCTAACTTTGATATCTAAACTAATATTATAAAGCTGAAGAGTTTGTTTGTTTGGTTGAACGCGCTAATCTCAGGAACAACTAGTTCGATTTGAAAATTTATTTTTGTTTTGGATAGTCCGTTTATCGAGGAAGGCTATAGGCTATATTACATCACGCTACGACTAATAGTAGCGGAGCATCAATGAAAAATGTTGCAAGAACGGGAAAGGCAGGCGTTAGTTCTGCGAGGTATAATACCGCGCTACTCAGTAAGAATTTCGTTTCCGGTCTTTAAAACACGTGCGTAGCCGCGGGAAATGCTAGTTAATCATAAAATTTAAGTACCAGGAAACCATAACACACAAGCAGCTCACCAATAGGCAGTTTAGCAAGTATAGTTCCCAGGGGTGTGAGTGTGTCAGTGGAGTCCAAACAGCCAAGCTCCCGAAGAAGTGCTTCGGCTTCAATGACTGCGTCCAGTGGAGGAGGTTCAGGCGCTTTGGAGAGGAAGTGACCTATGTTACCGAGGCGTAGGAGTTTTATGCTGTAAAATATACATGTTATTATTATTTATATACATGACTTATATTGTGTGTTATTTTGTAAAATTACAATTATGTCAGAGAAGACAAATCGAAAAATTAAATGAAATCACATAAAAATATACTATAATATTGAAAAAGAGAGATTAAGATAAAAATTAATTTTAGTCCCGCCATTTCTTTCTTCTCAGGTGAAACTTCTTTAGAATCGTTGTGATTTCAAACTCGATGAAACGAAAAAATAAGTCCATAGTACCAGGCACTCAGAGACGGGGAAGAGGTAGCCTTAATTAGATCTCGCCCACCGCGAGTCAGTGACATTTCTTACTCTGTCTAACTCGTGGGTGTGACCTTCGCGACATCTCCCTCTCTCAACGAGCTTAGACGGGGTTATTTAGTATAGATATAAAAGAGAATATAAAAATTAGTTTGCCAAAGAAGTTTTACTTCTGACATGTGTACTTTGTACACACGTACTTTTTTTTATCACTACATAGTATAAAACAAAGTGGCTTTCTCCGTCCCTATATCCCTATGTATGCTTAAATCTTTAAAACTACGCAACGGATTTTGATGCGGTTTTTTTTAGATAGAGTGATTCAAGAGGAAGGTTTATATGCATAACTAGCTGATCCCGCGGCTTTGCCTGTGCTAAGTCTAGGGAATATACCTCAAAGCGAGCTCGTGCAGCGGCGTACGGAACATCTCTGCCGTCTGGTGCTCGTCGAGGCGGTCGTAGCGCGCGCGCGAGCACAGCGTGAAGCACACGCCGGGCCGCACGCGACCCGCTCGCCCTTTGCGCTATAAACACATTTATTGCATTATTAAATTATAGGGGCAATGCATTTATTACGTAAGACTATTTAGGGGGGGTGGGGGAGGGGGTCGACCATGTCTTATGTTTTCTTACAAGAGGGTGGGAGGGAGACTCGATAGTTCTTACGTAAGATCAAAAAATGCGCAAAACTAAAATTATACTTTGAATTAAAATTACAAATAAACATTTCAAAAAATTATTACTTTGAAGAATAAACATTAAAATAAACCAAACGTGTATTCATTTTTTCTTTTAGCCTCTTACGTAATAAACAGGGGGGGAGGGGGTCGGCCTATTCTTATTTTTTCTTATAATAGGGGGGGGGGGGGGGATTCAAAAACTAGCTAAAATAGTCTTACGTAGTAAATGAATGGCCCCATGTCACTATAAAATTGTAAATACCGTTAGATTATAAATTCGCAATTTACAATCTCATGTCAAACTGTAAAATGGAATGCATCGGAACGCACCCCGCGAGGTGATTGAACGTACCGCCATATTTGTTTGTTAAGTCATTTGTTGTATGTAAGGTTCACAATCTTTCGACAGTTTACAATCTCGCAAGATTATAATCGAACGATATTGACAATTTAACGGTTATATTATATACATTTAATAAAATTCCAACTGAGTCGAATCTATACGTGAAATATGCTTAGAAAAATAGGTTTATATACTACTAAAGTTAAAAATATACATATAAATTAAGAACCAACTTTATATATAAAAAAAGTGCTTACCTGTTCTAGATTAGTGCGACTTGCCCAAACAGTAGCATATGAAGTCATATTGTTGTGAGAAGTGAATAACTTAATTTTGGCCTTGCACGAATCTATTACGTATACCACATCGTTGATTGTAATCGATGTTTCCGCTATGTTTGTTGATAAGATGATCTGAAAAAGACATAACGAAATATGGAAAACTGTTTGACGTTCAAAGAAAAAAAAAGTGCGTGTGTACAAAGTACACATGTCAGAAGTAAAACTTCTTTGGCAAACTCATTTTTAAATCTCGTTTATATTTATACTAAATAATCCCGTCTAAGCTCGTTGAGAGAGGTCACACCCACGAGTTAGACAGAGTCAGAAATGTCACTGACTCGCGGTGGGCGAGATCTAACTAAGGCTAACTCTTCCCCGTCTCTGAGTGCCTGGTACTATGGACTTATTTTTTCGTTTCATCGAGTTTGAAATCACAACGATTCTAAAGAAGTTTCACTTCAAAAATTAGCAGGCAGGTAGTTTATAGTAAGTAGACATCCACTAAGAAAGGATTTTGCGACAGGGCTGGATTAAGGATTTCTAATGACTCTCGGAAGTTTGTATGAACGTCCTTCATTTTTTTCCACAAATTTTAGATTTCCACCTAGCACCTAGGGACGAATCCGAGGGAAGAAAGGGTGAGACGCTTGTATATAATAAAATATATCACGAGAATGTTATACCTTAGTAAGTCCAGGCGGGGGTGTAATGAAGACTTTCTTCTGATCATCCCTCGGGATTTGACTGTGCAGGGGTAAGATGACGTATTTTTCGCTATTACCAAATATTTTGCTTTGTAACAAATGCTTCATCAGTGCAAATATTAGGTTCCACCCCGGCAAGAACACTAGCACAGCCCCCTCGCTGCCTAGATTCTCTATGTATAGGAGCATTGCTTCAATTAACTCGAAACTTAGCTGGAAACGAAATATTTCGTTTAATTTAATTACAGATTTATAGTGTATATAGTATGTAATTACTTTTAAATAAAACGATGTTTTAGAATTTTTGGCATCTTTCGTATTTATTTAGATTTTTAGCTTCTGACGTTTCGAAAAAAGAAAGAAAGTTACCGCAATCATAGTGACTAACTAACACAGATACTAAAAAACAAACACTGCATTTCAATCACTAGGCGAATAATAGTATAATAAATAAACTTACATCTTTTTCAGACAATTTCGACATGGCATCTTTGGTTTTTGGTGAATAATTGTCTCCTAATACAATACTTTTATTTAAATCTTCCTCTTCTTCAATACCCAAACCTAAAAAAAATAATATGTGATTAATATATTAATGAATCTGTAAAAGATGTAAAATTTACGTTAAGTTTGAAGGATATCAGTTAATAAAGTTATATGCCTAATTTTACCCTGAAAAGAAATCCCTACAGATACGATTTAAACATTGCCTGCTAAAAAAGGTAAGGAAATTAATTGAGGGTAGATTGATAATAAATACATATTCTGATCCATAACATTTGTCATATATCACATGTCATACCAAATTTGCTTTCTTCATTAAGTGAGTAATCAGGCATTCAAAATCAGGCCTACAAATTAGTTAATTCGAGACAGGTGTGTCATCCCTTAGGCTTTAAAAGTGCAGTGATTATTACTTTATTTTATTTTGATTATTACGTTAACTTATCAATATTACCTTCATCATCATCATCATCATCATCCTTGTTGGCTTTCTTTCCAGATGACTTTCTCTTCCTAGTATCGGGTGGTGGCATAAAGTCAGTGAGTTCTATGCAATCTTCTAAGAAGTATTGTTTCACTGGGTATGTGCGTCCGGGGACCTTGAAGTTGTATGGAAAAAATAAAAAATTATTGGTGCTATTATAAAAATACAATACGTATTCTTGATATTATAGTTAGTATCTTACAAAATGGCGAAAATAAATTACCACTATTTAAGCAATTAAGTTTGAATAAAGTAAAAAAGATAAATAAAAAAAATTAAAAGTGCGTGTGTACAAAGTACACATGTCAGAAGTAAAACTTGAATTTAAATTAAGGCTAACTCTTCCCCGTCTCTGAGTGCCTGGTACTATGGACTTATTTTTTCATTTCAGTTCCATATTAAAACACATATTAAAACTAAGCAGTAGATTAAAATCGGCTTCCAAAACTTTATAACACAGAGACTTTTATTAACTACTTAGTTTAAAAATATTTAAAAGTAAAAATTAAAATAATAATAATAATAATGTTTATTTACCTCTATAACTGGACAGTTTCCGAAGTAGTTGACAAACAGTGTAGTATCAACAGTAGCTGACATGAGGATGATTCTTAAATCGGGGTATGTATGTGCCATGTCTCTTAACAGAATCAAGGCGAAATCAGTATCGGCGTCACGTTCGTGAACCTAGAGAAGACACTTTATTTGGAGTAAACTTATTTTAAAGGAAAAACAAGAATTGTAGACTTTATTTGGACTAAATTTATTTTAAAGGTATTAAAGATATTGTATACATAATCACTAAATAAGTCGTGTGCCTTTCCCAATAGGATCTCATTGGGTTTTCATCAGTAGAGAGAGTTCTTTCTTACTACTGATGTCATATATCTAGAATATATGACATCAGTTAGTTATATAGTTAGTTACCGTTTTTATTTGTTAACTTTAATCCTTTATCGGGATCTTTTATAATATTACACATATTAGTACCATGGCGCGTTTGTATGTCTGTTCACGATAAACTCAAAAACTAATGAATAGGTTTTTATGCCTTTAGATTCATAAAAATGTTTTGGTGTATATTCATCAAGGTTTTAGGTTGTTAATTCGCTGAAATATAAAGTTTATCGTTGAACATCAGTTAGTACAAAATAAAAATACTAACCTCGTCGACTAAAACATGGCTGACCCCTCTCAGTCCGCTTTCAAGTTTCCGTAACAAAACTCCCACGGTGCAGAACAGTATGGACCCGTACGGACGAGGCAGCACCGACTCGAATCTTACTGAATACCTAAAGAAAGATAGCTTTATAGCGCAGTAGTAAAATAACCTATTGATTTTAACATAAATTACCCTAATATTGTTTGTATAATATCTTTTTTATATAAATATATGTAATCCTAAGTCGTCTCTAGAATATCATATAAAGCTAAGTATGGTAAGAGCGTCTTACATGGGTTTACCCCATACAATTGCCATTGTTTGACGACTGTATGGACTAGGAGACTAGTTCGGCATTGCAATCTTTAAAAGTGCAAGAACCATGATTCAACATTGGTTTCTTTAGACGACACGATATTAGTAGGCTCTGTAGTTCGACATAATAGTACTATGGACTATAGGGTCGTCCATAAATCACGTGATGTTTTTAAGCAAATTTTTAAACCCCATGATGATACGTGGTGAGGTTTAAGACAGGTTTACAGGTTAACAGGTATACCTAATCCAATTTACTTTTGGTAAATTAATATCAATACCAATTGGTTCATTGTTACGCTTCCATTCTCCCATTCTTCATCATCTCTTTTCTCAGCAGAGCTTTTATTTCATGATGTTTACTTACCTATTGTGGTACTTTTAAGTGTCATTTCATTCAACAGTAGTTCCAGTTCCCTCACAGGTCTTTTCAGAGATGCATGACGTAGGAAGTTTTACAGGTGACTTGGCTTAATAGCAATGTTCGTTGTCGTGGCGCGCGGTAAAATCTTAGCAACAAGGAGTTAAGGTTAGGTTAGACACACATCGAATTCCGGTCTAGAAATCGCGCCTTCAAAGAAAAAACACATAATAACTCACTACAACCAAAGCACCTAACCTTTCTAGTGATATTTCGTGATTTTTTCCGAACCTCCTCCCCCCCTTTCGAGCCTCAAGTGACTAATGGACGACCGCTATGCTATTTGACTGTATGAACTAGTAGACAGACTGTAGTAGACCGCAATAGACCGTAATAGACTTTAGTAGACTATAGTATCTCATACCCCACACTCTCTCCGAGCTGCTCGCAGCGCTCGCTGGCGACGCGCTCTGCCACGCTGACGGCGGATATCCGGCGCGGCTGCGTCACGAACACGTTCGCCCACGCGCCCTGTCCGCTCGCCACGTAGTCGTCTAGGATGAACTGGCATACCTGAAGGCATACTTTGCTTTATCATATCGACTGTGATTCTGGATGTGCAGCAAGCTTTCGATAGGGTATGGCACCGTGGACTACTGTACAAAATCAAGGCAACCCTACCACATAGCTACTACCTAGTGCTACAATCCTACCTCGGGGAGAGGCTGTTTCAGGTGAAAGAGGCTGGAGCAACGTCCACATTCTATGAAATCAAGGCAGGGGTTCCGCAAGGTTCTGTATTAGGTCCCTTACTGTACATCCTCTATACTGCGGACCTCCCTCGGATTGATAATGTCACTGTAGCTACCTTTGCTGATGACACAGCTATCCTAGCTAGCCACAAAGACCCACAGAAAGCTACAGATGATCTGCAAAAAGGCCTGGACTTAGTAACCAAGTGGCTACACAGATGGAAATTAAAAGCTAGTGCCAGTAAATCTGTACAGGTCACTTTCACCTTGAGGAAGGAAAACTGTCCACCCGTCAAATTGGAAAATGCTACTCTACCACACAAGGACACAGTTAAATATCTTGGCTTACATCTAGATCGGAGATTGACATGGAGGCAACACATAAAAGCAAAAAGAGAAGAACTTAATATAAGATATAAAGGACTGTACTGGCTGATGGGAAGGAACAGCAAGCTCTCAACTGACAATAAGTTATTGATTTACAATGCGGTGCTCAAGCCAGTAAGGACATATGGAATACAGCTCTGGGGTAGTGCTAGTAATTCGAACATCACAATACTGCAACGGATGCAGAATATGATTCTTCGATCAATATCCCAAGTACCATGGCTAATCACAAACAATGAAATACATCAAAATCTTAAAATAAACACCGTTAAGGAAGAAATTGCAAATGCATCTAAAAGATACGAGGCCCGGCTGAGAGACCACCCTAATACACTGGCAGCCGAACTAACACAGCTAAAATATACCAAGAGACTGAAAAGAAAGGACATATTTCAATTTCACACACCAAACTGACCCAGTAATGTCCTGAATAGATGTCTTCACTGGAGGGCACACTCGACATGACTGAATAACACACAAAACATCTGCTCATAGTATATCTACTAAGCACTGATTGCAGGTATTTTGAAAGGAAAAAAAAAAAAAAAAAATATCGACTGTGAACTGGCCTGTGAACTTTTTGTTCCAAGTTGATTTATATTGTCCTATCTCGTTTTTATATTAGCAGGAAGCATATAATGCTACTTTTCTTTTTAATAACATGTGCAATAAACATATTTTAAAACTTCGTATTTTTAATTAATTTACTAGATGCTATATTTATGACTCAAACAAGTTTTTTCTTCATCCTGTAAAGTTTTCAAAATTGAGATAGGACCGGTTGCCAGTTCACAGTCGATTATTTATTATTTAGTAACCACTAAAACCGGGTAAAAAAATAAGACATAACCATTACCTGAGTAGTTTTACCGCAACCAGTGTTGCCACGTATAATAATTACAGGGTTGTCGTTAATAGCTTCCATTATTTGCGAGCGCATCGCATACACTGGCAACTGTTCTCTTTCATGGACACTTTCCTAAAATAAGTTCAATATTATCGTAAAATAAAATATATATAGAAAAATACGATATGATAAAACCTAACAAAAATCTATAAATAAAGTAATTAAAAAATAATAAACGAAATCTACACAAATACTTAACACAATCTAGTAATTTACATAATTATAATAAAAATTAATATATAAACATTTTCATACCTGGTATAGAGTACTGTTCTGGCAAACATTTCGGTGATGTTTCTCCAAATCTGCACTAATGTCGTCTAAGCTGGTAGTAGCTAAGGGACCCTCATCTGTTTATACAAGTGATTTTACTTAATAAATATCATCAATAACAATTTAACCTTATTTATAAAGCTTGAAGAAAAGTAATTATTATGACAAATGTCTAGATTTTTTTTTCTAAAATTGTAAATATTACTGTAAAATTTTTTTAAAGATGTCATACTTATATATATTTCATGAAAATTAAGAAGCTATAATGTAATAATCATAAAAATTTATACCATATCATTCTACATTCTACAATATAAGAGTATAATCATATTTTGAATAAAAAAATGTTAGCAATTAGCTAAAATAAAAAGACATATATAAATTTAAAAAAAAACTTTACATATAATAGCTTACCAATATTACACCCAGTCCAAGCATTCCAATTGGGCTGTGGTGGTGACCAGGAGACCACACCCGATGGAGTTTGACGAGCGTCCCTCATAGCTTTTACTCTGTCTATTTGCAATAATGTTACTCCTTGTCCCTCTTCATTTGACTCTTGAGGTGCATTTACATCCACTGGAGTTATTTCTATCTCTGAAATATAAATATTTAATTTATTACTTACTAAAACTCAACTTCAATTTGCATGAAACTGAACCTTCATCTGGATTCATCATGGTACTCATCACAGTTAGTATAAACTCATCATCATCATCATCATCAGCCCTTTTTAATGTCCCACTGCTGGGCACGGGCCTCCCTCAGTACGAGGGGGATCAGGCCATAGTCCACCGCGCTGGCCTAGTGCGAGTTGGCGGACTTCACATGCCTTTCGAAAACTTGTTAGGTTTTCTTAGACATGCAGGTTTCCTCACGATGTTTTCCTTCACCGTAAGACAAGTGGTAATCACGATATAAATGATTCGCACATGAAAATATCAGAGGTGCGAGACTCGGATTTGAACCCGCATCACTCGGTTGTCCAAGCGACGCGTTACCGCTGGGCTACCACTGTCTTGTATAAACTCATAGGTAAGATATATATTCCTGTATTAATATATTATGTTAACTAGGATAATCAGCTATTATCATACATTTCAACAGAATCTGTCCACACAGACAAAAGTTCTAAAAACTATAGATTCGGCCTCAGTATCTATAATAAATACTATTTTAATAAAAATATTGCTTGTACAGTTTCGATTCGGTCGGAATTTTATAATAGAATGAATGAATGAATTTAGTATAGATAACTTATTTCATACAGTAAAAAGCTAGAAATTAACAAAGATAAGTCTGGATTTATGTAAATGCCTTTGAATGCCTGTTATAGTTGAAATAATAAATACAATATACATTATCTCTAACTAAAACTATTGAAATATCTCACCTTCTAAGGTATTCTCAAGTTGCTTTTCCAGTTCTGGACTAATTGCCACCTTATATGGTTTCATAATACCTTCGGAGGACCTAAAATAAATTTACATTGCTTTACTATTAATACATATGTAAAAACTTTAAGAATATATCCCAGGTAAGAATTGGTTTTATGACCTATGTCAAGTTAGTGTGTATTAATTCAAATGGTAATTTGAAAATATTTGTTGTACTTTACAGTATTTTTTTCTTCTATTATTGAAACATAGCTTTTTCTAATTATTTATTAAAGATTTATATACACACATATATACATATACACTATAATCAAATACTACTTTCTAGACTTAGTATAATATTTTGTTAAAAGTAAGTATGATAATCCAAAATATGAGATATATTCTGTATTGTGAATTTCACTTTGCTCCACAAATTAGTAACTAAAACCCTCATTTCACCGTTCACATTAATATTTGCCAGATCATATAGACATACCTGTCCTTCTTTAATGTTCCACTAAATGCTTCAATCACACCAAGATGGTACAACTGCCTCACTAAAGACAAGGCACATGATTTACTTGCGGTTTGCTTGTTAGACGCTGTTTCACGTCCAGTCACATTACGGCCTAATTCTTTAACGTATATCGACATTTCACAGCAAAAACTCCTAATAAAACATAAATTACATTAAATGTTTGAATTAATTCTTAAATATGAAAAAAAAAATTAAAAACACAACACAATACATTTTCTTACCTATTTAGCAGTTGATTTTGTTATTATTTTTGTATGATTGGACTCATATGCAATGCAAAATATTATATTAATAATATTCATATCTACTACTTACCCAAGCATGTTGAGAACCAGTGCAACATTATGAAAGGAGTGAGGCCGTAAATACAGTCACCTTAGAGAACTCTAGCACCTGTATTGAAAATGATCTAAGATTATTCTCACTCATTAAAAATCTCTTACTTAGTTTTAGGTGTTTTTTATTAATTTAAATAACACCAAAAACATTAACCATTGATTTATGTAATTTTATTTTGTCTTAGATCTTGTTTTGATATGGCATTATTCTCCAAAGTGACTGTATGTTACTCATTTTGAAGCAAGCTTTGCATTCTACTTGCAAATGTTGCTTCTCACAGAACTATTCATTTATTGTTACACATCATAAGCAAGTATGAAAATTTAAACAGTTAAAGTCACTTAAATTTTATACATTAACAATAAAAGAATCTATTTAGAAGTTAATTATAACCTGCTTTTATCATTAACTTCTTTAAAACTTCATATAAGCTTACAACATGTGTAAAATGAATGCCTCACTCCCAACTTGTATAAGTTTACTCGCGCCATTGATTTTTCAAAACTCATGAACAATCAGTGGCTTATAGCACAATAATTAGGTATATAATATGTATAAATCTAATAAGTCTATTATATAAATTAAACAAATGAGAAAATAAATGAAAAATATTAAATAGTTTTGATAATATTATAGTTTGGTGAAGAACTATTTTCTATTGCTAAATCCTTGAAGAGAAAATAAAATAATTAAATTAATTGAAAATTATATTAGAAATAGCATTTTTTCAGCATTTTTAATGTAAGGATATTATGGACAAAACTCTATGTTGAAAATAGTGGAATGCTTAATTTTCTTAAATAAAATTTTACATATCAAAGCTTTATTACATTAACAAGCCAAGAATAAGGATGCTAGTATTCTAATTCTAGCTCACATGGAATGAAAAATAAGATAAGAATGTGCAAAATACAAGTTATAACAAATAGCACTCACCTGGTATGATCAGGACCTACAGCTTTGTAAATATAGTCAGCATTGATTTTATTAATTTGCATGAATTGATGTAGTTTGGACTTGGCATTTTCCATAGTCCAATTACCATGAAGACTGGCATTTACATCCAAATCCTCAGCATCTTCAACATTTTTTTGTTGTTGAAGACGATCCATATATGTAAAGTTTTCTCTCTCCCCCCCATAAGCTTGGTAAGCTTGTCCCATACTTTCTGGACCCATTCCATCCTTTAAAAATATGTTAAAAGATATAATTGACAGAATAATTGCACTAAAACTAACTAGTGTTATATTAATACTGAAAAGTGTTACTTAAATAATTTAACATTCTATATCAATTTTTTGTTATAAATGACATATATCTGAATTTTTAAATCTACATAGATATATATTTTTTGCACTTTCAGAGCATACTTACTTGAAAAACAGATTTATTTTGTTGTGGTACTTCATTATTCCCTTCGTTTGGTTGTTCATTTTCAGGTTTCACATTAACATCTTCAGGTACGTCAGTAGCTGTTAGTTCACCAGATCTCACGAGAAAATTAAGAAAATCTCTCGAAGCATTTTTCTGTGCCTCCTTTTTAGTCACGGAATTACCAGCTGCGACGTAAGAGTAGCCTTCCACGCGAACTTCACAGAGAAATCTTTGGCGATGTTTTGGACCTGGAGACGATACAAAGTTTCATAATACAACTGGAAATTTCGATAATATAGATAAGTACTGACTTTATTTTGATGTTTTAAAGCATTCTAACCAGTGGCCCGTATATCAAAAAGAGGTGTAAGCCCTTTTTTCGCTGCCCACGAATACAGATACGATTTCACATCCATGGTGAAACAAGGACGATCGTTGAAGATTGAAGCATAAAGTAACTTAAATATATAATATTGAAGATTTGAAGAAGTATTATTATAACTATTAATTTTATAACTATTAAGTAACCTAATATTTAATTTATCTCACACCGGCGAAAACCACAGAACAATAATACTCTAAGTCTAGACGAAAACAGATTATATCATTATACAATATGAATATACATCATTTTATCGATTTGTCAAAAATATTTTTTTCCTACGGTGCATCTGTCGTCACAGTAATCGTTTAGAAATCAAAAATGGTATATTTTTAAATAGGTACTAAAATAATTTAATACTTTTTTTGCTATATTTATATACCAAAAGTACTTAAATAAATGATGTAAGCCGAAGCACTGGTGGTTTTTGAGCGTTGATGAAATTTACTTATCAGTCCATATTATAAATATTTTTCTATGTTATCAGTACATATTACAGAACCGAATCTTCCGTCGCGTCTGTCTGTTTGCGATAAACTCAAAAACTACTGCACCGATTTTCATGATGTTTTCACCAATGGATAGAATGGTTCTTGAATAAGGTTTTATTATATAACTAGCGGAAACCGCGGCTTCGCTCGCTCTAGTTTTAGATAAGACTGACCAAATCAGCAGTAACAAACAGGGGTACCGTTTGATATTTTTACCAACAAATAACAATCATATTGTAAACAGTAAACATGTTGATAGAAGTATCTATGGTCGTGGGCTTAACGATTATCAAAAACTTTGATTTCACAATCGAATCCTACTATAAACTTATAACAGAAAAAACGAATAATGAATCGCTGTTCTTAAATAAAATTGTGGGTAAAGAATCCTAGAAATTAGTAACTTATTGTAAAGTTGTAGTATATAGTAAATGTCTTAGTCTACATATTATCAAGATTCACTGTTATATTTTTTATCAATTCTTTCAGGACAATATTAATTCTACTACGCAAATATAAGTCTCACTAATAGAAATGTTATTTATTGATAAAGAACACAGTTTAACGATAACATTCTATTTAAAATGTTGATAAATAAAACATGGTCAGAGTTAAAAGATTATAAACCACTTTATTATAAAACACGCAGAACATACAACACACCCATCAAGTCAATTTATATTAATTATTATATATTACTTGAATATTTTCCTACACATTTGCAGATAGATTTAGATCATATTATTCTTCCAAATAAAACATCCAAAATATATTTTTGTTAAGACATATTGTGAATGACATTTATTAATCTGTAATCAAATTTAATTTTTAACATAAAAAATGAATTAACAAGGGAGTTGCAATACATTTTCACTACTAGTACAAGTATTATTTATAAAACAATAGAATAATTTCAAATAATTTGGCAAAAAAAATTGTATACATATGAAAATATTTTTGTCACCTTATCTTTACCAATATTATTGCTGTTTATTATATTTTTCTCTTAAGTATAACAACAGATAATTATTATTCAAACATATCCATTACAATTATACCTTTAATTGTACCACACTAGCCTTTTTCCTGAACTTGATTTAGCATCAATGGGCCAACTCTTTACTTCTAAGCTTATGTCACACATTCTATTCCCGTTTATGTTAAATTTAATAGTAATATATCATCAAATTATACTTCTTCACGAACTTTTTTCTATTTAAGACTCAAAATTATAAATATAATATTAATAAAAAACTTATTTATAGGACTTGACCAATTTCCAACATTTTATTTGCTATATTTTTTTCATAGGAATGACTACCACCAAAAGTAAAATTTAACCGCAACAATAAATCTATAGTTAGTTTAAAAAAAATTTGCTTACACACCAATTACACCAAAACAGAAAAATAATTTGTTGTAGATGGTTTTATTAATACATATTTATTAAAAAGAATTAGTAATTCTTCATAAATACACAATATTGTGATGATATAGAATCTGTGACTTCTAATATACGAGTATATTAAAGAAATAAGTTTTATAGTAGGTATATCTAATATCAATAGATGAAAGTAATTATCTTATAGCCTAGGATCCGGCATTGAGAAAACACTGAAATTACTTAATAATGTTTAAATTATTTCCATACATTATAAATATTTTAACAGTCTTCATTACATGTATATTAAAGTAACAGTAAATAATTTTTAGTAATTCAGATATTATTATTAAGGGGTGTACTAAGATTAAAATATTATTGAAGACATAAATGGATGAAGGGGATATGTCAAATTTTCGCTGATGCATAGTAATGGGTATATCATATCATGACTATTATAGTTCAGTTCACACCTTTTGGCAGCTATTTTATACATTACACAAACTTTGAATTCAATTTTCCCGAAATTAGAATTTGCTACATATCACCATCATCCATTTATGTCTTTAATCCGAGATATTATAAAATTTAATTTCAAGAATAGTTAATTTTACAAATATAAATTAATTTTAATTAGTTCATTTCAGCAAATCCTTAATTACTTTAGAATTTTTATTGCTTGGGCAACACATTTTTCATTGATTAAAAATGATAATTTGGTGCTAAATTTTCCAGATAAATTATTTTAAAATATAATAGTCAAAAATATATTTTTGATACTGTGTCAAAAATATATTTTTGACTGGGATTAGTTTAGCTTTAAATTCAATATTTCAACACATAATGATATGACAACTTATCACTTTAAATCAATGGTATTAAAATCAATTTCGTACAAACTTACGTTATAAGACAGAAAAGATATTAGTAGAGCCTTTTTCTAGAATGTTCTTGCCTCTTTTGATACCACATAATACCAAGAACAACTAGAACGATTATAACAATGGCACAGAACATCATCCAAAGGAAAGTTTTTACTCCGGACATAGCTGGCTTTGAGTCTTCTACACGTTCTCTCGGGGCTTCAAATGAGGCCGCTGAGGGGATTATGTGAGATCTGTCTTCATCTTTGTTTTGCTGAAATTCATAGAATCAATTAAATAAGTATAATTTATTTTATGCCTAAAACAATTTTGAAAATAATGGTAGATATCATGTTTTATATATTGTTTATGTGTATCCTTCCCTCTATTGTTTAATATATATAAAATCATCCTTTTACCATTTATACATTTTTTATTATAAAACAAAAACATGAAATAGAGTGTTTCTTTTCATGATGTAGTATTAAAAAAACAGCGGTAGCTTATTACATTATTAATAAGCACATATAACTTGGTATTCTATGTGTGAACGTCACTACAGGTGAAGTCCCATATAAAGTACACAGTACTATTAAAAAAACTTGAATTAATAATGTCTTTCAAGCTATAATCTATCCAACATTTCTGAGGTAACTACAATTAATTAGCAATCATTTAGACTAAAATGACTATTAAAACTAAGATATAAAAAACGTTTTCAATCACTAACCGAATCAAGCAGATCCAATTCATACATCTTAATAGCTATAATGTCATGGTTGTCGCTGAGGTCACCAGTGGTTGCTGTTGCACCAAAGAAATATCCAGTTGGAAGCAATATATTTTCAACTCTTAGACACTCCTTCCATGCGTTTTTACCTTCCAAGTCCGTTGATACTGTTCGAAATTTAGACATAGTTTAGTCAATAATTAAATAAATGCATTTAATCACTGTACAGTTCTCGAGGCGTAAGTTCAGCTTTGCATTTGTGTGAGTGATAGCTAAAAGCCAATAGCCGCGCATCAAAAACCAGTTTAAACCACTCGCAACGCACTACGCCTTCGGTCGTGCCTATCCGTACACTGCACTCACACAAATGCAAAGCTGAGCTTATAACTCCCTCGTTTCTGTAGTGCCTCTGGGATGTTTACCCAATCCCGTACAGATGGTTTCCATACCATCATCAGGAAAAAGGTGGCTTCGCTTGTGTCAAGGATTCGGGGGAGTAGAAACAGCATCCTGAGAATTGTGGCTGAGGACCCGAGAGCGCCTGTGCTGAGGCATCTCAGGCGGAATCACTGTCCGCATGAAATGCCTCGTAAGTACATGACGCACTAAATTATTTTTGTTTTGTTTTTGTTATGTTCTGTTTGTATTTATTACTAACCCTAGTGTATAAGTTATAGTATGTAAGGTTTACTAACAAAATATGGTTCCAATGTAGTTCCGAAATAAAAACAATTATTATTATTATTATTATTATTATTATGCCTCGAGAACTGTACCTAATCAATATTATTAAGTAGACAGTGGTAGCCCTGTGGATTTTATAATATATTTTCTTTCTTAGGTTTACACGAATATTTGACATTATAAATGAAACTATCTTTTAGGATTTTGTCGCGGATTTATTTTGATTTTTGGTTCCCGACGTTTCAAATGCTTTCCAGCACTCATGGTCACAGGAGAGTCTATCCGACAAAATCCGAAAAGATAGTTTCATTTATAAAGAAGACCAGCGTGGTAATACTATGACTGATCCCCCTTGTATAGAATGGAGGCCCGTGTCCAGCGGTTATCCAATCAGTATTATATTTTTTTTAATTTCTTAAAAAAAAAACTTACCAACGAGAGTATCATCCTTGTATATAATAGAGAGATGAGTATCATGGTTGTAGTTACGGAATTTTGCTTCGCATCCAGCAAGCTGAGTATGAGTGCCGTCTCTGTCATGGTCATAATGGAGACTGCCGTTGTTCACCATCGCTGATATGTAGGGATGTTGGTGCTAAAATATTATAATATATTAGTATACTATAAATTATAATACATGCTACAGTGATAAGTACATAATATTATATTTGTTACTCATTAAAGGTAAAATTTAACTGATAAAGTTTACAGTTTTTTTTATTAGCTATTTTATTTTATATATAAAAAAAAGTTATTAAAAAAACTGTAAAACTTTATCAGCAATAAAGGCTATTCTATTTGTTTGTTTAAAGCTACAATGGTTCATTCAGAACATAGATTGTTTAAATTGTTTTAAATAGGGATAGGGCTAGGCAGATGCAAAAGGGTAAGAAGCTAGTGATTTTATATTAAGAAGCTTTTACTAAAAAAAGGTACAACAAGACAGACTTTCTATCTGACATAGAGGCTTTTAGACATTATAAACTGATTTATATTTTTTATTGTAGGTAGAATTACAAAAAATGCTATTAGCACATACAAACTAATACAGCAAAATCAACATATATAGCTAATTTAACTTCACAAGTTAGACAACTACAAACTAAGCTTTGTTAATCACCAATTGTCATACCACAAGCATACTAATAGCAATTCACACTAGATATATGGTAAAAATTAAAATATGCAAGTCAAACCTACATTATGGGCACCATTATGGTTGCTGTATGTGTCGAGTATGATAGCTAGTCCTTGGAAGTAATCTTTACTACCAAACACAGGTCCAGTCTGCATCCTATCACGCACATACCAGATGGCAAAACCGTCTCCAAACAAGTCTTTACCACGACCATGCACTTTGAACTGTACTTGCAACTCCCAATTCCGTGTGTAACAAGGCTGTAATAAAAAGGTACGGATTTGTAGATAAAATACTTCTGATTATTAATTGCTAGACATTACATTTTTATAAAATAAAACAAATAACACAAGAGTTTCCTTCCTTCATTTTAATAATTATTTATTAGTCAATTTTACTCTTTCTTACATGAAACATGAAAAAAGTATATTAAATATATATATTGGGAAAATAATGTTTTTTTTCTATACATACATGTGATAACAGTAAAACGGTATGATTAACTGTTTTTTTAAAGTTATATTCATTTATCACTCTTAAACAAAATGTAAAAGTGCTACAGAAAATTGTATATAACCTTGAATATGTTTGACGACCTCATTAATTAGTCTTGGTACATACATTGTTAAACAGCATTAGAATAGATACACTTCAAATAATATGAATATTCGCACAAGTTTTATTACCATTATTATCAGTTGTTATTAGTAACCATACAAAGTTTTATTGGCATGTAGCAATTCATTATAGTATTGTAGGAGATATTTTTGTCACTTTAGTGCACTTTATTTTTTAATCATTATATTAAATGATACCTTTAAATTCAAAACATCAAAGGCTACTTCTGAAGTAAACAAACTATTTACTTATCCAATATCTATAAAGGCACAAACTTGACACTATATTTGATTACTCATACAATTTAAACAGTTTTATATTGTGTTATGTGTAAAAATAGCATTATATTCCTCCTCATTATTTGTTTGTCTTCATAATTAGATTACAAATTAATCAATGTGTGACATTTATTTTTATACCTAGCCTACTATATACGTATGAGTATTAAATCTTACCGCAGTATTCCAGATAGCACCGGCTTTTGATTGCATATCGGGCGTTAAACGAACATAATTAGTTGTAACTATCGTATTACCTAAGAAGTCCCAGTACGGCACTGACATACCACTACCTGAAATTAACCAATTTATTTTATTATTCGAAAAGACTTAGTTCAAACTCAATGTGCAGGTCACTCACCTTGGTAAGGTTTTGTAAGTGAATGCTCTCGTCGAATATAATCCCTAGTATTCCATTCCGCTAAAATGGGACTTAACAGTAGGAATAAAGGGAAAAACGCATTTAAAATATGGTTTAAAATACACATTTTTGTATTTTCTTAACTCCGTATAGACGTCGCAAATGTAGTCACCATGAGTGACAAGACAAACGCCAAATTATTTTAATTTAGTGCTGTGATGTGAGTTGTGACTCGAGTTCACATTTACTCGTGTCAATACGGAAAAAATCGTACTCGATTGAAAAAATATTGGATCGAGTTTACTTCGACTCGAGTCAAACACGCCCGTCACTAGTAAGAGTCTTAGGCTGATATTACAATAACATAATATTTATTACTAGCTGAGTGCTGACCCGGCGAACTCTGTTCCGCCAGAATACAATTTACTGATTATTGATTTCTGACAAAATGTATGATTTGATCAAATTTTCAACCGTAGGTACTTAACCATAGACAAAATTACCTTTAGTATTAGCTGTCATTTGCGTCTTTATTCCATGTCAGATATTTTTGTTATACCACGTTTTATAGTAACAGCGATCATATGTGGGTATTATCATATATAGTCATCGATCAATAATATTATTGATCGATGTATATAGTCTATTTTTTCTTACTTGTCTTAAGTAGTAAACAAATATGGCGGACAGGTAACCAGAGATAATTTCATAGAGATTGCAATGACGAATGAATGACAACGACTGAACTTAATGGTTTTTATGCAGTGAACGTAAAGTATTGGGTAGAAATAATACGACAAGTTAATTTGATAATTTTATTACTCGGATATCACCTCCTTACTAATAATAATTTTAATAATTTTATTTTCCTTTTTGTCTTAATATAAAGTCATTTTTAAAACTTTAAACTAAAAAAGCAAATAAGCGATCGAAAGATCTCCGAGAGCGAAGTCCCTCACTCCATTTTATTACACAGTGCAATAAGATAAGAAATCATAATAATTACAATAACAAATAAATAATCAGTATAAGTTGGTTAAAAGCAATTAAAAATCTTCTATATTCTACAGATGACACTCCTATTTTAAAACCTAATAAAATTTGAAGAAAAATGTCGTACTTTGTAATTTACAAATATTGTTATTTTTTTTAAAAGTTCAGTTTTCATTCTCGCCAAATAATTTTACATGTTACATCTCTATGATTCAAAGACAAAGTAGCGTATCGAAACGTCAAAATGTTTTGTTCATATTTTATCTATAGAATTTAGTTCTGTTAAAATTTCAATTTTAGCAAAAATAATGTGTTCAAATCATATATAAACAGCTTTTATAAGTGTAATTCATAGTGTGTGTGTTTCTAAAATAGTAATAAACGATGAAACCAAGTCTAAAATGCGGGATTTTCCGAAAATAAGTGTTTTTCGTTCAAGGCAGTGTTTGTTTACCATTTAGGACAAGTAAGAAAAAATGGACTATACGTGATGTATTGTCAAGATGGAAGGATAGCCGTGTTTTCCGTTGCTATGAGTTCAATTTTATTAATTGCATTAGCAAGGCGATCAGTGTGAGGGTCCATTACACCTTACTTGAAGAACTTAGATTAGAAGATAAAGTCTTAGAAAACATATTAATATCTTAGAATGGATTAAGTCGTGTTTAACTACGTATTATCAAAGTGGCACGAATCATTTCAAAGCAAAAAGAACTCTTTTTAGATTAGGTACTAATTCGTGCTAAAAAGAGCGATTTCATTAGTAGTGCTGAAATGTCTAGGTACCGGAGAATCATTTTCCAGCTTACAGCTTGTAACCAGATTTTTTTGTTAGTTTTTCATGACGGATATGATACTATTACTCCTAACGTAGCCCGTATTTTTTTTGCTTTGATGGATATTATTAATGAAGGATTTTTAAACAAACCTTTGTTTAGTTCAAAGTTGCGAAAAAAAACTGTTTATTTTTGTAAAGTTATTTGTTTGTTTTATTTAATTATAACTGATTATTTTAATTAGTTCAAATGTAAAAAAATTTTTCTTGATATTTTTGTTATTTTGTTATTGTAATTTAATATTTTAATTGAGAATATTTTAATTTAATGATTAATAATTGATTTTTAATTAACTATTGAGAATTGTTTTCAAACTTATGACTGATTAGTTAATTATTAAACTTGTAGTTTATTACGCCTCCGCTTATGCCTTATTATGTCTGTTTTTATATAGGGTTATGACAGATTTTTACTCCAGTGATTCGAGTCTTCGATGGACTCGAAAACCACTTGAGTCTTTCGAGCATTCGAGTGGTACTCGAGGGATATTGCAAAATGACTCGAGTGACGAGTGGTAAAATCGGACTCGAGTCCACGGTTGTGTAAACGGGTCTAGCAACAAGCTTAATTTCAGTAGTAAGAGATTTGTACGATTTGTGTGATAAGCTTCCAAGCTTCGCGTCAACGTCGCTGTACAGCGTTGCTATCGACTGAAGCTGTGCGGTGCACACTGCGCACGCCATTTCGGTGACAATTAAATGGTATTTATGAAATACTAAATAAATTCGAGGGTTGAGTAGGTACGCTTGCATCACGTGGGACAAAAAAGAGACAGAACAATATTCTATCTTAGTTGCACTGCACCCCAGTCTATCTATCATCTATCTATTTCTAGACCGTGCTCGAGTTTGATTCGACATTAAATGAAATTAAACGAGTGAGATTTTATGTTGATTGGAATAATTACAATTTTATTCGAATTGTCGAGTTGATTCGAATTGTCGAGTTGATTCGAATGAGTATTATTTCAAAAAGTATAGTATGTACTATGTACACTATGTTATGTAGTAGTAATGTTATAATTTTTTGAATATTTTCTATTGGTAAGCTTCGTTGATAGTTTTTTTATAAAGTGGTTAAATTAGGTTTCATTTTGTCAGTTTTTCAGAACTAATTTGAACATCTTACAAAGATATTATACATTAATAGGTAATATGTTGTTGTTGTTTTTTAAATTTATCCCCAATAGGGAAAGGCAAAGGACTATAGTCCATACAGCCAAATAGGTAATATGGATGCGGTATTTTCTTTCGTATCTTTAAAACAAATTATAGTATGAGTTACTTTATTTATTACCTACGAAGGAACAAGACGGTATATGCGTTTGGGGTGGTGAGAGTTTGTTTGTTTTTTTGTTTGTGCAAAAAAATGTTGCCATTTTTCTCCAAAATTACTAGCCCGATTTTGATGCAGTTTTCAGTAATGGGTTCGGGTTTTATTGGTGTATGTTTTTAGATAGCTGTGGCTGTTAAAACTCACCAAGAGGCGCTGCAGCAAACATTGTTCGTGCAAATCTACGCTGCCATTTTTCTTTAAAACTACTTTTCCGATTTTGATGCAGTTTTCAGTGATGAGGTGTTTGGGTGTGATTGATGTTTGTTCTTAGATAGGTGTTATGGTGACAACTCACCAGGTGGCGCTACAGTAAACATTTGTTTGTGCTAAACCAAAACTACTAGTCCGGTTTTGATGTAGTTTGTGGTTGATTTGTGAGGATCCTTAAATAGATGTTACGGTAGTAAATCACTAGAGGGCGCTGCAGTAGTCTTTTTTTCTTGCTTTCTTTAGGTGAAATTGAAAATTATACTTATTTTATTATTATACTTATTCTTTTCATTCTACGTAATGATATCGAGTTGAGTTTCTACAAAGCCCCAGGCAAATTTATTTGTTAATACTTATCTAGTATACTATTGTAGCAGTTTCGTATCTTCTATTATCCATAGGGTTATTTGGACGTACGACCGGGGCGGCGCATTTTATTATGTACATTATATCTATGCTTTCTAAAAAGTTTAAAATAAAGCAAAATTAAAATTTTAAAAAAAGCTCACGCTGGTTAAGAAATAATTGAATAAGGATAAAATATTTTTTGAAATCCTGACTTAAAAAATAAATGTAACGCGTTACGCGAGATATTAAACGTAAAAAGATTAAATATGTAGAGTTGATCTTTGCCATATATTTTGACTTTCCTACTTAGTATAGAACTTTCGAATTAATTACAGTCTCGGTATATGTACCTTGCGTACCTACATTAATTTTAATTTTTATACTAGTGACTCCTCCCTTGTCCCCATTAGTATATATTTCTCAGAGATATACTATTTTTTCTACAGAAACAAGTATTCTATATGTTGACCCAGATAATCAGCAAACATAATACCAAATTTCATCAAAATCTGTGAAGTGGTTTTCTCGTGCTAAGGTTTCAGGCATACCGGCAAAAGATAATTCTAAGAACTAAAGGCTCGGCCTTTGCATTGACTAATAGATGTAATTGTCTTTGAATTATGTATCTTATAATACTTTCTTAGGTTTACGCGAATATTCGACATAGGTATAAATGAAACTATGTTTTCGGAGAAAGACTAGTCTCTCCCGGGACCATGATTGCTGTAAACCATTCAGAACGTAGGGAACCAAAAATCTAAATAAGTCCGCGACGAATTGTATGTTAGTTATAATAACAAAATTATTCATTAGTGCTTTCAAATTTTACGCTTCAAATGTAACTTAATGTTTCCGAGTGTAATATTCGTTTCCTACACATGTCGTCCGGATATGCAGTGAAAGCAATTACAAGTATCTATTAATGAGGTAACAAATCTTTATATTAATGAATAATGCATATCAAACTTTTTTGTTTGTTTTTGTAATAATAATAATATTGATTTTAGTAGAATTTTTACTTTTAAGCCCAGTAAAGCTACTGAAATAAATATTCTTGGTTTGTCAATCATGTTATTATCAATAACTAGCGACTCACCCTCGCTTCGCTCGGGTTGGTCCCAATCGATGTATAGATTTAGTGCGAGCGTAGCCGCGGGTTCCGCTAGTAATACGAGTGAGCCTTCCTCTTGTATCACTTTATCTGTTAAGAAAACCGCATCAAATAAAATCCGTTAGGGACAGACAGACAGCGAGAATTGACTTTTTTTATACTATGTAGTGATTGTGGTGTACTTTTTCCAAAATTTAATAGCTTATGGTATTAACTTGTAACTTTTTTTAGAAATGTTAAGTTACTTATAATAACAAAATGCAGAAATGTTTTGTACCAATTCTATATTTAAAGAATAGCAATAGCTACAATTCAATAAATTGCTCAGAAACAAATTCTTGCAAACGAAGGTAAAATAAACGCATATTAGGTAGGTTAGGTACATACAATTTATGATTCCAGTTTTATAATGTTTATATAATAATTCTATGAAAGTGTAATTTTGTGCGCCCATTATGATTTATTACTACTGTACAGTGTACTGTACTGTATTGTGTTAATTATGGCGTTTGAAGGAATATACTTACCTACTCGTACTGCTAGCTTAATTAGTACTAAGTACGACTATGACTACTTGCTGTGTCCTTATTTTCAGAAAATCTATAAAAGCATAAAATTTTTGCTTTTGTCACTAAATTAGCATTATTTTTGCACTAATTTTTAAACTATTCTGCTCATTTTGCCTCGCTACGAGTAGGTTTTAAGACATTGTTTAGTTAAAATTCTCATTGGAAAGTAATGCTAGCTTTTTTTACAGCAAAGACGGCAGAATTTACCTGCCATGAGTAAATGGTTTTCCTATTGGAATTTCTATTTTTTTATTTTACCTAAAAACACTAAAGTTGGTCTAGCTTATACCTCAATTATAATAAACTAGCGACTCGCCCTCGCTTCGCTCGGGCTCTTCCCTAGATTTAGCACAGGTAAAGCCGCGGGATCTGCTAGTTATGCATATAAACCTTCCTCTTGAATCACTCTATCTATTAAAAAAAACCGCATCAAAATCCGTTGCGTAGTTTTAAAGATTTAAGCGCACATAGGGATATAGGGATATAGGGACAGAAAAGGCGACTTTATTTTATACTATGTAGTGATAAAGATATAATTTATATTATAGACCTAGCTTCAATACGAGGGGGATCAGGCCATAGTCCGCAACGCTGGCTAAGTGCGGGTTTGCGGACTTCATGTGTCTTTCGAAATTTTGCTATTCTCTCAAACATGCAGGTTTCCTCACGATGTTTCCTTCACACGTAAGACAGTGGTAATAATGTTAGAAATGATTCGCACATGAAAACATCAGAGTTTCGAGAGCAGGATTCCAACCCGCATCACTAGGTTATCCAAGCGAGCGCGTTACCACTGGGCATAGCTGGGCATTAACTCGTTAATCCGTTAATCGTTAATTAACGAAGTTAACATTTCGATTAAAGATTAACTTTTAAGTTGACTTAAAAAAAATGTTAACGGATTCGTTAACTTTCGTTACATTTTCTCAAGTCCGTTAATCGTTAATCCAGTACACACTATATACCATAGTCACCATAAAAGACACCGTACGATATGCGCAATTGGGCCCTGTTCGGGGCGGTGAGGGCTTCGATCCGAACGGAGGCACCTCCTCGAAATGCTGAGAAGCTTTTAAGTTCCAAAACCCAAACCAAAAATTTTTATAAGTTGATAGGTTATTAGCGCAATGATGTATAATATAAACATTTTAATCACGTGTTAACGGATTAACGATTAACGTTAACTTGCGTTAAATCTTCCGAAATGTAACGCTTTAACGTTTAACGAAGTTAACTTTTTAAAGTAACGGATTAGCGATTAACGAGTTAATAATTTGTATATTTTTTGTTAAAAAAAACAGTTTTAGTTCCTCTTGATAATACAATATATTTCTTGCTGTTCAGTAGGCACGTAGGTATGTAGGTACTAGATTATTTACTTCAAAATTCAAATACGTGAAATATATTTGAATTACAAATACGAATTTAAATCGTGGATCTTTAAACGTGGGTCTCGAACATTCGCAATTTTCATACCTACCTCAATCTCACTTTATATATATTCTTTATTGCAATATAAATAACACATAGAGTAATTTAAAAATAATTTATGTTAGCAAGGGTGGACTTATCTCTAGAAGAGATCTCTTCCAGCCAACCCATGGAAGTAAGAGATAGTGGTTAAAAAACAACGGGCAAACACGTGCAGATGTAATAGAATACAGTTAATTATTATTAATACCATACATTATATACTAAAAGGATAAATAAACATACATACATAATATGTTTATATATATACAATATACTTAAATAATACATACATATACATACACACATATATACATACATACATATATACATACATACGTATATAATATATATATTGTATAATAATAACTAATCTGATAATTAATGTGCGATTTGCTTCAGAAGATACTGCTTGACATTTTTTTTAAAAGAAGTTATAGAAGGGCTCCGTTGGATTTCTTTAGGTAATTTGTTCCAGAGCGAAACGGCATACACTGTGAAAGAATGTGAAAAAAATTTCGTCTTGCATTTTGGTATGTCTAGCATAGGCGTGACGCACGATCGCCTAGAACGTGAGGGGGGTGGGAGAATTTTAATTCGAGAACGGAGATAGGGAGGAGATTTTGGGTCATTAAGGATATTGAAAAGGAACGAAAGGATGTGCATATCACGGCGAAGTCGGATTGGGAGCCATTTTAGTTGAGCACGAAAGTCTGATATATGATCATGCTTACGCAAGCCAAAAATAAAGCGAATCGCTAAATTCTGGAGTCGCTCTAATTTGTTAAGTTGCTCCTCAGTCACATCCAAATAGCACACATCAGCGTAGTCAAGTATAGGGAGAAGTAGGGTTTGAGCAAGCATAATCTTGGTATTAAAGGGGAGAAAATATTGGAGACGCTTGAGAGAGTGGAAAGAGTGATGCATTTTTTTTTTTTTAACGAAGTTTTAGCCCTCCAAGCAGTTGATCGTGTCTTAAGATTATCGAATCGTACTAGAACAGGCCTGCATGAGTTCCTTTTGGTGCCTAATCTGTGACAAGATTCGAACATATCAGGTTTTGTGTCAGGAAATTTTAAATGGTTGGTTAATACGGACAAGATCTTTTTCGTTACATCTTCGTCTTTATCCTCCTTGATGCCATGGAAAAGAAGAATTTTCCTCCGTGAATGTGTCTCTAATCGATCTAAGCCTTGAGCTACAAGCTCAACTTGGGACTTGAGAATGCTGAGAGATTTCCATACCAAGGTCTTGAATGTATAAAAATCACCAGACAAGGCCTTCACAGTGGGAGTAGAAGCAGAGGGACCGGGTTGCTGCAGGTTCTTCTCAAACTCCCCCATTCTGGTGGCGAACATTGAGGAGAGCTCTTCCATGCTCTTAATAATTTGACCAACAGGAGTATCCATTTTATAGTGAAGAAAGTTAGTGTGTGAGGGAATAAATAGTCAACTTATACACTGGTAAATAAGAAATTTAAAGCATTTATGTATTTGATATATTTTTAAAAATTATTATTGTAGAACAGTTAAAATCGCGTCTTTACTCTTTCGTGTCTACCCGCCAAAAACCCGCTTTCTACATGGCGAAGGAAAATATCTTGTTTATATTGACATATTTGACTTTGAGTGAATATTATTAAGTTTCGAAACACGTGCAAAAGTCAGACATTAGCCAGTCCACATTATAATGGCATGTGGTCTGGGATTTTGGAGCTACATGCTCAATAGTGGATGACTTAAGTTTTAAGACATGTCTTAGCATTCTCATACTGAAAGAGTTTCATCATCAGAGAGAGACAAAAACACTTGTTTTTTTTTTAACTGAATCCAATATCCGATATTTAAAGTTTGATAACAACAGATTAGGTTTGATTATTATTTCTCAGTTTCGAGGTAAATTCACATAACATTCCATAAAGTTTTTTTATTTTTTAAATGTTTCTTCCTATTGTATAGCTTAAATGAGCTATTCATTAAAATAAATCTACTTACTGTTGCGACTCAGATCATATTTGGTTAAGACATCGCAATACACAAAAAAGTGTATACGCAGAAGGTATATATAGGTACACACGTCATTTCCCAAGTAAGCACAAACAAAAATATTAAAGGTTACTGTAGTAAATAATCGTATATACTAAATTTTTGTTTATAGCTTCAAAAGTGAAGAAATAACGATATACCTACTACATTAACAGTCTTTTAATATTTAGAGAACTAATAAACACCTAAAAATACACAAAAATTTGCCGCGATAAGTCTCGCTAAAACTCAAAAACATTTAGACCGATTTGGTTAATTATTCTATTGTTGGAGGTCTATCCGTAGTGTCAGTCGAAGAATATAAAAAAATAGGGAATATGCCAAACAGATAGGTGAAAATTTAAAAAGTTCAAAACTGCCTATTTTGTATATATATATAACACTAATCATTAAAACTAACTAACCATTAAAACCTAAGACGAAGCCGACCAAAGTGATCTCTCACATCACGAGTCTCTAATGCAATAATAAAACATTCGGTCTTATTTTATTTCAAGTCATTATTCGTATATTGAACCGCGTTTTAAAATTATAAACAAACATATTATAAATCCAGTGAATGGTCATAGGAACTGCATAGTTGCAATCGACGAGACGTTTTCTACTTTAACTTTACTTTCTAAGCACTTTCACTATGCTATGTACAGATAGACAAAACAACTAAAACGGTGTGACTCAATGTTTATTTTCCGCTACACGCATTTTTCCTTTTAGTAACACTTAGTTTGTTTACTTGTACTGAATTAATGAATGGGAGAACTTTCGAGATTCGTTGTGTAGTTATTGCATGAATGGATTTAATTTTTAACATTGATAGTATCGTACCTACGTCATGTTTACAAACAAAATAAACAAGTATAATGAATGAAAACTAGCAATATTTCTGTAGATAATATATTTTTATTTAGTTATTAGTAAGCTTTCTTACTTTTATCATAAATTCGTATTATTTTCATATTAATTAATTTATGAAAGTTTGGTCTACTTATGCATTAAATCCATTTTTGGCACGTGAATGTCATGGTCAAATATGAGGAAGTTAGACTGTGTTTTTATGTACGTGCCTAACAAATGATAAGAAAGTTAGTACTTTTATGTTTTCAATTGTCTTACAGCAAGAAATAGACTGTGTTTGATTAAAAAGAAATCATCATCAAAACATTGTTTATTGTTCTTATTTTTGACCTAAATATGTATCAATTCTATAGAACATTGGGCTCTATTCACACAAGGGTAGGATTTTAAGTGGCGTGTACGAGACATTTATAAAAATGTCTAAGAGAATGTCAAGAACAGATCATGGCCCAATAGAAACTTTCACTCACTTTCTCCGACCTGGTTTCCGTAACCTGGATGCTTTAGGTCGAGTCGTTGGCCTTCAGGATGAAGCCACTTTTGGTTTTATCTGTCACTTTCATTAATCTTCGAGGTAGAAAGTTATGACGTAGTAGGGAGCAGGAATTAGGTCATGGCTGTAAGTACAGGTGGAGGCCTCTTTGTTTTTTATTGGACCATTGTGAATGGCTAGGTCGTGTACGATTTGTTTCTCATAGTAGGAATTTCAAATATGGCGTAGTACTCATGTACATACAAACATTGGGTCTCGTTCGCTTTAATATAGTTTACTTTTAAAGCAATGGAATTTACTCACAAGTATTTTATACTTGGCACCTTTCTCGTTGATCATAAGAATGTATCTTTATCTCATTAAATGTAGTTTAAACCTAAGAGTTAGTACAAATAATTATGTCGTAAGTGGTGTACCAGCTCTACAACAATAAAAATCAAGCATGGCGTAAGTAAATTGTTCAGAAAATCAACTATTCTGTTAACTGTTTTCTGTTATTTATGATTAGCAGAGGCAAAGCCGCGGGATCTGCTAGTTATGCATATAAACCTTCCTCTTGAATCGCTCTATCTATTAAAAAAACCCCATCAAAATCCGTTGCGTAGTTTTAAAGATTTAAGCATAGATAGGGATATAGGGACAGAGAAAGCGACTAGGTTTTATACTATATAGTGATAGTGATGTTTTATCAATTAAAAGTTTGAGTTTTAAGGTTTAAATTGTAGATAACGTATTTCTCCTTTCAGACCATATTTTCAGAGTCAGTCTTTTAAAGTTTCAGTATGATTAATTATTTTGTAGAAACACAATTGTACAAATGAGATAAAATTAAAGAGATATATGTTTTTAGTTTGTTTGAGCACCTTATCTTCTAGGATACAACTTGTGCCTAACAATTCTAATTAAAAAAAACTTTTTGTAGAGCCATTATCTAATATATAGGTACACTAGCCAATGTAAAGATGAAAGCAATAAGGAGTATTACGCAGTTTAGGATTGGAACAATAATATATTAATAAAATATATAAATAATATAATAATACGTGGACAAAACCGCGGACAAACGTCAGTGCATACTGCTATTAGCAGAAATTACAAGCTACATAACTTGAAGTGTAACTTGAAATGTTTAAAAGTTAAGGTTGAAATATCTGTAATAAGTATGAGAAAATCTTGTCAATATCGCAACTTACACTTTCGAAACTCCAAGTATTTTATGGTTCATAAAACAAGAATCTAGTGTAAGGTTTTTAAAATGACTACTACGAGTACGTCTACATATAGTTTATTTTATTGCATAGTTTGTTGTTCATATTTGCAGGATTTCTTGCATTATAAAACTTGTTACTTTTCCTCTAGCAGCAAAATTCCTTATGCTATTTGTTTAAATTTAATGATAAATAAAGTAAGCCCATCTTAACACCGATTTTGTTTGAATGAAAAAAACACAACTGTTCTTAAAGTTCAACACGTTCTTTGGAAATCTGGAAAAACCAAAATAGATTCATCTATGGGAGTGTTATATACGTTACACACATTTGTTGGATTCTGAATTGGCTAGTATACTCGTAGCATTAAAACAAACAATTTCTTTAAGTATCTCTTTAAGTATCTGGATTCATTATTTTGCACTACAAAGTACACCAACTTTAAAAGACTTTTAATTTCCACCCCCTGGCAGTGGGAGATCCCTTGATGATTTGCTTAAAATGTTTACTTTCCTATATATTCCTATATTAAAATAAATATAAATACTTAATTTATATAAATGGCTTTAAAATAACATAACTTTTAAAAATATGCTAGAACGAAACATTTCAATATTCCAACTGGAATTGTGATCGATTCAAATCATTTGACGTAAGGACTTTTTAAAATGGTCTAGAAAATTCTCTACATCATGTCGTCTGTCGATAATCCTCGAATCGATTTCCTCAAATTATCCACGTGCGTAAAAGGGAGTGTCGGGGCTTTCTCTCATACTTTCACTTGTGAATATAGTCCGTAAGGTCAAAATCACGGCGCACGGTCAACGACATTGCCAACTTTTACCATGTCGCCCCACGCTACATGCTCTAGGCAAGTAAATAGATAATTTAATATACACTTGAATTTGTTTTTTTTGTATTTGGTGGAAAATGATTGAATGATTATCTCTACTACACATGAATAATCGAGCTTTATTTATAACTAACTATTTTGAAATTATGAAATATCGTTATTATAGATGTACCTACGTAATATTTTCGCTTTAAATCGTTTATTGTCGTTAAATGAGGAAGAGAAGAGGAAGGAGGTAAAATTGCATTTTATTTAGCTAAACGGGAAATTAAAGAAATCAAAAAGTAAAATTATATACTTAGGTATTACGGATTTCCTTTGTTTATAGGTTTTAGTCAAATGTTATACTTATTTGTAATGACGTAAATAACAAAAAATAAAATTTTAAAAAATAATTATAACCGAATTTATATACACCATTTTCGCCCTTGTGCTTTGGGAAATTCTAAATTAAAAAAATTCTGTAAGTTCCAGAAAGCTTTCAAATTTCATTTTTTAATGTAAAATGTAAATTATTATTAGCTTTAATTTAATTTTAAACTTCCCACAAGTCAATGGAATTTAAAACAATTAATGAGCATTATTCTTAAAACGAAATTAAAAAAGAAGAGTCAGCTCATTTCTTTTATCATAACAATTAACTTCCTGTGAATGTTTACTATTTCAATACTTTGTGTGAAATAGTTTCGAGGCCGGTCCGTGCTTTGTGTTAAATAAATAAAGCTACTATAGTATCCTGTCAAGTCTGACTTATTCTGGTTATCCTTTTAACGCGTCAATGGGAACCTTTACTCTATATGTATAAGTGGGTAAATGGGGTATAGGGAAAATCGTCCCTGTAATACCTTTACCTATTATTATAGAAATACTTCGCGTGTAATTTTAAAAATGTTTATCATTACTTAATACTTTCTTAGATTTACACAAATTTGATATTTAAATGAAACTATATTTTCTGATTTTGTCTCTGAATTATTTTTATTTTTGGTTCCCGACTTTTCCCGACCGGTGCTTTACGTGTCTCTCCAATGACTTTGATTGCTGTAAGTATTCGAAACGTCGGGAACCAAAAATTAAAATAAATCCGCCGATAAAGTCCGAAAGGTAGTTTAACTTACTATTACTATTAAAACATATAATCAAATAGAAAATTTAAATTTTATTTGAAATTTTTATTGAAAATTATTATTATTAAATAATAATATATACTTATTTAATTAAATAATAATAAAAAAGATTATAAAATCAATCAGTGAATGTTATAATACAAATTATACATAGATATTAAATTCTTAGATAAATATCTCGATGTTGTTAAGAACGACAGCATCTAAAAATAAAGGCGCCACTGCATAGATATTTCGTACATTTCACATGACAACAGCAGGTCGGTGACCTCAAAGCAATTAAAACTGCTAATTCCCGACCAATTAATTGCAAATTTTAATCAACATTTCCGTCTATAAAATGCTTAATTCTGATTTATTGCTGATCCATCGAGTTTGATGCGGTTTTTGGGTTCGACAGCATGTCAAAGTCCTATGAAAGCGAAAATAAGTAGAGATCATAAAGAAAACTTGGGACGAATGGCATAATTTTTAAAATATTTTTTTAAGATTTTAGAACTTTGCTAGATAGAGCGAGAGATTTAATAACAAAAATAGCTAGATAAAATATGTCTAATATTTTTACAAGTAATTTAAATATTAGACACCTACACATTAACATATAGTAATTATATTGAAAATAATCCCCTCGTAACAGTAATATAGCTCCTTACTCTATTTCCTAGTATTTTTTGCTTGAAAAAAATGTAAATCAAAAATACCATGAGTTTAACAATTTTTTTTAAGAACGAAAACAAATTATTCAAACTAATATTTTAGAAAAGTAATTTTATTTCTTTACATTACATTATATTTCTTTGATAGAAATATACGAAACCCATTTTCGTATGCATGCATGCATCATGTTAACTCTGAAAAAAGTTAAATAACTGTAATAAGAGTATGAGACATAAACACAAACTTAGTTTTAGCTTTTCAGCATAATACTTCCTTTGCTTACTACATTCGAATTTTCATTCATTCATTCCAAAAATAAAAGATAAATTAAAAATATTCAAAAACGTTTACGTATAATATGTAGTTAGTAGGTATACATGTAATGTACATAGTTAAAATAATTATAATGTATTAGTTTTAAATTTTATTCATTAAGAAACTAAATAAAAAAATAAATTGTATTTTAATTCATACAAGTTAAAGTTGCGATCTAAACTTATCTTAATGGCGCTATTTTATATATTTAAAATATTTTTTCTAATTTTTGCTCTTGACCGTTTTTATGACAGTAACTTTCTCAGCTGAATTGAACTCTACCAACGGTCACTCACGGTCAGTGACCGTTTTGATTGAAACGTAATTTATAAATCTATACATATACATATAAATAAAATTAGAGTGTCTGTTTTTAATTTCAAATTAGCAACTTTTCACTAAATGCATATGAAGTTAAAAGTAACGATACTAGCAACCAAAAAAACAATTTTTAATTCTGTGTTTTTAATCTGTCTGGCTGTCTGACTGTCTGTCTGTCTGTTTGTTCCGGCCAATTTCTGAAACGGCTGGCCCGATTTTGACGGTATTTTCACTTGCAGATAGCTAATATTATAAGGGGTAACTTAGGCTCCTTTTCAACTGACTTCAAAAAAGGAGGAGGTAGAAATTTTATTTATTTTAACTAGTGAAACCCGTGGCTTCCCTGACGCTAAACCTAGGCATGAACCCGAGCAAAGCGAGGCAAGTCGCTAGTAAATAATAAATTCATAGTTTAATGAAAACGATCGTAAAATCAACAGTTTATTTGCATACTACAGTTATATATGATTTTGATTAGGCAAAATTCCTGTTCCAGATATACTCATAGTACAGATTAGCGAAAAATTATTCATACTTAGTATTTCTAGATTCGTTTCGAATATTATCTTTTATTTACTCTTGTAAATACTACAATTTATGGACATTTCTATTTAATTTAGTTTTGTTTCATCAATCATTGTAGAAAGCTTATCTATATATAATACATATTATAATAAAGTTCTCTTAGTTTGATCTGTTAATTAAAGTCTTTATTTTAAATGAAACTACACGTATGACGTATCGTTTCTGTTTTTTCCGCAATAAACAATAGTAACAAATAAGATAGTTTTTATTATAATATCAAATTATAAAATATGAAATAAAATCATTTTCGTGACAAAACCCGAATAGATATTTTCTTTACAATATCAAATATTTGCGTAAATCTAAGGAAGTACCTACAAGTATTAGTCTGTTATTAAAAAAATCCTATTGAAATAGTCATTGTAATAAATATAGAGGCCGAATCCGACTATAGATTAGAATTCCTGTCTGTCTAACTGTCTGTGACTGCATCACGGGAAAAACCGCTGGGTATATTTTAATGAAATTTAGTATGATGGTAGCTAGATCGATTTCGATATAGAATCTCTGAGAAATCTGTACTAACTCCTAATACATACACTAGAAAACGAACCCAAAAGTCACTGAAAAATTACTACTTCCTATTATGTACAAGGACTACTTTATTTTATTTTAGAAACTAGCGACTCTCCCTCGCTAAATCGGGCTAAATCTTGGGACGAGCCCAGCCGCGGGTTCCGATACTGCATTATACAAAACCTTCCTCTTGAATCCTCTGTCTATTAAAAAAACGCACCAAAATCCGTTGCGTAGTTTTAAAGATCTAAGTATACATAGGGACATACAGACAGCGGGAGCGACTTTGTTTTATACTATGTAGTAGTATTGATTCTTGCCACGACTTATATATTAATTTTCAAAAGTTAATAAAATAATGAACTTCACAAAAGTCCAGACATCAATTTACTCGAAACTATAGGTACATGCAGAATGAATAAGCTTAAACTTTATGGTTATTATCACTTCTTTTTAGGTTGGAATATAATCGTTTTATTATTATAATTTGTCTAAATATGTACTTACATTTTGTATGAAATATATACATATACATAATTTATACCACATATAAATTATGGAGAAATTTTATTGTGAGACTTTCCTATTCTGAGTTGATTTTTAAAATATTACTAATGTTTGTAATATGTTAAAATATGAAAATAATATGGCATATTAATATTACTTCTCACAGGTTTGATTTCTGCATGGAGCGAATATTTTAAAAAATCTGGATTAGCTAGAGAGAATACTTTTTGTCTTAATATACTAGCGACTCGAACGCCGTTCTAAGTCATTACGATTGATCCAATCTTTACGAACTCCTTGTTTTCATATCCTTAAAATAAAAGTAAAAACTATTTTTTAAAATATCTAATATTAATATTATATTATGTTGGTAGGTACAAGTAAAATTACGAAGCAGACAAAAAAACCTCAAAAGGTGTTGTTAAGCTAGCCTAGATGTAGTAGTAGGTATATACCTCCTAATTTTAATACCTAAAAAGCAACATTTCTAATGCTGTAGCGTAGAAAATATTTATATAGTTTTATATCTTAACTAAAATATTTTGGTTACTTTAATTTAATAATAAAATAAATCTGTATAAGTTTTAACTGACGACACCTTTGGCGCAGTTTGTAGTGAGTAGTGACCCTAGTTGCTGCGCCAGCGGTCACGGGGTCCCACTGGGGACATTCATTTGATGAGCAAGAATGATTGCACTCCAGTCATGGGGGTTTATATTTATAATATTGTATTTTAATTTATGTATGTGTAGTGTATCAACTATCTGGTATCCGTAACACAAGCCTTGTAGCTTACCACGGAACTAGATGGCGCTGTGTCTAATAATGTCCCAACATATTTCTTTATTTATTTTTAGTCAAATACACCTTGAAAAAAAACGGCTCTCACGCACAACAGAGAACGACGCAGTTAACTTTATCTGCATTAATACAATGTTACACTTTCAATAAGTGTATTTAGGAATAAAGTAATATTTATGCGCCATTTAATTTACTTCAAATCGACAGTAATTTTTATGTCCCATCATTAACATTAACGTAAAGTCGCTTGAGGTTATACTTCCTTGATGCGAATCAATATTTTGAATTAATTTAATCTTTTATATTATATTTTATATCTTATAAGTGATAAATTTTAAGAAACATAATAAAATTATTTTGCTTTATAATAAGGTATAAAATAATATTTCATACATTTTTATAAGCCTTTCTTTGATTTACATAAGCTTTAATAAAATTTCATTATACATTTATTTTTTTATTTAGTTAACATATGAATTACTATTTAACATGTATTTACGAATTATTAATAATTTAGATTTATATTAATAACATAAATCTATGCACAAATTAATGTTTTAAACAAAGAGGAAGTACAGACGTCCTCTAAACGTCAATTAGGAATTCTAGATAGCTATTATCACATAGTCCTTATATGTATACATTACATAGTTCGCGATATAAATAACCAGGCGTGCAACAGAGGCAGGTGGTTCGAGTTATGTGAACCCACCGGCGCGATGTGACCGCGAAATTATTTTCAAGACTACACCAACCTCAAGAAACACACAGCAATCGAGGCGTGTCTGTATGTACGTCTCGCTACGGTCGTATCTATGTAGGCGTAGTCGTGAGAAACTCGACGGTGCAATGCAAAAATGCGTAACTAACCAAGTAGTTCAATCAAATTTAAATCTTATATATATTATAAATATAGTTCCTTAAAGTTTAACGGTACTTAGGTGTTTATTGTACAAGGCGATCCTAACGTATGGTAAAGTTGCTATCTTGTTCGTAATGTCCGCGAACGGAGGTTCATTCAACTTTTAGCCCAGTAAACTCTCGGAGTTCATTCACCCAGTGCTTGTCAAGTGACGTAAAAAGAGAGAGAAGGCGAATAAAACAGATAGGGTTATCCTTGTCGCTCCTTGTTCAAGTATAGTTTTTATTTAGCCAAAATAGTTTACTTGTCTATAGTTATGCTAGCCTGGTAGTTTTGACAGCGTACGTTGACTATATCGATAGATAAGACCTTGTTGTGACGTTCCTATGTAAGCAGAGAATCGATATAGATTGTTTATTAGTTTTGTAAAGATATTTTAATGGAATGTTTGCTTAGGAAGCTTAATTAATATATATTATTAGATCTTTATTTGTATATTAGTTTAAATGCTTTGAGTTCGTACGTTGATTGGATTTTTCATGTGTGACCTTCAGAAGTCCTACGTTACTACTATTAGGACGTTAGGCAAGATTTCGCTCATCCCTGCAGATGTATCGATATTTGAGGAGACGTTTGCTTTGGTTTGTAATGACTCTACTGGCTAGCAACGTAAGCGGATACGGGTTCGAATCCTGCTAGGGGAATTCAAACTATGCTTTATATTTATATTATGTGTTTAAAGTTATATGTGTAGTATATCAACTATCTGGTATCCATAACACAGCACCTTCACCTTCCGTGTGCCTTGAGGAACATACAAAAAACATTAACCGAATTGGTTAAGCCATTCTCGAGTTTTAACATTAATTTTTATTTATATATAATATACTTAGATAGATTTTGAAGCAAAAACCTTAACATATTCTTGAAGAACTGTTTTCTTCTATAGTCTTTGAGTGTGACTTTGATTTATAATAAAAGTTGCTACTTCTAACATATAAGTTAAGAAATATATAATAATCTAACATGCATATTTATATTTTTTGGTAATCACGGTTAATCTATTAGTAAATGAATTTCAAGTACATTTAGTCCATTAGAATGAAAACACTGTAAAAAATTCAACAACGAGCGGTTCCCTTTTCAATCGGCTGTTAAAATTTTAATTCTTAAGGTGCAGTTGGCTTGGGAGTTGGGCATTCATAAATTAGTTAGGACAAACAAATTCATATGTATATAGATTTAGACTACGTGCTTACACTTGAATGAAATATGTACGATATTTTTAAATGTGCCATTGTTTTCTTTAAAAGAATTTACTATTAGGAATACAAAATTTATGTTTTTTCTTCTAAAAACTATAAAAAGAAATAGATTTTTGTGAAACTAAGCACGCTAACTCATGGAAAGATTTATAGACATCAACGCGCGCAAAGCTCCTAAAGATTTGCTTCTTTTCTTAGAATAAAAAAATATTAGTAATAAAAATAAACAACCTACTTCTGAATAAATAAATATGGGATTTAGTTTAGTTATAATTTATAATGAAGTTAGAAAACCGTTATAATACACAAAATACAGCCTAATTTATTTGTGTGAGAGATTTACGAAACTTAGGAAGTAGATGTTAAATAATTTAAGATCAACTATCCGATCCGGTAGAAAATTGTTATTACTAAAAACATGATTCAAATTAGTTAATAGATAGCCTTAAGTCAACGAACTCTTTAGTTTTCGCCGATAAATAGTAAAAAACGAAAGCACTATCGCCAATGCGCACGCGCACGTATTATTACGAAATTATATGCGTCAAACATTCTAATTGGATTTTAAACATTTACTAGGAAAACGTTTACAAGAAAAGGCGCTTGAAGTATAGTATCATCAATTCATTTTGTATTTTACTCTTCTCGCTTATTAATTTACCAAATTACATTTCATTTGTGTTCAAGAAATAAAAAAATGCACGGAATCACAAGACTTTGATAGGACATAAAAAATTGAAGGCATATAATATTATTTCTTATTCTGCGTAAATAAAATTATTTTATTCTAATAATATAAAACTTTTAAAAAAAATAACTTCGAAGTTCATTCAAAGTAAGGAGTTTCTATTTACGTATATTAGTGCGGGTTAAATTAATTGTTAAAGAACGGGATTAAGCTTTTCACTACATAGTATAAATGCAGTCGTTAAGTTACCTCTTTAAGTGCTAAAGCAGTTAACAGCGCGAAATATAGCCCATACTATGTTAAACTCTAAGTGACAATAAAATCTTTTTGTGGTGCCGAGTTTTTGTACAACAGCGACCCCCATTGCTTCATTCGGGTTAGATCTTAGCTATACGTTTTAATTTACTTGATTATATATTTGTACCTATGTAATTCCTTAATTATTGAGAAATGATTTTTTCCTCATATAACCTTTAATTCCGTATAAGTGACGATTTCCGGGGTAAAAACCTGTCCTGTCAGGGGTTTAAGTTATCGTCATACACTAATTCGGTTCAGCAAATTTTTTGTTTATCTATTACAAATAAAAATACCTACATATATTAACGACGATTTTAATATATTCGTTTCAGAAAGTGGTAGCTTGCCATGCTTGCAACCAAATGGGCCGGCACGCCCCGTATAGTTCATTATTACCACTCTCTCACAGAAGACCGGCGTGAAGTGGCAGCTATGCAGTCCGGGAGGCCCACTCCTTCCCCCCTTCCTCTTCCCTTCATCCTCCGCCTTCGTTCCCCCTCCCTCCCACTTCCCTCCCTCATCCATCCCTCCCTTTCCTGAAAGGCCGGCAACGCATCTGCAAGCCTGACTTGCAGATGTCCATGGGCGGAGATGATCACTTCCCATCAGGTGAGCCTCCTGCCCGTTTGCCCCCTTTTTACCATAAAAAAAATACATATATATATATCATTAATTTAAGTATTTACTTATTTGTAAACTACACAGACAAAATTATATTTCATATGAAAATAAATTATATTTTCACAATCTTTGCATTTTGAATAGCTAATGTTGTGAAGCTTTTTGTTTCACTTAATTAAGTTTCAAGATTCATTAAATTTCTCAAGGAAGTCACACGAGAGGCCTGTACAGTGTACTGTATACCGTGTGTGCTTCATTGTTTTATGTTTACACGTGGGCACCGGTTATGCCACTATCCCATAAGCCATTAGTTTGTTGACTACATTCCTTGTTATTTTGGAACATTATAAAGTCTGAAGTTTTAATGGTTTCTAAGTAAATTGTGTATTTTATAATATAATTTTTGTAAAAAATATGATGACGTAAAAATTGTGAATTTTTATAATAATATAAATATGATAAACTACATATATGTATTACATATAATTCACCTACCGAGAATTATCTTATATTGTAGCTTAATACCTCGCTCGTGGACGATTAAAAATAGCAGCTTTGCAGATATGGATTGTAAGAATTGGCTTAAATCATAAAAGTTATCACACTTTATTTTCACAAAATGTTCGTAAAGTATAACTTATAACTTTCCTAGATAATCACTAATTCTATTGACATATAAGCCGTTTGAACATTATGTTAAGTCTTAACTGAGATTAGCTCGAACTAACAAACTACACAGCTTTACACTATATTTTTTAATTAATTAACAATAAATCAAGATAATATTATTTAATACAAGCGACTCACCCTCGCGTCGCTCAGATTTAGCGCGAGCGATTCCGCGCGTACCGCTAATTATTAATAAAATTTCTAAAATTAAAGTAGCCTTCATTACACCATGTATTACATTAGCTATCTGCGAGTGAAATTCCCGTAAAAATTGGTCCAGCAGTTTCAGAGATTAGCTGAAACAAACAGACAGACAAACAGACAAAATTTTAAAAAAATAATATTTTAATTTTAAAAACAGACACTTTATTATTTTATTTATATGTATAGATTACTAAAAAACGTTAAAAATGACGAATAAAGGAAGCAAGGAAATTCAAATATTAAAATAACTTGCTTACGAATACTTTGTATCGTGTCGGAACTCTCTCTCATCTATGCATTCCTAGTGCTTTGCTGACTAGTGTTGGTTTCTTAGCGACGCTTTCAACTCCAATTATGGTCACTTTGAACTTTCTTGTTTGATGTTTGTTTCGTTCTTGTAAAGAGATCAACCAACGCAAGGATATTATATATTATGTACAATATGTATGTACATAAAGTTTATTATTTACTTACTATTACTATATAATAATAACTATATAATCGATTTTATTAAAGAAATATAAAATAGCATTATGGTCATTTATTTAAAACCTTTTATTTATATAAAATATTTGTTTTAAGGCGAAATTATAATTTTAAATTTCTATGTAAATAACTGTATCAGTGACCGTTTCTTTAAGAGTAATTTATTAAGAAAGGTTAAAATAAAATATACATGATAACAAAATTAACAATAATTTAATTCTAACTATGTAACATTCTGAACTAGACTTAGCTATAAGATGATGTATTCTTCTGTAAGTGGCAACCACAATCCGCACAATTTACGGGTAATAATTATTTTGTATTAAAGGAATTATATAGGAAATGAAAGGAATAATAAATTATACTCGTAAGATAAGGAGCATGTCACCTGGTCGTTGAACTTTTAGCCCAGTGCGAGATGCGAGATGCTCGGTTATGTTCTCCTGGTAGGGCTTAAACCTACCGTGAAATGTTATTTATACATTTGTTGTATAATAATCGGATTTCGGACTACAATAATTAATTAATAAAGTATATATATGTATTATTATATTATAACAATTACACAAACATTATTAGCCCCATCTAGTTACGTGGTAAGCTATTTAATATTTATTAACTATCTATCTATATACTACACATATATAATTTTCAATACTTACATATTATACATATAAACACCCATGACTAGAGTACAAACATTCGTGTTCAACAAATGAATGCCTCCAGTGGGACTCGAATCCGCGATCGCTGGCGCAACAAGTGGGGTCACTACAAACTGCGTCAAACGTGTCGTCCATATAATTACTATGTTTGTATGACTGTGTGAGTTACTTCTTGACACTGTAACGCCTGGACGGATTTGGATGAAATTACCCAGACAGACTATGACCTGGAGTAACACAGGCGACTGTTAAGCACCCAGGGACTCACCCAAGCGAAGCGAGGCGAAGTCGTGCAATAAATATATTAAAATAATGTTTGCTTGTTATAATTTTAAAATAATATATTTTAGTCAGTTTATCTGGTCATTTATTTTCCTTTTGCAAACGATTGAGCTGGCTTTCTGTAAGCTCGTTTATGAGCAAGCGAGTTATATGGTTTTTTCTCCGAATTATTTGGTATCTTTAAATCGAATATAATTTTCATAATAATTTGAAGAGTAAATATGAGAAAATTATCAAGACCATATTATTTATTATCAAATTTTTAAATAAAGAATAAATGTAAATTTTAAAAAGCTTCCTATATACAGTTAAAACGTAATAGAATGGCAACACTTGGAGAAAATTTAAAGCTTTTGCAACTTGCAAGTGGACACTTGGTATCAACTGACAGCTTGTGTGGTATCTTGTTTTATCGTCGTTTTTAGCTATCGAGAACACCACAACTGGTCAGTGTAAGGCCTAAAGACATAATATGCCTATATAACAGTTCCAAGTCTTTATAACGAAGGCTTTATATTTATAATCCTAAAGCTTCAAGATGAAAAATGTAATGAAAATGATTAAATTTCAAAAGACAATACCTATTTACATAATATAATTGTTATTATGTTAGGTATACAAAATATATAGTCGTGAAATAGAATAGAAGTTAATAGTGAAAGTTTATAGAATTAGTTGTATGTAATAGTAATAAAATAATTAATGTGTTATTTTTAAGTTTATAAGAATGTGATGTTTCATTATTATAAATGATAGTTTGTACGTATTCGGTATTATGTATAAATGATTGCCACTTGTTCATACCGATACAATTAGATTTGGAAAAAAAATTATTTATAAATGAAAAAATTTGCTTATATAAAATTGTACACATTATGCAATGCTTAGAATAATTTACCTACTAGTACACGTAGTACAGAATAAACATTATTAAATAACTTGACCGTAACTGGAAGCTTTCTATATTGAGAGGGCATTTCCGTTTCCGTCGTAAAGTACCAGTTGCCGTACTTTTATTCATCTTTTAACCGGTAGTAGGTGGCGCCACCTGGCGGTTGCGCGCTATTTTATGTCGTCTTGTAAAATCGAGCGCCATAATAAATCATTGGCGTTTAAGTTTTCGTCGAAGTAACATATTAATTAAAATAGTCTCTGTAGTGTTGCATAAAATTGCAAGAACAATTATTTTGCGTTAAAATTATTGTTCAAATTAAAATTATTTTAGAAGTCGTTTGGAATAAACTATAAAGTGATAAATCGTATAAAGCAAATTTTATACGCAGTGAGTATCTACCTTCAATTCAAAAAATAAAAAGTGAGTAATTTTTAATACACATTAATATATTCGTTTTTGTTTCAATTTTATGCAATTTAATATTATGAATAATTTATGAAGCCTTATTAAGGTATTTTTAAGTAACGAATTACGTTACATTGTGTAAAAAGAGACATTTTACCAGTTTATGTCGTACAGGTTTTTACATATTTTGTATTTAACACATCTTTGGTTTTCAGAAATGAATGAGGATCATAGCAATTTAGAGCCACTGGCCGTAGCAGGTCCAAGTGGAGAGGCACACAAACGTAAACGAGATATCTCTGTTAGCAGTATTAGTAGTAGCTCTTCGAGTTCATCCTCGTCATCGGATGACAGGCAAAAAACTCGACGGCGCAAGTATAAGAAAAGTAAGCGAACTAAGCGTTCAGACCCTCGTATGGATAAGCTAATAAAAGAAATGGGTGAGCTGAGACAAATTATTAATTTAAATAATAATGATACTACGTGGCAAGATAGTGTGTCAATTTATCCGGACCAAGAAGAGTTATGCGAACAACTCGATTTTGATCCTGACCAAGTTGAGAATAGCTTTTCTTTTGATATAGAAACTAAATTAAAGGAACCTTCTGTTCCTAAGACCCCTGACAGTTATTTAAAAAGTTTATTAGACGTTCAAAGATTAGGAAGCACCTCGTGGTCTGATGTAAGATATGCTGAAACACAAAAGCTCTATAATCATACTCCAGGTTTCACAGACCTGGAAACAAATGATGAGGTTAAAATGTTTGACAACTTACGTTATCTTGCGTATGCTGATAAAGCTTACGCTGCAATAACATATTGCATACTAAAACAAAAAGATTCACTACAAGAATGCATTCGAAATCTTATCTCTTGGACAAAGAACACACATTTTGTTACCGTTGATAATTTAAGTGACAAAGTGGATGAATTATTTTTAAAAGGGAACTTATTTAAAATTTCATCCGATCTATTACAATTAGTATGTGGCCATAGGGCTGAAAGCATTGAAATGCGACGCGAGACCATTACAAGCCAGGTCCGCGATCCTTTAGTGAAAACGTCTTTGAATAAAATTCCACCATCAGCAACGCACTTATTTGATTCTGAGTCATTCTCTTCGGTCATAGAAAAATCTGGTGGAGTGCGTAAAACTTTTTGGCCTCCCAAAAATAATGTACCTTCGCAATCAAGGTTTACCCAATTGAATCACCGCCCCTCGCGGGGGCAGATAATGCGTAAATCTATAGTTCCATCGCGTGGAGCTCAATGTAATTGCTATGAACCAAGCAATCAAAGTGCTATGCACTTGCATGGTTATAACAATCCACCCTCGCGGGGTGCAATTCATAACAATAATCAACTCCCTCAATACCCCACAAATATCAATCAATACAGGGGGTCATTTCAAAGCAGAGGCTCGCGGCCCGATCGAGGTAGTGTTAGAGGCCGTGGAAATTTTCGAAGAATTGCCAGAGGTGGACATAGTTACAATAAAAAACAATGACATGAAACAATTTCAAGCGGGTCAGTTGGCGCTTTATCACAAAGAATGGGTGCACCGAAATTAATTCTAAAACTGATTCAAGGTTATCGCATACCATTTTTTCAAAAACCACCCCTTATTCATCCAAAAGTTTTGAAAGGATCATTTCAAACTCCGGTCTCAGAGATAATGTCTGTAATAGTGCAAAACATGAAATCGCAGGGCATTCTTGTGGCAGCACCATACACGCCCAGTTTTGTTTCCCCTCTGTTTCTTGTGCCGAAGCCCAATGGAACAACTCGACCCATATTCAACCTCAAAGCGCTCAACAAATATGTACTGGCCAAACCATTTCATTTAATAAACATGCACAAAATAGTAAATTTTCTTCAACCACGGGACTGGATGTGCAAAATAGATTTATCTCAGGCATATTTTCATCGAAAAATAGCAGAATCTCAAAGGCGTTTTCTACGCCTCATTTACAATCAAGAATTACTGGAGATGACTTGCCTCCCATTCGGTCTGAGCACAGCCCCGAAAACATTTTCGATTTTAACGAATTGGATAGCTCAAAAACTGAGAGAACGATGGCAGGTCAGAATAGTAGTATATTTAGACGATTATCTAATTGTACATCAAAACGCTCAAACACTTTTAAATCATGTCAAACTCACAATACAAGTATTACAAAAGTTAGGGTGGCACATAAACGCGGAAAAATCAATAGTAGTCCCTCAGAAGACTATAAATTACCGCACTTTGGAAGCCCTGGATAAACCTAAAAGCTCTACCAAACGAAAAGATAGACATCATAAAAGAAAAACTAAATGTGGTGCTAGGACTAGGGAAAGTGACACTAAAAGAATTGCAAAGAATAATAGGACTCCTAAATTTTGCCAGTTTTGTTGTTCCACGAGGTCGACTGAAACATCGACAAATGTTAATGTTTCTAAACACAATACCAAAACAATCATCGAAAGCCTACGCTCTACCACAGGAGGTGTGCAACAAACTGAGTTGGTGGATTCAGAACTGCCACTTAGCAACACCGTTACATTATCCCCCTCCAGTGAACTTTCTAGTAACCGATGCATCGGACGTGGCATGGGGAGCACAAATGAACAATCAGGCTTACTGGGGCAACTGGTCAATAGAGGAAAAACATCTACATTCGAACCAGAAAGAGTTGCTGGCCATATTATATGCTCTTCAGAATCAGGCTCATTCATTGCAAGGTAGCACAGTCCTAATACAATGCGACAACAAGACAGCAGTCGCTCAGTTGCGGAAGGAAGGAGGTACGAAATCCAAATACCTTTTGAACATAACTTATCAGATTATAGCATTGTTAGATCAATATCAAATACATTTCACAATACACCATATCCCAGGCAAGTACAATCAAGCGGATCAACTATCGCGTCATCGTCAGCTTCCCGAGTGGCACCTGCTACCGGCCTGTGTGGAAATGGTATTTGCGAAGTGGGGAATCCCAGTAATAGATTTATTTGCCTCAAAAACAGCTCACGTAGTATACAATTATGTATCCCGCGATTTGAGAGACCATCAAGCTTTATTTCACGACGCGTTCAGCATTCCATGGAACTACCAGTTGGCATGGGTGTTTCCACCACCATTTCTGGTCCCCAGAGTACTAGCGCATTTGAATCGGTCAATGGGAGTATTTCTAATAGTCGTCCCTCGTTGGGAGAAAGTATTTTGGCGAGCAGACATCAAAGCTCGAGCTCTCGAAGCCCCTTTAGTATTAACCAATTTACACAAGCATCTAATAGATACGTCAACGGGACTCCCACCACCACAGGTCCAACACATTCTTCTAGAAGTGTGGAAATGTGGGGGTGGACTGATGCCATAAGAACATGGAATACTGAACAATTATCATTGCTTAAAAATTCTTGGCGTAAATCAACTCTGAAAACGTACGAAGTAGCTTGGAATCGCTGGATATTATGGTTCAGAGAGAATAACGTTGATTCGAAAAATCCTAATGGATCCCAGTTAGCACAATTCTTGTCAGATTTATATTTAATTCATAAATTATCATACAATACTATACTCCTACATAAATCAGTAGTAGCTACATTATGTAATTCTGAAACATCGGGTAATTTAAGTTCACACGTGCTAGTAAGACATATATTAAAATCAATTGCTTTAAAAAATCCAAAGATTAATAAAACACCAATTTGGGACGTAGATAAATTAGAATCATATTTAGCAAGTTATAAAGTAGATTTAAATAATATATTTCAAATATCACGTTATACAGCTATCTTGTTATTATTATGCTCTGGGCGACGAATTCATGACCTTACATTGCTAAGAGTTGATCCAGATCATATCGTAAAAAATAATGACAGTTTTACATTAATTCCAGAATTCGGTTCAAAGACAGATAGAAATGACTATAGGCAGTCTAGTTGGAGATTCCTTTCGAATCCTTGTAACCGTAATTTGAATCCTGTGTTTTGGATAGCTAAAACTATAACAGAATTAAGTGAAAGACGCGATACTGCAAATTCATTTAATCTTTTTATTACAGTAAGAGGAGTGGCAAAACCAGCCTCACGCACTGTCATAGCAGGCTGGGTAAAAACTATACTCAGAGACGCTGGTATTACAGCTGCGCCAGGAAGTGTTCGGTCTGCAGTCGCCTCTAAGAGTTGGTTAGAAAATGCTTCTGTCGATGATATCCTGGCTAGAGGAAATTGGCAATCAGCTAACACATTTCATAAGTTTTATAAACGTGAAGTATTAAGAAATAATGAAACCGGAAGTGTAACACGATTATTTTCCCCAATAAATTAAAAATTTAAAATCTCTTTCATGTAGATTATTATATCCAATTATTATGTATTATAGTAAAATTTTAATTCTTAATTAAAATTAATTCAGTTAACGTACAAATCTCTTTCATATAAATTATCATATTCAATAATAATAATATATATGTGTTGTAATTTTGATTCTTAATTAAAAATACTTCTATTATATTCACATTGGCGTTTCAATTTAAATAAGTCCTAATAAATCCTTACAGGAGTAGGTTGCGCCACCAGGCGAAAACAAACAGACTCTCAATATAGAAAGCTTCCAGTTACGGTCAAGTTATTTAATAGCAGCGTTTTACCTGAAATAAAACGCTTATTAAAATACTTACCTAACTGGAAGCTTTCACTTTAATTTCTGCCTGGTGGATATTGAGCCAATGATTTAATATGGCGCTCGATTTTACAAGACGACATAAAATAGCGCGCAACCGCCAGGTGGCGCCACCTACTACCGGTTAAAAGATGAATAAAAGTACGGCAACTGGTACTTTACGACGGAAACGGAAATGCCCTCTCAATATAGAAAGCTTCCAGTTAGGTAAGTATTTTAATAAGCGTTTTATTTCAGGTAAAACGCTGCTATTACAAAATAAGCGTGTCTATTTTATCACATGTTTTTCCAGTTGGAGTATATCGGATAAGTTGTTTAATGCAAACAATATATTGACTAGTTTCTTATAATTTCCACCTGATCGTTTTTGTATTTTCTTAGTCGGTTTTTGTAAAAATGAATTTCTAAAAAATATTATTTAATAATATTACTCGTATATTATATATTATGCATTAATAATGTGAAATATTGACAAATATTGAAAATTATTATTTGTAACAGTCATTATTACGATAGAGATTAGGCTAAAGCTATTATTAGTATTTTTGTGTGCCTGGCAATGTATCGCAAGAAACCGCTTGACAGGTTTTGATGAAAATTTTTATGATGATAGCTGGTTATCTGGCTCGAAATTATAAGATAAGATAGGTTAGGTTAGGTTAGGTTAGTAAGTAGTTCTTACTGCGGGAAAACTTTTCATCTCTGTAAAATCCATGCTAAGCCATAAAACAAACCGTGTGACGAGCTCGATCCGTTAAAACCGAGTGAGGGTAACTCTAAAAATGCAATGCTGCGTAGTAAGTATTGCAAATCACTTGGATTTTGATAAAACTATTTATAAAACTGCGAATTATAGAGGCATTAAAGGCATACAACTGGGATTTTCTAACCAGAAGTCACTTCTGTAAACAATTTTCTTATTTATGTCCTTGATATACACTGTAAACTCCATCTGATATTTTTACATTTAGAAACAGCGTTATATTGAAATACTTAAAAGCTTTACAAATTTAACTCACAAAGATTCACAAAGATAAAAGGTATAACACATTAAGTAGGTTATTATTTAAATTTAGGAGTAGAAACAGTCACATTTATAAGCTAGCTCACACAAAAACGAGTAAAAATGTACGTACATTACTTCATTGCATTATTCAAAAGTTAAGTAAATATTTAATTTGTATTTAATTAACGTAATTTTAGGCGCGAACGAACTTTTTTATTTCTTTTTTCAATAAGGAAATGCAAAGGTTTAAAACGAACCTGTCGGGCCGGCTGGTTAGGTTTTAAAACTAGTGAACGACCGCAATTCTGTGTAGACTGTTTTGGACAAACATTTTTTTTTATTTTTAAAATCGGATGGATTGTATTGAAAAGATTTATTTTGCGTATAACAAAAATCTGTAAGATCGCCAAATAATTCTTTGCGTATTGCTTAAAAGTTTCAAAGAAAAAAAATAGAAATAAAGTAATAGCTAGTATAAGTATTAAGTGATCTATGGTAATAGTAAAATCTATGCGCGAACGAGATTTCTTGTACTAGGCTCACAGAACACGAAAAGAGATGTCTAGTAACAAGTTGCATGGCCACACTCATAATGTAACGTACACACACTTGTGTAGATTCTATTATTATTGATAGAACTATAATCTCTTTGTACTACAATGCCCATACAAAATATTCTTTTTTAATTTATATCCTATTTCACGACATTTTAACTTATTATATTATAAGAAACAATATAGATTTTTAGAAATAAGATGCATTTTTTACATTTTTATTTGTATCTTGACTGATTTAATTCAAATTCTACATAACAACGTATAATCTATTTTATCCCTTAATAAATTTGTTTTTGAGATAATTCTTTTTAATAAAGTTAAGTTCTTATTATTACTTTGTATTGAATATTTATGTTAATATGTATTCCTATAAAATGTTTCATTTCTAAGCAACTCGGAAGTGACGATTGAGCTCACTAACGCAAGTGAGTTATCAACATTTCTCACGCTCAGTCTCCATTAGTGTGCGTGTCGATGTGTGTGTGTTATCTTTTGTGGATGTGTGTGTTCGCTGAGAAGAGCCGAGGTTGTTCAACTTGTGGCCTAGTAAACTCAGATGTACCTATATTATATTTATACGCTGACATTGCTGACTGTAATTAATAATTATGCGCTTTATTAGATGCGAGTGATTTGTTGGTAAATAAAATACTAATTCATGATATATTTTTTTTGCTTTTAAACATATTACAATCGTTTTAACTACTGTCTAAGACCTAAAAATTTAACAATTAATATTTTTAATTAAATATTATTTAATTAATTAACTACCTAGTAATTACTTATTTTTTATTATTTACTTATATTTAATATATACATAGGTAGTATAATTTAATACATATATAGTATAATTTAATATATAGTGATTTATAAAATAAAGTCCTCCGCCGCATCTGTCTGTTCGCAATACATTCAAAAACTACTGCACTGATTTTCTTTGTTTTTTATCAATGGATTGAGATAGAGTGGTTCTCGAGGAAGGTTTTAATATATAATTTGTCAAGTTTTTGTATACATTTATTAGCTGAACCCGCGGATACGCTAGCGCTAAAATTAGTGACGAACCAGAGCGAAGCGAGGGTAAGTCGTTAGTTTATATTAAAAAAAAACATTCTAAATTTAGATTGCAATGGCAGCTTTGAATGAAAACCTCAAATTAATAAATGTAAGTAGTGTATTTTAGTTTATGAAGATATTTATTTTATAAACAAGCCATAAATATTAAGTGATTTATACCCATTAAAGAGTTATGACGATAAACAACAAAGATTTCTTTAGCAATGGCGAAATGACGGTTGACTATTTATGTAGTATTGATTTACCTTGTACGTATTTGATATCAAATCTGTTAAATGTAAAATAATTTAAATAAATAAATAATTGAATAAGTATGTATACTTCTTTATAGAAATTGTTCATATTTTCAAAATAAATTAAAGTAATTTTTATGTTAGGAGAAATGAGAAGTCACATAAACACATTTTATTATGGAAAACTTTATATTAGAGAGAGATTAACTAATACATGGAATCTGACAAAATATACCTATGTCACAATCAAAAAAGTAGTGACTTGCTTTTTCATTTATGTACTATAATTCTTGATTTTCCCATTCAGATCGTAAATTGACTGACTGGCAGAAATTTTAACTAAAAAAATATGCAATTTTTATCACTACTGTATACTTTATATTTGTACCTATACTATTTTAAAATACTATATTACAAAACATAATTATTTTGCTTCGCCTTTAGTTCTACAATAAATCAAAATACAATACCTAAGTGAAAATACGTTAATATAATAACATCATTTGATAACAATCAAAATTAATTGTTGCAGGTTGCAGACAAGTGTAGGCGGTTCCACGAAACGATGCGACAACAGTCACGTAAGCTTTCGGGCATACGTTTTTTGAATTATCTTTATGCTTGAATGATTTTTTGCATTATATTATTTTTATACCTTCTTTAAATATATGTGTATACATATAAAATTATCACTACATAGTATAAAAAAGTCGCTTCCCGCAGTCTGTCTGTCCGTATGTATGCTTAGATCTTTAAAACTACGCAACGAATTTTGGTGCGGTTTTTTTAATAGATAGAGTAATTCAAGAGGAAGATTTATATGTATAACTAGCGACTCACTCTTGCTTCGCTCGGATTCGACTTTAGATTTAGCGCGGCCGAAGCCGTGGGTTCCGCTAGTAAATAATAACGTATACTTTTAAATGTGATCAATTTCACACCCCTCTGCTCTTTGATTGACATTGTACAGTACTTTTTAAAAGCTTTATAAAATATAACATCGTTACCATCGTCAAGTTTATCGAAGATAACATCAAACAGCAGTATTTTATATAAAATTTAGTATGCTTCACAAACGTATTTGTGAGAAATTCTCATATCCATTTTAATTTTAAATTAATATACGACTTTACATTTTAAGAACATGTGACTCAAATGTACTTATAAAAATAATTATGTTATGTAGACATTATAACTTAGCCGCCAATAAAGCTTCAAAAGCAATAAATACATAATATATTGTTTTAACTTCTACTTTTGTTCATAGAATTAATAGAAACATGAGTTTGTTAGCGCCATCTATCTTCGAGTAGTGGACTTAAACAAATGTCGATAACTTTGTACAAACAGTGTTTGGCCGTAATAAAGCAATTAAATTGCTTGACTTAAGAGGAGAGCAATATCTTGTTCATTTTATTGACTGGTCGGGATTCGCATTATAAATTGGGCAACCTTATTCTGGATACGCTCTGTATTTTTTGTGAGTGAAATAAATACATATCACTCGTATGTTTGTCACAAAATTTTTAGTGAGGTGAATTTAAATTTCAAACTATATCTGACTTGCAGGTATCTTTTTATAAATAAAATTGGAGTATCTGTGTGTATCGAATAATAAATGTGTACTTAATGATTACTATTAAATACGGCATTTATAAGAGAAACACATTTGTGCAATATTTTCGTGTGCTGCCTAACTGTCTGTCTGTCTGACTGTCTCTTTGTTACCTTATAGCTGGGCAGATTTTGATGGGACTTCTTCTGGCAGAAGGCAGAGCTCATAAGGAGTATAGTCACAATAAGGAATCTGCTCAAAAATATTAGAATGTACCTGAAACGGAAGCAAACAAAAGTTATGGTTTTATTTTCAAGTATTTCATTAAGCTTAGAGACTGTTAAGCATAGGTAAGTTTATCAACTTAGATTTAAGACTAATTGGAGTAAAATTTTACTCTCGTTGTTATTAAAAGTATTGGTTGCATCATAAATGAGGAAAAAATGACATGAAGAAACTATAAAACTATAGCTATAATTGAGCCCTAAATTCGGCGATAAAAGAGTACGATAAGCGAATGCGAATGAATTTCAGAATAGGGGTGCGCGGTTGAATAACCTCTTAGTTTTCGGTGTGTACGGCGTTAGAATTATTGATAAGTGATGTCTAGAAATATATATTGGGGTTTATTTCAAATACGTATAGGCTCGTATTTATTAATTTAACTAAAATGTTTTCTAATATACTCACTTAGACTTTTGGTACAGTATAATTTATATTCTACTTAGAATGATCATTCTAACAAGATTTCTATATGGACATTACAACGTTGATAGCTTTATTATTTAGTTTCAGTACATTTCAAAATGTATAACGTCTAAATGGATATTTGATTTTATACATCCACAAGATATATAGATAATACAAAAATATTTACATAGATATATTCGTTATACTCTTAAAATTGTCTTATTTATTACCCAAACATTTAAAATGCGCAATAGTACCTAATTCATTAAATTAAATAAGAGAAACTAGACAAAAAATAAATTGATTAAAAATACAACCAATGCCTTGTCCAGTCTTTTTGAATACATTCACTTATCGAGGTGACAGGATAAAAAAAACGTATAATCAACTAACTAGCTTTTGATTGTTTCCTCAAGTGATGCACTTTATAATTACAGTTTTTATTACTAATTGCCAAAAGCAGTCTTTGCCGGTTGGCAGGTGCTAAGGGAGGGGGCTAGGACGGCCGTCGAACTTTGCAAGACTAAAACATACATACAATAGAAAGACATATCTACATGTTCTGACGACAAGCAAATATGAACTTTACACCCTTCAAATAGACATTTATATCAAAACATTGCGGAAGTGGGATCATTGAGCTTGGAGCAATTTAATCATCCATAATAGAACGTGACAAGTGCAATTTTTGATTTTATTCAAATTTAATCTTTGTTGTGTTATGTTTTAGTCTATTTTTGCTTGGATCCTATCTAGACATGGTTAGGCGGCAGATACTTCCTGGTCGGTCTCATCAATTAGGCGATTGATCTGCTAATTTGTTAGGAAATGGGGGCAGTTCACTCACGCGCAACTTAACGTAACTTAATGATTTATGATCAAATTCGTATTTGGTACAAAGTTCAAAGTCATGACTTTAAATACCATAGCTCCTAAAACATCAGCAAAAAACATTAATCTTTAAATCTCAATTTATAATAAAGGAATTTAGCTTTTCCTCCTTTTCGACAACTAAGATAAATCAACATTGCGATGTCTCTATGATACTGTACTTTAAAAATGAATTCATTTATGTAATATTCAACAAAAATCCACCATCAGTAATACTACGGGAGGTAGCGCTATAGTTGAGCAAGTCATTTCATACCGACTGAAAATCACAACACTAATAGTTTTCCCCTTACCCATAACAGCTCCGAACGTCAGCTGCTCAGGTAGCGGTGGAGGTAAGAGAGGCAGCATGAGAAAGTCATTGGAAAAAAATCTGCTCCGATGAATTTTATACCGCGTAAAAATGAATTATATGATTGTTTCCATCACATTTTTAAAGAAAATCATCGTCAGCTGTATTGACGGTGGGGGGTTATATGTCAGTCGCGTGCATGAACCTCATAGAAATTTTCACAAAAAAAGTAATTTTATACCTTATGAAATTTATACATCTTAATTTTTATACTTTTAAAATAACAAAGACAATCGTCAGCTGCAAATTTGATGGGGGGAAGACCGTCAGTCAGCGTGATAAACATTTCGCGAAGTCAATGCATTTGAGAGTTGCATAGTCTCTTTGAAAAATAAACTGACGATCTTTACATCCACAAACAATTAGCTAACGACGACTTATGTTTCTTGAACAATCTAGTTATCTTACGCTTAGAAATCAATAAGTATAGCACATATTAATCTATAATCTAATGGCTCTCGCAAGTTTGTATGACAGTCCTTCATTTTTGGGGCTAAAGACTTGAAATTTCGCAGGGAGGTAGTTAATTGTTAGTAAACATCCACTAAGAACTAATTTTGTGACAGGGCCGGCTTAAGGAGGTCTAAGGGCTCTCGCAAGTTTTTACGAAATTCTTTCATTTTTTGTGTAACAAATTTAAATTTTGGCAGGGAGTTAGTTTATAGTCAGCAGATAACTTTTAAAATTATACAAATCAGACACTCTTCCACCACACAGCAAATATATTAAGAAAGTATAGCACAGCGAGCAATGAGGAGAGGAAGGGAGAGGTCCACATATAACTTATATGAAATAGAAAGCCGCGCGGCGCAGGAGTTACATATTAATTATGGGTTCTGAAATAGCTGGAGTAATTTTGAAGAAACTTACAGTCAATCTACAGATCAACCCAGCGAGTGTTCGAATGAAGATTAGTAGCGAATAAGAAAATGAACGTGGAAGCCGCGAGTACTGCTAGTTTCTTATAAATAACACCGCATTATAATTATTTACTTTGTGTCGGTTTAAAACTATATTATAATACTAGCAATTCCTGTTGGAATACACACTCCGCCCGCGTTCTAATAACTATTAAAAATAGGTATTGTTGGGACGAAAATTTAGGGTTATGATTATTTATAGGTATAACATATTTGGTCTAAAAAAATCTACCAAATAAACACAAAAAAAAAAATCGTAAAAATCGGTTAAGCCGTTTCGGCGGAGGTCAATAACAAACACTGTGGCATGAAATTTTTATATATTAGAATTTAGATGTTTTTTAAAAAACGAGTATTAAGTATATCTCTCGCACATTTCCGATATTGACAGAGTCAGATAGGTCATTGTTAGGGGTGAGGCCCACGCCTCTGTTGTTGTTTTGAAGTTGTAAAACTTACCTATACAAATAAATAAAATTGTCTATTAAGTCTATTTGTAATACCAAAATAAAAACTATTTACTAAATTCAAATGAAATTTTATAAGATTTTATATTTAACTTGCTGACCCGTGCCCACTTCGTTAGGCATAATGTTAATAATCCTTTTTTAGTACAGAGTGTTTAAATAATTTAAATAATTTTATCAATATTAAAAATTAAAAATTAAATTATCACTATACTAATATTAAAAAAACTACTTTTTGTAACTTAAATATAAAAGTTAGACATATGCTGTCGTTGACTTTTTTGTAGGCACATTCAAGCTCCACATCTTTTCTATAGAACTCAAAAATATATCTTTCATAGTTAAGGCAGCGTTCGTAAGAAACGCTTTCATTCGACCGTTTTTTCTCCGATTCACTTTGCAAAACGGACACCACGTAAAAGCCTTTTTATTTTTCGGTTTTTTATATAACCTATGACACTTAGCAATAATGTGGCTTTCTATTGGTGAAAGAATTTTTAAAATCGGTTCAGTAGATCCCGAGACTACCCCTTACAATTTAACAAATATACAAACACACAAACTTTACTTCTTTATAATATTAGTATAGATGAAGTTAATGTGTACAATTTTATTTCTGTCTGCCACTCTGTTTTTTCGGCTAATCCCCAAAACAGCTGGACCAATTTTTACGGAATTTTCAATCTCCGATCATCTGCAGAATAGTTAAAATTCCTATACCTATATAGTTATCAGAACAATACGTAGTACATAAAGACGGACCCGAGCGAAGCTAGAGTAAGAGAGAGTATTATGCACAAGAAATTATAAATAAAGTTATTATTATATAATTCTTGTAATCTTAAAAACTATCAATCTAAAAATGGCAACGCGCAAGCAGTCGCTGGGTCAATCGAGTGTGCATGTAACTACAGCGTTTGTGCGTAATTCCAAGCCTAAGATAACTAGAATGTTAAAAAAACATGAGTCATCGCCAGCAGATTGTTTGTGGATGTAAAGATCGTGAGTTTATTTTCTAAAGAGACTATGCAACGCTCAAATGCATCGACCTCGCGAAATGTTTACCACGCTGACTGACGGTCTTTCCCCCATCAAAAATGCAGCTGACGATTGTCTTTGTTATTTTAAAAGTATAAATATTAAGATGTATAAATTTCATAAGGTATAAAATTACTTTTTTTGTGAAAATTTCTATGAGGTTCATGCACGCGACTGACATATAACCCCCCACCGTCAATACAGCTGACGATGATTTTCTTTAAAAATGTGATGGAAACTATCATATAGTTCATTTTGGCTCGGTATAAAATTCATCGAAGCACTTTTTTTTCCAATGACTTCTTCATGCTATCCCTCTTAGTTCCACCGCTGGTGCGGCGACTGACGCTCACTTTACTGATCTCTGACCTCTAAACAACTGTTTGAAATAAAATTCATTCGGGATAAAATTCCTAGAAAAAATACAGCGCTACCTCCCGTAGTATAAGTCAATAGGTCATATCTCGCAATATGTAAAATGATGAATCGTAGAACAAATTATTTTTCAAAACAAAAGGGCTGTGTCGAAATCGTCACATTTCAAAACACGTGTTTAGAATATTTTGCGCATTATTATGAAATGTGAACACAGAATTTATACGATCACATTTATAGAAGATTTAGTTCAATTTTAAACTTTTAAATCTACTTTATTTGTCACGGATGTTAAATTTCATGGTATACGCAGGTCGTTAAGAAGCGTAGTGATAAATTATGACTTAATTAAAAGAATATTTATTGTGCTTTGCCAGAATCAACATACATAAATAAAAAAGTAATTGAGAATCTTCCATTTTGTATATTATAAACCTTTAATAAAATAGACGATGAAGTAAAACGTTTAAATTTGGTTAATAAAAGATTTATCGTAAACATAATTACTAGATTGCCACAAAATATAATAGATAAAACAATAAAGCTGTTAACAAAATTCAAAGTGTACTTTACAAATTCGAACTTTATAGTCGATATATTGCTTTAATTAATAATAATAATTACGTAAAAAATTGTAAAACGAAAATTTAAATAGTTCTTTCATTTACAAGTTTTTTTCTCGTAGAATACATAATATCGATCTTTTTAAAAAATTAATAACTTTTTAATAAATAAAAATTTTTGAGAATTTTCATTCATTTCAATTTTCATTACCCTTCACTACATAGTATAAAACAAAGTCGCCTTTTCTGTCCCTATATCCCTATATCCCTATGTGCGCTTAAATCTTTAAAACTATGCAACGGATTTTGATGCGGTTTTTTCCAATAGATAGAGTGATTCAAGAGGAAGGTTTATATGCATAGCTAGCGGATCCCGCGGCTTTGCCTGTGCTAAATCTAGGGAAGAGCCCGAGCGAAGCGAGGGCGAGTCGCTAGTTAGAGATAAATAAAGCATCCATTATCTATATAATAGTATGTAATCTGAATAATATAAATGATGTTAAGCTTCCCAACTGATACAATTAAACATAAAAATAATAATAATATTAATGATTTCGATATGTACTTTACATTATGTATTATTACGTATCTACATACATATCTATACTGCTCGATAAAATTCTTATTGGACTTTACAAAAGAAAATTCGGGAATATTCTAGTAGCATACATTTACGCAAGGCTCAATAAAGGGCTCAGTGTCGAAAGAAGCCACATTTCGGTCCACGTGATCGGGATGTGCAAACACCGTTAGTGAATAAGGGAATGACCGTTTGACTTAATTCGGATGAATTTCACCCATTTGAATTTATAAGACGTCCTGCAACCATACATTATTTATATGTTAGTGCGTACATCTAATTGCAACATCTTTAGGCTGGAAGCATACAATAGAATTATTATAAAACGAATTCAAAAAGTAATTATCTAAAAACTTATTTAATTAATATTATTCAGTAGTAACATTTTTTACTTTTCAGAAAGAAAACAACATAAAATTTTACAAAGGAAAGGTAAAAAAATCAGTTCTAAAATATTTTGGATTTATTTTAAAATTGAAATTTATATCATTTGAAAAACATTGAGTCTTTCAGAGATTTAAGTTTGTTCGGTGTTGTTATATATGTATACAGCATCACATTCTTGTACTAAACTGATAAGGAAATATTTTAACACATCTTTTCAAATAAGAAAATGTCTGCTTCAAGTGGCAAATGTCATATCTATCATGTTTAAATTGAATGGAATTTAAAATTTATCTTGATCCTACTACTACTATCCAATACCATATCTATGATCCAGGAAAGCTATAGTATTGTTGTAGCGTAACCTATAGTTAAACAAGATTTACACAATAGTATCGTGTGTTAATTAAACCTTAAAATTGAAAATCCGTTTTTACATTATACCTACCTATATTTCGTGAACAGCCATTTTACTTTGTTTCCATTATATCCTTCTAGGATTCTTTATGAATAAGTAATTGTTAGTCAGGTTGGTTTTAGATATTACAATATAAAAATGATGCTTTTATATATATTTTTTTATTTTTTTATTTAGTGTGAATGACCTGTCACGTGGCTGTCCACGTTGTACATTCGGCTGTCCTCATGTAAAATTTAAATTCGATATATCTTTGTATTTGAAATCGATTTCATTGAATAATTGCACGTCTAAAACTATATTTTTTGTTTAATTTACGCGTAATTTTGATTACTTCAGTAATTAATTGTCAAACAAGACGTCTGCTTAACATTACTTCTAATAATATATAGTAAGGTATGGAGGTATTTATAATTTTCAGGTTGTATTAAATAGTAGGTAAATATATAATTGCTCTTTAAAGTACGAGAGTTACGATTAGAAGTGTTCCTTTATGAATTAATTTATCAACTTGTCGACTGTTGAAAAACACAACAGGTATATATTATATTTAATTAATTGTGAAATGTACCTTTTACATGTATTTTTAAGTAAGTATAATTAATTGAGTTAGACAGTTTTTTTTTGTAAAAATGCTACTTGTTGCCCTTTCTCTATAATCTATATACGCAGAAATAGTAAACCAAATAGGTAACTTTATTTATTTTTGTATAGGCATAATATTTACAGAAAATATTTTATTATCAGTACTTTTGACATGATAATATCTTAAAAATATCATTATGCGCAACAAGCAGTCCTTAAATAAATAAAAAAGTTGGCATGATGTGAGCAAATAAAATTAAACATTGCTCAGTCATCAGTTAGTCATGTTCCAGAAGGGGTACCAAAAAACTGTCTCGCTTTTGTGCACTAAACATTAAAATTACTGTGCCCTTACATTACAGCATCTAATGCGCTGAATGCATAAAACTTGACTCAACTACTGTAAAAATAATTATTAATCTAATTTAATATGTAATCTCTGTCATATATTTGCTATTTATTTTATTTTAAGGAAGCGATTTTTGTTTATTTATGTTCGATTAAAATAAATCATACTCGTATAATTCAACTACAATTTATTATTTTTTTTTATTTGAGGTAATACGAAACCACATTCAATCACTTATTGTGATTTTATTCTTACGCCCAATTAAGCTATCATAGCCCATAGGTACCTAGTAGTGTTAGTAGTAGTTTAGTTGCATCTTACCAGGACAGGTTGAGTATAACATATATGTTAAATCAAATAAACATGTTTAAATGAGTTTATTTAAAATAAGTATGGGTAATTTATATGAGTAACATATCAATTTTCTAAACAATATACGAAAAGGGCGACGGATGTCAGTATTCAAATTGAAAGATTTTCATTCACAATGAACTAAAGGTTGTGTTATTAAACTGATAAATACTTCTTACAAAAGTTCTTGCAGTGTCAAGTGTTTTAGAGCTTTGTTGAAAAAACATAAGTTCAAACAAGTTTAAAAGTAAGTAATGTTTTTTATACTTTAAATTTTTATTGAGGCTTTTGGCTTTTCTTAGCGTATGATAACGGATATGGCACATGTAGCAAATTCTTTTTTTTATGGTAAAAAGGAGGCAAACGGGCAAGAGGTTCACCTGATGGGAAGTGATCACCTCCGCCCATGGACATCTGCAAGCCAGGCTTGCAGATGCGTTGCCGGCCCTTCAGGAAAGGGAGGGATGGAGGAGGGAGGGAAGTGGGAGGGAGGGGGGAACGAAGGCGGAGGATGAAGGGAAGAGGGAGGGGTGAAGGAGAGTGGGCCTCCCGGACTCTCACTCACCGGACGAAACGCGACAGCATAACTGCCACTTCACGCCGGTCTTCTGTGAGAGCGTGGTACTAATAAACTATACGGGGCGTGCCGGCCCATTCGGTAGCTACCCGAAGGTAACAAGCATGGCACTACCACTTTATAGCTAGTACATATATTATGAATTAATTCAATTCATAATATATGTACCAGCTAATCTCTGAATTTCGACAGGACCTTCACTGGCACATAGCTGATGTTATAAAGGACAGGAACATTAGGATTTTGGATCCAGAAGACTGGGATTTCGTTTAAAAATGATAACATGCCTAAAACGAAACTTAGCGAAGCTATTTTTAGAGTCCCGCTCAAAAATCTGAAGAAATAGTTAAAGTGTAAGTAGCACCTAACGCTAATGTAATGCATCCTGATATTGCACAATTGATACATAATGTATTGTCTAACGAAAGACAAACGTCGCTTTCAGTACGCAATCGAATAGTTTAAGAGGTTGTTGGCAGGCATACGAAATAGCTATACATTTTCAGTAGCAATTTATTATTCTGTAGTTTATATTTATATTTGCGTACTGTTTAATAGATCTGAATAATGTTTGAGTGTTCTTTTGTTGAGCTAAAAGTATGTTAACGAAATTCTAATAACAAAGTCAATAAGCCTAAGTTTACAGATTTGAGGAAATTATGGTTTCCTTTACTAGGTAAGTATTTTAACTAGATTTTTTTGTGTAAGTAAAACAAGTTATAGAATAATTACAATCAGAACTAAAGCTTTTACTATAGGCTTATTTATTAACGTTGTAATATGTAATTATCGACCTTTATGAAATAAGAGTACTACATACTATAAATAGTGTACTCTCTCTTACGTATGCTACGCTAGGGTTCGTACCTAGCGTAAAAGAAATATTATTCTCATTATATTCTTTACTTTACGAGTTATCGTTATTAAAAAACGAAATAGGGAGTTTAATTTGTCTGAAAATATAAATTTCGTGATTTCCCACGTTAGGTAATAAGCCAGCCAAATCAACAAAATTATTTTACAAATAATGGCCTCTATCATAGAGCATGTTGCTCTTTGTCCTCTATGATATTGTACCAATTATATTTATACTAAGTCGATCGATCCTTTATTCGGAACTAGCCCTGAACACAAACTTAGAAATTTTATACCTCTGTTAAGTATTTTTTCCGACACAGACTGGAAATAAATCATACCTAATTATTATAAAACATCAAATTTAATTTATAAATATTAATAAATCAATATAAAACTCTAAAATATAGCAACATTTAAAACTCGCAATGTCAAAACAAATTCGCCAGTAACTTATAAGCCTAAGGAGACTTGTATGTTACATAAACAAAAAAAACTAGCTAATTCACGTGATCCTGAACTTCTCTGACGTTTGTCGGGCGACCTATATTTATTCAGGACCTGAGAAGGTCGCTATTTGATCTTCAAGGATATACTGTCACGTGGTAAGCCTTGGCGTTTTGAGAAAAATAAAGTCGAACACACACTCATTTTTTACAGTCGGTAAATTTGTATAAATCAAAGTTCAGCCAGTTAATTTCTTCATTTAGATACTAGAATAAACTTTTTTTTTTATTTGTGTAGGTATTTTATTTTTATACGTTAATTTTTATCTTATAAGAAAATCGGTTCTATGTGATTTAAATTGTAATAATTCTTGAGGGATTAAATCGATTTTTACTACGGTTATAATAGAATGTTTCGAAGTCCTGGCTTTCAAAACACTTTTCATTTCACTCCGTGTTTGTTTATATCAAACGTTTATTGTAATGGTATGCTGAGAGGCTGGTCAACACCAACGTATTAAAATTTCATATCTTATATTTTACATTGGAATAACAAAGTAAGTATATGCAGCAGATATACGGTAGCTTACATGAATTTATTATAGGCACACTCTGCATTCATGTTACTATATATAGGTATGTTTTTGTTTCTATATATATAAAACACACTTAGTGTTTTATTTTTAAAAAATGCATAAAATGTTTTTAATGAATTTTGCGACACAAGCTACTTTACTAATGTTAATGATTACATGTAGATAGTATTGTAATAAAACATATTAGAGGCTTTAAAAATAAAATGAAAGAAGAATTAAAAAGTTACAATAAACATGAGAATTAAAATTACATTATTAATGTCAATTTGCACAGAGCAGATGAATATAAACAATATATAGTATATTTCGTGTTAATTTGCATAAAATGTACACAGATATGACGGACTAGGTATGATTTATAGGAATAATACAATGTGAAATAAAACAAAGCACCTAGAAAGTGAGGAGATAAGTCGATAATCACTAATTCATAGTTATGGAAAATTCAAAATATTTAGCGCAGCAGTCAGCACCAAGCTTAAAAGTATATAAATAAATTCAAATAATTTTAATAGTCATTTGAAATAAACCTGAATGATGAATTCGAAATGTTAGGGTATATTTACAAAGAATGTCCAGGACAATTGCCTCTACTAATACGATGCAAATACCGATTATGAAAGTTTTATCCTTTTCGATTTAATTCAAGAACACGTGACTATATCCTCGGATACTATTTGAATATCCTTAGATTCTTCGCACACTGTAGACTTTTTATCAACTGATAATTTATGTAGTTGAAGATTAAATAATAATATAATCGAAGTTGTACGTATATGTGGGTTGATACTGAATTAATATTCTTTTAACCTACCTATATATACGAATATTATGTTTAATTATGTTGATGATTTCAAACAAAACCGTTTGCAAAGATAAATTCTTTAGTACGCGAAGTCTCTTATATTGTTCTGTGGTCGAGATAGATGTGCTTCATAAATATTTTGTTACGTGAGGATTGAAACATTTGACTTTTTATTTTTGTGTCTTTACTACGACTTTCAGACGTCATCTCTATCAGTAGTCAAGGAGACTGTAGGTGATGCAATTTCTGCATAGGATCTTACTCCTTATTATATAATCATTATTTGTTTTTTAAACTTAGCCTAAGGCGCTGTGTGCATAGTATATTAAATTTAAAATTCAAAAAGTGCACAGAAATGATATCGCCTTAACAAAATTTAGATTTGTAGATGAAGATGTACATCTTTGCTTACATTAGCCCAACACATATTTAAATGTGCTTAAAATTTATTTTAAGCACATTAGAAAAAGTGATTTATTTGCAAGTTTATACATAATGTAATCAACTGCTTGAATTATTTGTTATTTTAAAGGTAAAATGAACACATCCGGTACATTCATGAATGGAAATAGAGCCGTTCTTAACACGCGTAAATCATTTATACATCTATTTTCGCCAACATTATATGGGATCGCTTTAAAAAGTTTTTAAGAAGTATTTTATTCTAGGTTCTTAATGAATACATTTTTAAACTCAAAATTTTTACATAAATTTTCTATGCACAATATTTTTTTTAGATTTATGAGAAAGCTTATCATTTTAAATAAAACTATGCTTTCTCGTTTTTGATTTTTTTTATTCCCAACTGGCGACTGGCCCTTGCTTCGCTTGGGTTCGTCCCTAGATTTAACGCGAACGAAGCCGCTGGTTCCGCTGAAAGATGTGCACAAAAACTTAACAAATTATATATTAAAACCTATCTCGAGAGCCACTCTATCCATTAGTGAAAACAGCATTAACATCGGTGCAGTAACTTTTGAGTTTATCGCGAACAGACAGACAGACGCGGTAGATGACTTTGTTTTATAGTTTGATGTTGTAAATACTTTATTATTATTAATTTATAATAACTGATTAATTTATAATAACTGATCAATTTAGTTCACTTAAATGGCAATAACGTTAATCTCTTCTGCTTAATTAATATGGTTGTTAGCCATCCACAAAGAGGAAGAAGCGAAACAATTTTGTTGTTGATATATATAATAAATTAGATATATAATAATATTAATATAATAAATTAGCAGTCCACCAACCTGTTTGTTCAGCGTGGTGGATTATGGACTGATTCCCCTTGAAAGAAGGCCTAGCAGTGGGACGTTAAAAAGTACTGAATACACTGTATTTAATATGAATAGTATATTTTTAGTGATATAGTTTCATTTGTTAACTTAAAAATACTAAGTAAATACAGATAATTCTGCTTTAAATTTTATAAACAAATATTTAAGCAATTACAATCTGAGTAGGTATAAACATCGTATCTAATGTATGTATGATATTGGTGGCTGATACATGCGCAGTGTCCAAAGGGGTCATGTAGAAATAAATTTTAATAAATCACCACAATTCCCTACATTGTTTCTTGTGAAATAAACCTTCGGATTATAGCTATTTATTTAAATTTAACGTAGATCCCTACAAATAATGTTTATTACTCTCCTGACCGAATTTCGGTCACGAAACCGATCCTTTCTACGCAGGATATATTAAGCAAAGCAAAAGTACTTATACGAAATTTGTACTCATTTACTAACGTGTACGCTTAAGTATGTTAGCTTAACAAATTTTTGATACGTAACATTTTTCCTGACATATTCCTGCAATCTGTGGGAATGATTTGATTAATAGGAACGGGAGTGTCTAGAATGGGGAAGAGCATGCTATTCGAATGTGAGCCGCGGTAATGAGATAGAGTTAGACGTCATTTTAATAAATGTGTTTACAATTGATAATAGTCGTAAACGCCTGATTAAAGTGCAGATCATTGATAAATAAATGCAATTATGACTCATATTAAATAAATATCTTAGTATTTAGCTTTTTTAAATTTTGAGGTAATTTCTGCCGCTGTTCAATAAATATTTTTATATTTTTTACAATTTCAATATGTGTTAGGTTAAAATGTAACATTATATACATATAACGGTTCGCAATTCGCATTGTTCCTAAGGATTTAAAGCAAAATATAGTGATTATGATTTACTTTTAATTTACATTATTTAGCTCTTAGAGCCAAATGATGATTTAATTACAATTTTTAAATCACACTATCCATAAATTTCCATAGCGCATGCATAAACTGTCGTGTAAATCTTACTTGCCTTTATAATTTTATGTTGTTGCATCACACTTAGCTATTTTTAATTTCTAATATATTTGATTATACTTTAACTGTTAACATTGCTATGTGACATTCGTTGTAGGTTAACTCCTTTTCAGCTGCTTCCTGAAAATTCATGATTAAATTAAAATGTATATACATTCTTTTAACACAAACTTTTTTTAGTCGGTATTGACTTAATATATATTACTATTTAATGGAAGTATGAAGATGCTTTGAATAATGAGATAGGTGCTCTAACTACCTAGACTATTAGTGGTCTACGGGCTCGAAACTTGGGGTTTGGCATATCTTATAATTGTCATGTTTGTCTTTATTTTGTTTGTGCTATTCGCAACAATAATAATAATAATAATGAAATTATAAAAAATAAAACGTAATAGATTCGTAAACATATACATTATACGTATTTTATCTTATAATCATATCTTAATATAAAGCACATTAAATTTTCATTAAATATACCTATTACTTATATTTTATTTTTTATTTATTTATTTAATAACGTATTACATCAATAAATACAATAAGCATATATTACATTAAAAAATGTGATCTTTTCCAGGCAACCTAGATAATATGGAATCTCGTGGGACGCAAGGACACTGGATGGTGCAAAACGAAAATAATAATAATCAAAACAATACACTATAAAATGTACATATACTATAAATTACTTATATTTTACTACTTATATTTTTGTAGGAATATTAACTTCTTAAATAAAACATTTATTTAAATTATCATTAATCACATACTTGTATATTCTTTTGACATATTCAATAAATAGTTGTGAAATGCTATACAAGTAGGATTTGTTACTTATTCTATCATTAATAATTCTCAAAGTACCTATGTTAACATATTGCAAGTCTATTGATCGTGTAATGCTTTTGTCAAGCGGGCTCGAGGCAGGCTGCGCTCGCGCCGAAAGGCAAGGTGGAAAAAAATTTACATGAATGACCATCGTGTATACATGACGTTCACTAGTATTTTATTGATATAATAAAATGAATATATACGGGAGGAAATTTTTCTTTAATGTACGTATATTTTTCTTTAATATACGGTATAATTTTACTTAACTAAATTATGATATAAACGATAAATATCTTGTATAATAAATATTCTCTAAAGATGTAAATAATTATTAGTACTTAGGCTGTTAATAAGTAGAATATCAATCCAAAATTATATTTTAATTATAAAATTATAAAATTAATAAACCTTTTTGTGTTTCAAATATAGATCATTCTGTATAAGATGGCTGTGTGGCGAGGCGGTGGAGGCAATGACAATTAGGACAAGAGATTATAATTCGCAAATCGACACGACCGCCCCGAAAGAGTAATGTGCGGAGTTACGAAAGTATTTTCAAGACGCTACACCAAAACTAAATATGTAACTTAATAAAACAATTATAAATAAATTTCTGTGTAAAATTAAATAAAAGTTTATTTATGAGATTTTTATGTTCTTATTAGTAATTATTTGATCCATAATTGTTAGAATAACTTATTATTTCACTTCTTACAATTTACTTTCGTAAGTTTAATTATTTTTTATTATTTTAAATATTAACCGTTGACAATACTTTCGTACATCCCCACACTGCTATCAGTCACGGCCACAATGTGGTCAGTACATGGTCCGTCAAGAAAAAATACAGGATTAAGCCTTAACCCATTCTTTTCCTCATCCAGTTGTCGTGGACATGTTTTTTTATCCAAATTATGAATAGGCTCGAGTGTTTAAGAGAAGGTCTTGTAGGTTTCATCGATACCTAAATATTATCGATATTTTAAATGTAAAATTTTTATTTTACGTAATTTTCGTTCTATATAATTGTTTATTTACAAGATTAATAAATTATTATCAGCTTATTTTTGGTAGCATAATTTTAATTACCTACTAATGTTAAAGAAGTTTGACTATATTTTTGTATAATACTGACGGTTTTAACCAAGCATTAATTAATTTGCGAGAAAGCGACTTTATCATGCAATGTAATTAGAGTATTAAGTATTAAAACATATACATACACGTATTTACTACACAATATATTATTAAAAATATAACATTTAAAAATATCGATAGAGTACAACTCGTCTCTTAAATGTAAGTCCACGGAACTAGCAAGGTGCTTAAATGACCACCGGGTATACAAAAAAGAAATATGGCCATAAAGTGAACAACACAATTGCATAGTATGATGGATCGCCAATGCTGCTTAAGCTTGTACGACATCAATGCACGGTATATTTGTATGGAAAACGTATTTTTATCACATTATATTATTATTTATGATTTCTTTTATTTCCCTTGTTAACTGATTTTGAAGAGCCAGATAGGGCTAGAAAGTGGGTTCGATTTTTAAACAGAAACTTCTCTAATGTAGCACTTCGTATACAATAAAAGATGGAAGTCTTTTACTTGTATTATAAAATTTTCATTATAATATTTTAGTAATAAAGCACAAAATTAAAATGTGATTTAAAAATCACTTTCCTAGTTCATCGGATATTTTCAAACTTTATCAAAATATTATTATTTCTAATGCGTTAAAACTGTAATAAAAAGTAGGATTATTTAATTGTACGTATCAACATTATAATAACATAATAATATGAATAATGTAGGTATAGTATATAGGTAGTTCTAAAAAAAGTAGAATATACCTAGTTTTAAATATTAATATTAGATAAACATTAGGTATTATAATAATTTATTATTAATAAAAGCTACTTCCATATTATTCCAAACACAGTGTCACATTCTGACCATGACTGACACGAATGCTGACACGCGTGCTCAACTATTCGCGATTATACATTTACAAATAAACTTTGCATTTATCAAACTCTTATTACAAGGAAACATAGACCATTTTTGTGAAACAAAAATAAAATTAAATAGGTTTTATTTAAGTATGTTGTAGCCTATCTTGTTCCGATACACGTGCCTATTGAAATGGTCCATACTTATTGGCCGTAGGAAAGTTTTTTCTATGTATCGCTTTATATTGTTAATTTTATTGCCCATGTTTTACGCTAGTATTTTATACATAAATAGTAAATTCCTTAATGTATTTCTATTACTTTTTTTAATTTGTTTGTAATGAATATTAGTACCGACTATAGGCATTAAGCATACTACATTTTTTTTACTACTGCATTAAAATTCAACAAGTATAATGTTATAATTAATAATAGTCCAGAAACAAAACTGTTAATTGCTTCAATTAGATTCAGCGAGCATTTCATTAGTGCGTTATTGGAGCGCTGTATTTTCTTTCAATATTCCGCGCAGTGCTGTCTATACCTCGTTTTCTGGACAAAAAATGCCACCCAAAAATTTAACGCACATTACTTTCGCGTTTTAAACGACAAAATTGTTCTTAAATCATTGTCAGTAGCGCAAATCTAAGTGAGCACATTAGGAAGATTGTATTAAATTCTTTCTTGGGTGGCAGATTCTGCGGATGAAAGGGCTCGAGTGGTCTTTAGCATATTTATTTAAAGGATTACGCGGATTACCTCAAAATGTTAGCTTGCTACTTTGCTTTGTTGAGTGTTTTCTTACGAGAAAGCTTTCGTTGTACACAATTATTTATTTAGAACTATTATTAGTGGTTATCTTTTTGATCTTTTGAGTAAGAAATTCGATGACAGCCATAAATATAGCAAATTGTATAAATAAATTAATTTGTCTAAAAACATTTTCTTTATTTTTATTTATTTTGTATTCGCTCTTAATGCTTATTTGTGAGATACTAAAAATGTAATACATAGAAATTATATAGGAATATATTTTATATATTAATATAACTTTATTCAAGAAGAAGCGGAAATAATAAAACCGACATCTTTGTAAAAAAATGGATGGACGCGGCGCTAAGTTCCCGAAACGATAATCCCAGTGGAGTTGCAACTCTTTGGTAGAATGCCACGGCTTTATTCTCTTTGTCCACATAATATTTGAATGGACAGCATTATGCGTGTGTAATGTGTAGGAAGCTATTGAGTTCAATTGTCTACGCTTCAGCGGTCATTCTCTATTTATATTAACATAAGAAAGTGGGTGCTGCTATGTTTACTATATAATAAACATGAATCTAATTTTGAACTGTATGATTTAAGGTTAGGTACTATTTTTGCTTGTAAAATCGAGTAATCTTTATATACTATGTTGTATTATAATGAATATATATAAAATAATTTGAAATTAGAAAACCCCAGGGCTCTTTTTTGGAGCGCAAAGTATTAGGTACAGCGATGACTGACCGGTACGCTTTCAGCCTTTCATTATACGATGTATTAACGACTAAGCCCCGCTTTGGTCTGATTTGTCCCAGGGCATATTTTAACGGTTAGTATACATAATATGTACAATGAACGTAACATATTGAAAAGTAGGTATTTATTGTAAAAGAGTAAAAAAAATATCCTTGAGATATGATTGATTCCCAATTTAAAAACTCACTCCTCTTTTCGAATGATTTTATAGAGTTTTAGGACGATTTAATAGAGTCAGTTCTTATATTTTCATGGTATAATAATTTCTGTGTCCAAAATAAAAGTAACTACACAAATACACATATAAGTAAAAAATACGCAACGAAGTTGAACATTTTCCATTATTGACCTACGAATATAAAATAAGTATACTTTAGTCAAATTGATTAGAATAATCTTAGTAGGTAAGAGCATGAGCTAGTCAAGCAATAAGTATTCGAATACAGTCGAGTGTCTTGGTCGTTTAGTACAGGATTATCCTGACCACCTACTGCTTCCTCATTGCCATCTGAAAGTAAAGTAATCTTATACTATTATTATAGAGATTTGAAGTCCAACGAATTTACAGTGCTCTTTGGGAGTACGAACGGGTATTACAAACTGCCCAACTCTCCACATCCTGGTAGAAAAATATTTTTTTTGGTGATCCTGGACTGAATTTCTGGATTTTCTTCATCTTTAGATGTGTAAGCTAAGGTACTTTTAAAAAATAAAATAAAGATTTAACGCAATTGAGCCTTTTTTCTGATTTCTGTGGACTATCTTTTGTGTAGTACGTAACAATAACACAGGTATTATTTGAGATTAGTCATGTCATGACATGTAGATTTTTGTAATTTTATCCTCCATGTACATACATAATATATATGTACATTTAATCATACAAATATTTTGAAGACTCACTAAGATGTTATCTTATAAAGCTGTATAGAAAGTGCTAAATGATTCACGCTTTTAAGTCGTCCGAGGATATCATTCACCATAATATAACAAGTGAAAGATGATACTTAAAAACATTTGAATCTCGAGTGCGAGCGGTCAATGGCACAGTTAAAGTTTTGCGTATTGCCATGACTCAACAGCAACGTTAATTTGAGTCTTTATAATGTAAATTACCGAAATATTTTCGGCATAATCGTATTTTTGTGTGTCAGTCAGACAAAGAGTTTTGTGCTTTTTGGTAATGGGGTCAGTACTGTTTGTTTGAATGATTTGTTTTGAAGAACAAAGAAACAGTGCTCGGAATTGCTTTGTATACATATTTAGGTATTCTCATAAAATTTTTACAGAAATCTCAAAACATGTATGTCATATTTTGAGATAAAGAGCTAAAATTTGAGAGTCTAAGTTTAATTTTATTTGTTAAAAAAAATTATTTCAATCTACGATTATTAAAAAGTCAGTGACATTACAGAAAAAGCAATTGCAATTAATATAATCGCATATACAGTTTTATTACCGACAATTACAGATTAATTCACGGAGCAGTTGTTGCCTGTCTGTCATCTCATTGGAAGCTGACTTAGGAAGTTGAAATTACATTGAATGCTTTTAATTGTTTTCATAAAATAACTTATTCGTTATATGATGGTATTGTTCGTATTTTCGCGAAAGTATTACAAGATTTACTTCATAAATAGGTTGCTTCTTACTAAACAATAAAATATTCCTTATTTTAACGTTGTGAAATGCATTTAGGCATTCTACCTGCATACTGGTTATGTGGAACTTCGCTCTAGTACTTGCCACTAAGCTTCGCAAAATCGCTTACACACTCAAGCACGACTCCCAAACGGCAGGTCTGCCGTATCAAACCTCAACAACCATGGGTTTGCTTCAACATGAACCATAACGTACGAACGTACCCGTATAGTTTACCGAAGAATGTCCCCTGCCCTGTTTACTCTGGCCCCCTGTTAGTTTCTTGGCTTGGTACCCAGCATGATTGTCGGTCGCTAATAAGCCTCCATCACGAATAGGTTCAAAATGTAATAATTTACAAAAAAATCACAATTATTCTTAATTCATTGGTTTTTTAAATAATTCGAATTATTTAAAAATTTTGCTTACGTTGAGTTGTATGAGAATTGTCTAAATACAAAGCGAAGTGCAAAATATTTATATGAAATCCATTAGCCACGCACATAACATTAGCAAGACATGCGATATTTTTTGAAGACATTCAAAAGTATAGGTTGAAGTCAACGAAATTGACTTCAACCTATACTTTGGAGCAATTTAACTTTATAGTATTTATAATGAGTAGAAAAGCTAGTTCATAGGAAAACTGTTTTCTAGTGCAGTCACGGAAGAGAAAGCTAACCGGAACATAGGTACGAGTCAGATTACTGGTAATGCGATGCCAAGTTTAATCTTTTGCAGATTATTATTAAATATCTTCTAGATTTGATTAGTTCAATTTCAGAGGAAATATCTTTCATATTAATTATATGTATCTTATTACATTCATTGCTATTGAAATGAAAGGCAAAACAACAAGATATCATTTTCATTAGTTTTTCGCATCTTCGTTTGGAAGCGGAAGAGAATAAAACTTAATTTATTGTCTGTTTCCATGATTTTATTTATGTCCTATCCTATGTGGTCTAGATGTAAAAAGCTAAAGAAAAAGAAAAAAATAGAATCGAGTTATTTTTACGTTTATAATTTTTAATGTTCATAACCAAATTTACTAAGGCTTTTCATAAGTTTTTGTTATTATAATTTAAATTAATATTTGGCTGAACCGACTTTGACAGGACTTTCACTCGCAGATAGCTAATATTATAAGGAGTAACTAAGCCTACTTTTATTTAAGAAATTTTATTTATTATGAAACGAGGGTGAGTCGCTAGATTAAAATAAATAGCAAATAAAGAATTTGCAATAGCATGAATAAAGCAGAATTACCTGTAAGTGTAGTCGAAGCCCGAAGTGATTTTACTGGTGTTAAAGTCTAATGAGTGGGTAGTGCTTACAAATTAACTTGCTCGGGTCAAAGACTTGCGGTACCACACAAATATGTTTACTTACAACACAAGCTTATCATAATCTACGTTGCGGAAAACTTTATTCCCATACATTTAAGCAATTATAATTTTAAATGACAATGTAGGATTTTCTAATTTTAAGTTAAAACAACAAGCAAACATAAAAGAGAAAGTACACAATAGCTGATTCATGGTGAACTTAATGGTGAAGCGTTCCTGTTGCGCTATAAATAGAAAGTGGGACAGGATGTCTACCTAGACATATCTAGGCATTTCGCTTGCCCAGCAAGGTATTAAAGTATTTTATATTTTAAACTTGCGATATTTTATATCTTGTTCCAATTAACACTATCGGAAAAGCAATAAAATTTCAAATTATGTATATGCTACAGGCTACCATTACATTCAAGCGTTTACTGCAACTTTGCTCGAATGTTATGTACCTAATAATAATATTTTTAGGGTTCCATATATCGACGACACGTTAGGTTCCGTTGGTAGTGATACTACTCTATGTATCTGTTATATTGTGATTATTATTACATATGATCGCCTTTGTGCAGAAACCATAATTATAAGTCGGTAAGAAAGTGCATGGAGTACCTATCTACATAATAAGGGAATGGACTATGTTTATCTTCTAGTTCTAGAACTTCTAGAAGATCGGAAGAAGGAGAGGAAAGTCGATAATGAAGAAACGTATACTATTTTGTGTCACCATAACATAGAGTTTTGCATTATGAGGATAAGTTATCTGTCAACTTAATTAATATATTAAAACTGAATTTGTAAGTGAAATAACAATTGAAATATTTTATCGTACAAGTAAGGTATACTTATCTGATGATATAAAAAATGAACCTAAGGATAACAACATAAATATTTTTTTAAAGTTGTAAGCAATATTCGTCAAAATATAATTTCATCAAAATCCTCATATATATTTCTGTTCTCACGAAGTGAAATAATAATTCTAATCACGTGCAGTACGTCCGTTTTGATGTAACTCTTTAATTAGCAATGTCATTTCCATGTGCGTACTTGTCAGGGACGACGAAAGTGTGTTAGTCATTCAGGGTTATTTTATTGTATTTTAGAATCAAATTGTGAATTTAGAATTTTTATATCAATATTAAATATTCGCTTTTGAAACCAAGTGAAGGTGGTTCGAATCCCGGGCTTCACATCCCTGATATTCTAGTGTGCAAATCATTTTCTGCACAATTACTACTTTTCTTACAGGCATAGTATGTACGGAGGATATATTATATAGTGAATGGATTCAATACTTAAATTTTCATCTTATAAATCCAATACCGGACGAATCTGTAAAATAAAGAAGTCAGAGGCCATTGAAACATCTTAAAAGTCAAGCTTACACGTGTTATAAGTGCGAATCATAAATATATAAACTTAGTATAAAATCTAAATATAGTGGGAATGATGTATAGGCATCTGATGATAAAAATTACAATAAAACTAATGTGGCTTAGTAAAATTACTTTATTTACGACATCGTAGAGGATACATAACCTACCTACCTACCTGTTTTAACCTATATTATAATTTACTTACACCTATATTCACCTGCTCTGTGTTTACTTACATCTACTCTTTGAAATGCGCCTCGAGATTGATAGTGCTACCGTTAGTTTTTGTTATATGAGATTTCAAAATGCATAATATAAACAGTAACTTATCATTTACTAATGTCCCAATATATTAATTACTAGCGACTCGCCCTCGCTTCGCTTGGGCTTTTTCCTAGATTTGGCACAGGCAAAGTCGCGGGATCCGCTAGTTATGCATATAAACCTTCCTCTTGAATCACTCTATCTATAAAAAAAAACCGCATCAAAATCCGTTGCGTAGTTTTAAAGATTTAAGCATACATAGGGATATAGGGACAGAGAAAGCGACTTTGTTTTATACTATGTAGTGATGATTAGGGAGGAACCTGGAACCTTCCAGTACGAGCATTAATTTCTCTCGTCTCACCTCTAACCAACATACTGGGTACATAACATGCGTAATATTTCTCCTAATCTCTGATACTTTTATTTCTGAATTCTGATGATTTAAATTTACGTGTTTCGATCAGAAAAAAGTTTTACATTTCATTAAAATTCTTTTGGGCACCAAAAATTTTAAAAACATGTTAAAAATTTATCAATTCACACTTGATTCGAGTTACAGTGACTTTTTTGAGACACTTAAATTTTCTACTGCGAGTTAAAGCGGCTGTATAACTTGTAAGAAAACCTTACATTCTTGTTTTTCTTGATTAATGAGTTCCATTACAGTATTTAACAAATATGACATAGGTATATGTTGTATAAGTATTTCAAATATATTTAGATTATGTAGTAAATCACATTTTTACAGTTTTAATTATGTTTTCCATTCCCCGACAAATGGGACAGTAAACTTGCGGTATTTATCTATTTTGTCATAGGTTTTACTCAGATTTTCGGTTTTTATTTTAGAACATAACGTTTCTTTTTTCATTAAAAAGTTTCTCAAATTTCAGGCATCAAATTCTACAACCCTATCATCATAACCTCATCATCACCTTCCAAACTTAGCTTAGCCGGAGATATAATTTTCGAAGACGTTTTTAAAGAATTTCATTAAATATTTAACTATACAATTTAATAGAAACTTTCGTCTTCATCCCTGGCAGATAGTTTAGTATAACAATTAACTAGATCATTCGTCATGTCAATTCAATTCAATTCTCTTCTTAATGGCTTCAAAGCGTGCCAGTTGAACACATATTACTTCGCCTGTGTCACATAGAATGAGAAGACATTCGTCATGTCATCAATTTGGTAGCCAGTCACAACAAAAACAATCTGGATTATGTCAAGAGATTACTGGAACTTGAATAATAGTCTTTCATTGTCGGTCAAGTATTTGTCCAGGCGCATCGCGTACCTGCTTATGACACGTTGCACGTTCCTAGGTGATTTTCTATGCTATGCACTTTCCTTGGCCCTGCACGCATACTCCTTGCAAGTAGGTGAACTATGATTCTAGGCTAAAATTGTTTAATATGTTATTGCAATTTCATTTTTTATAAGGTTTTTTGGTAATGTTTGATGCTATTATTATTATTGTTTTTGGTTATATAGGTATATGCTTTAAAAGAGTATATTATGTTGATGCAACTTATTTACATATTATATTATTGAAAATCCATTAATATTAAAGAAGTGAAGGGAGGGAAAAGCCGGAGTAATTAACTTGTCTCAGCAAGAAGCAAACAAGGCAAGATATTCTTAGACGATTGATCATTGTTTTCATAACTCAAAATTCGTAGAATTATTGATTGTATAGGTAATGATAGTAACCTGGTAATAAAAAGGCTAAATAGTAATTAATTCTATACAAACAAATCTATTCTTATAGTTTTTCAATTTTCAATTATAAACGAATAACATTTTTTATTTTCAATAAAACTATCTCTTTGGATTTTCCTGCGGATTTGTTGGAATTTTTGATTCCCGACGTTGCGAATGCTTTAGATGCAACGTGGCCATGGGAGACCGTTTACATTTTTTTTCATTTTTTACAATTACTGACGTTTCAAAAAAAATTATTATTATTATTTTTCGAAAACTATATTGTAACAGATGTTATCATATAAATTATTATAATTCCGGATGCACTAAGCTAGTTACCCTACGCAGGTCAATGGTGCAGTGGACTAGGCGACGCGTCCGCCCGCCGCTCTGCGCCAACTGCTAATTTAAACAACGCCTAGGCTACTTTTGCACAGAGAATGGTAATAATATTTTTTTTTCAAGTTTATTTAATCTATGGACTGTTCTGTCACTGTCATGTGTCAATACGTCATGTTGTAGATGTAAGCGGCCATATATCACTAATAATTAAATTGAATTGAATTAGGTTTTTTCATTTCTTTTACCGATTTTTTATATACACATATACATATAGATATATTTCGATTCTACACGACATTAGCGTGTTTAATTAAACTCACCCATTACAAAAGAATACAATTGAAATTAGAAATAATGGGTATTAGAAATAATATGGGTATTAGAATGTTTATACTTAAGGATTTTAGAATATGCTAATGTAATATGTACAATGTGCATATATGTACATATCTATTTGCGAAATTAGAACAGTAGAAAAGTAATAATCTGTCAATTTTCCCATCAAGTACGGTAGTCATTTTTGGTTGACCGGAAACATATTATCATGGTCTCTGTGACCATTGACTAAGCAAATATAAATTACACTTTTACAATTCATTGCACTATTTGGACTTTTATTGAATTCAATTCAATATCCTACTTTTCTAAGAAATTATCGCAATTATGACTGATATGACCTTACCTAAATACCAAATCGAAGCCAACAAAAAGTCATTATCTTTGATGTAATGCGACATTGACCCACAGTCTTTATTAAACAGTTAAACTTACTTGCACGCGATTCACGATAGAAATCTATATACATATATTATTTTAATTTAATCATTAGGTATTGCAATTAGTATTTTATTTTATAAGACAATATTTTATTTTTATCTTTATTAATAGAAGAGCTTAAACGCGATAAAAAGTACCATAATGCGTACGAGTAGGTACTATATCTGGGCGTGGACTACGTGTGGGCCGACAAATTATATGGTAACTTGTTTTACCTATCAATCCCGAGGAAAATGCGTAATAATTAACGATATTTTTTTATTTTTAAACACAGAGATTAGACACTATCTACCAAATGGCATACACATACATATTTCAATCGAATTATTGACTTTAACCTGAACATGACTTTCTAGTTACGGATATTATAAATACGAAGAGTATTTACACTATACTTTTTATTACATAATTTCGTAATTTAAAATAATAATATAATTAATTATTAAAGATTATTATTACAAAATCAACGGTTAGTCATTTTATTTTAAATTTTTCACACCACGAATGATATGCTTTTTTGCATAGAGAACGTTTGTGGTCAAGAAAGTAATGTAGAACATTTTTACCCCTATAATTTAAGAATCTCTTGCGTATAGCAATATATTAGAAAACCTACTTGCCTTATACAATTATTATTAGAGTTACAATAAAAAAACAAATATGTTTGGACATTAACACACAGCAACATCTATTTTCCGTGGTTCGCAGCTTAATACGTAGCTTAGCTACACTAAACATATATAACTTTAAATATATACATATTATAAATATAATGACGGTTGTCTCTTAGGCCAAGCTGCTCTATGCGCAATGTGATACCCTAATCACGCGCGCATAGTAAAATTACTTTCGTTCGGGGTCGCATTGCCATTCAAGCTCGCTATCCTGCGTCCATCTTATTCCTATATCATTACATCATGCATTTTATGGGAAATTTCTACGTTGTTTGGATTTCTGTAGAAGTATTATGCGTTAAGTAAACACTTGACCAAAGAGCAGAGGCGGCCTTACCCATTGCGAGGCCCCGGGCCGCAGGTCTTTGCGAGGCCCTTTGTCCTTCGTGAAAAGTATGTGATGCGAAAGTAGGTCTGGTTGTTTGGTTTAGGTATTTGTCATGTTTGAGGAGAAATGTTTAAGTTATACAAATAAATAAAATTTGAGTTTTAAAATATTTTACATTGAAAGATTCACAAAACTAACAAATACAAAAATGATAAATTTCAAAAGTAATGTTTGCGGCTTTTTCCTAAGACTAAATTCTTTAATTAAAGCGCAATAATCCAACCCTGAGAAACCAATAAAATGTTTTTCAAGTTCAGCTGTATTTGTATTAAAAAATCTTATAATAATTGAAAGTTGCTCAACACATTTTTTCAACAATTTGAGTCTTCACGTGACTTGCCATTTATTGTATGAGCTCATTTTGAATATTTTTTCCAAAATAGTCGTCTTATCCTTTTCTTGGAACAGCTTTTCAAACCATTCTCTAAATTATTCCATTTTAACATGCAATTTTTGGGCTGTTTACTAGATTCATGAGACTTTAGATAATCACCCAAGTGTTACCAATCACACACTCCTTGATTGGATCCAATCTTTGTATCTTGGTATCTAGCCCGAATATTCGACACGGAAGGCAGTAAACGGCACCCTTTGTTTGTGAAAAATCATCCAGCGCCTGTCAAGCTTTTCACCGCTAACTAATGAATTTTTCAATTATGTTTTGAATGAATGAATTTTATATTTTACTTAACTAACTTTATTTTAAATTAACGTTGTGTTATAACCTTAATAAGCAATTAAGGATCAAAATCAAAAGTTTATAATAAAAAAAATTAGTTAAAAAAATCTATATTTTTAAAAATTTGTTTGGGTTGTTGCGCGAGGCCCCTGCAAGAGCGAGGCCCCGGGCGATTGCCCCGTTCGCCACCCCCTAAGGCCGCCCCTGCCAAAGAGATTACATTATATCCTGCTTGTGAACTTCTTGTTATAGAGGTTAATCGAAATTTATCTAGCATATGTACGTATGTGAATGTGTTTTTAATTTTTATTTTATGTTTTGTTTTATAGAGGGTTTTATATATTTAGGTAGGTACTTGTTTAATATAGTAGTTTCGTAATACGTTAAATATAGATTAAGTTTTTATTTTAAGATTAAATATTTAAAAATAACAGAGCAAAGGAAATATCACACTTTATACAAGTACACATAATGTCAAAAATGTATGGATGTGTTCATTAATATATTCGCTACATATGTGTGTAAAAAGGTTCTTATTCGTCGTACGTGAGGTAATACCACAATATAAAGGTTATGATTTTTTATAAATTGTGGTATTACTTCACGTACGACGGATTTGTTTGAAATGTAGGGAACAAATTATAAACTGGAGTAACATCGGGTTTCTTTCCTTCCTTGTATCATTAATAATAGTGATAGTTTAAGTTTAATAAATAAAAAAAAATATAATATCTAAATTATACTTTAAGTTAAGTAAAATTTTCAAATACATTCAATATTTGAATTAGTTTATCATTACCACTTTATATTTCTTTAAATTGTCAAGACCGTATTCTCGATTAGCTATTGTATGTATACAAATGAGTTAATTAGAATAAAAGTAAGCAGCGAAGTTGTAGAATGAAGGTAATAAATAATAATATTAAAGCCCATTTAACGATTCAGTAGACCTAGCCATAACGAAGAACATGCCATAGCCCACCACGCTGGTCAAGCCACACAGGTGAGAGTTGCCTAAGGTGTGATTTATAGTAATTCAGGCAGTAGCTTTTTACATCAGTGTTTTTACATCATATTTATAAATAAATAGTAATTTATATTTTAATGACGACAGCGGAGTCGCGGGAAAGAGCTCTGTAAATGTATAGTATGTAAGTTTTTTTTACGATGTGACAATGGAGCACTAACGTACGTACATACCGTACATAGTAGAACTGTCAATGACAGACATCGCCACATTTCCACAACACATGCATTTTCTTGTTGTTAATAGAAAAAATTCTGATATTAATAAATATTAGTAAGTTTAGTAAGTATCTATTGAAAAGCATCGAGCAGTGAGATAATTCGCTAGCGAATATTTAATGTTAAGCTTTAAATAAATTATTGCCAATTACCTATTCTGAATGTGTTCACCGAAAAGTTCAATGAAAAAATTACATGTAAAATTAATGAATCCACCGGAAATTATGTAAAATCACATCTGACGTATTGAATTGCTAATTTTTAAAATATTCTAGATGTCTAGAAAAGATCTCTACATTTTTTGTATGAATTCAGGCATCATATTCAATTTGGTGACACGCTTGGCTCAGTTGGTAGTGACTACCCTACTTTCTGCGCCAGCGGTCGTGGGTTCGAGTCCCGTCGGGGGCTTTCATTCGTTGAGAACGAATGTTTGTACTTCAGTCATGGGTGTTTATATTTAGAATATGTATGTATTTAAATTTATGTATGTATAGTATATCAACTATCAGGTATCCGTAACACAAGCCTCGCTTACCACGGAACTAGATGGTGCTGTTGTAATAATGTTCCAACATTTTTTTATTTATTTCTTTTATTTAAAAAATTATAATAATTTTTAGCCCAAAAAATAAAATGATCTACAATAATTTTCATCATTGTTGATTAATGTTGAAGAAGTATATGGCTATTGAGGTGCTGAGGTATACTTTTTAATACGTTGACTGTTGAGAGCCTTCATAGCATTTTTAACTAAAACACAGTGGACCTTAGCCAGATAAGATGTAGAGCAGTAAATAAATAATAATATTTTTGTTTTCTATTTACAATAAGAGTAGAAATTCCTTGTAAACTAATATTACACTGTTAAAAATTTCTATTGTATTTTTACAAAAAATGTGTTGGAAGTAATTACGCACCCCAATTTAGTAATTTTAAAACTCAGTTTTGTAAATTTACTATACTATTTATTGTAATTTAATATAAGAAAATTACAACATATTTGTTGAAATTTACTAAACTTTTACTGAAAAAAAGTTTAGTAAAATTCTAACACGTATTGTAATTTTACTAATCAAATACGTTATTTTTCTAAAATGAATATTTTTAAGAACAAAATATCTAGAATAAAAAATTAAATGTTTGTAACTGAGTTTTTTTTTGCTCAAAGAATCTAACAGACGCGCCCACCAACTTTGGTCCCATTTTTTTCAGAAAAAAGTTTATCATCAGAAAAAATATTGTTTTTTTCATAGACAGGATTTGAAATGAATTTTAAATATTTGCAGATTTTGTTGAATCGCTCAAAATAAGTCGGAATTATAAAAAAATTTATTGAATTTAAATAGTTCAATGAAGACTAAGCAAATCGAAATTATTGATCATGAAAAAAAAATCGAAATTACATAATGAAATATTTTTGCATAATTTAATTCAAGTTTTTAGATAATTCTTCGTTATGAAAAGAATTTTTAATGTCTCCATTGTAATAAATAAATAAATTTTCGGTACATTTTTTTTTGTAATTTTTCTTCTCGGAAATAAAATTCCAAAAAACGTTTGTTAATATAAAAAGTTTTCTTTAAAATCTCAGCAAATAGTCTCGTACAATTGCTGCGCTCATTGAAAAAATAAAAATTTTCGATAAAATTACAATGCACAAAGTAATTGTACAACCGAAAATTGAATAATACAAAAAAAAGTATTAAATTTTTAAAGTCGTCATTGTAATTCATATTACAACTTTAGTTCGTAAAAACCAAAAAAATTCTGGTAAATAAAATTATAAAAAATGTTTGCAAATATAAGACATTTTTAAAGTAATTCAGCAAACAGTCTTGTAAAATTACCACACACATTAAAAAAATAATAATTGTTGGTGAAATTACAATTCATGATATAATTTCACAATCAAAATTTGAATATTACAAAGAAAATTATTAAATTTACAATGACCCCATTGTTATTTCTATTACAACTTTGTTTTGTGATTTTACAAAAATTTCTAGTAAACCAAATTACAAATAATGTTTGTAAATCTAACATTTTTTTCATGAAATTCGACAAACAGTTCTGTAAAATTACAATACATAATACTTTCTTAGGTTTACGCGAATGTTTGACATTATAAATGAAACTATATTTTCGGATTTTGTCGCGGATTTATTATGATTTTTGGTTCCCGACGTTTCGAATGCTTTACAGCAATCATGGTCACGGGAGAGACTAAGGTATTAGACGTCTCAGGGGGTTATATACTTGTTACAGACAGTGCCTACCCACAATTTTTTAGAAATATTCAAAATGATAGACTATAAAATTATACATTTCAATTCTATACTTTTAAGATTTTAAAATTTTAAATTATATTATAAATATGGCAATATTATTAACTTATTTTTAGCTACTATAATTATAATTATTATAATTTTCTAATATTTGTTAAAATAATATTAAGTAGTGTTGCTATTATTAAAATATGTATAATGTGTTATATTAAAATATAAATTATTAAAGCAATATTAAACTTTCATATATTATAAATTAAAGATTAATAGTTAAAAACAACTTGAGTTTTGATAATTATTTTAAGTTAAATATTAAGCAACACCACTGCAAACTAAATCATTTTTAAATTTGATAATATAATATTAAACAAATCTAACTATGCTCAATCCACATAGACCTCTTTAAGTTCTTTTGAATTATAACTTTTAAACTATAAAATGAGTTAATGTCATTTAGTATGTCAGTTGGTATGTCCGTCTGAAGTTATTATAGGGATTTGAGACTATATTAAAGAGTTAAATTGTTGTCAGTCTGAAGCTACTACCGGTTCGGAATGCAACTGATACTGAGAAGAACCGGCAAGAAACTCAGCTCTTGCTTTTTTCAAAATAATATGTTTACAATTTCAATATTATCAATATCAAAAATATATAAGTTTACTTAAGTTTACAATATTGCAATACAATAATTAATATATATAATTAATCCTCACTACTATCATTAAGATCTACACAGTATGAGCTAACTACATCTGGCTGTCTATTATGACTAATTTTATTAGATGATTTTATTATATTAATGACAGGATCCCAAGATGATGGTAGTACCCAGCCGTCCTCTCTATTAAAGTTAGGATGTTTTTTAATTTCAATTGCTTCGCGAATCATTCTTGGTCTATAACGAGTTTCTTTCGCGAGTATTTGAGGATTATCAAAGCGAATATAGTGGTTGGGGCGATCCTGTAAACATAGTCAGGATCGCCCCAACCACTATATTCGCTTTGATAATCCTCAAATACTCGCGAAAGAAACTCGTTATAGACCAAGAATGATTCGCGAAGCAATTGAAATTAAAAAACATCCTAACTTTAATAGAGAGGACGGCTGGGTACTACCATCATCTTGGGATCCTGTCATTAATATAATAAAATCATCTAATAAAATTAGTCATAATAGACAGCCAGATGTAGTTAGCTCATACTGTGTAGATCTTAATGATAGTAGTGAGGATTAATTATATATATTAATTATTGTATTGCAATATTGTAAACTTAAGTAAACTTATATATTTTTGATATTGATAATATTGAAATTGTAAACATATTATTTTGAAAAAAGCAAGAGCTGAGTTTCTTGCCGGTTCTTCTCAGTATCAGTTGCATTCCGAACCGGTAGTAGCTTCAGACTGACAACAATTTAACTCTTTAATATAGTCTCAAATCCCTATAATAACTTCAGACGGACATACCAACTGACATACTAAATGACATTAACTCATTTTATAGTTTAAAAGTTATAATTCAAAAGAACTTAAAGAGGTCTATGTGGATTGAGCATAGTTAGATTTGTTTAATATTATATTATCAAATTTAAAAATGATTTAGTTTGCAGTGGTGTTGCTTAATATTTAACTTAAAATAATTATCAAAACTCAAGTTGTTTTTAACTATTAATCTTTAATTTATAATATATGAAAGTTTAATATTGCTTTAATAATTTATATTTTAATATAACACATTATACATATTTTAATAATAGCAACACTACTTAATATTATTTTAACAAATATTAGAAAATTATAATAATTATAATTATAGTAGCTAAAAATAAGTTAATAATATTGCCATATTTATAATATAATTTAAAATTTTAAAATCTTAAAAGTATAGAATTGAAATGTATAATTTTATAGTCTATCATTTTGAATATTTGTAAAAAATTGTGGGTAGGCACTGTCTGTAACAAGTATATAACCCCCTGAGACGTCTAATACCTTAGTCTCTCCCGTGACCATGATTGCTGTAAAGCATTCGAAACGTCGGGAACCAAAAATCATAATAAATCCGCGACAAAATCCGAAAATATAGTTTCATTTATAATTACAATACAAGTAGGATTTTTACATTAAGATCGTAAAATTACAACACATCCTACTAAGTTTCCTGACATCTTTTGGAAAATTACTAGAATTGTTTCATAATTTCGCAGTGGTAAACATCGATTTGTAATTTTACTCAACCTTTGTTTTGTAAAATGACTGTAATTTTACAAACATTTTTAACAGTGTAAGTAAAGAACTAACTAAAAAACCACGTCTATCTGTTGCTAGGCGAAAAGTCTAGTATACCTTATCTATAGTACATCTATACATATAAATAAAATTGAAGTGTCTGTTTTTAACTTCAATTTAACAGCTTTTTACTAAATTCATATGAAAGTATAAATAAATGATACTATGTAGCAACAAAAAACCATTTTTTTAAATTTTTGTCTGTCTGTCTGTTTGTTCCAGCTCATCTCTGAAACGGCTGGACTGATTTTGACGGGATTTTCACTCGCAGATAGCTAATGTTATAAGGCGTAACTTAGGCTAATTTTTTAGAGACTTCAAAAAGAACTAGCGGAATCCTTGGCTGCGATCGCGCTAAATCTAGGGACTAACCCGAACGAAGCGAGCTAGAGTCGCTAGTATTGTGTAAGATTATAGTTTCAAATAAGTAAAGCTGCGGTCAAAATCCACTAATTCAGGTCATTTATATACAGCGAGGGTCGCACTAACGTGTGCGATATAAGTTAAAATCTGAATGGAATGAATTTTAATGGCGCATTTATGTCTATGCTCAGAACGTGCATAAATTGAATCTTGCTTTTAGATTAGGTTCTACAAATATATCAAGTAACATTATTTAAAACTTTTCCAATTTCGTTCATATAACCATTTTTTTTCTCAATTTTCAAAATCAACTTCTCTATTTTCGCCACACTCGTATTATTTTGCTTTTTTCACGCATCGAAAACTCTAACTTTGTTCAAGTTTACTCGTAATGTAAATTCTATAAAAGTTCTTATTTTAGTAGCATTTTGTGATATAAGAAACTATATGAAAGTTAACTAGTTTTCTTATGATAAGAAAGAAAGAAAAGGGTTTGCAGGTGGCCACAAAAAATTGTAGAGATAATACAAACTCTGTCACTTGGAAAAATATAGTTTTTCCTCCCATGAGCATGACTAAAGGATATGAAATGCAAAGTCAAAATTAAACACTAAAAATCTGGATATGTACTTTTTTCAATAAGACAATACAAGTAGATTAAGTTCGAATCATGCATGGAGGCACGTAGACATGTTTGAAGGAAAATACTACAATATAATAATCAACTTTTTGTATAACAAATAAAATATTTTCATTTTATTTTAGATTTCGTGGTTTGGTAGTTACTCATAACAGTCAGTCAAAGTATTGATTTTTAATATTTAAAGAATAAATATATATTTAAATGATATAGGAAGAAAGTAGAAGATATATACCGTTATTATATACCGCTATTTAACTGACTTTGTTAAAAAGATTATTCTTTTGCCAGCCAATTGATTTTCATATTTTTGTCATATACCTAAATTTGCAAATAAATACCACTTAAAAATAATTGAAGTACTTATTATATTTTAGTATTAAGTTATTTTGAATTCGTCGTGTTTTCTATATTATTTTTATTCCAAGCCTCTATGTACCTATGCTGTTTTTGAGAGAACTTTACAAGCGTCTTTGGGGAATTAAATATCCTATGTAAGTAAATAATACTCGTAGCTTTATAGCCTGACTTGTTTGCTGCCGTGTAAGCTGGAGGTAGCTGATTATACATTTTATTATTATGATTTTGCGAGAGCTTTCTATTAAATTTTCTAATATTCAACTTTAAATAAAATTGTATAGTTAAATTACTTTGGTGAAACATATTGTGGTGGTATATGTAAAGTCAATTAATGCAATTGTTTGGGATATTTGTTCAAAACTTTTTCGTATAAAATTACACGTATTAAGTAAAAATTATAATGTAGGTATACTGCATGATATTTACGTTGTACGACACTCATTTAAAAATCAATTAATCACTATATATTATTAAAAAAATTCCTCCGCTGCGTCTATCTGTTTGTCTGTCTGTTCGGAATAAACTCAAAAACTACTGCACCGATTTTTATGTTGTTTTCGGCAATAGATAGAGTAATTCTCGATAAAGGTTTTAGTATATAATTTGTCAAGTTTTTGTATACATTTACTAGCAGAGTTGCTTGTATTAAATAAAAGATGCATTACAATAAGCAGACACTTTTCCCAATAATATCTATACATTTTAATAGTTTAATCAAAAGATAAAAACACTTTAATATCATTTTATTTATATATAATTTTATTTAAAATTAAATATTACCAATAAGCTTAAGTAGCTACACGGTTGAGAAAGAACAATCCTAGTTATTTATTAGGAAATGGTGGTTTATTATTATTGCTTTGCGGCTTTGTCTCATTATCGTCAATTTATTTCAAGTATGCTAACTACGTATTTGATATAGCTTGTTGGTAACATAGGGTTTGAATAAGCTAATGGAAATCTTCTGTTATTACATTATAATTCCATCACATTTACATTCATGGGGTTTTCCAACTGTAGTAGATAAACTAATAAGGCGTTATGTAAATTATTTATTGTTGATTTATTTCGAGGTAGAAAATAAGTAGAGAGTGGAGAACTTATAAAATAAGAGATATTATAAAATAAATTCTGCCGCGTCTGTGTGCCTGTCTTTCTGTTCGAGATATACCTATTCAAAAACTACTGCACCGATTTTTATGCTGTTTTCACCAATAGATAGAATGGTTCTAGAGGAAGGTTTTAATATATAATTTATCAATTTTATGTATACATTCACAAGCAGGACCCACGGCCTATCTCACGCTAAATCTTGTAGTATTATAAATGAAACTATCTTTTCGGATTTTGTCCTGGTAGAGATTTAGTCACTTCCGTGACCTTGATTCCTGTAATTGTACTTGAATTCAAAATTAAAGTATAACTTAATAATAAAACTATCGAAACTTGATTATAGACTGTAGAGTGTAGACTACTAATATTTTAAGTGTATTACAAACTTTTATAGATGGATATTATAAATAATATAAAACATAACTTAAGTAATTTTTTACGTAATATGTAAACGTTTTACAAAAATACACAATTTTATTAATAAAGATATTAAACTTAATTATTTATCTTGCTGTTAAGCGAAAATTTCCACATAATAGTAGGTATACCTAGTAGGTATATAAATAAATCCAAGCTATAAATAAAGTACAAACACAAACGTAAACAATGTTAAGTTCATTATATATGGCAAGTTTTTTGCTCGAGAGGGTGTTGATCTGCCACGTGCCCCGTCCGGGCATCGAACCCGCTCCTAAAGGAATACGTTGACTTTGCTTATATGGCAGGGAATATTGGTATATATGTAATCAGTGTGGTGTATAGGAAATCAATTTTGATTTATTTTTTATTTAAAAATTATAGTAGAATCGAAACATGCAAAATTTTTTTTAACTTGAAATTGCCAGTACGAGTATAATATTAAAAAAAAATGTATATTTTATAAAAACTGACGTAGTCACATTATATGGAATAGAAGACAAAAAGTTAATTTGTATTTGCAAATGACTAACGTTTTCAATGACATGCAGGAAAGATACTTTGAAAAAATATTGCTACCATTGCCTCTGATGAGTAGATATTACATTGGGCACAAAAACCTTGATTGTGAACTTATGAAGTACCCAATACCCCCCCATTCTTATATAAATTAAATCTATTGAAACATAGAATATTATAATTTGCTTGTACCTATTTGTATATAATGACCTCTAAGACGTCTATAACCTTAGTTTCTCCCATAATCATGATTGCTGTAAAGCATTAGAAACATCGGAAACTAAAAATCAAAATAAATCTAAAAGATCCGAAACTATAGTTTTTTTAAATACTTGTGATTGGCTATTTTGAAAACTAAATGGTGTGTCTTAATAACAAAATGCTAAGTCAAGGTTGAAAAATTTTCCAGCCGATGGTTGTTTCATGTGACACCTAAAGTCAATAGCCTTTTGAAGAACAAGACCTTTCATGTAATTAGGTACAAGACTAAAAACGTGCTGCCGAACACGTGCTTTCTTCACCTAACTACTCCAAATCTTAAACAATGAGTAAAAAATGAAATAAGAGTGTTTTTAAAACATTTTTAAAATCATTAATAATTTATGCGAACTCTACGTTTATGTTATACTTATACATAGAGGACTTATACATAGAGGACGTATAAATAATACTAAGTCATCTTTTCAAAGACAATTTGCAATTATGTTTCTAAAAAATCGCCATAATTCTTAACATTTTCAAGTTTATTAATAAAATTTGAATATCTAAAATTATGATATCGTTCATTCCCGCCAAATATCTGTCATTGACATTTGACACAGATAAAAAACATCATCGCCACTTATTATATAAAAAATACCTCACCGGTAATAGCTAGAATTTATTAATCAATATAAGATCAAAGCATTTATAATAAAATCAGTTTAAGTGTTAGTTTCCTTTTAAAACAAATATAAACAAAAAGCAAAACCACGTGGTACGTAGGGTCGATGAACTGTTGTAATTATATTCGGTATCGGATTCAGCCTGTAGTGTTCCGCAGTCCGCTCCTAGTTCACACGCCTTGTAGTTTTTATTTAATTAAATTGAAAATATATTGATTATTTCCTTAATTGAAGCTTACAATGCTTTTCAATTAAATAAAATTATCATATACATTAAATAACTCTACGCTTATATGTATATTGTATACATAACGCAAATTTTTAAGTGGAAGTTTCCTGGCTAAATTACTTGTTTGAAAAATCAGAGACATCAGACAGTACTTAATGACTCTTTAAAAAACCATAATGATATATTTGAAATAACAATAATAAATTACGTGACGACAAAAACACTATTCTGCAATCACACGATACGACAACACACACCACATTGTGTAATAATAAATGCGTCATTTCACACGACAGAGAAATCGCGGGGTAATGTACGATAAATTGGAGCATCGCTAGGGGCTGTTGAACTGCTGTATCGATATTTGCGAATAGGGGTTATCGAGGTAAACCACCTGTCATTCACCGCACTTGTAGGGCTATTCGGGATTTATTTCCTTGGTACATCTAATTGTTAATATAGAATTCTTAGTGCTTAAATTTTGTACAGTAACTTTAAAATATTAGATTTTATTATGTATACCAACTTTATAAAGTAAAAATAAAATATATAACTTTTAAATATTTTAATTTTTAAGACGTGTGAGACCACACTGAAACAAATTAGCCAAAGGCAAATGGCTTCATCCCCAAAAACAAATTACTCATGGACATGATAATGGTAGCCTTGGTGCAGACATGTTTCGTCACTCATGCTTGTGTCGTCGGTCAGGGACGAACTTTCGGAGGCCAACGACCGGTCAAATATTCTGCGATGAAAAAAATTGCACTCACTATTAACATGTTAAACGCGGAGGTGTTTAACATCTTAATAGCGACTTTTATTATCCACGTCCGTTTGTGAGCTAGGTAATAGCTCAAAAATTGACATCTATTTGAATGTTTGACTCCCAAGTAACGGCTGCGAATAATCGATTTACATGCAATTCGTTATAATCGATTACAGATACGCTATGTCCATAACCGTATATATCTGTATGTAAAGAAGCGCGCGAATGTCCGGCGAAATTTTAAAATGGCGTCCTTTTTTTTCTATCGACGGTGCAAGCCAAATTAAACTGGCGGACGTTCGTTGACCCCGCGACGTGAACTGCGTGTGACGTCACGTGACGTAGCGCGTGTGACGTCACAAGATGGCGGGCGCACGTAGCATGATGCTTACAGCTGGTCGCTATAATTTTTAATGTTCAAGGTCTTTTTTTACATTGACTCGTTTTACTTGGTGATTTGTCACAATGGAGGTCCGCCATTGACAAAGCTCTAATGATTTGTAGTTTTCCTCCATCATGATTTAATTACTGTGGCTTGGATTATGCAAAATTGTTATTTATCATTGAAAAATTGAGGTTATGCTATAGAAATACATCTTACGTAAAATATAATAATATTATAAAATAATCACTGTATAAATAACTGCCCTTATTATTCTTAAAGCAAATTATGAATAATTATTTAATGTTTATTTAGATGTCATTCTTTATAGTGGCTTAAAAAGTTGTAGGTAGTATAGGAAATGAATGATTTATGTCTGAAAAGAAAAACCTCGTTGAGTATCTTATATGGTATCAAGTAACAACTCTCAAACGATCAGGCTTCCAAATTAACTTCTACACATATTCAGCCTTTATAGTTATTTGTTATTTTATATAATTTCCTCGGTGGTGTAGGGTCATATACAGCTGCACATCCGGAGGCCCTGAATTCAAGTCCCGGGTCGGTCCAAATTTACTTATTGCGTCTTTCTAATTATTTAGCCTTAGTAATAGCCTGGATTTGGGAAGTTGGCGGTGTCTAAACCACACGCCTCGGAGAGCAGTTGGCCCTGCGCCTTACTCTTAATAATCGTGTCGAGTAGTCTTCCCACCGGAGTATGAGTGTCATTAGCGACCGACAAACCATCCGGGCGAGAAGCTTAGAATTGCACAAGAAGGTCACTTCGGTGAGCTTTGTACCTTGGGGACCCCGAGTTGGGGGTGCTCCAGGTATAGTAGAGACACCCGTCAGCTGTAAGCGAATCTTGCAATGTCCCATTAAGACGGGGGAGGTTGATGGATTTTAGTGGGCAGTACTGTACTTGTATGTGTACAGGTGGTATACGTAAATACATTTCTATTTAATAATATTAAAAAAGTAGTCCTTAAACTACACATGTATGACTTTAAATGCATACATATTATAAATATAAGCAATTATGACTTGACAAACAATTTGTACAAACATCTGCGTTCATCACATCGCTTTCAGTGGTGAGTGGACCCGAATTCGACTGTTGGCAAAGCAAGTAGGTACTTACTGTTGCACTATTGCTATAATAAAGTAGTTTTACAAAAAACTCGGCCAAATGTGTGTGTCGTATATGCGTAAATTTAGAAAAAGAATCTGTTGTTCTACTGTGGTAGAATTTTTTATTGTTATTGTTTTTAATTTTAAATTCATCTAATCCTTTTTGGACTTCTCCTCATATTATTTTTGGTTTTTGCTTTTGGTGCTTCCGCAAAATTCAAAAACAAGTTCCAATGTAAACAATACGATTATGTCATTTCAAATCACAAAAAAAGCATCAAAATCTGTTTATTTTCGCCACAGCCATAAAATAAACGCAGTGGCATTGACAGCTCATTTATTGATGTCAGTACGTAGGCACATTCCGACTAGTCAAACTCAAAACGTGCTCAGTTAGTGCTCATTTTCATAAACCACTTAAGTCAATATCTACTTGGACGTTTACAAAAAAACTTGTTACTCTGAAACGAACAATAAGTCGCAACTTGCAAATAAGCGACCTATTTTACGATATTGTCTTGTTATATTAGCATCCGCTGATTCTCTAACAAGCGTTTGACTTTTGGACTGTAATATTCAGATGATTTTAGCCATAATTCCTTAGTCATTAGTGGTTAGAACTGTGTGTACATGAGAGGCGGTACTTAAGAACGGTTGACCTACATACCGGTCGCGTGGATATGACCTCGCTAAGTTTATTGTCAATACCACTCGTTTGAATACGGAACCATATTGCTGTGATCATGATTTAGGTATGTCTGACGCATTTGTCTCTCTTTTTATATAAGATGGTATTTAACGACCTCTAGATATAGAAAATGTCAAATAGTTATAAGTCAAAGTTAAATTAACAATAAAATATTGAGTTCTTTGACTCACTCAAAAAACTTGTCACTGAAAGAGCACGATGTTTAAAAATAAATCGATTTTTATCTCATTCTGTTTGTCTGTAATGTTCATACTTTACGATGTCTTAAAGCTTCTGATATTCTCGGGCAGCCACTGAAAATAAAAAGCACTTACAAATACATGTAAGTGTTATGGTACCTGTTTTATTTACGGATTTTATGAGATCGTCATGTAAGTTTACAACAAATGTGTGCAGTCCTCAAAGTCAGATTATATCACTTGATACAGTTGTTACTGGATTCAATCGATGTAATATATTTTCTTTATAATACTTTTTATATAAAGGATAATTTAATTTATTAAAAATATGTATAAAGGTTAACTGCAATCAGCACATATGTATAAATAAAATTGAAATGTCGATATACGGTTACGGTACTTACATCAAAAATTTTTTTTTAAATATGTTCCGGCTTATCTTTGAAATGGCTTGACACTTCATCATTTCATGGCTAGAGGCCAAAAATAGTAAAAAAACTGTGAATTTAACTAGAAAAGCAGTAAATAATTATTCAAATCTGTCAGTGAAACAACACGCCATCGAGCGCGTCACTTATTACTACCAAATTCTATCCACATATTCACCTGTTATCTGACCTACATCACACCGTCATAATTTGGCAAGTTTATTTGTCATTGTGTCTGTGCATTTGAAAGACATGTATTAGGTTTATGGTAGTTTGGATAAGAAAACTCGCGGCGTAACTGCCTCTCGTACCCATTTTCACAACATTCACGAGTATATCGTATAGTGAAAGGTGAGGTAGCAAAATACACAATGCTTTCTTTATCTATCCTTGAAACTTTATGTATAAGTTCACTGTCAGTACTTAGGTATCTACCATTTATTTATGAACTAGCGACTCACCTCGCTCTGGTTGTGTTATTCCCGATAGATACGTTTTAGCGGATAGTATGGATATTTCCCCCCAAACCGGCGATTGTCATACAAAATTTCATCAAAATCTGTCTTATATGTTGTATAGATATATTTTTATACATGTTTTTGATAAGATTTACTTTTAGGTTCCACAAATGTAATTATATTATTACTTACAATAAACTCTAGTTGAGAAACCTTTCTAAACTGAAGACGAGGCATTTACTATTCAAACAACTATGAGCAATAACTTGGAAACTCCTTATAAAGACAGACTTAAATAAATTCAAACGTGTTCAAAGACCAACCTCGTCCATATTACCATCCAACATTGTAAGATCAGGAGAGATGCAGAATCGATGGCAGATAAATGACGCTATGCAGAGTCCAAAGGTTTGGTAACGGTCGACCCACAAAACGATCAATACGTAACTGTCTAACGTACAGTTAACAATAATATGTATATGTTGGTACTATGGTTAAGCTACACTTAAGGAGCTGTTGTATGTAATCCATACTTGTATTATAATCATTACTTTGCTCTACGTACCTATTTTCGTCACGCAAAATCAGAAAAATATTGTAGATGGACTATTTTGTTTAGTACTTATGTGAAGTTGAAGATATTTTTTATTTCTACTTGTTTTGCAAGGCCAAGGATGTATGTTACTGAACAAATTTATATGAAATAAAGTAAAGAGATAGGTTTCAGTCTGAGACAGCATAGTTACGTTTTATTTTGGAAAACTATACGGTTCCTGTGGGGCATTTTGGTTTTTATTATTTGATGGGAATGTAAACCATGACGACACGTATGGAGCAGTTTGTAGTGACCCTACTTTTTGCATCAGCGGTCTCGGGTTCGAGTCCCGCTGGGGGCTTTCGTTTATTAAACTCGGATGTTTTTCCAGTCATGAGTATTTATATTTATAACATATGTATGTATTTAAATTAGATGGCGCTGTATGTAATAATGTCCCAACATATTTATTTATTAAACCTAAAGCCAAGCGCGGGTGAGGCGCTAGTAAATATATGGAAACGAAATTCAATATATATATATATATGATTTGGGGTAGAAATATGATTGAATAGAATCAACTATTGTTGGACTAATTAACGTACGTCCATTATATGATTATTTTAAGAAAATAAGACTTAAAAGATAATAATATATCTTCAATACAGACTTCAATAATGTACAGTCGTAAGCAATGACATGTATACATTGACAACTTTTCAAATATATGTAAACATCAATCGTTTCAAAAGAAAGTATACAAGCTTTGTGTCAAAATAAAGTATACGTATGTTGCTTCATATTTAAGTATACATTTTTATCAATTCATAGTAAATAACATAAAACGAATACTATTATATACAAGTTTCATGTTATAACTATGTAGCCATTAGTCTAAGAACTAAGAATAAAACATTAAATATTATTTTCGTATTTAACAAAGTTTTCTAATACAAATACTGTGTCTCTTTCATTAAATACCTGAATTCTTTAAACTGGTCGTTAGAAGTTTAATTTATTTTTATATGTTGAGTGATTGAATCAATTCGACGACCTGATTCTCCAGGATGCGCCTTGAATTCACTTCAGGCAGAGCTCTCCTAAACAGCTTTACCCAGGGTATGTGAGATATCCTCTGCAGCCAACCGCATAGACAGGTTTTAAAGTATTGTAACACCATGATTCGCAAACTTAATAATTAGATAATTAACAGTAAAATATTTTTAAGATCTTTGGCTTATTGCATCGGAAAATGAAACAAAATTGAAAAAATGTATTATTATGTATTTAAATTTAAATATTATAATACATTTTTAAATCATACGTATAATACAAATATTATCGCGTAATAGAGTGTGCATATGTGTATGTGTAAGAGCACGTTTGTAACACATTCACAACATTGGATGACAGTTTTAAACTTTTGACAATTCGAAGACAAGATCAGTTTATTGAAAATTTTAATTTGTAATAAAGCACTGCCGGAAAGGATTCGAAATTATTAGAATTACAACTGACAATTCTCTAATTGTTTAATTTGCGTTGTTATAGGAAACATACTGTTTCGTAAATTCGCCTTTGATGTTGATAGTTATCATAGCTCAATCGGCGTGGCTAGTATGCGTTACATATCTTTGCAGCGCGAGTTCAAATCCCGCGCGTGTGTGAGTTTTTTTTTATTTTTGTTAATTTTATGAGTATCTTTTAATTAATTTTTGTTTTCCACATTTGTGAATGTATAAGAGTATACAATAATACGTATAATTATAATAGAGCAGTAAGTTAAAAAATCAATACATAAATATTTTTAAAAACACTGACTGTAACGTATACTGCATTGAACTGTTTGTTATATGTTATTGTTTAACACAAAAAGTACAAAATTTTAAAAATTGATGTTCTTTCTGTTTCTTGCTATGCATTTAGTCTTCTTCTTCTTGCCGAGTCGATGGCAATTTTTAAAGTGAGAGAGCCACACACAGACTCGGCCACTGTAATAATTGCATAAGCTCCTCTAAGTTGCAGGTAACAGGGCAAGGTGGTCATATTAGTAAGTGTAAGAGAGGAAGAGTACCACATCTGCACTCCAGGCCACCATTCGCAAATCCCTACCTGGTCAAGTTTTCCTTGCTTCTGCTAACCTGAGTCCTAAGTCTGTTAAGAGACTTTCAGGTCTAACAAGGCAAACAAACTATGTCCAAAGGAAAGATTCTCGATATGCATACGGAATGAGAAGCTGTTAATTTATAAAACAGACACAATTTATCAATTTTATTTAAATATTTATATATAAATATCTATGTTTTTTTTATTAGCATACTATGATTAAATCATATTTTAGTAGAACAATTAAAAAATGCATCTTTTTTTAAAATGTAAGAAACTAGCATTTCCCGCGGCTCCGCCCGCATTCTAAAGATCGGAAACTAAATACTTAGATATCGAGATTTTTAAAAATGAGATATTTTCCAGTAGTAAAAAGTATCTTATATCTTGACCCGAGTAACCAGCTATCATCATACTAAATTTCATCAAAATCCGTCCAGTGGTTTTCTCGTGATGCGGTCACAGATAGACAAAAATTCTAAAAACAATAGATTAGACTCTGTATGGATAATAATGTCTATTTCAATTAGGTAGATTTTCCAAAAAAAATTTTAATGTACAGATTTGACTCAGTCATAATTTTATTATATGTATATGTATAGATAGGTAATGAATTATTTGACTTTTCAAAATAGATTTTAAATTGATGTCTTTGTATCGACACGCAAAACGGCAACGTCGCTTACGTTGCCGTTCCGTCAAATAACATGTGGCATATATATTATTTTTATTATCTGCCAGTTACTTTATTAAGAAGTTTTATAATGAAACAGAAAAAATATATCAGCAACTATTATCGCTAATCGCCGTGCGCGTTCACACAAAAAGTATTGAACCGATTTTGTGTAGTGATAGATTACCTACTAAGGTCAATATTTAGGATGCCGTTTACTACAGGATAATCTTTTATTCTCACTGGATAATAGAATTATAGCTGGTTCTATGAAGTGGTTCACATAAAAGAGTGGTGGAAATTTAAATGGGAAATGAATTGTTGGTATATTATGAGTAATAGCATCTATTAATATATAATATTGTTATAAAATATTAACTAAAATGTTAATGGAAGAGAAACAGTATATGTATTAGAAAACTTTGTTTCAAATACGAAAATATTATTTTATGGTTTTCGAAAACGAAACTGCACAAAATGTGCACAGACTATATGACTACATCCTTATAAATATCCGTTATAGTCGGCTAATATTCGTTTTATGTTATTTACTTTAAATTGATAAAAATGTATACTTAAATATGACGCAACTTACGTATACTTTATTTTGACACAAAGCTTGTATACTTTCTTTTGCAACGAAGGATGTTTACATATATTTGAAAAGTTGTAAACGTATACATGTCATTGCTTACGACTGTACATACTTAATATCAAGTACAGAAATTGTAGCTAGACAATTATTTTTAGCTATACAGCCTCGCCATAAAATGAATCATTTAAGAGGCTTTGATATAAATTAAGTTAAAGTATCGTAACGGTTGACCTAGATTGCGAGGTTACCTAACAAGTTCCTAACAGTTAAACGTCACATCCTGATATGGGGTCTCTTGGAACTCGGATGGCGAGATAACGGGGGTCTGAACACTGCTTTATGACACGGATGTAGGGGCTCGAGATGGGGCACGTAAGTATTTTATATACACACGTTTAAAATATAGACATAGCAATGCTATAATAAAAAATATAAAAATGAATAATCATTTGGGACATTATTAGACACAGCGCCATCTAGTTCCGTGATAAGCTACAAGGCTTGTGTTATGGATACCAGATAGTTGATACACTACACATACTCGTATATAACTTTAAATATGTGTTCATATTATGTATGATACTATAAATACATTTTATATAATATATAGTGTTAAATATAAAAAAGCTAAAGAAATATGGAATCCGTTCAAGCTTTCACATTAATGATCTTTATGGGATGGGATGGGTTTAATGAATGGTGACATCATGAATTGGTAGAGTCTGGTGATGAAATTAACAAATTATGATTATCAAATCAAAAAAATTGATTTAACTATTAAAATGTAGTATGAGTGAGAGAAGAGTAGTATGTATATTAAATACAATGAAAGTTTTAAGGACATAATAAACAGCAAACTTGGTTGCTGTTCTAACATTTTTAATATTACAAAAATACCTATTAAAGAACAACGATCAGTAATTATTGTACCAAATACAAATCGTTTAGCTTCCTACATTGCTTTGACAGTTATGATTGACATATGCGGTTTGAGATTATTAATTACTGTTTTATTACCACTGACGTTCTAATATAACACAATTTACCACTTCCAGTGAATCCCTTCACGACGTTGTTTATTATCGAGTTCGCTTGAAACGTTTGCGGATCTTACACTTACTTGGATAAATGGATATATTTCTTAGCCGTAAGCTAATTACGCACATATAGTCGCGTATGAACCGATACGATAGTTTTTATTAGCTCTCTGTGATAGTATGTGGTGCTAAGGTATCACTTGATGAATTTAATTGTTTAAAAATACCGATTTTATCGTTTATTTAATTAAATTAATAGGAAATACCGTCTCGAGGTTCTCAAAGCAATCAAAGATGGATCAAAATTTTTATTGAAAGAATGAGCTCGAGAGAGATCTAACAGGACATACGTGATAGGTATAAACTCGATCACTCTTCATCTACGAGTAGATTCTACAGTTGTCGTCTGCTTAGTATAATCATGCCCATTGTATATCAAAATGGTTAAATTTAAAAACTGATGTTTATTATATTTTATAATCATACAAGTTACAACAATCGTTCATTCAAATACAATGTCAAAAACTAACTCTAATAAATAATGGCGAAGTAGTCTCTGCTCAACTGATTGTTTTAATAAAAATAAACTACAAACTAGCATAATGGTCTAATATCAATGAAATTTTGTGTATACTTACAAGAATTACCTAAGGTCTACCTAAAGAAAATGTATATACCTACCTACCGGCTACCATGCACGCCATCCATTGCGGTAGTCTGAGATTACAACGCGTTATGATCTCTACAAATGTTAAAACTTATAATGGTCGATCAATTACATCGAACTACTATTATATGCATATGTAAAAGTTTGTATATTTATAATTCTATAGCGCTGAATTAGCTGAACAGGTTTAAATAAATTTTAGTACGAAGATAGGCTACGAGTTAATGTAACACATACTCTGTAGGGACCATGAGTCGCACCCATAATAAGCGAGTTTTGTCGATACTAAAAAGTCTTTCTTCGTCTCTCGAGTTTTTTTATTTCTTAAATAGATATGATAAAAATAGAGGTTGTCGAAACTACGATTGCCTCATACGTGTGGCTGCTTCACCCGCCTATTTATTTTTAAGTTTGCCCTGACTTAACTAAAATACCTAAGTTTTATGAAAGATTCAGTTGACCAAATTGTATGTTAAGATATTCTCTACTAGTTGAAATGAAATTTCAATTTTAAATTTTGTAATCAGAATCACTGGTATGCGATATCGTTTCATTGAAATATTTATTTATAGACCGAAATTGCGACAAATATATGTGTACAACGATTAAATCAAAATAATAAATTCTATAGATAAGTATAATAGATGGCATAAAGACGAAAAAACCAAGTATCCATCATATTAGGTAATATTATTTACGCAACAAAATTCTAAAAGCTGAAAGAAAAAATATTTTCTTATACTTCGTACAATTCAAACAGACAAAGTCATCGGCAAATGTTAGTTAATAATAATGTATTAGAATAATAACTACGTTATAGCCTACCATTAGCGCAGTGTGTCAAAGCTAACGGTACAGACCGCATCCTGCGTGACCTACATACCGGATTTATAATATTTTGTTATATGCGTTTTAGCGTCATATTAAAACGGGTTATTTCGCTTGTAAGGTGACTAACGTAATTTTAGGAAAGGTTCTGTATAAATAAATTATACTAGGGAAAGAAAAGCAAAAATCAGCCTACGTTTGTAACACAATATAAACCTAGGTAAATAGTAAAAATGATTTAACTTAGCTTTGCAGAATAGAATTGTGTTAATCATTAAGTCACCGTGAACATAGTTACGGATTTGCGATCTGTCAAAGATTTTTTGTTCCATGGTAACAAAAAAGCATACGGACATCACTACATATTATAAAAAAAGCTTCCGCTGCGTCTGTCTGTCTGTTCGCAATAAACTCAAAACTATAAACCAATTTTCATGTTGTTTTCACCAATAGATAGAGTGGTTCTCCAGGTAGGTTTTATTATTCACAGAGCTTCACAGACAGCTTCACAAATTATATAGTACCTATATAATTTGTGAAGCTAATATAATTTGTAAAGCTAAATCTAGGTCAGAGCCAGAGCGAAGCGAGGGCGTAATTGTAATACTAGGGAAAAAAGGCGGAAAAGGACTTATATTATTTGATGCAACAGAGAATAATACTTGGATATTTTCCAAAGTGCTGTAGCTCCCTAGTTGAGCCGGTCCATTCCGTCAAGAATTTACACACACGTCTTACATAGAATTTATCTATTCGTGTTGAATAATTTTAATAAGTACAAAATTCTCACCACAGAACGAATATTTTCTATTTAATCAGATCATAATTAAAAAAAATTATATTGATACTACATAATGCCTTAAAACATTATTATAATTTAAGGTTTATACGTTAGATAATTGAACTCTAAAATAAGGGTTTCCTCAATTTAGTCCAAGTAACGGTGAAAGAGACAAAGAATGTGTTGTATCAGATTGCCTTCTGGTTTCGTTGAAGTTAATATTTAATGATAACTAATTTTAACTTCGATATGTCTTTAAATATTCAGTAACTAGCTTTACCCGCGGCTTCGCCCGCGTTCATTTTTTTAATTGCTAATCAACCTCATTGGGTTGATCTGTAGAATGCCTGAAAGATTCTTCAAAATTACTCTAGCTTTTTCAGAACCCATTCTTAATACAAACATTTTTTTAATTTTTCATAAAATATATTGTTTTAATAAAAAGTATCCTATGTTATTTCTAATACCTCCAAGAATATGTGTACAAAGTTTCATTATGATCGGTTGAGTAGTTTTCGCGTGAAAGCGTAACAAACAAACTTACATTCACATTTATAATATTAGTAGGGATAGAAGCATCTTATTACATACATACATTTATTTTAGTATATTATATAAATACAAATAATTAAAATTGAATTGTCTGTTTGAAAATATTAAAATAACAAATTTTTATTTGTAATTCATATGCAATTATAAACGGAACCATTAAGAAAACTATTTTAGCTAATCTCCGAAACGAGTGGATCGACTTTGACGGGACTTTTTTTTCTACTATTAATTTGGAAAAGAAGAATTAGAGCTCCATTAAAAAAATAAGATGAGCCTGTATCCAGATACAAGTACACACGATTATAATATAAAAGATATAATGTTTTACTTCCTTTAAATAATAATCTAAACAGCTAAGACTTACTTATGTCATTTAATGCTTATTTTGCGATACTAAAGACAAAAAGTTTCTTATATCTTTTACAGTAGATAAAATACGCAGTGATCAAATCGAACCTACGCTCTACTACGAAGCCGCTCACACCGTTAAGATAGATATGTGCTCTCAAAATAAGCAATTAGGTACCTAATATCATACAAGGAACCTTTGCTCCACCTCATAAAAGCTAGTTCTTGTAATATGAAAAAAGGACTAAGCATCATAAACAACGTTGGGTACGAGTAAATGAAATATGGAACCCATTAATCAAAATCAAAATGAATTCAAAGAAAAACAATCTTTTAACACGCTCTATAAATCTTCAACAGAATATCTTATGTCATACGTAATTATTCTAAACATTATACCCATATCATTGAGTGCAGGTTCGATGCCTGTAACGGGACCGATGTAGGTCAGGAGGCCACGCTAATATGTACGTACCGTTAGTGATCAGACCACATTTGCCTCTGACAAGACTTGCCGCCTGTGGCAATATCTGAGGTACTTGAATAGAATATTATACATTCATATTATATTGCTATTAGCCTGGATACTGTGTGCATATGTATATTTCATGTAGCGGTTTTAAGTTATTAGTTATTTATATTGATAAGTAGTTTTTATCACTTTTTGTATAGAACAGAAAAAAATAAATGAGAGATAATTAGTTAAGAGTATTACTTAAGGTATAAAGACAGTAATATCAGTTTATCTCGTTAATTACTTTGTATATTATGTAAAATCTATAATATTTTTTTCATATTTTTAAAATAAAACTGTAAATATTATTTATTAATTTATATATATTATTAAAATAATCTAGGAAAAAAATTTGGATTTCTTTTCCTTAACTTACATCTTCATACAATATCGATGATGGATGCATGCGTTAAACAATAGGTACTCCCTTTTTTTCCGTGATGGCTTAGAATTGCGTTAACAGACGCAAAATATTTTGCGAGTGTCGCGAGAGTCTCACTTTAATATAAAAAAAAAGAAATTATAAGAATTATTATAGTTTAAATAGTTAGTAGTGGGTATATGTGTACTTATATATGTGAGTGTCTACTCAGTCTCACTAATAAGGTATAATCAAGTTTAAACGCTTTATTCTAGAAGGCCTATCGGGGCTACTTAACTGTTTATATTATTGCAACGTTATGTGACTAAGAGGTAGCAAGGTGTAGAAAATATTATGGATAGATAATTAAGTAACAGTGTTTATACTTGACTGTTACTGTTGGTTTAAACATGCTTATAAGTATATAGTATCTTCCGTAATAATGGACATTTGTATGTTTTTCTTTCTAAAACACCCGTTCTGATACCGCTGCTCCAAATCCAGTGAAGCTTTCATCATTTTTCAATTGTCAGTGGGCCGGCCTTTAATTTTATATAGCTACATTTGGAGCAAAAATTAATAATATGTGATGTAAAGATCCCTAGTGAACTAAAGAGTTTTATAGGTGGTTGCTTAAATAATATTAGAGAATAGGATCAAAAGTCAACATGCCTTTGATCAAATCAAAAATTATATTAATTTATTATTAATAAATTAATATTTGATAGATAACCAATATGGCCTGATCCCCCTCGTACTGACGGAGGCCCGTGCCCAGCAGTGGGATGTTAAAAAAAGGGCTGAAGACAAATGAATATTTAAAATAACCAGCTTTAAAAAGTCTCTCCTTATATTAAGCTACAAAGTAGGCAGTAGCTAGAAACTTCACAGTTAAAACGTTACTTTTATAGGTTATGTAGTAAAGCAACAAGCGATAATTAGTGAATGTATTAGTACTAAAATCTAAAATAAAAAATCTGTTGTCTAGGCTTTGTATACTCGTTACATGTATGAACACACTCTACGTAACAACGCTGACTAATGTGTTCGTCAAAAGGAAGCTATATCCGTAACTGTTAACCGATAAAGTCGATTTACGCTTCAATGTAAATCTGTTTCAGGATATTATTATCCGGAATTAAATTGGTATTTCCTCGTCAATTGAAGAATACAAAGTAATTTACATTTAAACTTGACTTCACTTAATTATTACTACATATTACATAGTATAAAACAAAGTCTGTTCGCAATAAACTCAAAAAATGTTGCACCGATTTTAATGCTATTTACACGAATGGATAGAGTGATTCTCCAATAAAGTTTTAGTGTATAACTTGTTAAGTTTTTGGAAACATTTACTAGCTGAAATCGCGGCTTCGCTTGCGCTAAATCTAGGGACGAACCCGAGTGAAGCGAGGGTAAGTCGCTAATAATGGTATACTTCATAGAATACTACTTTTTTCCACTTTCCAGCAAGATATGTAATGTCATTTATGTATATATGTACTCAAGAATTAGTTTCAGCTAGTATATCGAATAAGCTATATCATAAAAGATCGTAAGGTTCGAAAAAATTGCAGCTATATACAAGCCTGGCTTCTAAAGAGCCGTTCGTTGTCGTTTTAGCCCAAATACTTCCGCTTCTGAACATAGGCCTCATAGCCTCATAATAAAGTAAAGAAATTAAAGAAGTTACCACACTTGGTAGTACTAGTAATAATAATATATACTGTGGAGGATGGAGCACGAAATTCCGCTCGGAAACTAAGTATTTGTTACATTAAAAATTAATTATTATCTCCTTTAGAAGAGCTCACCGCTAAGTTATTTTAATCTTAAGAAAGTAAACAATGTATTCGAACTATTAATGGTCTCTTCTGCTTTATTTCTATTTAATGTATTAGTAATGCATGAATTGATAATATACTGAAGTAATAAATAAATAATTAAAATCACATCAGTGATACATATACCTATTCTTTTGACTAAAATTAATAATAGTTTATTATTTTACTAATCGAATATTATATTACGATTTTGTGTTCTGACTAAAACTTCATCTTGCAGCTTAGATCGTAGGTTCTGTTCCAGTATTTGGTTTGTTTGTATGTACCTACTATATATTTAATATGACTTTTTATGTATATATACATTATAGTCCAGGCATAAAAAACTTAAAAGAAGATTTTCCACTTTCAGATTTATGTAAGTAAGAATTTTATGTAGAAATAATTTTTAATTACTGTTTACAGGAAATTTGTCTTTTGTTTTGTTTTATATTAAAAAAGTGTAATGTGAAGTATTTAGCACACATTAAATGTACACGAAATATGCATGTTTCAAAATAGGCTGATGCTAGTCGTCTGCTAGTTGGACGAGTAAAATAATTTAGTCGTCCAACAATTGTTGGATGACTAAATTATTTTAAAGGCTGTTGCTAGTCATCCGATAATCGTATTAATAAAAAATATATTATTCGTCCGACTATTGTCGGTTTGTACGAATATCTATCACTTCTTTGATTTCTAATATAAAATAAGCGATTTTTATGTGCAGGATATACCTATGCCAAAAATAAAAAAAAAAATAACCCTAACCTACCGAGCTGATAATTTATTATTTAGATCCCACCCACTTTTAATAAGTCCAAGAATTTTTATATGTAAAAGAGCTGGCTCTATAGAGTCGTCCTATGAAATTTACGTTACTAACACTCCCTGAGAGTATGTACCTACATCAAAACAATGTACAAGAAAATGGTATTTTGTAAAAAGTACTACAGAAACGTTCGCAATTGCATTCACGAGAATGTTAAAACTTAAAAAACAAATTGATTTCTCTTTGAGCCATTTAAGAAGCAAAAAAGTCTCAGTCGCGATATATCAAACACCAATTGTCGGACGAATAATATTTAATTTATTCGTCCGCTTATCAGATGAATAGACACTTCGTTCAAAATATAGGCAGCAGGTTAGGTGCGACAACAATGTGAAGAAATATCCAACTATAAATAAGTAGTGTATGTACTTCACAGATCTTGTAAATATCAAATTGTAAAAATATAGCATTGATAATGTTAAATTAATGTATAAATTAATTATTATCACATATTACTTTTTCAAATTGAGTAAAACCAAATTAATATCAAAACTAATCAGTAGTAGTAGTAATATATATCGATACAATACTATTTTAATAAATAGTAGATAATAGGGATAGCTATAAATAATAAGTGATTTGTATATTTGTATACTTTTATTAAGAAAATGAAATTAAGAAGAAAATGTTTATTTTTAATGTTTATTTTTATATTAATGTAGGGTCTCTTTAATACATTAAAGTCTCTACACCTAATTTATGTCTCTAAATAAATAAATCTCTTATTTTATAAATTATTATCTAAGTACTAGCGACTCACCTTCACGTATTCTAAAAGTTTTAATATTATTTGAACTTGGCCTACCTGGACTGTACCAGGATTACTGTTCGGGTCCCTGTGACTGAAAAGTATGCTGTAACATGGGTGTTGTTCCGAATTAAACTTAAATTTGTTCAACCGATTGCATGAAGATAATTATCAAAGTAGAAAAGTAGAGAGAATCGTGACAATAGTCGGCTCTTAGACTACATAGTATGCAAATTTTGTAATGTTTTTATTTTTCATGCTATCCGGATGTTTTCGCTATCTACATACATTGTAAATAGCAACAGTAACGCTTCACTTGAATTAATATTAAATGATCCATCTACAGCTATACTTTAAGAATTGCTAGTACATAGTCGTTAAAATTTTAATAGTAAAAATTTACTTTCCATCATAAAAAATCATACTAATAATTGAAAAATGACTGAAAATTTGTATATTGTGTAGTAATGTAAAATGGTATTAGAATAATCAAAGCATTTGACCATTTTAATTTTTTATCTCTTTTGGTTTAACAATGAAATACACACAAACCATAATATATGTCCAATTCTACAAAGTCCTGTATAGAAGATCTTGGATAACAATGTCGGAAAGCTTTCCAAAAACTATCATCACTGCTACTGCTACTGCTACTGCTACTGCTACTGCTACTGATACCGCTACCGCTACAGCTACCGCTACCGCTACCGCTACCGCTGCCGCTACAGCTACCGCTACCGCTACCGCTACCACTACTGCTAGTGCTAGTGCTAGTGCTAGTGCTACTGCTACTGCTACTGCTACTGCTACTACTACTACTACTACTACTACTACTACTACTACTTCAGTCTTCAACTACTAGCTAGGTACCTACTACGTAGGTTTAGCAGTATTGTCAGCGTTTTAACTTGAATATCGTTCGTAGGCAAAAATGCTTATTTTAATACTTCTCGTAGCATTCTTTTACTCTCGTAAGTCGACTCTCCAGCTCCATAGTTTTTAAAGCTCTGAAAGAACCATACACCACATCCTTTATTTAAAGGTATACTTTAATGTCAAGCCTCCGATAACATCGAGGCGTGGTGATCGCCCCAGCTACTTATCATACCGGAATAATTAGAGAATTAGCCGTCATTTCGCAAATCATTTTACAAGTGTAACAGTTGCCTTCTGTGCGTATTTCTGCGTGGGATTTAACTATTCCGAGACATGCATTTTAATGTTCTAATGAAAAATACATAATATGCATGAATATTCAAACGTAAGGAATTGCACATTATTAAAATCTTTTATTATTCTAGTAATTACCTTGTATCGTATAATACTATAGGTATTTGACAACTATTTAAATTTTTAGGGACAAATTTTAGTTTTTTTTTGTTTCGAAATAATATTTTACTGGTGCGATTTTTGCGAGCCCCTTACAGAAAGTTCTCAAACATTTGCATCAAATAGACTAGTTTTCATTCCATACATGCAAGTAATTTCTAAGGAATATAAAGAGGAATTATGTGAAAATGTTGCTAATGTGTGGCCCAAAACATATTTCATAATACTTGACGATTTTCTATTTTTTTTATGTTAAAGGTATATATATATATATACATTCACAATCGAAATAAACCTGACCATAACCAATCAGACCACATTTTATTAAAAATAGCATCGTCAACTAAGTGAAATAAGCCGCCTGTTATCATTTAGAGATTGGTAACAACCAGACTGACATACGGACACTCCTTTCGATTAACATAAAAATGCCACCCTTGCCTTTTCCGTATGATCGTTAAGCTGAAATTCATGGAATTTCAATACACGATGACCCACTTTATTAAGACATTTCACCGGCTAATAGCAATGTAAACACGCTTTCTACGAAAAATTCCGTTCACCTTTCGCTTGCTTATTTTCTCCTGGTACTCGAATGCGACCAAATACCAAAATCTGAGTTCGTCGTGCCAGTTACCTCGATGGTTACCGTTTGCTGACCTACCACCACATCATGTACTTTTTTTCGTACAGTTAGATTTTAAGCGGCATTAAAATGCTAAGATGAGATGCCTGATAAAGCATGTGACCGAAAGACAATAGACTTCCGACAGTCATACGTACGTAGCAGAAACCATTGATCATAAACTAATGTGATGCCTGTCAGGATTTTAATCGTATTTTTTACAAAGAGTACATCATTTTATTTGAAAATATCAGCACGTTTTTATATAGACAGAATTCAATAGAGAAGTAGACGCCTAGTAATAACAATATTTAAGTTTTTACATTATCCAGATTGTAGGCTTATAATTAAACTGCAATGGAGTACACTTGTTTGATGAGACAAGCTTTCAACAACGAAATTACTGTTTTGTAAATAATTTTAAACAATCTAATATTATAGAAGTTTCTATAAAATATTATTGGACAGAATTGTGTTTTAAATATCATTAAATAAAATATATATACTTTATTAAAAAAATGATAAGTATATATTAGATTATTCGATCGCCAAAAATAGAACTTTAAATTGTACCATAAATTACCTTAGTCATAAATTGTTAGAAAAAAAATTCGCAAAGTCAACCTTCAGCGACCGTATACACCAACAATTTAAAATACACATGACAACCAGTCGTTTTGCTCTTCTTGTTATATCAACCGTTCATGGTCGTGTTTTTAGGCAAATTGGGTGAAAGGTGAATAACCTACGAATCACTACTACCACTATACATTGGGCCAATGTCGTTTGGCCAACTTTAGTATTGGCTAATCCTCGTTTTCGTACAAGTGGATGTGAGGCCAAGTTTTGTCAAGGTATAACCCATGAGAGGCCATTGACATACCAAGTGCGATTACAGTGCTATCATTATTGGCCGAATTTCTAACTGCTACATTCGGAATTTGAATATGACGTTTCGAATTCGGGTGGCGTCTCCAAAGAGTTTTCATATGGAAATCGGATGCTTGTAACTATTATTTAGTAGTTGCTTGTTTATTTACTGTTAATTTTAAATGTCGAGATAATGTCATACCTGTGTAGGATAAGTACCCTTTTAATAGCTAAAAATTATTTAAATAATTTCATTTATCAGATTTATAATATATGAATCGAAATAAAAAAGTCTAATGTAAAAAAGTACCATTTTAAAGCATTGTATGCCCAAACTATACATACTACCTATATGTCATATACCCATTCAACAAAAAAATATTACCTAAACACATAAACACCGTGGAGATTGATTGCTTTTTTAGTAAAAGACTGATTACGTTTTAATTACCACGATTCAGTAGAAATAACTTAAATAATAGTGATGACTCATTGAATTAAATATGCCAAATAAAAATACCATACACTGTTGCATTGCGATATGAATGATATCACAGTTCACGTTACGAAACGTAAACGTAACGTTGACTCACCGTGGTTTCCTTTAGCTTCAGTGTATTTCGCGATGACTAGCCGTAGTACCGGATTTATTATGTAGTTGGTCTGAAAATCGACAAAAATGTGTCTTACCTAACTATGTAACAATAACATGGCAAACAAAAGCGTGTTGGCAAAAGTGTAGTAAGTAATAACATTTTGACTAATTTTTGTATCAGGAATTTATTACCGGGTTTGGACTATCCTTCATTGCCAGGACATAAGGCTATCAAAGACTATTATACTGTCCAAATGTGGCTTTACCTTCATTTATCATAGAATATAGTTAGGTTTTCCACACTTCTAGGTTTCCTCACAATCGCATCCTTCACCACATTAGCAAATGTTGAACATGAAATTTTTGATGATTAAACCGGCTTTACTCTACTAAAGTGCTACTAACTTTACTTAATGTAATGGTACCAACCATTACTTTTACACTCATTAACTAATAATAACATGTAATAGTTTAAACGAATATTTTATTTTAGGGGTAGGTACTTAACTTAAACCCTAGCGACTCACTAGTGTGTGAGTGGTTAGTGATTCGCATACAAAATAAATCTGTAATTTTTGATTTTCTAGAACTTTTTTGGGCTTTTACTATTTTTTTATACCAATTCTCACACTTACAACAGCGAAGAATGAATTATTGTTTCCAACCGTTTTTGAGTTTTATCAGAACTAGTGAACAGCTTTTGATTATTATTATTATAGTCTATAGATACATGCATTGCAGTGCTGTAAAAATTTTAATATCATTGTTAATGATAAAAACGCCTTAATGTCATAATTTTAAAATATTATAACGTAAAATGAGACAAAAATATCTGTAAAATATATAAAATTAGATATTGAAATAAAATAATATTGGTCAAAAACCCTCACGAGAAAAACCCCCAAAATTAAAAAGTGATGTTGTATAAAAATGAACTCTATAACTAAGGTTAAAGAAATACACTTCAGCATGAAACAAGTTTCGGCGGTCGGTCGTCGACTTTTCACCTATTTCTATTCGGGCGCGAAAGGCGCCGCGAATGTACGATATTTGACATTGCCGATATTAAGGATATTTCACATTACATATTTTATATTACTTTAACAGTTAATACTTACTTAGTATTTTTTATATAATCATATTTCATTAATTTGTCTAAATAATGTATGTAACAGTGTAAAATTAAAAAAAGCCTCCAAATACCTTTAATTTATAACAAACGCGCGTTTAATTTTAGGCAAGACGCCCTAGAAAAGAAAGTCACTTTTCTCTGCTATGGAATGCCATAATGTTATATATTTTCTACATTTAAAAAATTACTTTGGACATGGATAATCAGGACATGAATACGAGTAGACTGAATGGCCTTATTGAATAAGTTTTCTTTTCTCGGCTCTCTTTCTTGGCTTCAAAGCGTGCCATTTGAGTACAGATTACTTAACTAATGACGCTTAGAATAGGGAAATCAGTTTTTATTTTATTAAAAAACTGTGTTTGATTTGGAGCGAGCGAAGCCGTGGGTTCCGCTAGTTATTTAAATAAATAAAAATTCTAAAATAAAAGTAGCCTATGTCACTCCTTATAACATTAGCTATCTGCGAGTGAAAGTCCCAAGCAAAGCGGTCCAGCGCTTTCAGAGATTAAACAGACAGACAGACAGACAAAAATTTGAAAATTAATTATCTTTGGAAAGTATCGCATACACCGTGAAAAGATTTAAAAAAAAACCCTTTTCTCCAAAAACAAATTAATTGACTGTGATAATATTTTTGGAAAAAGATAGATTTATTTCGAAAAAATCGTTGCAAAAATTATTCATAATATAATAATTTATTCACATCAAAAAGATTTTCGAAACGCACAAAGCCAAGCATGATTTCACAAGAGTCATTGACTTTTGTTCTTGAGTCCGGAAGGAAACGTCATAATTAGTAGATATTAAATATTGATGTGTAGAAATGCTTTGAGTATGTTAGCTATTATGTTGCAAACAGAGATGAGAATGCAGATTATGTGTGTTAATTTAAACCAAAAAGCAATTTCAGTTGTATTTTAAATTTTAATATTGTCTAGAGCATATTTTTTTCAGTTATTAAATGTTATGAAATTGTATGATTTCGTACTCATGTAAATCTTCTTAATGCAAAGAAGGATTAACTTCGAAATTCCTACTATATGCATTATTTTGCTTCACCAAAGAGTGCATTTTCTTGCATGAAGGTCTGACTTTGCCACTCAAGACATTTATGAAAGCTCTAAATAATATGAATATATTTCACAAATACATTAATACGAGTTCTAAATTCTTAGTAAATCACACCACTATTATAAATATAAGAAAGTTTGTATCTACATACGTGGGCGTTTGTTTGTTTTTTGTTTCTCCTTCGCGCTGAACTGGCATGACAGATTTGGATGAAAATTGTATAATAGTTTACAGAAAGATGTCCTGCAAGTAGGACATTGGCACCTAAACGAAGCCAGGACATACTACTGTTAGACCAAAAATAACACAAACAAGTTATATTTGTATTAGCAGTACGAAAAATAATCACTATAATACAGAATCGTATCAAAAATATGAAAAAACTCAGGGCAAGTAAACCTTGCAGTAAAGGTCAGCGACCACTAGTCGCATCAGTTTTGGCTAGCTCTCATATACTACGTGACGGAATCCTTTAATTGTCTCTCGCTTTTACATCATAATATATGTACATGAGCGAAAGGGACAGCTATAGGGGGCGAGATGACAAATGGTTTTGATAAGGCGGTTCATTCACTTATGATTGTGTGAATAAGATATAAGGTCCATATGTATAGCAAATGTTTAGTTTTTGATACAGCGAAAAATATTTTTTGCCTTTTTAATTATAGAAATAAAAAAAGACTACTTTTGTTTATTTGTATTTATGTCTTAGTTTTTTTTACCAAATGAAAAATACAGTTAAGATATTTTAAAGATTATGAAAATAATTAGTATATATATTTTGTTAATCTAATTGGAAAATAAAATAAAACAATGCTTCTAAATAGATTTTTGTTAATTTCTCAATTATGGTGCGTGATTCGTGAAGTTTTACATGTTCAAACAAGTTATTGTTAAGGTAACGCTTTTTGAAGTCTCATTTTTAAATGTTCGAAATATGTTTCGTTCCACTAATTAAATTATATATAATTCAAAAAAAAGGTTTTCGTTCATAGTGAAAGTAGAGATGAAAGATTTTTTCTCTCGAAGGGATGCAGTTACCCTCCTCAATGTGCGTTCAATTTGGTCTGGAGAGGTGGCTCATTAGCTTCAGGCAATCCAGCTAGCAGTGAAGCCAAGCATCGTACAGAAAGTGGCCCACTTCGCTGGGCAGAGTGTCATGTGGGTCGCACCCGGTACTTCTGTGATAGCAGTTATGTTGTAGCAACTCCATAGCTGATGTTGTGGTCTGCTTTAGTTGACTTGTCACTGGAGCGTCGTGATCGAGCGCGTAAGCGATAGTGTAATTTCACCCATTTAGACAGGGGGAGGTATCGATGGCTTTAAGTGGATAGTACTGGATTTGTTTACATAATCTGTATTCTGTAAGCAGATGGTTGGTAAATTCATTTCCTAATGTTAAAAAATTAGATGCAGTTATAAAATTATACATTTCATTACGGAAACACTAAATACATTATTTATTGTATCGCAGAGTAAGAATAAATACAAAGTGTTAAGTAATTTGAGGAGAAAAAATAAATGTTTTATATTCATAAGGTGATCTCACAATATAATCGATTCAATTAGGCTCTTATAAAAGTACAAGCACTTTTCTTACCAACTAAACTGTTCTGTGAAACAAAACCGTACAACGGGTTCACTGAATTGCATTTTTCAGGTTATCGCTCCAAAAACGGCTGTAAAACAACACTGCAAACAAAATTCACGATTTTTAAGGATATTTTAAAGTGATATATTCCTGTATAATGAAAATTACATGACAAGAGGGTATTGCACTAAAATTCTTAATTTGATTTAAATACAGATGTTTCAAACAATTGTGTTCCATAAACAGTGTATAGTTTAAACTCTCGACTCTGTAAAGCCATAATTCCAAGTTACAGACAAATGTATAATTGGTAATTAAATTAATTGGTATTTGCTTTGCTTTGGAGTCGATAATAAATAGGTAGTATCAATGGGCAAATAAGTTATGTTACAGGTTTCTTCTATCATATAAAACTATACGGGAAAAATATGTCAATAACTGGTGGTGGCAAAAATATGTTTATTTCCATTAAAGATTACTTTTATCGGTCAACGCAAAGTACTACAAAGTAAGTTGCGCTACTACTCTTAGAAAATATTATGAAAAAAATATTGAGAAATAAACATTTACCTGATTAATCTATGCGTGCCACTAATATGGTATGGTTCCATAGAGATTATCTTATGCAAATTATTATTAATACTAACATTCCACTTGCCATAACCTGCCATTTTTGCCACTTTGCCACAACTTGCCATACTGAGAGCTTTTGAATGGCATATGAAGTAGGTATGGCGGCTTACATTTTGGTACCGTATCTAAGCGTAGATTATTACCCTGTAGTATAAGGAGATACTGAAATACATAAATGTATAACCAATAATAAACAAAAAACATTAATCAGGTAGTAAAAATAGATATTACTATAGAATAGATAAAGAAAAAAAAGAATTAAAAAATCTGTGTTGATACGTAGCACAAACCTCCATCTAAAATATCCATAATCCATATATAATTTACTAAACGTTTATTTTTAGATTTAAATAGTAAAGTCCATCTTACTTTGGCACACACACATTAAGCAGCTTTAGAACAATATATTTGTATATTTAATATATTATTTTACTTGAATTAAATTAGGCAAATATACACAATTAGAATAATGTGTTAAATATTATCACAATTCACACTCTCGAATCGAACTGTATAAAACTGAAAATCTCGAATAAAACTGAATCAGCTGTAAAACTGAACTGTAAATGTTAATAAATTTTCTCTGCTTGCTTTTAATTATTTTATTACGACTGCATTGAAGTCCCATTGATATAGACTTTTATGTAGAATTTTCTGGAACAAAAAAAAAAATTATTATGTAACTTAATTTGTTAGTCGTCGTTTATATTTTCCTTCTATTAACACATGACCGTGCCGTGAACCGTGTTGGTATTCCTGTTTTAAATTGAAAATAGCCTCCGGACTAAATTTTGGTAACAAATTCTGTACGTAAGCAGTCTAGGGTTGTTATATACTTTTTGTGTATAAAAAAAATAATTGAATATCACGCCCATCACTAAGTTACATTAATTTATCTGCTGTCGTCTCATACCTTTCTTATAAATGTACCTACATCTTTTATTATAAGACGCTCTAAAGCTTTTGCTTGGGCTTCTTAATATTTATTATAATTAAAAAACATAGCTATACAAATAACAGGGTATCTATTCAGTCCCTTATAACGACCACTGCTGGGTCTTTAACACGAGGAGGTCAGGCCATAGTCCACCTGGCCAAGTACCGGTTGACGGATTTTACGTCTTTCGAAAACTTGCTAAGTTATCTCAGACATGCAGGTTTCCTTACGATGTTTTCCTTCACAATATACAAAGTATAATAGGTGTATAAGTTTCAAAACTTAATTTTTATTCACAGATAAGTTAGAGATAACCCTGCTCACTCTTTTATAAAGCTCGTAATAATTTATGTTAATGGGAAAAGCATTCATCAAATTACAATTTTATACGTACAAAAATCAATAGTTACCATTCGATATAAAGATTAGCTAATGCATATGGAGATTAAAATTTTCTAATTGAATACCATATTTCGTTAAATGTGCAGCGAAACTTTTTTTTAAATATGTTAAAGGCGACACGTGTAAGTTTCTCAAACTGATAGAGTTATTGGGAGAGAGTGTGGAATTTTATAACTTTTAAAATGAAAATTTATGGGTTAATTTTGCTTTTCGAATATAATGAATAGAAAGACATAAAATATTATGATTGAGATTGATAGTGACGCTGGGTTTTATATTATGATATTAGTTGCTGATGAACAAGTTTGTTTTATTGTTTCTAACAAAAAAAAAATAACTTGAGATGTTTTCTTATTAACAGTGTCAAGTGGAAAGCTAAACGTCTTTTTGCATGCTTTATTCTACTGAATTGTGTGCTTTATTTGGACATAAATTAAGTGAGCATAGTTAAATTTTATAACGATTTTCCATAAATTATTAAAATATTTTTTGATCCCTTCAATTCGCCCAACCAAAGGATGTCATGTTTCTATACCGTTATTTATGATTTACGATTAGCTACTTAAGTAAAGGATACATTGAAAAGGCTTTTCAGAATAGCCACCGTCAGAATTCATGCAATAAACGTATTCAAATACTGTTGTTTTACAGAAAAAAAGTGTTTTTTCAAGCCCATAGCGGTTCCGTGTGTACCGCACAGTGGGCCCACAGCATCATAAATTAAGCTCGACTATAATGAACGGGATCGTTTGTAAGATTGACGTTTTTATTTGTTTCTGGTACGCTTTACGTCAAAATTTAAATTTTAAACCTAATGTTTGAAATTTTAAACTTTTTTTGCTTTGTTGGAAATACAATTGTCGTTCCGTTACTTCTTTGTGTTTTGTCAACCCTTTCTAAATATTTTGACTCAGTGACTCATTAACACTATTAATTTAACATTTTTAATAAACATATATTGGCATATTTTATGATATATAAAACTAAAGTCAAGGCTTGGTACTATAAATTATTGAATATTGCAGTAGAGCAGGTGTCGATAGTTTCGCGAATTAATTATAATGCTACCTCACGCAAGTTTAAGGAGACCGTACCTATATAAAAAAGAAATATGTTCAAAATAATAAGTTGTTGTTTATTTCATGAATAAAAACCGTATTATGTAAAATTTATGGTTAAATATTATAATATTTAAAAAGCTAGCTTTCGCATCTCTTAATTCATTTTTATCAACTTCAAAATACCTTATTGGATTACAGACTGGAGGAAACATTATATGTACAAGTTTCGAACACACACACAACACAAATCGGTTGAGAATTATCGAAAATATTTAGTTTATTTTCGATAATTCTCAACCGATTTCTTTTTATTTATAGTAGTTTCCTTGAGCATAAATCTGACTTCTAAAGGAGAATATTTACTTTTAAGCTTTACTTAATAATGTAATTTTAATAAAAATATAGTCTTATTCAATATTATAATTATAACAAAAATCAGTAAACAATATTTCCTATTAAAAAAATCCTAATCACGTTACACCAGTTTCTTGGTAAATTTATCTGTTAACAAACGAGAAACGTTACGGCATCTCATATCTATAGAGAACTTCGTTACAAAACAACAGTAGCAAATTTTAGTGACAAATGGAAAACAATTAGGTTATTTAAAGCTTTACAGGTATATACAACAATGGCTGACAATTTCTCCGGTAGCGAGACAAACCCAGTAATTGTGAATGTATAATTAAGTCCTTTAATAGTTAACGGTTTTTCATAGAATAACAGCAATAAAACTGTTAGAGATATAAATCAAAGTGAAAGGGTTGGGTGGCCAAATTTTATAGATAGGGCATTTTACTTAAGTGTTAAGAAACTTTAGATTTCAGATATTTGTATGACCCAAACATTTATTAGGTGCTAAAATGGCACGAGGTTATTAGCAGTAAAAAAGGTGTGAAGTTAAATAGAAGAATTAAAAGAGGTTCATAATTCAGTGTTGTTTGATTTTATTAATATTATAGTGATTTTTAGTTTTTAAAAATTAAAAAATTAAAATTTTTACTAACGATTTTCAGGGTTTGTTGACATTTCAATATGGCGTGAAAAGTTAATATCCGTACTCGTTTAATATTAAAAAAAAACAGTGTCACTTACAGTTTTATTATTGCTACATGATAATTACACTGGGCTCGGCTAAATTGAAAATCAACAAATAAAAAGGTCTTTACTGAGGTCAAGTAATGTATTATTAAAGAGATCTAAATTTAAGTCTGATTTCCTTAACTTAGTTTGATTTGCTTTTTAATCTCTTTTTTTTTTGAGCTGTCTGCGGAACTTTCGTTGAAAATTTATTATTAATTAAGTAACTACTTAGAAATAATATACGTACTTATTCATATTAAATGTAAAAAACCCAATTTTTACCTAAAAAATTTGTTCCATTAGTGATGAAGCATTTTTTTTTGCTAAACTACTTCAAATAATAATATTAGATAAAAAAAACTTATCTATATCTTATCTATTATACATCTATGTGACTGTTTTTAATTTCAAATTAACAGCTTTTCACTAACTGCATATGAAAGTATATAAGATACTAGCAACAAAAAACTAATTTTTAAAATTTTTGTCTGTCTGTTTGTTCCGGGTAATCTCTGGATTCCGATTTCGACGGGACATTCACTCGCAGATAGCTAATCTTATAAGGCGTAACTTAGGCTACATTTAACCGACTTCAAAAAAGGAAGAGGTAGAAATTTTATTTATTTTAACTAGCCGAACCCGTGGCTTCGCTAACACTAAACGCTGGTACTTAATAAATTTAATGATTGCTTTTGAATGGATTTTCAAAAATCATTTTCAATACAACGAATTCTTGCGTAGAATTTCCTAGACCCACTTTAGGTGTTCTGTTTTTGTCATCTATTGCATAAAAATGATACATAGATCATTAAATAAAAAAGAGATGAAAGAATAAACCAAGAAAGCCATAGAAACAAAACAAGAGCGAGCCTGAAGAAAATCTTAAATCTATTATATTTTTCTCCAATTTACAACATATACAACATGTATAAAACTTAACTTAATAATATTTAGTTTAAATAATATAATATAAATAAATAATTAATATGTTGGGACATTATTACAACAGCGCCATCTAGTTCTTTGGTAAGCTACGAGGCTTGTTGTTGTTACGGATACCAGAAAGTTGATATTCTACACATATATAAAATTAAATTCATACATATTAATAAAACGTGACCACCCATGACTGGATTACAAACATTCGCGCTCAACACATGAATGCCCCCAGCGAACTCGAACCCGCGACCTGGCGCAGAAAGTAGGGTCACTACTAACTGAGCGCAACGTGTCGTCATGAAATAAAACATAATTTAAAGAAAGTCGCATAAAAAGCTAAAGCTAAGATAATTACTATTGATTTATACATAGTAAATAAAGCTATATTTCGTGTAAGCACAGTGCGTAGCAGTGTCAATGACCTTGGGACTCGGTAGAGGAAATTTTCATCGCGAGTGGAAACGCGCAGGGCAAAATAAAATCTTCGTTGTATTCATATGTCTAATCACAGAGTGTCAAATTGTTGCCATTTTTTTTTTGAACAATATTTGAAGTTAAAATTGTAAAAGCGTTTACATACATGTAAATTATTACAAACTAATCAATAATAATATTTCAGTTTATCTTACAAATTTTTATTTTGATACCTGGTTGTACTTTGGTTAACTTTTATATATAAAACTATCGTTACGGTTTTTGCAGATTTTTTTAAATTTAATATTCTAGACATTTCTAATGCTTTACAGCACGGGAGAGACTAAGGTTTTACAAATGTCAAAATTATTGTTATAAACAGGGCGGCCCTGTGGCCTCACATATACCTATAATTTACAATATTTAAGTAAGTTAAAGATAAACTATATAAAAATCATAATATTATTTTTTTTATTCAAAGAAAAAAATATAAAAAATCCAAATGATACAAATACTTAAACGTGTTTTAGAGTATTCGAAACTAAAAATAATTTCATACTTCAAGCTTACTCTCTCTTTATAATTTATAATGAAGCGGTCCTATTTATCTCGTAAGAAACAGGTAAAGAAAAATATTTTTAAACTAACATATAAATTTTGAGTCAATTTCACTGCACTACTTTTAATTATTAATACTACTTTCTCTACTTATATTAGTCGTTAATTTCAATTAGTGTTCAATTGCTAAATCTTAATTAATAAGTTAAAGAAGTAGCTTGTTTGTTTTTTGTTTGTTTGAACGCACTAATCTCAGGAACGACTGATTCGATTTGAAAACATTTTTTGTATTAGATAGCCTGTAAATTAAGGAAGGCTTTTTAATATAATCATGCAAAAATATGCTAAACAGCTGATGCGTTCTGTAGGTATAGACGAACTCGAGCAAGACGAGATCGAAGCTAGTGATTATTGTAGTATGTATTAGACAAATATATATTACACAAATTCAATTTTCAAAAGAATATTTAATATTACTCTCTTTAAAAAATTGTTTTGCATTAAAATTTAAAAGTAAGTACTATCTAACTCTCTTTGGTCCGTACAACCATAATGAAAATGAACAGCAACGTTGGTAACTAGAATGTTGAATAAATCTATCGTTATAAATTTACAATTCCTTCGACGATTTACACATATTCCAATCTTATACGTAGGGAATATTTTAAACACCACTTAACACATGTAAGCTATTTTTTTTACAACAAACTTAGTATACAGCTTTGTTAAAGATAAAGTAGTGTTAGATACGACTTACAATTAAAAAAATAAAGTAGGACATTATTACACACGGCGCTATCTAGTTCCATGGTAAGTTACAGGCTTGTGTTACGGATACCAGATAGTTGATATACTACATATTATATAATTTTTTAAATACATACATAATATAAATATGAATGCCCCCAGCGGAACTCAAACCCGAGACCGCTGGCGCAGAATGTATAAGGCGTATATCTAAATAAATAAAAGCGAAAGGTCACTCACTCACTCACTCACTCACCCACTCACTCACTCAATCACCCACCCACCCACTCACTCACCCACCCACTCACTCACTCACTCACTCACTCGTCATGAATGATAGAAAACCGCTTGACGTATAAAAGTTAAATTTAGCAGGGAGGTAGTTTATAGTAATTATACGTCCTCCAAGAGCGGATTTTGTAACAGGGCCGGATTACGGGGTCTAAGGGCTTTCGCAAGTTTGTATGATAGTTCTGCATTTAGTATGCTACAAACTTTAGACTGGCAGCACTTAGGGACCAACCCGAGCTAAGCGAGGGTGTGTGGCTAGTTTGATATAAGTAAATACGTATTATGTCATGATAAATTTATACATACATATGAATAAAAAAAACCTAAATCTATATTTTTTCTAAACTCAAAAACGGCTGGAGTGATTTTGGTGAAATTTTAAGAAAAACTTCAGCTGCGAAGCTGCGGTTATTAGTTTCAAATAATTTGTTTTAGCCATAATCGAGACTATAATTTAATTAGTGAAACTGGAAAAGTAATCACGTGTGTATGTTACATTATCTTATCTGCCTATATAACATACACGCCTTTTTGTTTATGTAAATACATCTATGTCAATGTACCTACCATGTGAATGGTTATCCGCTATCGTATATAAATAGATTATTCAATATTCTAGTTGTACCAACGTTCGTACGTTGGTGTTTATTTTCATATTGTAATGTCCAGAACTTTTTATGCTCTTTTGTCCCATATATTTCCCTTAAAATTATATAAGTGGTAGTCATGTTAAAAACGGTTAAAATCATCATGAGGAAACCTGCATGTTTGAGATAACCTAGCAAGTTTTTGAAAGATTACGGCCTGATTTCCCTCGTATTACAAAGTGCTTTAATATTCGTATATGACACAAGTACGCTCTTTATTCTTCAATTCTAAGAAATACTTATAAATAGTTATATTTATAATATGTTTGGATTTAAAGTATAGATATTATATAAATATGTGAAGTGTATAAGTCATAACACAAGCCTCGTAGCTTACCATAGAACTAGATGGCTAGCTGTGTATGTATTAAAGTTTCAACATAGTTGCTTATTTTAATACATCAAAGTAATTTTTATCTCAAATTTGTTTATGCATACTTAAAAAACTCAGGTCGCAGTATACGCCAATACAATGCCGACATTGTTAGAAAAACACATTTAACTCTTAATGGGTTGATGCCAAAAACAATTTGTCTACCGCAATAAAAGGTACTAGACCTACATAAAGACTGTCGGCGTTAAAGAAACTTTTTAAAAAATCGTAAAAAATAACCATCTCTGTCCCAGTAAGACATGTTTGCATAACATAAAATGTAATTTATATTATAATTGAAATTACATGTGTCCTTCAAGGAAGGGTTACGCGACAATGTCTATTCAATACTTTTTTATTCTTAATGTTTTTAAGTATTAAAACTTAAAACTAAGATAAGGGTGATTTTTTTGTTACTTAAAAAAAATAGACTACACAGACATATATTTTTGACAGCGATTCCAAACGGCGCAGTTTCATGTTGGCAAAGAACAGTACTTTTTGTTGAATATAGATTTGACGGACTCGTTACATTAAAAAAGCATGTGGTTGACTTAGTTTTGAAATGGCATGCACATAATATTTGTTTTCCGAGTTTTTTTCAATATGTGTAATTATTCTGCTTATTATGTTGAAATGATGGAATTTGAATATATCAGGACAACAATTTAATATTGTTTTTATATGTCATATTGTGTCTATTACCCGACTGTGCGAGAAGGAGGGTTATGTTTTCCGAGAGTATGTTTGTAATTTATAAATTAATTGTTTGGCACGCTCAGCGGCATGAACGGCTCGATGGATGTTAACTTCGTTTTAATTGTGAAAGTGACACCGGGTATAAATTTTGAATAAGAACGCAACATATTTTAGAGATTTTTCATTTCCAAATTACACAGAAACGTAGTCGGGGTTTTTAGTTTTTTTATAGTATCATACATTCTATAAAAAAACAATGCTGTGTCTACATCTCGAAAAATACAATCTCGTGTATCATCATCATCACTACATAGTATAAAACAAAGTCGCCTTTTCTGTCCCTATATCCCTATGTGCGCTTAAATCTTTAAAACTACGCAACGGATTTTGATGCGGTTTTTTCCAATAGATAGAGTGATTCAAGAGGTTTATATGCATAACTAGGCGATCCCGCGGCTTTGCCTGTGCTAAATCTAGGGAAGAGCCCGAGCGAAGCGAGGGCGAGTCGCTAGTTACTTTATAAACAACTACTACTTTGTACATGTGCTTTGATTGTAATTTGTTTTGTGGACCAATAAACAATAAAAAAACTGTGTTAAATTAATATAACACTACACTGGTTTTTATTTTTATAAAATCTATACCTATCGAATTTTTTGACAGATTTATTTTGATTTTGGGGTCGCGACGTTTCGAATGTTTTACAGCAAGCACGCAACGATCAATGCGTCAATCTAACAAAGTGACTATTATACCTTATCTTGATTGACATCGATTAATATTTTTTTAATTATCATGCAAGGGAGAAGTAGAACTAAACTATCTTTAACTTTACACTATTGTTCAGAAAACATGTATTATTCATTCAAATTGGCCTTGGCCTTAAGCTTTCTAATGATAAAAAAAAAATTAAAATACAAATTTTGCATTTTTGCGCAATAACCAAAACAAAAGCTTTGTTATTCGCAATAGAAGTAAGTGCTAACTATTGTATAGAACAATATAACACCCTTAAGGTATTTTTACGTACCTGCTTATGTTTTTTAAATGGCTTTTTTAGCAATCTGCAAGAATGGTGTAAAAAGATAAAATTTTACGCACAGATAAAAAATTGGAAGATGGCGTAGTTAGTATAATATAATATACCTATATAAAAAACATTTTAAGCCCTCTATATTTCTATGTACCAATCCTTAATATCATAGATATATAATTAAAAATATATATAAAAAGAAAATGATAACGTAGGTTTGTATTTTTAATGCAATGATGACTTGAAATAATTTTCAATTACGAGTTACTATGGGAGAGCCAAAACCTATAACTTACTTTTAAAATCCGATGTCGTTTATGGGACGATGGACTGGCGTGATGAACGATAAATCATATCTTTATAACTAAAATTGAAGTGTCTGTTTTTAATTTCAAATTAATAGTTTTTAACTAAATGCAAATGAAAGTATGTAAGGTATTAACATCGATTTTTAAAATTATTGTCTGTCTGTCTGTTTGTTTCGGCTAATCTCTGAAACGGCTGGACTGATTTTGACGAAAATTTCACTCGCAGATAGCTAGTATTATAAAGAGTAACTAATGCTACTTTTATTTTAGAAATTTTATTTATTTTAACTAGTGTTAGGTACGCGCGGCCGAGCCCGCGCTATATCAAGTTATAAATAATAATGTAAAATTATTATAAATATTGCATTACTAACTTTGCTTATAATTAAATTCTATGAGAAAATGATAATATATCTACATATTAGTGCAGGTGAGGTATCATTTTCAGCGGAATTCGCTAGCGTCGTGAGAATATGCGAAAAGCATCAGATTTTACAATCTATGCCAAGATCGTGTAAACCTCTACATTTAATTTACTACACCAACTTGGATTAACAACTTCAAAATATGTATACTTTAGGCCTGAAAACTAATTCTACTACTGTGAGATTATTTATCATAAATATCGTTTTTAGTTAATAATAATCGTTTTTAATTAATAATAAATATCGTTTTTAGTTAATTTTCTTCATATTTAAAGAAATTAAAAATATGACACGTATTTAGTTACAAAAAGCCAAAGAGCTTAGCAGTTGATAAAAAAACTAAACCATAAAATTTCCAATGATTCTCATAATGAAAGGAAGGAAAAAGGAAATTATATATTAATATGGTATAATTTTAAATGAACTTTAATAATTAATAATTAATCAATGCCTGCTTTGAGTCACTTCTGTGATATTACCTACCTAAACTCGCCTCATATTAGTACTTCATTTTGTATTCAGACCTTTTGACGTCCCACTACTGGACACGGGCCTCCCTTCAGTACGAGAGTGATCAGGCCATAGTCCACCAAGCTAGCCAAGTGCGGAATGGCGGACTTCACAATTCACTTGTCTTTTGAAAATTTGCTAGGTTCTCTAAGACATGCATGTTTCCTCACGATGTTTTCCTTTACCGTAAGACAAGTTAGATTATTCACACACGAAAATATCAGAAGTGCGAGACCCGGACTTGAACCCGCTTCACTGAATCCAAGCGAGCGCTTTACCACTGCCGGCATACAGTAAGAACGTAACTCATTACACGCGTTCAGGCTTGTTCAAATAATGTGCATTAAAACTATAGGACTTAAATACCATTTATTTAAATCGGAATCCCACAGAGAGATACTTATTTTCGTCCTAAATTTACAAAATCCTTTATTTTATTACAGGATTGAAGAAAACATCAATTGTTTATTTAATCTGTATTGTTTAGAAAGATTATAAATTCTGTCACGAGAACTGGGTACAAGGAAGAAAGTTATTGAATGGTCGGATGTGTTTTACGAGATTAAAATAATTCCATAATTTACAACACTATTAGCTACGGTAGCAATTAAGAGACAATTAAAACCAAAAATTATCTTGCATTGCAATAAATAGCTAAGAAGTATTGTTATATTCATTTCGGTCTTAGAAAATATTATCTATAGGTACTTATTTACTTTTATAAACTAGTGCTTGCTCGCGGCTCTACTCGCTTGGTTTGATAAATAGTCTATTACCTACCGTAACTCCTGAAGTTACCAAATTTCGTCAAAATCTATTCAGCTGACTGAGCTTGAAAAATTGATGTACAGATAAAAAGTATTAAATTCCTTATGTTATTTGTAATATTATGGACATATGAAACAGCGTGTTTCTTATTTCTTCGCATGCTTTTTACTCGACTCACACTCATATTTTTACAGTTTTTTTTTAAATTTAGAATTAATCATATATTATATAAGAAAAATAATTAAAATTTAATTTCCCATTTTTAAACACTGTATAAAGAGTGGTAACTGCTTTAGGTCCAGCGGTGACTCAAGCAATAGGGAAAGCCGAAATTCGAAATGCGTATTATGTGGGTATTTAGTGGTCGTACGATATGTACATGCTAACCACTAAACTCGTGTAAATTACTAAACTTCAATTTATATTATTATATTATATATAAAGATAATTCTATAAATAAATGAACATAACTAAATTTAATTTCAGCATGAATTAAATCTTAATTCCAATTACCTAATCTACGGCCTTATTATCTTTCATTTTATTAGATTTTCGTCTGTCACCTGTCATATACAACTCCTCAGTAGGATCCAAGATCGGGCTTCGGCTTGAAACCAAAAAATCATCTGATTCCACTAATGATACATCTCAAATATGACCATCTGGATAATTTCAAGAAAGATTATTATTATTAAGTAGCTAGTAAGTACAAATAAATTTTGAAAGTGCTTGAAGTCCAGGAATAAATTTTCTATGTTAAAAATATTCAAAAACAGTTCAGTTTTGATATCAAAACATGTTTTATATAGGCCTTTATTCTAAACTTTTTATTTAACGTTAGCAAATGTTTAACTAATACCTGAAATTAGGTGGTAAGGTGTTTTAGGCAAAGGGCAAATAATGAATTTTAAGTGAAGCAATATTTCTGGAATTTTCCCGGATTTATTTTAAACTCTTGGTCATGATGATGAAATATTTTAAGCGTCCGTTTCGGGAACAATAAATCATAATAAATTCGCGTAAAATCTGAAAAGACAGTTTTATCTGTAGAATTGATGTCATATAATATGTAGAAATAGACATGAAATATTTGTAAATATTTACCCCACACAGATTCTTTACTCAATATGTTAAAATACCTATCTTCACTTCAATTAATTTAATAATGCGGTTACAGGTCGACCGATTTTGATAATTGTATGCTATTAAGGTTGGCTTCGAAGTGGACTAGCAAAAATTTTTTGACATAGAGTATACACTTTTCTAGAAAATCTGAAACGAATATATCTTAACACGTCTTGTAAGTCTTTAATACCAACTTGTAATATTATATTTAGTTGGTTTCGCAATGGTTTAAACGTTTTTGATAAAACTCTAATATATACGAATACATTTCAATACAAATAAATATATATGTATTATATATATTACACAAGCTATTTTCTAAACAGATTATGCTTATTAAGTCAATTTTATACTTAAATTAGGTAAATCCACTTATGACCTTCTAAGTATACGCTCTGTAAATGTGTCTCTAGTGCGTACATTGTTATCTTTTTAAAGGTTATAGATTAAAAATAAACAAATTATTTTCGTGCTTATAATATTAAAGTAAAAGTAAGGATATTGTACATGATCGAAAATTATTACACATTATAAAAAATAGCTCCTCAATTATATGTTCCATATAAAGAATTTAAACACTATATACAAAGGATTCACAAAGATTATCGCCTACGTATCTTCTTCCATTTACCATGAAAAATATACCGACATCGTTTAGGTTCATTGACACACACATTTCTAATTTTGGGTCTAAAATACGGATAAATTAGAGAGTCGTAAAAATGTATGTGATAGTGTTAGGTTATTTACTATTATAATCGTACGGGTGTTCGCGAAAATCACTTGTGGTGTCGTCTACTTTCTTTTATACAAACTTGTCTATAGAGAAACTAATTGGACATATTGACTTAAAACTATCAATACCTACGACTAGTTCAGTGAAAGACTGTTAAAATGTAAATATGAATTTTATTTTGTCTCACGGTCTCTTTGACATGATTTAAAAAAGAAACTTGCATTTCTTTTTAATGACTCTATTTTATTAGTTTTCTAGATATGTCAAATAGTCGTTATGCAGCAAATATTTACTTAAAAAGTTAACTTTAAGCATATGAAAGTAAAGTTTAGTTGTTTATAGTTTTAAAAACATATGGATGTGCCTCTTGTGGGATAGACATAAGATAATTACAATGATAATTATTATAAAAACTATTTTTATTGCAATATTTCTTCTTAACTTAGCTCAAGCTAATAATAATTATGATATGTTTTAAAGGTTAGTAAAGTATAGATTGTACATTAAAACAAACCGAGTGAAGTTTCACATCCCGCTCTCATTTTTCTGATATTTCCATGTGCGAAACATTTCGAATTGGTAACCACTTATATTACAGGGAAGGAAAACATCGTGACAAACGTGCTTTACATGTGGCATGTGAAGTTCGCAATCCTGCACTAGACCAGCATAGTGGGCTATAGCCTGATCCTCCTTGTACTGTAGGCATGCCCATGCCCAGCAGTGGGACGTTAAAAGAAGGAGTGCGTATAATAATAAATACTAAGATATAGAGATAGGTATTGTTTTCCAGTATGCAGTGATAGCCTGATTTGCTTGCATATATAGGTAATTATGTATTAAAGACAGGACATTTTCCCGCAGTAAATTATCCTATGACTTGATTCAAATCAGTTATCTAAATTTCATTAAAATCTGTCCAACGATTTTCCTGTGGTGCGTTCCTAGACATAGGTATTCGTATCGAGATAATAATGATAATAATGTCTTCCGGTTACGATCGCGCAGACACAAGTGTAACTCTATTCCTGTCACTTTTCCTTCGGTGGGAAGACTAGACTACAGCCTACGACGTACGGATTTACGTACTCTTCGAGGCACGGGCGCGAAACACTTTAGTGAGGCTTACTAAAGAGAACACATGACTAAACTTTGTCCGACCCGGGACTTTAACCCAGGACCCCGGACGTGCAGATGTAATTAGGTATATGCCTGTGTCTAAGCTACTGAGGCAGTCGAAATCGAAATGTTAATGACTATCAACGAGATTTTCAAGAACATATTTAATATACAGATTCGAATTAGTTACAATTTTATTGTAGGTACAATTAATATTATATAGTTATCTGACACTAAAGGACTTTTTACTACCGTAAGGTACTTTAAAAAACAAAGATGTGATAACTTTGTAATTATTTTTTTAATTTGCAAGAAGCAAATGAAAAGCTTTAATTGACAATATATTTATTGCACTTTAGAATACAATGATTGTTGAAAAGATTGGTAATTAATATGATTTTAAATAACTATTACCGTTAACTTTAACGGCTTCAAAATATGTTACTCCATTAGTTAATAGTTAACTGGGGTTAACATTATTGTTTTATAACTTGCGCAAATGTTTTTGAATACTCGCAATACTTTGCAAGGGTTTTTTAAGGTTTTTATAACACTAAAGATGTTGTCTTATTTTTTCGTTTGTTGCGTAAAAATTGCGATTTTATGGCATTTATGATTAGAAAGTCAGGTTAAGGGCTAGCTTTCTAATGTTCTTAGAAATTTCTTTTTATTCTGGGACAAAATAAACATAGTACTTCTAAAAATAAGACATTCAAAATTCCGTACATTATTAAAATTATTTTTTCTTTAAAAAAAATAAACATTTTTAAAGAAAAAATAATTTTAATAAAACTTAAATCGAAAAACCTTTCGTTAGAAAAAGGTGAGCTTCTCTATTCGGCTCAATTTAAACAAATTGTTACAATTTTAAATAGTTACGTTATTTGATAATTTTTTGATAAATAATATTTCAAGTAATAATACTGATACTATAAATACTATAAACCATGTATGAAAATTAATCTGAAACAATTTTAGTAAATTTTTTATCGATTTGAAGTTTTCATCATTTTTTGTCACTTACTATGAGCAGCCACATCCGCTTCGCTAGGGTGATGATAGAGCCGGAAGGTATGTCTATTTAATTTCAATGTTGGTAGTATATAGATAGATACATATATATTGATTTTTACATATATTGATACATATATTAATATATATAGATAGATACAATATACATAGTTATATATACTTTATAAAAATCTATTCTGCCAAGTCATTCTGCTATTTCAAACATACACGTATCCTTTACTCGCTACATTGTTCATATACACCTTTTTTATCATTTATTATGTTATTTTTAGACTAATTTTAGTACATTAAAGTTATTACATCGGGCATTATTCAGTTTATTAGCTGTGGTTTCAGGTTCCAGGAATCTAGTACTTAATGGTTATAATTAATGATAAACTTTATTTTTCCTTTTAGATATTAAGGGGAAGATGACGTCGATGGTGTATTTTAATGAAGCAAATTTTTAAACATATCTACAAGAATAAATTTTGTTTTTTTTTTAATTTGCCGTATTTTATAACTAAACGCTGACTTTTGGTATGCGCTCGCTTGGCAAACCGAGTGAAGCGGGTTGAAGCCCGTATCTCGCACCTCTGATATTTACATGTGCGAATCATTTCTAACATGATTACCTTACAGAAACGTCTACATTGAAGGGAAACATCGTGAGGGAACCTAGGAAGTTTTTGAAGACGTAATATGGTCTTATTCCCCTAGTATTGGAGGGTGACCGGTGCCCAGCAGTGGGGACTCTGTGAGTGTGGGGGTGTGAGAAAAAGGGCTAACGGTCGACGACTATCAGGTTTATCGTATTATACGACTATCAGTTTTTTTGCGATGGCGCTTCAGAATTTAAAATTAAAAAATAATTATGATTTATCTATTGACAGTTTATATAGTAATATCATTTCCCGCGGTTTTGCACGCGTTCTAAAGACTAGAAACCATATTCTTTCTGAGTTGCGTGGTATGTTACCTCGCAGAACTAACGCCCTTCCCGTTTTTTCTTCATTTTTCATTGATGCTCCGCTCCAATTGGTCGTAGCGTGATGTAATATAGCCTATAGCCTTCCTCGATAAACGGACTCTCCAACACAAAAAGAATTTTTCAAATCGAATGTGTAGTTCCTGAGATTAGCGCGTTCAATCAAACAAACAAACAAACTCTTCAGCTTTATAATAAGTACATATTAGTATAGATTTAATCTGTTTTTTTATATGTTTCAAATTTTTGAATTTGTTGCTTTCTCATTATTTCAATTTTGAGGTAATCGTCACCACATTATCCTATATGTAGTATATTAATTTATTATTTGAATGCCTAAAATTTAAACTAAATATTTTAAATAGGTATTATAACGAAAATTTTCCTTATTCCATTAATTCCATTTATCTATACTATATGGCTTCAAAGTTAATAAGTACCTACTTCAACTACGTAGAGTTGTGTGAATTTTATTCTTCGTCGGGTAAATCTTCAAACGTTTAGTTATCAATATAAAAGCCTCTTTATGTATGGATAACTAGTGATTTTATATTGGTACATACATAGGTTACTTGATGTTAATAAATCACGATCTGAATTAAGTCCTGGCTCTATGTGAGCTTAAAGCCAAAAAATAATACTGCTAACGGATTAACTAGAACTAAGATAAAATTGTTATGAGACTGTCGCAAATGTTGTCAAAGTTAGATGCAGACTCATTATGTTATCTTAATCCAGTAACTTGGGTATTCGACTAATTAAAAAGAAATATTTTTAATCCCCAATAAAATCCCATCCACGGCGATCCTTTATAGGATTTACTTGTGTTTTATGGGATTTTGCTACGAAATTATTTATTTTTAAAATAGTTTAAGCCTGTGACTTTACTTGCGCTGTTAATTCACTTCAAAAATTATTTTTATATATTGATTCAAAAATTTTCTAAAATAAAATTCGAACGTAGTCAACTTAACAAAAATTAAAATTAATTAAAGTACAGAGTAATTTTTTTTTAATTTCTTACCGATGTTGTTTAATTTTGGTTATCGGGGCAACATTCAGATTCGGTTCAACATTTAGACTTATAGTAGATATTTTATTATATATATATAGGGACATTACCGGGCTGAATGAAAATAATTATAATCGAAATTTCACATTTAAATTAAAAGGTTTTTAAAGATAGATCAATGTAATTTGTATAAGTTATTTAAAAATAATGGTTATCATGTCGAGACATAGACTTAATGTCTCGTAGAGTAAATAACAAATACTGGAAATGTTTAAAATGTATTTTTTTTATTTTTGAATAACTTAAATTCTATGTCTTACATAATATGGAAGTACATATAATATATATATTTTTTAAATTTAAATGTCTGTCTGCCAAAATGACTGGACCGGTTTCGATGGAACTTTAACTAGTGGATAGCTTTTATTATAAGAAATAACGTTTAACGTTTATTTAGCTAATAGCTACTTTTACATTACTAAAAGAAACAGGATCTTTCAGAAAAAAATAAAGCACGTGAAATTGTGAACAAAATAGTATCTAGGGACGCTCCCGTGTTTATTTATTTAAAAGTAAATAGTTTCTAAGGGTTTAAGTTATTTAAAAATAGGTAATAAAAGTACATACATTAGTAAAATTTTAAGAAATACCCATCTATCTGAGACTCTGTCATACGACATTAACTTCTACTTATAGCGGTATCCTCTCTAGGGATTATTAGGGATTACAAGGGATGATATTTTATTATGGCACATTTGACTACTTGTGGTATATGCGGGAGTAAGTTCTCTTTTGTAGAATTTACCATATAATCCTTTCAACATGCTATTGTTTTTAAATAAATTACTACCAAGTTAAACTTGCTGAATTTAAAATGATAATACTTTTGCGGGCTCTTTCTTGAGATTATAGGAAAACAATAATGAATATGGCCTGCTTTGACAAAATTAGTTGTGACACATTATGCTATCCACAAACATATAGATATATCAGATATACATAATATTTAGTATAATTCTTAATAAAGTATTTTATATATATTTACTAACAATGTCCGCGTATATCTACACTCTACAGGTTTCATCGGCACATTTTATCCCAATATATTAAGTGATACTCATCAGATATCAGTCTATTTCATATAATATGTTACAATATATACTAACAATTTATTAAAAAAAGGAAAACAACTAAGGAATTTCAGACAAGATAAACAAATCAATCGTATCAACTCGTCACAAAAAAATATATACGAAAAAAACTAAAACCGATAACTAATCTATTATAATTCAAATTGTACATGGAATTAATAAAAGACAAGTCAATATACATAGACTATACGCCTACCAACAGATTATCCAAGCTCAGCAAATTAGAAACAAACATTGGTGTAATGTTAAATCGCATTACGTGCTTATAATCTAATATATAATTTGCCTAATAAGCTTAAATATCGACGGTAAGATTTGTCACGTAGTCAACTGTAGTATTTTCATTATTGCGTGAGATATTTAAAACTTAGGAACATTGTATATTAAAAAATGATAAAGCTATCCAATTTATTACTTAAAACAAAAAAATATACAATAAAAAAATATATTAATAAACTATATAATATGAAAATTAAAAAATACTCCTAGTAGTTGTTACAGAATAAAAATGTCGCCATACATTAGTACATTGAAACAAATATAATCTAATTATGATACATCGAATATAAAAATCAATTGCAAATAACTGAGAGATCGAGAGAATATCGATTTATGAGTCATTCGCCTATTATCCTAGTTTTGCGGACGCCACGCACGACATTAGCATATCCGTAACATCTTGCTTACCGGCGTGTCATTTTTTTTTAACAGCCAGTCATTTTTTTACTCGTCATAAAAAACGCAAGGGCGGGGGCGCGGACGCCTACTCGGCTGAAAGCTTCCAAATTCAAATCGCAAAAAAAATACGCAACTGCGCGCGAGATCAGGTATAAAACGCAGGCACGTGGTCTGAAGCCACCAGTCGTAAGTGACACACTAAGTCGTTTGCACGTCGTTATCGCGCGCTTTGCTCCCCGTAAATAAGATCGATCCGAGTTCAAGGAACGTTTTAACATGGACAAAGTTTTAGATCCCACTGGCATCTATTGAGAACAGATTTTGTCTATTTTCGATAATTTTTCAAGAATTCAAAATGTTCGGCTTGGATCCCACTGGAGTTTACTGAATACGTGTTTATATCAGCGAATATCAAGATGCTTAGCCTTGACCCTACCGGCGTCTACTGAAAAGTAGACATATGAATTGTACGAGCTCTACATTTATTTTGAATTGAAGATAAAGTTATCAAAATGTTCGTGCTCGACCCAACTGGTGTTTACTGATGGAAGAAAAGTGCTAAATAAGTGATAATTGTAATCAAAAATCGAAATGTGCGTCCTAGATCCCACGGGAGTGTACTGAGATAGAGACTCTATTATTATAAGTGCGAAAATATTATCAAAATGGGTTTAGACCCTACTAATGTTTACTAGGCTATTTTTTTTATTTTAGTAATTAAGTTTATAATCTTACCATGGCTATCGATTTAGATCCCACGGAAGTGTATTAGCTCGGTTAAGTTTCCCTTTTTAAATGTGTCTTCAGTTAACGTAACTTTCATATTTCAAATGTATTCAATTATGCCCGAGTGCACGCATCGCCGCCACAAACTAATATCCGTGAGCAGAAACGAAGTTTCATCGAACAGGAAAAAGAGGAAAGTTTCCAGAAAATTGCTTTGTTAATTGAAATATTAATTATTTATTTAGGGAACCAAAGATTGCGATCTGTTTGATCTACAAGTCTGGCCTCAAGACTAACGATGTATTCATTTTAATTTATTGAAGTTACCTTTATATAAGTGATTATTTATTGACTAAATGTAAGTAGTTTAGTTAAATGTTGTAAATTTCATGTTATCTCCGATCGGCTTTATAGTTTTTGATCGTAGTGAATTTACTGTTTGTCTGCATTTATTTTTTGTAACTGATGCATTTCTTCGCTGTTACGCTCTTGTAAAGTAATAAGACTGTTAGAATACTCTAGCTAATTTTTGCTGAATGGCATGTTTAGAATAAATATTTTGATATAAAACATAAATATATTTTTTATTTATCACCTCTACTTTAACCAACCTTTCAAATGAAAAAATAAAATAAAGTAACATACCTATAAAGTAATTACCATTATTTCTAAAAAATCACTTGTTTTTTCTATATATTTTTAAATTATGTACAAACCATATGTTTCGGTATTTTTTATTTTATTATTATTATTTGAATAAAATAGTTAAATTCACAACATTGCATCAGCCAAAGTGTACTAAATAAGACACTGTAGAGGGGCAAATAAGGTAACGTGGAACGTTAGAGTACCATTGAAAAGAGAACGTTACTTCATAAACATATGAATGAAATACTACAAAATATGATGAAAAAATTAACTAAAATTCAAGACTAGATCAAGACTACTGCTAGATCTACGACTACTAGATCTAGACTACCTTGTATAATGCCAAAATTACAAAGTATAAAACGAAAATTTTAAAAATGTAAAGTTGTATGCATTTTTTAAACAACTATAAAAATGCTGCGTGCAATACTGAAATATGTGGTTATTATTAATTAAAAATATTTTATTCAGAAGGTCCTTGACCATATTTAGTAAAATTGCTAAAGGAGTTCCCAAGTAATTCGACCTTACGAATTATTGTACTGGTTTATTTATCAATTCACTTAATTACATCATAAAATAAAATTTTATATTATGTATGTATGTATTATGCTATTGACATAAAAGTATATAGAAATGAAAACTTACCAAATTTAATAACTGCTAAGGATGTTTACTTGTATTTCCAAAAAAATGTATATATATACTTATATACTTTTAAATACAATCTGAATAGTTATAAAACTTATTTTTTTAGTTTGGTAAATAAGTAAATTCTAATGAATTATTCAGTAAAATAATTTCCCCAAAATATTTTTTGCTAAAATAATTTTTAGGGATCGAGTTATGTTTCTTATGTCATGCTTTCATTTGTTCATGTAAGCACGAGAGAGTAAATATCCATACATTTGTAGTCTACCAGTATAATATATTAGAATACGTCTGTATATATAAAAAACCAGAATAGCTATCTCGCAGATTGACAATACTATATTTAAATAAAATGTTAGAGCACGGCTCAAAAGCATTCGTAAACGTGTGTTGACAGGAAATAAATTTAAAATATTTTTGGAAATGTTAGAACCTATACAATTATGTAAAGCAATAGCACAGTTAACAGTTTTCAGTATATTTATTATTATTTTTAACTTGAAAATGCTTACTGTAACTCTTATTTTGATAAAACTACTTTAATTATTATAGTTTAAACATAACTTTATAAAGTGAATAGCATATATTATGAATTTTAAAGGTACTCTACTCACTCACTCATCATGAAATATCGAAAATCGCTTGAAGTATAACGATGTTTGGCAGACAACCCATAAAAGTAAAGTGAAATTAAAAAATGTCTCCATAAACAAAATTCATCCGTCATCTTGTATTATTTTGACCATACTTATAATATTTAATACATCCAAGGCAAAACAAAAATCAGAGTGACCCATCTGTTCTCTATGCGTGTATGTAGTTACAATAGAAATAATAAATATAAATAGATAACCCATATCCGTACTTGCATACAAATATACATACAAAAAAAATAAGTGACTGTTTATTATTTACATCTTCATGACAACTACATATTTACTAAACGCATTCGTCATTATCCACACTTTAAAACATGTTTGTGTCTATTTGCCTGTCTATTTGCCTGTCTGTTTGTTTACGCTAATCTATGAAACGGCTGGACTGATTTTGATGGAACTTTCTCTGGCAAATAACTGATGTTATAAGAAGTAACTTAGGCTTAATTTAATAAAATTCTATAATAAATGTCATCATCAATAATATTACAATGTAACCTCAGAGTCACCACCAAACCCTATTGTCTACAAATGGCCGAGTAAACTACAGTGAATTAAAATTCGATAAAGTTTAATATCTATAGTAATTAATTGCACTGTGGCAGCGGCTAGCCACACTTGCATTATTCATTAACTCGCTGACACCTGGTCGCATCAAAAAAGAAGTATTATGCGGTAGAGACACGAATGCATGATTTTAGTCACTTAAATAAAAGGAGATGATATTAATTTTATAAAATCGATCGTCTATCATAATGGAAGCTAGTGCATGTCTTTAAGTCACATTAGTATTTATAGTACAAAAACACCTATATTAATAATAATTACTTTTAAGTTATATTGGAGTCAATATGGACCTTCTTAATAACAAAAACTATTCTTATACAATCTCATGTTTAATGTAAAAAAAAAAAAATATTTTCTCACATTTTGATTTATGCGGCCCTGTTTGTCTGAAACAGATGGATTATTGTAATAAGAGTTTTTGTGACTTTGTTTTCATGCAGTGGTACACAATCTTGGGAATAATGATTACGTAGACGTGGAAAAATTTCAGGCCTATGGAAAAATTCAGTACAATATAATACATATTTTTGTAGCGGTTAAACTTTCATGAATTTAGTGGAATTTTAGGTTTTACAGGTAACTTAATTTTGGCGTAAGTTAGTTGCACGTAAAATACGTGTATATAAATTTAAAAAAATAATATAAGCTTTTAATTTTAACTTTACTATAGCTTTAAGAATTGAAGTATCTAAAAAATAAAAAAAACAATTGTACTAATGTAATAATACATAGTGTCAATAAGATCTTTTACCAATGTCCGATAAATTAGTCCTAAAAGGAGGCTATACTATAGGACTACATTATTATGTAATTATATTTATGTAATAAGTATAAACGTTAGCCCTGTACTAGAATCAAACCCGAACCTTTAGCGCAATAAATGCAACTGCCACTCATTATCAAGTCAGATAAGCTTATTTTGTTATAGATAACACATTAATGACACACAGACTCCCTTTATTATGCTAGCAAAGATAAAACGACAGGTGCATCTAAAGTAAATATAAACACCGTGCACGAGTCTAAAGTCGCTGAAAGACAATTTATAATTATCACCTTACTTAAATTACTTCATTGATCGTTTAATTAAATAAGATTGTTTTGTTTGTTTCCTTTATCGGACCCTCTCTCACTATATTTGCGGTGGTGATAGTCATCACTAACGACTTCCTATGACTGATGAGTTATATTATTTTATAGGATCTATTACGGAACTTACTATTCCGTAATACGGAAATACGTCGATATTTATTCAAGATAGAGCAGAATGAGTTATTCATGTTCTAAAAGCTTGTCATTCCCTGTTTGATCGAGGATTTAATAAAAATACCTATCTTACGGTTGCGTAATAATACACACTGTATAATATTATACAATTAACACTAGGGATATAAATAAGCTTGTTTCTAAAAGGTGAACCCTTCATGGGCTAAATATAAGCAAATTGTCCTAGATTTACCAATTCAACTATTTAATAATATTTTTTTTATTGAGCAATTACTCTGTTCCAGAGTTACGTTAGCGTCCTCACGGACAGACTACATTGCAGCTTTGTTAATTATATTGACGAATAAAAGTGCTTGTAAAGGTCTAAATGAAATAGTTTATTTCATCATCTAGATGATGAAGATGAAGATTATGCGTATATATAAAAATATATTATAGGACAACACTAGCGATTCAAACTCGCTTCGTTTTGGTGAGGCCTAAGTTACTCTAGGTCATAGAGTAATTCAAAAGGTACACTATTTGTGTATTAAATTTTATGCAATTTAGTACAGCAGTTTTGGCGCGCAGAACTAATATCCACATACAAACTTTCGTATTTATACTACTTTTTATCTCGATTCTTATTTATTTTGTTTTAGATTTTAAAAAAGAAAAATTATCATATTATTACTTGTATATTTATTGTATCCAAACCCGATCAGAATTGCATTTTATTAGAAATTTGTCGAACAAACGTCATTGTATATTTTCTATTTTAAATGACATTGACAAAATAAATTGTTCTCAAGTGCCACGTCATTCAGCCGACATGACACGACTATTAAATTGAATTGAATGTGGTCTTGGATAGTGCAGCGATATGTTAATGAGGTGGCCAAAAGCTAAATGAGTTGTTTACAAGAAGTAAGTAGCCAATAATAACTATTATAAATAGGTAGGTACTTAATTTTAATTTTTGAAAAGTTTTTGGTTGTTTGTACTATTTATCACTACATAGTATAAAACAAAGTCGCTTTTTCTGTCCCTATATCCCTATGTACGCTTAAATCTTTAAAACTATGCAACGGATTTTGATGCGGTTTTTTTTAATAGATAGAGTGATTCAAGAGGAAGGTTTATATGCATAACTAGCGGATCCCGCGGCTTTGCCTGTGCTAAATCTAGGGAAGAGCCCGAGCGAAGCGAGGGCGAGTCGCTAGTTATTAGATAAGCTTTTTATGACAGTGGTAGCTTGTTGGAAACGCGCTCGCTTGGTTATTCAAGTAATGCGGGTTCAAATCCGGGTCTCACACCTCTTAGATTTTTATGTGCAAATCATTTCTACCATAAATACCGCTTGTCTTATGGTGAGGGTATTTGTATTTCCGAAGAAGATTATGGCCTGATCTCCTTCGTATTATGGGGAGGCCTAGCAGTGGGTTGTTCAAAAGGATTTACTAACTATTCATGTTAGTCTTGTAGTGCATTGAAATTGCTTAAAATAATACTTTTTACTTTTTTCAACACGAGCACATGTAAAATACTTATGAGTTGATGATAATAATTATATTTATCCAATAAAATGACAAAATAGTGCTAATAAAGCTCAATAAAAAGTAATTTGTATAGTTATTTTTATATTCGAAGTTCAATATCCTAATAATAGTCCAATTCGCTTTGTTAAATCATAAACTGCATTCAAGAATATTCATATATTCACTAATAGATTTATTAGTTGAGTGTTACATGACTATTCTATATGTATATTTATATACCTACCTGAATATTATAAAATAAGTATTTGTTTGTTTGTCTTTTTTTTCATGTCGAAACAGAGTGACGGATTGACTTGATTCTTTAAGTCGAGATTGTTGGAGAGTGTGTAGAGTTACAGAGGCTACTGACGTTTGAATTTCTCATACGAATGTGATAACTTTGTCAACTTGGATATATCTCTACGTACGTTAGTTTACATTTTTATAGATTAGATAATTTCAGCTTTAAAAAGTATATAATACTTACCCGTATAACAAGTTATCATAATATCAAATTTCTTTAAAATCTGTCCAGTGGTTTTATTCGTGTATAAGATTTTCCAAAAAAAAATGTTTAATGTACAGATTTGACTTAATTACAAAAAGGCACTTCTTTTTTTCATCCGATTTTCCTTTTTTTTCTGAAGTTGATATATTCAAGCTCTCTCTCAATTAAAATGTCAGTATATATTTTCTAATAGTAAATATGGTCGAATTTTGAGCACTGCGTAAATACTATATCTACTAATTAAAAAACTTGTTATATATTTAATTTGTTTGTTTCTCTATGCGGTGGGCTCACTGACATCAAGAGAAATTTAAGAGTAAACACTGTTTATGTCCGCGATTAATATGTAAGCTTTCATCTTATCGTCGGTAGTTGTGCCACGCGCAAGCATTTGTTAAATAATACATTGTTTTTTTATTCACTCAACTGCATAATTTAAAATAATTACAAATAAATAAAATTGAAGTGTCTGTTTGTAATGTCAACATAACTTAATACTGTTATATGAAAGTATTTTCGATCCATACTTACATGTAAAATTGACATTATGAAAAACATTATGGACCTTGTATTATGGACCAGGTAAGTACAATATTCAAATTCAGGAAAAAAACAGAGATTTTCCGTAATTGTCTGGGAAGACCTTAGGAAGTTTTTTATATTACTTGTGGCAGAATTTTAGAGTTTCTTTTAAAATTAATTTAAATTTCATTCACACCGAAACTTCTCGCCAACTCTGGCGTGGTTTGCTTCTATGGCCACTTTTATTTCTTTATTATCAACTACAGTCTTCGGCCGTAGGAGTGTTTGTTTTGTAGGTCAAAATTTCCAGAACAAAGACGTTGGAACCTAGATATACGAATAAGCGCACCATATTTTCTTCTACAGAATCCTCTTTATACACATAATAATGTTTCGAGTTGCTTCTGCAGCGCTCATGCCACGTGACATTTTAAGAAAAACCAAATGACGCGTAAACAAATGAGTCACCAAATTCAAAACACACATACACGAGCCTAACTCTGAAATAAATTTGAATTCCTAAACAAACAAAATATTTGAGGTCAAAGTGGCCAGTTCGAGAAAACGCCAAATAATAGAAACAAAAACGGCTCTAATTGAAAGTAAAAAAATATTAGTAAATATTTATAGGCAATTAAGGTTGTTTTACTTTAGAGATTAATAAAGCATTCATTTTATTTAAGTGGAAAGGCCTGTGCGAACTTATTTTATCAGAAGAACGTATAGATATACCTATTAGAACTTTAGTTCCTAAGAATGCGGTGTGGTCGATCATAAAGTTTATTGCAGTTTTCACCCGGAAATGCGGTTTCCACGACCTTTCTCTCGGCTGGAGAAAATTACTAACTTTAGTGTAGACCTTAATATTTTAATGCAATTTAACAATAAAATTTTATATACCGCATTACATTTAATATTTGGGTACGGTGTATTTAATGCATTAAATCATTATTTAAGAAATGAAATAAGACAGCACATGTGTATGGTGTGGTGTGAGTAAGTGATTACACCTTTTCAATGAAAAAACGTATAATTGACTTCTTAGAAATTTTACACATATTATACCTTTTAATAATTTATATTAAAAATCTCTTGTTTTCATAAAGATAACGAAAAAATATAGTTTTTTTCAAATTCCAAATGTAGCTAGCAAAAAATAAAGTAATAGCAAAATTAAATAGTTTTAAATAAAATTGTGAATTATAATTTTCAAGAAATATAAGTTGTAAATAACAACAGCACCAATATTAAAATATAACTAAAGTTTGACCTTTCTTTTTTAATAATTTATGACAGTTATTAGGTGTAATTAGTCAAGTTTAATTGCAAAAGTCTCTTACATATAACATTTATAAATTATATATTAAAATTGAACTCGGTACGTGTAGTATACCATTCATAATATGTATATAATAGTTTATGACTTTACTTCTTAGATACATTACAAATGAAGTAAATAAAGCGTGTAACAAAAATAAGCTACAAATCTGCATTAGCAAAAGTGTCAGTAGGTACAAAATTTCATAGATGAACTTAAATGCCAAGCAGATATACGTGACGTCAACAGGTGGACGCTCTGTGGCTTTCTTAAGTTAACCTACTTAGCGGACAAGGCATGTATAGAGACGACAATCATTGTAAAAAATTTGGAAAATTTAATTGAATCCGGCTGAAACCCCATATTTAAATTTAAAAAAAGATCAGTGACTTAATAATCGGCTTTTTAGTTAACTTTTTAGAGTTGAGAGAAGATAAGTTTAGTATAATTTCCTCTTTATCCTTTAGAGAGTGCAATTATAGACCAGCAACATCATAGTTCCGGTTATTATTACCGATGTTGCAGTCTATTTAAAAATATGAATATTTTAAACAGACATAATATTATCTACAGTTATTTTATTTAAATGGTATTTTTTTTATAAAACAACAATTTTAAATTCATACTCTAATACATAAATCTTTATGTCAAAAAAGAGTATTAAAAATAATTATTTATCGCAAAAAATTACATGTAATCATACATTCTGCATACATTAATTGTACTTACATAATTTTTAATGATACAAGTTATAATTATGAAAAAAATTATATGTTGCTGAATGAAACCAAGAATGTTTTGTTTATTAAAATTTCTTTGAAATATTTTTTGTAAACTACTACTTACGAATCATATTTCATTTATTACTTATCGTGATTTTTATATAGCATAAGAAACAAAGTCTCTAGAGATTCCTCTCTCTTAAACTGTATCTAAACAAAGGTAGATGTAGCATCATTTCCACTTTCTCTATAGCGCGGAAACTGCAAACTTGAACATGTTTAATTACTAGTTATAACTATTGACTTAATGAGTCTTCTACTAAAGATTTAATATATTTTAATACCAAACTACTTTGTCTAAACTGGCCCCTGATGTCGAAGGCCTTTTCTGATCATTTGCAACTCGATTCCGTCCATTAACTTTTTATCAGTCATTGGATGCAAATAAATTATAATTATTTAAGTATAAAACTACGGTAAACTGTTTATTTTATAGAAAGTTTATAATATATATACATATTTTTTTTTTATAGATGATGGTAGGACAGTACCATTTTTATCTCGTCAGTTCGATTTTCATAAGTAATTATTACCGATAACTACAAAAAAGCTTGATTTGGAACAAAAAGAACAGTATCAATTAAATTTTAAACATATTTAATCGCATTTTCACAATCCATTGGAATTCTTATACAAAATAACCTTGTAATTTGGATGTAAGAAGAATGTGCAGTAAATTGGAGCATTATTTAAATATCTTGTTTAAAATGTAAATTGTTTTTTGTAAACATTATATAACTTTTCTGTAACTAGGTCCATACATATGTATACGTAAGTGTAAATAATAGCTGTCTTCACACAAAATATGCAGTAGAGTCTAAGTAAGTAAATTTTTCGGGATAACAAATCTTGGTACATATAAACACAATTGGAGCGTCGGTTTCAAATTTCAAATTACTAGCTTTTCACTAAATGCATATTATGAAAGTATATAGGATACTAGCCACACAAAAATATTTTTTTTAATTTTTGTCCGTCTGTTTGTTCCGCCCAATCTCTGAAACGGCTGGACCGATTTTGACGGGACTTTCACTCGCCGATATCTAAGGTTATAAGGCGTAACTTAAGCTACTTTTTAACCGACTTCAGAAAAGGTAGAAACTTTATTTATTTTAGTAGCGGAACCCGTGGCTTCGTGGGACGAGCCCGAGCAAAGTGAGTGTAGTAGATAGTAAATAAAAAATCAAACTTGATATAGACTGTAGGTATTTGTATAAAAATTAAATTACTTTGCTATTAATAGAAAATATTTTTCTTTAGATCCCATTGACATGCATCTTCACCTATAAAAATCGTATTTTCACTATTAAGTACCTGCTGTATTTATTTTTAAGTGCATTAAATTCCTTTCCTTATTATTAAGTATTATTTTGAATCTTTATAGAAAGCCATTTCAACCTAATATTATACATTTTTTATTGTAAATGTTGAGTTAGATATAGTGAAGTTTGATTTAAATTTTAGGAAAACAAGGTTGACTTTATATTATTATGTATAAGCGGAAGATTTTGCTTCTGTAAGATTTTGTTTGCTGTCAATCTATTGTGCTATACGTTTCCCAATAAATCCATACTAATATTATAGCTGCTAAAATATATCGATCCATTTGTTTGTCCCTTACGTTTTCATACTTGATCCGTCGAACCAATTTTAATGGAATTTGGTACGAAACTAGATTGAGACCCTGGAAAATACATAGGACACTTTTATCCCAGAAATCATCCCTTAAAAGGATAGAAAAGGGGTATAACTTTATATGGCGAATCAATAATTTCTCAAGCAAGGGATAAGAACTTATTATATCTACGTATATTTAATTTTTCTCTTCCATATTAAACGTGAAAATGAAAAGAACCCAAGACAAGTAAGGTGGAATCGCTAGTTTAATATATTGAGTAGATAACTTTGTTGTTTTGGTAGCTTAAACGCATCATCGCTAGTAATTCTAATAAAATCATAGACGTGACGTCTGTACATTAAAATATTGTTTTGAAGGTTTTATTTTGTTATGAAGACATCTGGGAGCAGAACTACCTAACTGAAAATCACATTCTTAGAGTATTATCAATACAAATATCTTCTCACCTCACTTGACGACCCGTTTGGCGCAGTTTGTAGTGACCCGGGTTCGAGTCCCGATGGGAGCTTTTATTTGTTAAAGTCGGATGTTTGTACTAAAGTCATGGGTGTTTATATTTATAATATGTATGTATTTAAACTTATATATGTAGTATATCAACTATCTGGTATCCGTTACACAAGCTTCCTTCGTAGCTTACCACGGATATGGATGGCGCTGTATGTAATAATATCCCAACATATAAAAAAAAATATAAAACTCGAAACTTAGTTAAATCTGTATATCGAGTAAGTACATTGAAATTGTTTTTAGCATCGAATCTATAGTTTCAAGAGAAAGCAACCGGACAGATTTTTATGAAATATATCATGAGAAGTGGTTATCCACTTTTTTACTTTGTAAAATTTAATTTGAATATTTTGTTAGAGAATTTCACCTAGGTGTGCGCGTTGGCTTTGCTACTTCTACTGTCTGTAATTATATGAATAGTATCACTATATTTGTTAAATATAGAAATAAAATAATATCTTGTTCTAAGATACTATTGCATAGGACATAAATATATTTTTAAGCTAAAGGTGTAAATATAATTAACTTATTACGCAAGCGCCATACGGCTTCCAGCCACTCTCTACCAGACTTGCATACTAAAGTTAGTAAAAAGTCATTGAGAATCGGTAAACTATATTTATTTCAATAATATGAGATAACTAGAATAGTAGTGTAAATTGAAACAATAAAATTTTAATCTGACATTTTTTTAACAAATGCAATCTTTTAAATACCCAAACTATTCCGATTTCATGTAAATATTTAAAAAAAAGGAAATTCTAATTTCAAAACTTTCAATTCATTCGAAAACTTAAAAAAATAGTTAATTGGTTACTTATGTCTATGATTGTATTTATTATTTGTCATTTAGAAGTAATTTTCAAATATTATTTTCTCTACTAATTAAAATAATTTTTACCCATTAAATTGCCTAAATTTATATCCCATACTTGAGAAGTGATTGATTCCCCGTCCAAACTTGCACCGCCCTTGCAACCCTATTAAGGGATGACTTGTGGCTATATATCTCAATGATATATAAAACTAATACATCATTGATATATCTATATCAAATCATATAAACCGGCTCAGCGAATTATGCGTATAACGGATGGACAAACATACAAGTAAAGTGATAAATAGAAATGAAATATCAAATAAGTTCAAAACTATTTTTGATAGCTTTACCTTAAAATGAATACCAATATTAGTCCTAAGAATAAATTTAATGAAAGTTTCTAATCTAATATTAAATTTAAATTAACTATCATACACATTTGCACGTTTAAATTCAATGACACAGGGAGGGACAGAGACATCACATATAATAACCATATCGAGTGAAAGAGACGGATATATATGGCTGTGTGCGTGGAAAGCAGTTTTCTGCTTAGGAAAAAGGAAACGTCTAGTGCCTCCTACACTCTAATGGCTGCTGGATTGTAGGGTGACTAGCTTCATGTTTTTTTCACTTCCTGGTATAAAACAGCCTACTGCAAAGTGAATAAAATGTCGTCGAATTTCAATCGTTTTTGAAAATATGACTTGATGCCGTATTTAATAAAAATATTGCATAGATTATTTAGAATATATTATATATATTTAATAATATTTTTATATTGTGTATTTGCTTGTTTACATATTTCTCCTTCTTTCATACAACTATCTGAGAGAGCTTGACAAAAAATACGGTATAATACAAACTACTAAAACTCAGTACCTGTGTAAGTATAATGTATATTATATAAAACAAATATAGTCAATCTTTTATATATTAAACGTTAAAACGTTCTTGGGATAACCCGAGCGAAGAAAGGTTGACCTACTAGTTATACAGGTTGAACATTAAAACAGTAAAGTAGTAGGATACCGTCTATTAAAAAGTATAACGTTAATACCATTATTAAATGCCTAAAATGCATAATTTTAAATAGGTTTTAAAAGATCGTAAAATAAGTTATTAAGAACCCAATTTATAACTAATATTAATTTCGCACCTTTTTAATGGCGCAGGTGATACCCATATGCGCCGGGCCAGTCAATCTTGTTTCAGAGCCATTGAGCACATGCTGTATTCCTTTTTTGAGCCTATTATTTTCAAATATAAAGCTTAACCACGACGAAATAAATGTACGCTCAAGTTAACCCTTTCCATTACAGCGTTCGGAAAAGTCTTTTCTAACGTTGTGTCCACTCGCCGCGAGATGGCAGCTTTGGACGGCGCTTTCATCATATAAACCTGCGCCCGCGCCGCAACGCGCACAGCCCGTCAAGTCGCACGCGCGTACAGACCATTGTGTTGAAACAAATAACCCTTACATCGCGACTCTGTGCACGAACAAACTTTTGTGTTAAACTGTGCTACGCAATGGATATTGTTACTTTGGACCCAACCGGACTATATTAAAGAATATATCAAAATGGATGTACTGACACTCGACCCCACTGGTCAGTATTGACTACCGATGGCCTTTAAGAGTTTGGACCCTACCGGTGTGTATTGAATTTTCTTATTAGAGTCTTATACAAAAATGGATGTTAAGGTATTAGATCCTACTGGGCAATACTAAGCAACAAAATGATCGGGCTCGATCCCACAGAAATCTACTAAACCTTTCCACCTTCTATGAGGCAATATGTGCTGTGGCAGACGGAGAATCTTAACTGGCACGCGCCCGGAAGAAACATCTTCTTGCAGAAAGAGGAGGCAGAGTAACAAAACATGATTGACTGGCTAATAATGACAACAGCTGTAAATAGTTCGAGTAAAATGAAGGGAGGCGTATTCACAAGGTCATCGGATGGAAATCAGCTGACTTGCGCGCCGCGTGCTATCCGGAAATGCAGACATATAGGAAAAATACTCTGTTCAGAAACTTTTGAACCCAAAAATGGCTAATGAAGATCTTCTATGTGTTGACGTAAGTATTTATATTTTTTCTTCTTCCCGGTATCAGTGCAGTCCCTGAATTTTAAGTACATTCGTTTTAAATGTCTGACAAATTGTTGCTATTTATATTACACTCTACTTATTTATTCCATGAAGGAGTGTTTTATGCATGTTGTTTGTGTTATCGGAACTAAATATTTAAATTTATAATTTTTACAAAGTTTTTATCCATCATCAACTTTAAAAACTGGTTAGGTCTTTGTCCTTCAATTTTTAAGTACTATATAATGTTATATAACGATTATAGAGCGCCTCACTAAAATTGATGTCTTGCGAGATTTTTTTTATTTTTTTATATTATCAACATGGTTGTGATTTTTAATTTTCTGCCCGAATTTCGGGCAGTATCGCAATTTTTATGGCACCGACCGCGAGTTCATTGACCGGACATATTTTATTTCATCGCGCGCTTCCACGTACACACACAAACTGCACACACACATACAAGTAGATGAAAGCACGCACACTATCGCAGTAGATCTCCGCATGTTTGCGTCCAGTTTCGCAAAAACATTGCATCGCGCTCATTTGTATTATGAATGTTATCATTTAATTCTCTACAATTAATTACTATTGTCGCAGATGTTATTTGGCCAATTATACCTGAACCGTTGCAGGTAGGTCAATTATGTCGGTGACAATTTCATAAGCTTCCTCGTAATAATTATTTTAATTTTTATATGCGAGCCTAAAGGTTTTTAAAATTTTGTCAGGCAGTGTCATAATACTTTCAGATTAACAAAACGCGTAATGCGTCTGTTTGCCGAAATATCCAGTTCAACAACCCGGCGAACGGCCGATCGGGAGTTCAAAATAGACGCGAACGCGGTCTGACGCTTCGGCGACACTCGAAAATGCTCATCACCGCACCTTATTCTCGTTTATTAGACCACAGATTATAAATCACTTAAAATGTAAACGGCGATTTAAATGTAAATCTAAAGCAAGAGTAGTTAAAGCTGCATTTTATGTAATTGCCGGTTTAATTTTCAGACGATTATTTTTCGCGGCGATGATTCAGAGCCTCGTCGATTTCGCACATGGTAAGATTATGCGATGGTTTGATGGTGAACCTCCTTGACCCCGGTCCACTGCAGCGTGGCCTGTTTTTTGGGTTGCGTCATCATAGGTCACTACCTCCCTAGCCATATTTTTTTGCTCATAAACTTATGCTCCGCACGTGGCCGTCTTCCTTTGTTAGATAATTTAAACTCATACCAGCTATTTCGGTAACTTAATATGGTTGAGACGAGTTGTGTTGTAACTTAATGTGGCGTAATTTGATTGTGATAACATGAGCTAAGCGACGATTCGCTTTATCTTTACTTACATTGTTTTATGTAGCATTGTTGAATTTGTTTCTATGGAAACGTCTATCTTTCATCCGATGGGATACTAAATTACGTGTGATCTCAAAATAAATAAACTCGCTCTATAAAATTACGTTTGTTATTTGTAGAAATGTTAATAATGGTATAATGTTGAATCGGAATAGGTTAATACGCTTATTTGAACAGCTTAATAGGTGTAAGTATAATAAAATGAATCAGCACAATGTTAACACTTCGAACTACTTCATTACAACGCCATTAATATTAATCATATATTGTAACTTGACTACTTTAGCACATTTGACCGCATATCTTTTAGCCTTGGACAACAGATATTTGATGATGATTCACTTTCACGCAGTAAAGAAAATCAAAGTTAATTGTAAGCATCAATACATTAAAAAACTAACAAATTATTGAACCAAATACTAAGCAAACCACATATTATAATACGTATTTAACTTACATTTCATTGGTAAATGGTCACAGCAAAGGTGGCTGTAAATCGCCATTTGTTCGCTATGCAAAGCGAGTGTTTCTAAAAATATATTAAAATGCATGTAACAATATAATCGTTCAGAACATTTTTTCTTTATACTGACAAAAAGTTCATGAATTGATGTTGAAAATATGCATTTTTTGCGATGCAAAGTACATGTCGCGTACAAAGGTGCAATACAAGGTCGAAGAGCAGGTGGCGGCTCTAATTAAAGGTAAATGTTTAAATAATTAAATGAATACTAGTAGGTATTGTACAGGCAGGTGCTGTTTTACTTATGCAAGAATAAAATCATTATTTACGTACTAAATTACGTGCATTAATCGACACTGTGGTATGAAAGGCGCGCATAAATTACTAGATTGCAACAACTTTTGACATCCTTATACCTACTTAACGATAAAATTTTAAGAGTTTTAATATTGGGACTAGCTCCTGCACTTGCCTGCTTGTGTAACAATTTCAACGGATGTTACTCAAGCAACAGAATCTAAATTGTTTTTGATATAACGTCTACGAGATATATAGCATTTTTCAATAATTAATTAGCAACTAGCAAGGCACATGACCTAGCATGTTTGTTTCACGATATTACCTAAGAAATATTTATAGAGATAGGATCTTTCGACAAAATATTTTAAGGAGTCAACAAACCTTGGTCAAGGAACTGGTTCTTTTATTAGTTTGAACTCAAATATTTTATTTGACTATTCTAATGTAATATCGAATCGTCGATGACTGTTTCTGAGTTTAATAACACCCAAATTACGATTTGTTTTTTATTATGATGATTTCATTTTCGTATATGGGTATATCCTAATCTACTAGAAGTTTGTGGAAATTATGATAGTTTGTCACAAGTTTTATCTAAAGCTTATATGAGACCTATATGTATATATAAAAAATTGATAATGGCGAAAAGCACTTCTTTATATTATTAAATAAAAAAAACTCGTCTTTCTGTCTCAAGTCGAAATCCGTGTCTATCCTTTTAAATTACCTATATAACATACAATTTCTACACTTTTTAGCAATGAATATCTTATACAATAAAAATAGTACTGTACTGAAGGACACACTCATACAAACAATACTTTTATAATTATCGAGGTATTAAATATTAAGTCGAAACTCGATTTTTAATCGATATAATTAATACCAATTTTCGTCATTTTACCAATTGCATGGCAGATGCATAAAGATTAAGAAATATCGTTACAACATTCAAGACTTCAAAGGCCGAGTGCAATGTGGGTCAAACTTTAGACCCAGACTTAGCATTACATATCAACCTTGCTGGCGAAGTTTAGTTGCATAAGGCCTTTCATAATAGTTGCTGTAATGTCGGGTCAGCCATTCTGTCGCTACCGTGTATTTACAATTTATTTATCGATCTCACCCTAATATACAAAGATGGCGTTAAGATCCTTGATCTTAAATATTTGGAAGTTTTCGTGCAAAATATGAAATTCAGAAATTATCTTTTAAAAAATACATTTTAGCCACGAGTAATTGTCTATACTATGGATATACACTTGGTATTTTGTACCTATTTATTATTATATTATTATTATATTGTTAGTATAATTGCATCAAAATATTTACCTAAAGTACCTATATTATAAAAATTAAAAAAAAATAGATTTAAAGATAAAACCATGTCCTTTAATTACTATGCAAATTTTATACTCTAAATTATAATTAATTAATTTCAATTTGTTTTGATACCATTTCAATTTCTTTTACTGACCTGAAAAAAAAGTTAATTTCATGCGCTAGATGAGAAGTGTCTTATCTTATTGTTTTAATTATTCATAATTAAATACTAATTTTATAATTCACTGGAATGTACCTATATTGAATAAGTTTATATAAAGATTGTACATAAACAATGAAATATCGTTGCTTTTCATATTAGAAAATTATGAATGAGGCGCACAATAATTTTGATTAATGCATCGAGGAGAACCACAAGTCTGACTTCAAAATCTGTCTCCAAACATCAAATACGGTTACATAATTACTTACACAATTCCTGAAAAAGTCAACAGCTCATTGTCTTTCATATATATGAATGTATTTATGAATCTAGAATAGAATTAATAACGTTGTACGTAATATTATAACTTATAAACTCACGGAAATTATCGGAAAAAAATGTACATGGTAATTTATTTATCGTCCGATCCAACCCCATCTAGCATCTAAGCTATGTTTTTCTGTCGGTATTCGTCATCTATCAAGTCATTGACACCAATGCACTAGCGATACGGGAGATGAAGCAAAGCGGTTCAATAAACTCTGCATCCACCTAATCAGAGTAATTCACAAAGAATATCAGCATGATCTAAATGTTAAAAAACATGTAAAGAAAACATCCAAAAAGCGCTGAGTATTTTAAGAAATGTCTTAAGTAATTTATTTTAAAGCACGTTATATAAATTCAAGTAGATATTATGTGGAATGAGTAAACAACAATATTATTTATCTGTGGAAGTAACAACTAGGTAATAAATATTTTCGCCATATCCGGCAAAATATTTTTTTCTTAATTTAAAATACTTAGTCAATGACATTTTTTATTATGCAACTTGTGGCTATAAACGCTTATTGCAATTTTATAATTTTCATAATTTGTATAAATGAAACAATATATAGCGCCCGGACACTGATATTTAACATGAAAACTTAGCCCCAACGTTATCACTGTCGTATATACTCCCACCCGCTTATGCTACCCTAGTACTTGAAACATAGCAACGACTCACGAACAAAATAGACGTACACAGATGTAAAATACACACAAAAGTGCGAGAGCTCTCATTCGTAATTTGGGTGTTGCACGTGTATGTCCGTAAAGCGTATCTATAGAACGTGTGTTAACGTTTCCGCATAACGCAAACACGTCAAGCGTGCTGAGATCGTCAACCTTACAAATTAGAAAAAACGTCGCTTTACTCGTAATGTTTATTTAAAATATAAACGAGAATCGTTTATATAGAAACGCCATCTAATTATATAATTATTTTATCTTAAATGAATATTAGCTTAAAGATAACCAAAAAAAAAACAGAGAAATGCCGATAGCTAAATTAATATATATTCCTACATATAAATATGTGTCATTATACCTTATCAGAACAATTTATATCTTGAGATTGTAACAAAAACAACTTTGATGGAAATGGAATGCGTCAAAATGTCGTCAACTTTGATTGTGCGCCTACACTATTACTGCACTGTGAGCGTGTGTGTAGTTACGTCATACTCCTCGGTGTATCTGCGAGCCTGGTACCTCGACTCCGCGTAATAAGCTGAAGATAACTCGCTTTTCTTGATCTTAAGACGGGCATTATTTATTAACTTCCGCGTATCTTTTCGCATTCGATGTTTGAAAATAGATATATTTATTTATAGATGGGGATGTATAAAAATTAGTATTAAAAGGTAGAGCGAGACAAAATATGCGAAAATTTTATTGTTTTGTAAAAAAATGTTAATAAATATACATGTTTTATTATGTAAAGTAATATTTATTTGGTAATAAAGGATCTCTACTATTTTTTTCATGGACTATTTAAATAATCAACGTAAAAACTAAACTAAACTACTTATAATAAAATTACATAATGGCTTGCTAAGATAAATCAATTCATAAACCGTAGCAACATGACTCTTTTATTTAATCAAAGACCCGAGCGACCACACGTTTGTACGCGCCACTCGTTAAACAGATCTCCTCGCAATCTCTGCGCGCCTGGTACAAAGTGTTCTAGTTGACGATCCGAGCGATCACGAGACAGAGTGAGATGGTAATTTGAATAAATTATGTTCTTTAATTAAATTGAATGACGAGAATCTCACGGTCGATATATATTTTTGTTCGAATTTCAAACTTAGTTATTTGTAACGCCATCTATTGACGACTGGACTAAATAAGTCAACAAAATTACTATGTAATGAGTGAGTGGAAACTCTTTCAACCGGATTTTCAACAACTTTAATGTATATAAATTGTGAATTTACATTGTTAACTACATGTTGTATCGCCATGTTATACTAAACGGCAACGTTTATTTAATTATTATGGTTTTTCTTAAAAGTAGAGCGAAGTAGTATTTTATACGTACTGCACGTAGAAATTATTAAGTGTTTTACGCTTGATTTTCACTGAGATAAAATCGTATATTTGAACATTTTTTAAATTTGTTTATTTGAATTTGGTTAATTTTCAATTTGTACCATTTTTTGTAACTACTTCTTGTAGACACAATACGTGTTTTCCTGTTTTTTGCATCTCATCTTTGTATCCCATCATCACATGTCAAACGAGTAACGCTGTAGGATTAATTAGTATATATTTATATATTTCTTATATTTATAAGTTTTATTGAACAGGTGCATGGAGCCTGCTAATCCAAGGATGTCCAGGGACCGGTGTACAGTGGGTTGTGCATCTGGTTTCTAGACATAGCGACACGATAATAAAACTATTGTAATTGGTCGCTTGAAAATTACTTTAGGTAGTAAAATAATGACACTGCTTTCGTCCCCGCCTCGAGGTCGAAATGTTAAAGAAAATTATTATATTCAAAGTTTAGTAATTTTCTAATGTGATATTATAATATAATCAATAAAATAACTTACACAACGATTAATAAATGAACAAATATTTTGAATCGTTAAATTAAGATTGAAGTTATTATAGGAACAATATTTACTGTCCATTATAGAGAATGTAATTCTTATATAAAAAATACGTAACCACACTTCCTTTTCACATAAGTGCAGTATTTATGTCATCAGACGAGCTTACATCCCATAAAACAGAAAGAGAAGGCAACAATTTTTTTAATTACGTTTAGTGATTTCATAACATCCTTAAAGGTACCGCCTTCAAAAACACAATAGTTATGGCCTTGTCTATCCAGAAACAATTAAGTTGCGCAAACAGAAAAGAGATTTTTGTTTCTAACAAATGAACACTTTTTGCAATCTTTATGGTAATATATTCTTGCAAAAAATTGACTAGTATAAAATAATAAAATGCGCCCCACACGCAATACTTTAGATATTTTTTAACGCGGTTCTTTTATTTATGAATAATGTGTTTTGTTTCCTTTTCGCAAAGGCGTGCCGACACAAAGCTAAAAATTTACACAATGTCGGCCAAATTGCAGATCTAGTAAAATTGCATATAGAAAAGTGAATATTTATCTAAAATTTAGAGATATCTCTATTTTTTTTAACATATTGAGCGTGCTTGCTCTTTTATTAACATCAATATGTAATTATAAATTAAAATTATAGGTTATAAAACTTCTACTTAATTCTATAGTAAGAATATGTAAAACCTATATTAAATATTAATATTTTTTTTTGAAAAAAATATATAGAGTGTATTATGAGTCTATAAAAACTCTGACCACCTGGCATCTTAACCAATGAAAACTAGCCTTAGCATTTTAGGCCTATCATATGTACAACAAGTTACCAACAAGCTTAAATGGTTATTATATTGTATTGTTATGCGATGAAGTGCATAACTATGTTTTTATTATAAATTTTACAAGAATTTTATTCGTCATAAATGGAAATAGTGGGATAAAAAAATGAATAAACTCAATAAGATGACTTATAGACACATCTATAGCAACAATAATTTTTAATAAAATCGAGCAAAAGGTTCATAAATTCGGATTTTTTATATAATATTTAATAAGATTATTAATTTTCTTTTCTTTTGTTTTCAGATTCATTCCTGCTTTGAACTCCACCTCCACTCTCAGGAATCCCCTTCAATGTTAATCAATACTCATTAGTTATAAGAGTTACTTGACTGAATAAATATTTTCGAGAACTTACATATCTTTCATGCATTTGTATTTTATATAAATTATTTTATTTAAACGTTAATGTAAGTTGATGCAACTTTATCGACAACGCTATAAAACAGATTGCTCTAGAGTTAGAAATATATTTTTAATTAATAGTTGTAGCATACATAGATATAATTTACGGATTATAACGCTCGCAATCTTTTTAATGTCAATAAAGTGGCATCGAAACATAGATAAGAGCATTTAAAGACAAGCAAAAAGAGGCAAAGGGTTTTTTGAATGGTTTTCTTCTTGTGACTGTAAATTTTATAAGAAACCTTCAAAATTTACCGCATATATTTAAAAGAATTTATATGTAGTTATTTAGGTAAATATATAGATTTCTGCTTGTAACTTTCCGCATAATTCGAGTTACCAATTTGACTTTGCTTGAAGAAAATGTAAATAAAATATTGCTTACTTCCGCTTCTTTTGTTTGTAATTTTAATTTTTGAATAATTAAAGTATTTTAACTGATAAGACTGCGTCTAGCCGTCTTATTACATTATAATTCAGTGTTGCCATTTAAGACTGAATAAAAATTAAATTAGTTGTATTGGAAGGAACACTATCGCCTTTTTTATTTTAAAAAAAGCCCAGAAAGGATCCCCTAGTGTCTATATTATTTGTAATTTAATATCAAATAGTTTAAGATACATAATAAAGATGTTTTCTATAATTTTCTAATCATATTTTTTTATAATCCCAAAATAATGTTAAACAAACCCGTGAAATAGTAAAAGTAAACAGAGATCCAATAAAGAATAATTAATATTATGTAGGTACTAAAAGAATGAGATTAATGGTTTAAAAGTCTTTAAAGTTATATGACTATGATAATATGGAATCCATTTTACATGCATAGACACAGCTTGTAATCAGGAAATATTCAATTTTTATTTTTATTATAAATATTTTATATGGAGACCAGATTGTTGATACACTTCACATATATTATAACTTTCAATGCTAATGATAAGCCAAATAATCTAACTATTGTCGAAATAATTGCTTAAAGAATAAATATATATTTAAAAATAAAGACAATAGTGGATAACGGATGGCTTTAAATATCGATATGAAATAAAAACATATAAAAAGCCCATGCTTCCGTTATTTATGTACTTATATTAAAAAAGAGCCTTAAGCCATAAAACCAAATTTACCCTTCAAAATAAGACACAGGAAAAAATAAAAATATTAGTGTAGTTAATGTTACTTAGTATATAACCACCAAAAACTTAAATTACAAAAGTATATAGAACCAAAATATATAGTGAAAAATTATAGATATATCTATATAATAAAATAAACCGTTCGCATTATCAGGCATTTGACGTAAAAATAATAAACATTCTTCTAAAAGCTTTATATACATACATCTAATACATTTAAATAAAATTGAAGTGTCTGTTTTTAATTTCAAATTAACAGCCTTCATTAAATGCATATAAACGGTACTAACATCTTTTCTTTTCAACTTTTAAAATGTTTGTTCTTGCTAATCTCTGAAATGGCTGGACCGATTTTGACAGGAACTTTACTCGCAGATAGCTAATTTTATAATTAGTTACTTATTCTACTTTTATTTTATTATAAAAATTGATTAATTTATTTAAGTTACACCCAACGAAACTGGCTGGGTTTGCTAGTGTAAAGATATAAAAACAAGAAAAAAAAACAAACACACATACAGTCTCTTTTACAAACTTCCTTATTTACAACACCAGCGTGATGATGAGATATATTAAGAATGATAATATAATAACTTATGAGTGAAAACCTTTTAAATATGGATGTTAAATGAGTTGTGAATAATGATGTCACTTTCCCAAGGGAAGGTAATCTCATCGTAGTAGATTTATGATTTGGAATCAGTAGAGAACAATACCAATTATAATGATAAAAATTGTTGTATATCCATACAAAACTAAAACCGATTGCGATATGAATTATTAATGAATGAACCTACCTATAGTATTTTTCTTTCTATTATTACGAAATTCTTAAATAAAAAATCTTGATTGAAAAATTGTAAGCTACTAATTTGAAAAAGGTGGCAGATACGGGATGGATGCGGGCTGCCCAAGATATGCAATAAGTAGAAAAAAAAGCTTTAATTAGAAGTATTATATCTCAAGTAAAATTAACCTCATAATACAATATACTTATATAAAAAAAGAAACATATTGATTTGCAATATAATTAGGTACATAATATGTACATATAAACGCTCGAAAACATTACTCTCCGTCTGGAACAGTCGAGCAAAAAGTTGTTATAACAATCTAGTTAAAATAAACTACATCACAGAACTGCACTAAGCAATGAAGCTTTAAAGCCAATAATTACATTTTTTACACATAATCATCGCATACTGTCCGTCCAGTCTACTATCGGGCATAAATCTCTACACTATAAAGGTCCTTACCGTTACCACCTACATTCCGAGCCTATATGGCGTAATCGCTTACGTATAGATTTAATAAGATATTACCGAAGTACTAACATTTGATGTATCGACTAGCGGTACCTATGTAAGCAAGGCTATGTAGGGCTCGGGACCCGTTAAACACTCCTAGTGATGTTCCATCAATCTCTTTAATATCGATATTCCATATATATGTAACAAATTCACATCGAATTTACAACATATTACTAAATTATAAATTTCTTAATAATTGTATCGAATGCCATGAATAGCGATACTTGATACTTGATCACCTTTCAAAAATACAAAGAATGCAAGGTTTTATCTGTTTACATAGCAACCGCAAACTTTATCGCTTACACAATGTCAAAATTCACCGAAAAAGGATAAGCAACGCCACCTGTTTAATAAATAGGCTGTCATAGACTACGTCGTAATACACGGCGGCTGGATAAGAAAATTCTCGTAGAGTATTTTATCGGATAAAAAAAAGACCAAATGAATATATTTCGACAGGACTAAAGACTCTCCAGGTGCTTCAAGCATCTGTTTTAAGGTTAACTTAGCTTTAAACTCTATCTCATTGTGTCAATTTGCAAGAATTTTAGACAGTATATTGCGTGTTATAAATATATTTAAATACCATTATCTTAACTATGTTCAATACATAATATATTGACTAGCGAAAACATTTCTTAAAAACAAATTTTAGGTTCAATTAAAGATTAAGAAAAGCAGTTCTATATTGAATTTCTGAATGATTATATCATCGATACTAATTAACAGACCTGAAACGATATATTAAGTAGTTATATGTATATCTCCATATATACATCCATTTTAAACATTTATAGGTATTAAACTTAAGACTTAAGTTTAACTTAAGATAGCTTTCTTAATTAATCAATAAGAACTACATATAGTGACTATCACTAGTCTAAACTCTAAGTTATTCAAACTACCTGCTTCTTATATTATATTGAAAATCTATAGATATATATCTTTTTAATATCCTAGCTAGAATTAAGGACTCAAATTATTATATGTTAAAATTAAAATTATTTACCTAAATACTATTATTATGACCAGACTATTTTAAACTTTCGACTCTACATGCCACTGAATGATGAAAAAATCGCCTATATGTAATATTCACAATAAAAACCGTTTAACCGTTAATATTTTATATATTTCTGTTTGAGAACAGATAGAAATACATAAAATATTAATACAAAATTAAAAAAAAGATAAAATTTAGTTGAATTTGCATTAAATTATTTTATTTTGTGCATTATTCTTATTTTAGGTACAAAACAAATTTCTGTGTTTATTAATGAACAATTTGTGTTTGATATTATTACATGACCAAGTATTATTCTTAAGTTTACTATAATAATTATTAAAAAATAAGTAAAAAATAAAAAAAGACTATAAGAATGATATAAAAGAAATATCTACCATTTACTAGCTTTATATCAGTAATGCTTTAGAAGTAGCACTAATCTATAATAGTTTTAGTAATATAAATGAATCTATCGACTAAAGTAATATAAAGGAATCTATCGACTATTTCATAGCGCAGCCCGCATCAGGATCAGGGATACGCGGGCAGTGGCGCAGTGGGTCGCTGCGGTGGAATGCGGAAACGACCGCTACACTGCGCTACACGGATTTATCTAGAGATTTGTCTCTTTCATCTCTTTCAATCTAATAAGTATGGATTTTCAGTTAATAATAAATAATTTTATAACAAAGAGATTTTTGTAATCAGGTAAGAATATGATCATTATTCATCACGTTAAATTTTTTTCCCGTTTGATTTACCTGATACCAAACAAATGCTAATAATATTAGCGCCTAAGCTAGAGAAGAAAATTTAATAAAATTATTGATATTATTGAAAGCAGAAAAACGTATTGCAATTTTCATAATTTTCATAACATCCGTCTAAACTTAAAAACTATAATTTCTTTATTTACAAATTAATTTATATTTCTTTTTTTAAACAATTGAAATAAATCAATCACAATCAGAAAGAAAGCTCAAACTTAATTCAACGTTCGAAAGCATATTTAATAAGCATTTTAATACACGTTTTAATTTTAACAACAATTCTATCTTAAGATAAATCTTCGTGACACTATCCCTTGTGTATTCAAATTTAACGGTACCCATATAACTAAAATCAGGCGCTAGTTCGATAAAAAATGGATCCCTAAAAAACCATGGTCCTGTTACTTATGGGGTACTGACCTTAAGGGTGGAATGACCTATTTAGTTTGAATGAGGTTATTATCTAGAGAGATATTTCAAATGCATTGTATTTCTAACTTCCATTACTCGAAGAAAGGTTCATGCGATAAAAATATTTCTTGTAATATTTTCATATTGTATTTTCTATCTTGATGCATGAACATATTTAAGGACAAGGTTGAAAAATGTACGCCTCTTGTGCTGTGTTTATTATTTTCTTATCTATTACTTAGCTTCGATACATAATGTAATAGAAGTTATGTTAAAAAGATTCGTATAATAATAAATAATTTATGCTAAACATATATTTCTTTTAATATATAAGAAACAAACGAGACAATGCAACGATAAGATCTTGACACTTGTTACATTATAAGCTTTTTAATTTATACCTTTAAATGAATATCATCAGTACTAGGTACTATTGTGTTGACCCATACTTCATTATCTCGATTTTACAATATGTATATTTTTTAATTAGTAAAGAGACATAAGAATCATTTTTTTTCTTCCTAAATATCAATCAATCAACTCTTGGCCTAAAGCTTTTAGGTGTGCCAGTCGGCAGTACTTCGTTGATGTGGGCTAACATTGAATGAGACTTAGAGGAGAATACTCTGGAAATAGAATGTGATTACCATACCAATTATGAATTAAGAGTAAATATTTACCAAGCCTAGTCCATTTTTCATATAATTTGGATAATATTTGATTTTTAAGCTTATAACGTTGATATAATGTGTTATTTAAAATAATTTAATGCATTTTACCTAAGAGTTTATAAAACTTATGTATACTCTAAGGTACTAATAATATATTTATAATTTTAACTTTTTTTTAAGAGAGAGGCTAAATATTTTTTTTAATTTAGATTATGTTAATAAAATAAAATTTAAAAAATATATATAATGAACTTTTATTGGACAAATATATACTTAAATGGGAGCAATGCTAATAACATATCTCTACATTAGTCATTTCCCTTGTTTTGGGATATTGTTCTGTCCCTTAAAGTCCCGTCCTTTTAGTTTGTCGTAGGCCTTACAATAGAGCATTATAATAGATAGCCTACATATTATGCTTATTTAGGTATTGAATTTACTATTTTTGTAGGAATTGAATAAAATATTATAACAATGACCTCCCGACCGACTCTAGCCACGACGACCAATATCCGATGACTATTGAACAGTAGAGATATTATAATGCACAAGAGCATGCGCAGAGACAAGTGCACTCTTTATTTCTGTTGCTCTTATACTCTAATGAGACGATTACTTAACATGATCTGTGAGAGTTAAGGCACAGGACCGACGGCTTTACTTGCTCTCCGAAGTTTACTAGAATGAAAAACTCGTTAGTTAAATTTGACCTGACCCGCGACTCGTACCCAGGACCTCCGGATATACAGCCGTACATTCACTACACTACACTACACCTGCGGGTCAGTTTTAAAAATATACAGACAGTATAAGAAAATATAAAATATTTTTTCCTTAATGTCTAATGTTACATAGCCTGACTTCCGGCAAGATATAGGCTTTTAGTTCAAATAAGGTGGCACAGGAGGCCACTCGCATGAAATATATCCATTATTATTCTAGTCATTTTAAATTTGCATTTATTATTGCAAATGCGAACGTGCATAATATAATATGACTTTTATAAGTCTGAATCGTATTTTAGTATTCGATAAAAGGACTCGTCCATTTAGAGTTTGACTTCGACAGTTAAATATTGCTTAAACGTTATTAAATATTTAATACTAGATTACTCTGTATGAATACTAAAAGTTACTATTTTAAAGCTTGTCTGTATCTAAAATAATGAATTAATTAGGTTTGCCTTAATGGTAGAGTGATAGGTCGCTTTTCTTATAGAGACGCTTGTGTTATTAAATGTAAGTCCAGTACTATTTTTCAAAGATAAATGTATAGAAGGCGTCCCAAGTTCATTCAAAGAGTTTTAGTCCTTCACCGGCCTAATAAAATCTTCTATTAATTGCGTAAGCGGTAGTAATAAACTTCGGATTGCTTAAAATATCCAGCCAACGCACCACCGACTGGGTATAAATTCTTAAAAAACATAAAGTTCACAGACTTGAGGATTTACATCGAATGACGTAAAACCAAAAAGCGAGATCTTAAAACTAAAACAAGATCCAATCTTATAAGAGTCAGATTGGAATTGGCGTAAAACTGACGTGAGACGTTTTCGTCCGTAAACAAAAATCTATGATTAGAAGTGGATTCTAAGACACAAAAAATAAAGTTTAATATGGACGCAGGGCGTCGACGTTTTGATTTTAGTCCACGCCACGATGCCGGCTAGGATATAGGTCATTGCTCCCCTAAACCTGTGAGTAGTCAGGGCAGTTCGTAAGTACTTCCATGTTTAAATTGCTTGTATGTACTCTCTGTACAGGATACGTACCCGTGACAGCCGAATAATCATCCTGCCGTGATACCAACGAGTTTTCGACCGATACTTCTGGAACGAACTATTATTACGCGGTCATTATCTCGTACTAACTTTAACAAAAAATTTAATTTTACATTAAAAATATGTCGGCGTATGTGTACAAAGCGTGTATAAGGCGTTAAGCTTAATATTTAGTTTTAAAATGGTTACTTAAAATAATAAATTTAGTGTTTGTGGTTTTGATGGCTAAGTTTGCAAATTTTACATTTTTAGAACCTTCTTTTTTTTGTAAAAAAGTTTCTACTTTAATAAAAGCAAATAAGTTGCAAAAGATACTGCTTTTTAAGGAAACCAAAACGATAACCTAGTGTATTCTTGAATTTTCTTAACACATCCTATGTAATCGGAGTTTAATGTGTGTTTTCGTATCTATCTGTTTAGGAATAGGATAAGTTTGATATGAATCAACAAAATTTCTCGGACTTTTTATAATACACCAGCAAATCTCGCGGCTTCGCCCGCGTTCATTTTTTTAATCACTAGTAAACTTCATTCGATCACTCGCTGGGTTGAAAATTCTCCAAAATTACTCCAGCTTTAATATACTCCTGAGCCTACCTATTTCATATATTATGTGCGGCGTGCACTCCTCCTCCTCTCATGTTATTGTAGTTTTAGTAGGGATCCTTATTTTTTTCTTGCAATTAATATAAATACCTATATTAATCAGTGATAATGTAGCATTCAAATGGTGAAAGAATTTTTAAAATTGGTCCAGTACTTTTGAGCCAGTTCGTTACAGACATACTTATACAAATCTTTCCTCTTTATAATATTAAGTATAGATAAGAGAATATATAGATAGAAGAGAAAAAAAATTCTTCTTACTTCTTGTAATTAATTTCCAATTAATACATAAACAAATTATTTTTCAATATATATTTACGTTTAATCACCTACAGCCAATTGGATATAGCGCATTTGGAATGAGACGATCAAAGACAAACATCAAACGTGGCTTGTTTTATTTTTTACGCTCCATAACATATTGCATTTTAAACTTGGAACAACATTATTCTGCCACAGATAAAAATTAATTCCCACGATATTGAACCTTCTTGTTCAGTTTTTTGAGTTGTCGAATTTCTACAGTATTTTTGTGGCAAAAAGTTTTGATGTATTTCCGGGTGTGAAATGTGGCCGGTCTATTTGGTTTGGATGCGTTTGGCGTTTAAAAAAAATGTTTCGTAACATCATAAGCGTTTCCGTGTAGTGTAGCGGTATATTCAGTTTTTGCTTCAGAAATTCACATGTTTAGTCTAGGGAATCGTGCGTGAGAATGGAACATCTATGCATCTTGTATTCTAATAAGGTACGGCATGTCGAAGCCTTGGTCATAGAAACCGACATTCGTTATCTATGTACTAAATCACTGTTTATCCTTTTATAAATTCTGCTTGCATAACGTCTCGTCATTTTGTTATGATATAATATTCAATAAATACACAAATATAAGTATCATGTTACTAAACGTGCTTCTAACACGTCGTTGGATGCAATAAACGAAATTTCAATATTTTACGTTTATTTTACGACGTTATAATTTGTATGTTTCCGCTTTAGAATTTATACAAAGATATTAATTTTATGTTATAGTTTTATATACATTTATTTTTCCTATAATACATTTATGTATGATTTAAGAAATTTCCTGAAAACAATATTAGATTGTGACTGGGATCTATGAAATATTCATACATAGATAAATAGAAAAACATATATTCAGAGCATAACAAATAATAGATATTTGAACAATTTTTTTTCAAATGATTCAAGAGAGACAACCTAACGACTCTAAACTTTGCTTTTAGATTTATATTTTTCTATTAACAGCTGAAGAGATAACTGCATCAACCCATATAAATATAGAAATAATGGTTGTTTATTTGTAAAATTCATAAATCATTGGCAACGGTTACGCAATATGAATTTTTCGCGTCGAGCCGATATCATCTGCCTCTAAAAACTATGATTAACGATAGCAGGTGATACATACGTACGGACTTTTTTACAGAATCGTGCTAACATTTTTTGTTATGTAGTCATTTTTTCGGTTTTTGCTTTAAACATAATCGGTTGCTCAATTTTAAATTTTAATTGCAATAGACAAACTCTTTTGAAGCACAATTATGTTTAGGCTTTAAAGTTTATGCTCGAACATTATTAAAAAGTTTTCATAGAACATTTAATTGGTCATAAACTATTCATTTGGAGATTTAATTGTATTTTCCGATGTCACGCAATATACAAATTAAGTCAAAACATAATGAAAATAATAAACTCATTCGAATTATATCAAATTGTAAAACCTAGTTTTACTATTGAAATTAATTTAAATCAAATCGAATCTGTATTCTATACATTTTGACACTTTTTGAAATAGTCATTATTATCGATACAGAGACCGAATCCATAGCTTTTAGGATTTTTGTCTGTCTTTCTGTCTCTCTGGGAACACGATACGAGAAAATCAAAAGATAGATTTTCATAGCATTTGGTATAATGGTCCAGTACAACATATTTACTGCGGAAACATAACTCATCTCAGAAACCGTAACCTTACCTACCCGTTTAAATCTCCCAAGTCGCTAGTCTCGCTCTACCATTTTAATTAGCTAAAAAATTCAAAGTCACTCTAATATAAATACAATGTAAATTATAATCATACAATTACACTTGTATCGATATACAAAACAGAATTATAAGCTTTAAAAAGGTTTTTACGTAAATATTTAAATATAGTACAAAAAAGGGTAATTTATATGGTAATTGTTGGTACTGCCATATTCAAATAGCGTCTGATGGCGTTCCGATTATACAAATACTCAGTAGCATTGAAAAAAAAATATTAACAGGTGTATGAAATCAACATGCTTTAATAGACTGATTTTAACAAGACAAGTGTCAGAATAGATACGTCTGTAGAGTAGACCATCATAAATATTAAATATCATAAGATTATTCATATCAATTCAATATTTTAATAGTTCTAATTCAATATTTTAATAGTATGTATTAAAGACGTCATTAATATGAAATAAACTCTACACGTATTACTCTGATTATGTTTTTTTTATTCCATAACATTTTCCATTTTTCCATTATATTTCATGCCAGTAAGTGTGATAACTAATAAGTAATTTCTATATTATTTACCATATTTGACATTGCAAAATTTTACCAAAGTCTCGGAATCTAGGTTGAGCTTTTGTCACAAAAAAACTATAGTTGGAGTTAAAACGTTAACTACAACCCTAAAAAATATCTATTAAAATGTTATAATAACATAAGTTTTTAAAATTGTTTTATTAATCATGTTCAGCCTGCATTCGTCCACTACTGAACATAGGCTTCTTCTGTAGCACGCCACTGAGCTTGATCTTAAGCATCCAACCGCTGCGAGCCACTTTAGGTATAATATCGTCGCTCCACCTAGCTGGGGAAATCCTACACTACAATTACTATAAAAATGTGTTAAAAAAAATTATGCGTTTCTACGCATAAATATTGTTTGCGCCAGGAACGTTCGCGGACGTTTACAGAATAACTTACTAGAGTTTTATAACAATCGGATCAGCTGTTTATAAACGCATAAAGGAAACATACGAACTTTCTTTTTATACACATTACATTTAATTAATATTATCTAGAGTATAATTAAATAATGAAATAAAATATTCATACATTAAAGCACTACTCCACTGTTCTCGATCGCGCGTGCCATAGAGCATGTGGCAAATAATTGCAACTGCAAGTGTAACACTTTTTAGCTTGGACTTTATCTAAACGAGATAAAGCCCTTTATCGAATTGGACTGCATTCGATAGTATTTTATATGGTAGCGACTCACCTGTACCAATTACGAGCTATACGTGTCTCTCGTCGATATATTTCCGTGCGCTCTGCCTTTAAAATGACCACGATCCGAGTAAAAACTAGGACATATGTAGCAAAGGAAATAATATAAAATTCCAAAGTAACAAGTATCCGGAGTAGGCTAATTTATTGTAAAATATTGTACTAGTAGCTTCTCGAGAGATAAATAAAATTATTTAATAACAAAAATTATAATAATGTCACTACTTTATAATACTATTGTATGTGTAGTTATAGATACACATAGTTCAGTATCATTTTTTTATCTTTTTGTTAACAAATTTTCTTATTTTAGTATTTAGTAGGTAGCTGTTGAATAGTTATAGTGTCATAAAAATATCGAATCAATTCTTTTTAAAATAATCTCTTCATATATAACAGTCTTACTATTCACATTTTCCTTAACATTTCAATAATAATGGTCAAATTTCGACCACAAAATGAACTCTAATCAGATTTAATACAACACCAAATCTACAAGTACTGGTGGTACTTACCACCTGGAAATTCCATGCATTATTTTAATACACATATATACATATATTATATTTAATTGAATATGTAAAGTCAGATATACGGTCTACTAGTTGTTCCAATGCAACAAAGATGCTTTAAAAGATTCATTTAAGAACAAATTGCACTTATTTATGTTGTATTATCAAAATATGTATAATAAACTAGCTGACCCGTGCCCACTTCGTTGGGCATAATGTTAATAATCCTTTTTTAGTACAGAGTGTTTAAATAATTTAAATTATTTTATTAATATTAAAAATTAAATTATCTATACTAATATTAAAAAAACTACTTTTGGTAACTTAAATATAAAAGTTAGACAAATGCTGTCGTTGACTTTTTTGTAGGCATTTTCAAGCTCCACATCTTTTCTCTAGAACTCAAAAATATATCTTTCATAGTTAAGGCAGCGTTCGTAAGAAACGTTTTCATTCGACCGTTTTTTCTCCGATTCACTTTGCAAAACGGACTACCACGTAAAAGCCTTTTTATTTTTCGGTTTTTTATAACCTATGACACTCAGTAATAATGTGGCTTTCTATTGGTGACAGAATTTTTAAAATCGGTTCAGTAGATCCCGAAATTACCCCTTACAATTTAACAAATATACAAACACACAAACTTTACTTCTTTATAATATTAGTATAGATTTAATAGGTCATTAAAGTCAATGTTAATTTTACATGTTTGGTGCTACGAAGTACAAGTAACCTTTGGCGACCAAGAACGCATACATTTAAATGTTTTATTAAAATACTTTCATAAAAAATGTTTAAAATAACGTTATAGCATCTATGAAGGTAGTCCAGTGGTAACGCATTCGCTTGAGAAACCGAGTAAAGCGGACTCAATCCCGGGTCTCGCACCTCTTAAATTTCCGTTTCCAAAATAATTAACTTGCGGTGAAAGAAGACATCGTGTGGAAGCCTACATAGTTCTCTCAAACTATTTTTATCCCTCAATTTTTTAAATAATAATGCATGCTGTGATTACCTATAAAAAAGAAATACAATTATACTTATAATTTATTATGTAAGTTATTGTAATGAAAATTATTGTAATTTCTGTTGGTAATCCAAATAAATAAATAAATAAATAAATAAACATTCAGGTTAATCCTCAGTATAAAGTATAAAGAATAATATATAACAATTGATTAATATATGTTTATTTTAATTAAATTAAGTTAATATGATTACTTACAATAATACATACTCACGAAAAAGTAATGCATGTTCTTTTTAAATCGTTATGTTGATTAATTTTATTGTTCTAATGATTTTTATGTAAGAATTTTTTCACTGCATATATACTGTGTGTCTATGTTTTGTGAATTGCGTGTAACACCTATAATTAAGACAACACTTGAATTGTAACACTTGATATAAATTGTGCTATTGTTAGTGTATGTCTTGTTGGTGTTAAATAAATAAATAAAAAAAAGGTGCGACACCCGGTATTTGAACCCGCTTCTCTCGGTTTCCCAAGCGAGTGCGTTACCACTGGGCTACCACTGCTCTACCACTGCCTACGAACAAACATAATATTATATAATTAATTATGTTATCATGTAATTAATTTGACAGCCAAATAGCCAGCTAAATGTAGAAGTAATCGAGTTTTATTGGTTGCAACGGACCGACCGTGACATTTCTGATTATGTCGTTTATTACAAAATGCACAAGCAAATATGTTAATCTACTGTTATCAAGTAAAGTGATAAACATAAATTCATTTATTAACACGATGAATTTTTCTTACGTCAGTGAATCATAATAATGACCTTTTGACCGAGTCTAGTCGTGACAATCTAAGTATATAATATAATATACATACTTATTATAATGTTTTGTGCATTATATGAACAAACAATACACTCTCTGCACATTTAACGTTAATTTTTGAACGACAATTTTAAAAACCAATTAGATATCATAAAGTACAATACACCATTTTGATCAAAAATGATTATTTAATAAGGAGTTCCCAGTAAAGAATTCAATAAAAACTAGAATTTCTAGGCGTGCCGGCCCATTCGGCTGCTACCCGAAGGTAACAAGCATGGCACTACCACTTTTACAATATATTTAAGAACTTATTTTGAAAGAACTCGTATTAAATATAATATATTTATAATTAATACAAGTTCTTTCAAAATAAGTTCATTATAGGTACAAATAAAATATTATTATTCACTTTCGTTATTAAGTGTACCGACAAGGATACCCAAATTGTAATCGGGCAGCCAATGTTACTCGTCAATAAATGCAAGAGTTGATTTTTTGAACGATTAAACTTTGTAACGTAAGTAGGTGCGAGTACATTAAATAAATTTGTTTACGCTTGGTAAGTATTAATACACAAGCCCTTATAAATCCATATCATAATACGAGTATGACGTAATACTTTCTTAGGTTTACGCGAATGTTTGACATTATAAATGAAACTATCTTTTCGGATTTTGTCGCGGATTTATTATGATTTTTGGTTTTCGACGTCTCGAATGCTTTACAGCAATCATGGTCACGGGCCCTCCTCGAGATTACCGCGTTTAACCAAACAAGCAAACAAATAAACAAACATACCCTTCAGCTTTATAATATTAGTATAGACTAGTATAGATAATATATAAGTATAGATGTGCATTAAGTGAAGAGCTGTTAATTTGAAATTAAAAACAAACACTTCAATTTTATTTTTAACTAGCCTTTCCCGCGGCTCCGCTGGCGTTCTAAACGCTGAAAATCAAAAGAAATATTTTTCTCCGTTTTTGCAAAATTTTTCATTGATGCTCCGCTTCTAAGTCGTTGCGGGATTTATATAACCTATAGCCTTCCTCAATAAACGGGCTATCCAACACAAGAAGAATTTTTAACTCGGACCTCCTGAAATTAGCGCGTTCAACCAAACAAACCAACTCTTCAGCTTTATAATATTAGTATACATATGTTTTATTAAGACTAACGGAACCCGCGGCTTCTCTCGCACTAAATCTTGGCACGAACTAGAGAGAAACGAGGGAGATTCGCTAGTAATAGGTTTAGATTTACAAATAGCATCCATCTAAGCTCTTTATAAGAAGAGCAATAAAAATTGTAAATACATTTATTATTATAATATAATCCTTCATATAACAACAAATTTTAATATATTAGAATCAAACGAACCAAACCATAGCTTGAATTCTAACGTGGCAGTGACATCTAGAGCGCGGCTTGAGAACTGACGCGGGGTTCATATCTAAAGCATTTTTAGGATAAGCCAGTGCCAAAGCCGTTGACAATAGTAAATAGTGAACACACTTTAAAAGGAAGACGATATAACAAAAATATAATGCAAAATGGACCTAGTTATGCAGAAAGCAGCCATGTGCGAAAAAGTACAAACGGAGATATAAGCATTTTACTGTTGATAGTTGCACTTTTGTTACGTTTCGTTTTTCTGGTAATTTCGAAATTGAAAAATATATGTATAAGTATTGTTTATTTTTTTATCCTATCCAGTATTTTGAACTGTTGCTATTAAAGCAAATAATTACGTTTTAGACGTGGCTGTTTTATACAAAATAGCATATTTTACAGTAATCAAGTAAAGCTTAATCCAGCCACATCCAGTTGGCTGTGTTTTGAGTTATTTTTAAACAGCAAAACAAATATAAAAACAGCCAAAAAACCTGTAGTAAGTAACAAAAATCATAATACAACATATGTAATAAAATAATTATTTTGATATTTTCATATTGTTTTTGAATTGTTATTAGATTTTATAAAATCATGATAGATTTTGAGAGGTTTTTTTCTTCTTACGAGTACATAATGCCATAATAATTTGAATGTAGTCATCACGCATATACCGGGTGTAACATTTAAATCTGTCATACGAAGTCTGACATTACGAATAACTGTTTTTAAATATCATGTCATTGATTTTAGTAACAAGAAAAACTGCATTCATACATTTAAAAAACTTGTACTCAGCTCGGGAATCGAACCCGGACGCTTTAAAAAATAAAACTAACATTATTTCTATGTAAACAGTAAATATTACTAGTAACACAATCGATGTGATGAGACCTGCACATGTTTCATAGTAACATTTACAGCTTAAGACCTACACAATCGATATCTAAATAGAAATAGTTTTGGTTTTGTTCTTCCATACTTCCGGCTTCGATTTTCGAGCTGAGTACAAGCAGTATTAATGTAGTTTTTCTTGTTACTAAAATCGATCACATAGTATCTCCGAACAGATCTTCATATGTCTTATAGTTTTAGACTTCCCTATACTGACCAATTTGAATGTTACACCCGGTTTTGTTTATTTCAGGCATTACTTTCATCATAAGAGTAATTTTAATATTTTTATTTTGATCAGGGACATTCTTATCTACGTTTTTCAGAAGAGACGATCCCACCTCTTGTGCACCATGTCCAGCCTGATCCTTTATCCATGTATAACAGCTTTGGATATATTTAGCACTGTGCGCTCTCAAGTAATAAAGCCAGATTTGTATTTTGTAAAATATTACATTTGTTTGAATATGGGGTAATGCTAGTGTCTTTTGCATATCAAATGTAGGACATTCAATGTTTTCTTGATTTTTAGCTAGGTTTATATCTATTTGTAATTGAGATCTTGCTCTTTCAGCCTGATGAAGATGTAAATTGTGTTTTTCTCTTACAGAGTTAACATCCCCACCGCTTTTTCCTGCATTTTATAATTCGATCGCAGACATTGCACGTATCTTTTGCTTAGTGTTTTAGTGTTTTAACTTTGATGTTATAGTATCTGTATCTCTCTATCAATGAATTCTTTTATATTTTATTGTTTACGCACACTAGGCATCCTATTTTCTCCTCTTTTTATAGAGCCAAAGAGGCTAAGTCTAATAAAGGTTTTTGGGAACTAATTTTGTCCATGAGATTTTAGTTGAACATATTGAGAGTTTTACAGAATATAACACGGAAAACATCATACTGTGGTTGAATTTTATATTTGCGCAAAAACTTTTTTTTTCTAATGGGTAAACAAAAATATAATAACCTATTTGCTGCGCACGCAAAATCTTATTCGGTAAACAAGTAAGTAGTAAGTAGGCGGAAAACGATATAATATATTGTAACAGTCAACAGATAAGTTCCTTTTTACTTGCCCATGTGAATGAAACTAATTATTTACCTAATTAAATTACTTAAACAGATTTTTTTTACTAAATAATAATGAGATCGTGTTATAAAATCAAAAATATTTGAATTCACAAAACAGCCAGGATAATAATAAAAAAAGCCAACTACCACTAATAACAAATATCTATTTTACAGGAAACAGCCATCATAGACTGGCTGCTTCTTACGTAACTGGAACACTGATATCTTCTAACATTTTGAAATTTGTAAAAAACAACCATATCGGTAGGCTGACTTCTGCAATATAAGTATTTTAGTTAGTGTCAAAATTGGCTGCATTTGACACCAACCTGACTGTTTTTTACGAAATGGATTTGTTTGAATGGCTGGATTTGACGGCTTATTATCTCCGAAATTATTAAAGATATCGACATGGGTGTTTCTTTAAAAAATGCGCCGTGTCTAAATTAGCAGGGCTGTTTTTATAACTCATTTTTGGAAAAATTGTGAGATGGCTGTTTTCTGCATAACTACGTTTAATATTAAGTGAAGTAGGTATATAATAATATTCGAAAAGTGAGAGGGGGGTGGTGTTTTAGGGGTAAAAGACTGTTATCTCCATTTCCGGTAAACTACAAGTTCAACCTACAACTTTATTATTTACTGTATTTACTTTTTTTCACATAATCTCAAAATTTATGTTTTTCGTAGTTTATTGGTATCTTTTACAAAAATAAAAAATTACGAAATTTGGTGAATACTTGTCTTTTTATGTCCAAAACACACTGTAATTTTTCATTTACAAAATATTTTTATATTATCTTATTTTGACTTATCGAAAAAGCACCCTAGTTCTTAATCGAAAATTCTCACGTCCACATATTTGCTTTTTAAAAAAGTCGGTAGGCTTTTTGTTCGTTGAAATCTGTACTTTCTGATGGTGTTAAAGAAATACTACTAAAGTAAATTTTCTCAGAAAACCTGCTACGAAGTAATAGATAGTAAGGCCTAGACTCTCTTCGCCTCTTTCCAATTCTTTATCAAATACCTGTAGATAGGTTAAAATGTTATTTTAAAAGATAATATGAGTCATCCAATCATGGGCGTTTACATTTATAATATGTACATATGTATTTAAATCTATATGTGTGTCGTATATCAACTATCTAGTATCCGTAACACAAGCCGCGTAGCTTACCACGGAACTAGATGGCGTTGTGTGTAATAACGTCCCAACATATATTATTATATTATTATGTTATATATTAATAATATTATAAAATATTATTAATATATGTATAACTATATAAGTACTACTAGTTATATCAAAAATGAAAGTGACTGTCTGATTGTCTGTTTCCTTTCATATTAAATCAATAACAATAAACAAACTTCAAAGAAAAGTTACATCATGCACACAGCACATATAGGTAGCCTACTTCGCCCCATTCTGTTTACCATGCGAGTGAAACCGCGGACATAAAGCGGGAATAAAGTTATCCCATAAATATTTTGTTTCAATGAATGATTACTACTCGATCCGCAAACGGCTGTTCTGGATCTGGATGAAAATTAGTACATGGATAGATTACAAGAGATCAGTCCATCTTTACTACTATTCTACTATTCTCTAAATTTGATTTCTATATTACGTTTTTATACCTAGTTTCCCTTTTCGACAACGTAACATTTCGGATCGATTTTACTTTTTGCGATAGTCTAAGAGCCGAAGAGTGACAGCGGTTTGTTCTGGGCGCAATTGTTATAATATGGTATTAGTAAATTACAAAAATTTCCTCAAAGATACGTGGATATACTCGAGGGGGCATTTGCTTTGTCTCAATTTCAAACAAAGGACTTCTTTCCTCCAAAATTGTGTTAAGGCGTTAACCTATCGACTCTTTTAACCGACTAACCTTCGTCTTTATAAGGGAATGTTGCAGATTCCTCGACAGATACATTTCTTGAGCGGCGATTGAATCCAGATTGAATTCGATCATCTTGAGTTCAGTTTTAAATACAATAGCATTATTTACAGAGCATCGTTATGTGAATCCCAACAAGTTGTAATATTCACTTTGTTGCCTTTAGCAGTATTAAGAAATTGTATACCAAGCATTTTTTTTTATTTTGTTCAAATACTTACCTACTACAAACATGACTTGTTAGTAATGTTGTACTTGTAATAGTAAGTCAAGATTGAAAGTATGAGATATTTAATTTCTAAGATTCTATTTACCTGTGTGTAATCAGCCCTTTGGAGAGACCATAATTGCTGTAAAGCATTCGGAACGCCGTAAACCAAAAATCAAAATAAATCCGAGACAACATCATCATAATCAATAATTTGATTAAATTTTGATTAAACATTTACAATATTTACATTTAGATTTAGATTCAGCGCGAACGAAGCCGCGGCTTTCGCTTCCTCTTTAATTACTCTATCTAATAAAAATTATAACAACACATTAATATTTAACAGTCTCTCTACAGTCTCCCAGTGAGTAGTATTTCATTTGATTAACTATCCACTTTTATTGGCATGTACAATAAATTGAGATGCTGCCAAAAATAAGAGTACTTATATCGAAGATGTCGTGGGATTTCCCTTTCATCTCCGAATATGGAGCCCGATTATAGAATTTACGTCGCATGCCATAGTATGAAGCACCCAACTTTATGAGATCTACCTATTTACGAATAACTTTAACTTAAACATAAATTTGATCCTTATAACATACTGTTAAGGTTGATAACATAAACTTAATACGAAATGAGAGGTCTTCGATTCTGGTAGAATGTTGAACGTAGGACTGCAATCAGTTTTTGTTTGTTATTTTCAAAGGACTTTTCTTTTGAAGGCGTAATAGCGTGATGATGCTTAAGTATTTTTGGTACATATACCATGTTTTATATATAATATATTAATTTGTAATTTACTTATATAATATTTTTTTATTTAATGAAATAAATGCACTAGTGTCAATATAGTATCAATTGTAGTTAATCATTTTTGTCTTTCGGATAAGAACGTTTTCACTACATAGTATAAAACAAAGTCGCCTTTTCTGTCCCTATATCCCTATATCCCTATGTGCGCTTAAATCTTTAAAACTACGCAACGGATTTTGATGCGGTTTTTTTTAAAAGATAGAGTGATTCAAGAGGAAGGTTTATATGCATAACTAGCAGATCCCGCGGCTTTACCTGTGCTAAATCTAGGGAAGAGCCCGAGCGAAGCGAGGGCGAGTCGCTAGTGATAGATAAGACAGTGATGTTCTGTTTAGTTCTTCCATTTTACTATTCTACATAGTACATAGTACTTGGACGTAATCAGAATGAAATAAGTTTGAATACATAATTATGATAATATAGGTGCCATTTTATAAAATTTACGCATCAAGAAACGCTTGAACTTGACCAAACAATAAAGTGTAAAGTCTCAGAAATATTCTTAAATAAATAATACAAACAAAAAAAACCAAGTATTGGAAACATTAGATTTATTTATTTTATGCGCCAAAGTTATTTGTTTTCAAACGTACCTAATATATATGAATACTAGTGGAACCCGCGGCTTCGCTCGCACTTAATCTATGGACGAACCCGAGCGAAGTAAAGGTGAGCGCTTGTTTAAGATAAACATTTCCATCATACATTACATATGTGTAACTCTAGCGGTTATGGCAGCGCATGCCAGAATAGCTCGCAGATGCTAGATTTTTTACTACTTACTTTACACCTATCGTCATATTTAAAAAAAAATCACACAATATCTTTATAAATTGTAGCCTATGTGTTATTCTGATGTATAAGCTATATTATTATAAAGTTTCATTAAAATCCATTTAGTAGTTTTTACGTGAAAGAGTAACAAACATCCATACATCCATACTTACAAACTTTCGCATTTATAATATTAGTATAGATGTACCTGCAATATATTTTTAAACCTTAACTGAGAGTTTAATGCAATTTAACTTTTCAGCCAGAACTATGCAAATTTGACGGATTTTAAAATTACTTTTAATATTATAATTTATAAACTAATAAACATTAAAATGATATTATAACATTTAAAGAACTCTCTAACGAACACGGTATCCGTATGGATTCGTCACACTAAAGTTTCCATAAAGTTAATATGTAATATCATCATTATATTGAAAATAAAACAAAAAAAGATCATTAATTTGAATGCATCAATGAACCATTTGCTACTAAAAATAATGTGAGAAATTTTTTTTTAAAGTAATTAATCGTAATAACTACATGGAAAGAGGTCGATGCGTTTAATAAAAAATACCAATTCCCTTAAATTTCATACTATTAATCGCACGAAATTAATTATCAATATAAACAAACTCTTTTAACTTATAATAGCAAATTTTGACAGTCGATCCATAACGGTTTAAATCCATTGTTTACTGATGCGTCCGCCACTTTTTATTGAAAATCCTATCAAACCCTTTCTATTTGTGGACATCTGCCGAAATCGATTTTGCATTTTTTTAGATAAAAAAACGCGCAAAAAGGTTCGATGGAATTTTTTATCGGGCAATGTTTAGTAAATGGCAACCCTTTGATCAAATATGGTGTAATCAGATTTCGGCATGTGCTATATTTTTTGCAATTTTTTTTCTTATTTTTTTCAAGAAATTTGATAGTTCTTGAGTGTGGAGTGTGCCTCTTTTGTGGCTGACAAATGTATTTGCTTTCGCTTCGTCTTCCGTGAAAAAAAATCGCACGAGCCCTTTCTGTCAGCAAGTTTGTATTGTTTGCTTGATAACATCTTTTGAAGCACCTTTTCGTACGGGTTGCACTTCAGGTTTTTTTTCATTTAATATGAAAAATATATTAATATTAACGCATATTAAAATAAACTCGATACTTAAATATAGTTTAAATTAATAGAAAAATAAAGTATGATATTACCAAAGCGTAAAAAACTGTGATATTACTTTACGAAATAAAGTAAAATATTACAAGTCATTTATTTTTAAAAAATGAAAAAAAATTAGTTATAAAATTGCCCCTACAAAAATAAGGGAACGTATTTAATTTTAATTACGGATGATTTGATGCCAATCGAAATTATGTGATGATCAAGTCAGGATGTATAATATATTATTATGTTCAAATGTTCTTAGCAGTCAAAACTCTGAATTTTACCTCGTCATTTTCACGAGATCCGTTCACGGTACGCGTAACATGACGAGGTCCATGGGATACACATAACGTGTTAGTTGAGAACCCAAATGTAAGGAAATGTAATATGTATTATTGTAATTTAATGTTTTTACTCAGAATAATTTTAAAAATGCCCATTTGCGTCTGATCACTGCGAAAATTATTATCAAGTACCTATAATGGCCTGAGCATTAAGTATAGTAGAGTATAGACGAATAGCCGGTGGTCAGGTGCGTTCCACCTTGCATCTTGTTTTGACAGGTGGCACCAAAGGTTTGTATTATGGATAGCAAATACTCTTTGTTTTAGGATCTATTTTTGGTTTAAGATGCGTTCTACTTTTTTTTTGAGTGTCGTTTTGCGACAAACCTATCAAGATATCTTTTTATATTAACATTCATACCGCTAATGATCAGTTTGTGTTTTAAAGATGGGAAATTAACCACATTCTATCAAGTTCTTAAGATAAGAAGATAAAACTGAAAAATTAAAAATGTGTTTCTTTTCATAGTTCATTGTAACTACTTAAAGCATTTAAGTTATTTGATTCTGAAAAATCTTACTTAAAATAAATATTTTGGCGATTTTGGCGATTGAATCAAATTAAGCCCTGCTTGAGATTTACCTATATATATCACAAGATCTGAGACAGACACAGAATTCTTCAGTAAGATATGTATATACTTGAGCATTCTGTTAGATGGTTAGCCAGTAAAAATGTATGTATTATTTATAAATAACAAAGGATGTAAGGGTATATAATGCTGGGATACAATAGCAGTTTCGTCGAAATTCCTTCAAAATCTAGAAGGTTCATCAATATACCGACAAAAACCGGGGCAAAAACTGCTCTCCCGATTTTTATTTGTAGGAATCCGCCCTCATAAGTATGAGAAGAGTCCTCGCGAGAAACCGTCAAACGCGCCGCGTCGGCAAAAATGTGCATAATTGGTCTCGATCTCAAGAAAAAACCCTTCAAAAAGTCGACCTCTAAATGTTTTGAAAAAGTGCACGTGTACAGGGTGTGAAAAACGATCATTTTCATTAACGATTTTTTTTTGCTTATAAATAGCTATTTATCGATTAATTAAGCCAAATCAAGTACTACTGCAATTCATCCATTGAATGTTTCTAGACTATGATTCTCTTCCGTGACCATGGTTTCTGTAAGACATTCTATACGTCGGAAACCAACATAAATCCGCGAAAATATCCTCACACTGTGAAAAACAAAATAAAATCTACTCCGCGGAAACAAAAGGCAGATATTTATTTCTATACTAAATTATATCCAGATCTGTTTAGCTCTTCTAGCGTGATTGAGTAACAAATATCCATCCATCCATTATTTTAATTTAAAATTATAATATATAATGTGATTTCAAATATTTTTGTCAATATAAGAAACTAGTACGTTCTAAATTTTATCTCCACATAGCCACTTTTAAATTTCACCGGAAATTCTTAAAATTTCCGTCTTTACTATATAACTTTGTGAAACTTAACTTCCTTATAGGATAACAGGTAATATTTACAAAATAATACGATAATTTACTTATTGTTTCTAGTGTAGGTACATTTATTTAATGAAGTTCCGTGAACCCTTCGTTTCCATTGAACTTTGCCTTGATTTACATACACTATGCTATGTGTATTATAGGTGTTAATTAGTTGTAGATTACAACATGTTATTACTATTTATTGTGACCCAGATTCATCGTAAATCGGCACTTTATAAAAATAAGTAGAATTCATACAACGTCGTCTAGGACCATGTAGTAATGACGTCACAACGCGTACCTATACTAGTTCTACATCTCAGTTTTTATCTCAAACTAGGACTGGTAAATACTCTTTGTAAAGATTATAAGTTTGATATGTTTTTTAAAATAACAATTAACCTAATTATTTAAAATTAATCATATCGGATTACCAGACACAATAAATTCTTGTTTTTTTTATCTTAAGAATATAAAAATATTGCAATAAGTAAAAATAGTATAATATTACAAATATTTTTTTTCAATTTTATATAAATTTTATTGTTTTTATGATTAAATATATTTATAAGACGTGGAAAATATATTAAATTACAGTATTGACAAACAATAATAATTATAATTTTTTTATTATTAGATGAATGATAAAAAAGTTAAAAGCTGACATTTGCCAAAGATATGAGCCCTGTATAACGATGCATTTCTATAAAGGATTGATTTATTCAAATCGAAAAGCTTTTGATTGTGCCCTTGGCCGCGGCCCGAGGTATTTGTTTTTGAATAGCAATTATATTTTATTTTATTAAACGCATCTCGCATGATTTCTTTCAAAATGCCTAATATTTCCGCGAAATCTGTCTGATGTCTGATAGCAAACTAGCTCTAAACGCGCCTTTTAGTATAAAATAACTTAAAATGGCGTGCAACATTCTTATAGCGTAATTATGTTATTATAATCCGCGATCGATTGTATATATTTTTTTTATTTTTCTAAATTCTTTTCTAATGTATTCGATACTACATAGCTTCTTTATTTTTTTAATACAAATATGTAACAAACAACAAAAACAGATCTGTATAAAAGGAAGGACTCACTCCTACAGACAAAAATTACTTGCTTAAAGTTAAAGGGGATCACAACCACAAACATCGACAAAACTACAACTTATGCATATGTTTAATTCAATACATCATTACATATAAATAAAATTAAAGTGTCTGTCTTTAATTTCACTAAATGCATAATATGTACTTTCATATTATGCATATACGGTACTTACATAAAAAAATCAATTTTCAATATTTTTTCTGTCTGTTTGTTCTGGCTAATCTCTAAATTCGGTTAGGTGTGCTAGTATATAATATTTTGTAGACAAGATCAACCTATAGTATTTATATTTCGCCCACCACGAAATCCTTAGTAACTTCTTACCGTTACTGCTCTACCTACCTCCAACTAAATTATATTCAAATAATATATAAAAAATGCAAATTTCCCAGTAGTTCATTAAAATATCTCCACAAATAGATCGGATAACGATTTTAAGGCCACAGTGCTATCTATAATTAATCGCAGTCTATAAACTAATAAAAATATGTGCAACATCTGCTTTCAAAAAGACACCTACGGGCAAACCACTAAAAATCGCACTTGGATAAAAAAATGTCATCTGCATATAACATCTGGTCACTATAAAAACGATACTGATAATGTAAAAAAGTTCGCTAAAACGCAAAGATCAAATAAAACTTTTTGAGCTTTTTTGATCGCGGCATGTGCCACACTTCCGGTGACATATCGGTAATGCTTCGGAACAGCAAATGTTTTGTTTAATTTATGTAAATAGTTGAATGTAAAATATCTTGTTTAATGGACAATATATTCTTAATAAATAAGTTAAGTAGTACTTGGTTTGGAATAAATCTCATATGTATGAAGTGGTATTGGTGAAAGGAACGATATATGAATTATTAGATTAGTGATGAATTAATATTAGTTTTTGTATTAATTGATAAAATATCGTCAGCCTATGTTCTTCCATAGAGTATATTGCTACAAGTAGGGAGTACTTGTATCTTAATAAGTCTCTTTCTAGAAAGGAAAGTGCTTGACAAATAAAAATCTTTTATTCCTTTTTGTTGTTAGATTTATTTGCACAGGCAATGGTAGCTCAGTGGTAACGAACTAGCTTGGGATACTGAGTGATGCGGGTTGAATTCCTGATCTCACTACTATGATATTTACATATGCGAATCATTTTTAACATGATTACCACTTGTCTTGTGGACATCATGTGGAACAAGCATCGAACCTGCATGTCTAAGGGGCTTAGTCAGTTTTCGAAGGACATGTAGTCCGAAAAAACGGACTTGGCCAGCGTGGATTATGGCCTGATCTCCTCATGACCTAGTATTAACTCTTATCACCTTAGCAGTAGTATTAAAATGGGTTGAATACATTAAAATTAATACGCGGAAATATTTTATTGCTTTGATTTATATTTCCGTTTAAAACATATCGACGTGATATTTGAGTTACTTCATATAATAAATATTGGATATTTATCTAGAATTAACTAATTTTAAAGAAATTTTGAAGTTACAGTAAGTATATTTACTTTACTGTTAAAGATTTGCATTTAAAATGTTGCCAAGATGGTCTCCCTATATGACTCGCACTGTCAAAAAGTTATCAGATCTCATGTAGAGCCTCTTACTCCATACGTCCTAACTTCACAAACTCTAATCCTTAGTCAAAATATTATATGGCTTGGCCATTTCTCTACATTCACATGGGCGTAGCGTGAAAAATTTATTCACTCTACATTACTTTGCTGTTATACAAAAGTTATTGTAGTAGTAAAACGGCCAAGCCATATTATGTTGACTAAGGTACAGTAAAGTTTGTGAAGATTATTCATCTCGATAAATATAAAATAAAGCCATGATTTGACTCGAACGCAAGTAGTTCATTGTATTACGAAAAGATTAAAAAAAATTCAAAAGCCAAAGTTTAAGGCGTAATTGTAAAACATATTATGTACTTATTTTAATAAAAGCCAATACTTTTTTTATTAGAGTATGACATGTACAATACTCTGTTCTTTATCTAAAGATCAAAGTTCCATTCCCGTATGACGAATGTTTGATTTTCTGATACTTCAGTATATTTTTATATTATATATTAAATGATTGAAGCAAACAGCATATAATTCCATGGTAATCTACGAGGCTTATGGATACCAGATAGTTGATACACTGAAGTACATACATTCTAGCTCCTCACATACATGAATGCCCCGTGTGGGACTCAAACCTGCAACAATCATAACAACAAGTAGGTTCACTACAGACTGAGTTAAACGTCGAAGAAATACAAAAAAGTAGGTAACAACATATAACATATTATTTCTATTTCTTATAAAATATTAATAATAATTACTTGATATTTAATTTAAATATTTTTAAGGAACTAAAATAGTAAAAAGGATCTTACTCTTAAAACCTGTCTATCACATCTGCGTATTGCGAATCATTGTCATTAGCCACATGTCACTTAAAAAAATATATAATTTCACTGCATTTCTATACGCAAAAAAGTAATAACACAAAAGAACTAAAAAACCACACCCATGTTTCCGCAAAAAACGAGAGTTTAAGCACGAGCCAATTTTTTATAATTTTTCCTTTTCATCTCAACGCATTATAGTACAAACAATTGATGATCAAATTAAGAAAAAGTTTGGTACCTTGACGAAAGAAAAGTGAAGACATGACTTGCCTGAATTTTATTAATGGCCTAAAATCTAAGATAAATTTTCTGTGTCAATTTCAGTCATAAAACATTCAGTTTCGTTACCCTTCTTTAATTTAAGGTATATCCTTTTAAAATTATTATACGTATTTTTAATTAAAACTAACAGACAAATTGTACAATATACTACGTTATTTTATTGCTTTAATACTCTATAACAGGTTCTTACTGAATATATTTTTTAATTACCTACCTATTTGTGCAATAAAGAATATATACAAAAAATATGAGTATTATCCATATATCGATCATCCACCGCACGAGACCGCGGAAGTCCCCGCAACATGCCGCCTCTTCCTGTCTTGCCAGAATGCGTATATTTTTTACCAATCGACAATTAGACGCGTATGGCTCGTGCCTGACAGCTGCCTTCACTTTTGCTTTTAATTATTTCGCGTTATTTCATAATAATTAATTAAAAGATATATATAATAATATTTTGGGTGGCTAATCGGTAAAACTACAATTATAAATACGTTCTAATATGTGAAGCTTTGTTTCTAAAATCTAAATCAATAAAAAGGTCCACACTCCACAGTACTATAGTAGATTAACTGAAAAAATAGGTAACTGAGTTTTGTCTTACCAAATCTTTCATTTCAACTCTGTCGCAATATTAAAAAAAAACATAATTATACGTCAGTAAAATTGATACCAGTTCAGATACCTATTCAGGAAGCGTAAGACTTATAAAACAATATATTATAATTTCTCTATAAAAAACTTTAGTCAATTCGAAAGCATTTTCATCACTCTTCTCATCTGGCTACATGGCAAATATAATACAAGCGGGTTTGAACCTGTTTCCATCACCATAGAAGCCTTTCATCGGCAAGAACAAACACAAATTCAAAAGTTATTTACATATAATTTGTTTATACAGTTTTTAATATGATTATTAATTTTTTCGTCACTACTTTATTACTGGTAAAAAATATGGTTTTCCTTTTTTTCACCTTCAATCCGGGCAAGCTACAGTTAAAAATATAATTTCTTTGTTCTATTTTTAAACTATCTATGTATATCTCCAAATTATCCAGAGAAATAGTATTGATATCGATATCAAAAACAGTCTAACACAAATAACCACCATTTAGGTATAATAATATTCTCCTGTTCGATTTCAGCCAAATGCTAAATCAACGAGAACGTTAAAACTGAAACAAAACGTAAACTAAAAACGTGACAGCCAGTTTATTAATTTCACATCTTTAATATTAGCATTATTAATACTAGATCTAGTCTAGAATACTAGAAAACTACATTGAATTATACAACGCAAAAGAATTGGAAAGTGACTTTACTTTATATTCTATACAAGCTATATTTGAGAAAGGTAGGACCGATTTCAATAGGTTTGTTTACAGTTTACGAGTAATAGACGGAATTAACAACTACATTTCTAACCGACTTTAAAAATAGTATATTATTTTACGCAATATTTTCACTAGCTTTTGTTGTTATTCATGTATAAATATTAAAAAATGCACATAATGGGTAACAATTGATTAGCAAGATACCTGAGAAAACAGTTGAACTTGACGTTCTTCGCTTAGAATAATTATTCTTAGGTTCTACACATTTACTTATAAAGAGTAGGTATAATAGGCCTACCTATACTCAAGTGTAGAGTATCGACTCTATACAGAAGTGGTCTAACACATCTTGAGGTCCAAAACTAGTTGACATTTTGTCTTTATGAAATCTATAATTGATATAATTTCTATTTAGAATATTTTTTAATTTTAAATGCAAGATAGCATCATTTTTTTCAACACCTCAAATATCTTTAAACACCCAAACAACCTATAAATACATATAAATACGAGTATATCAGTCCCTGACTATATATAATAAAAAACACAAAATCACTGTACAATTTTGTTTTCATTTACAACAAACTACTAACTAACCTAATAAACATATAATACTCTAGCGGTTTTTTTAATTGGAAGCAAAAGTTAGAAGATTTGGGTTATTCGTTTAAGCAATAAGTTATGGTTGTATATAAAGATACGTCTAAATTTGATACTTAACAGCTGCCAATATTCGCATTCTTTCACCGCAATTTATTCCTAATTAGGCCTAGTAGTAACAATTTTAGTCAATTTCATACTCGGACCGCACAGGACGCAAAAAATTCCAAAACACGTGCAAGAAATTTATAAAATCAACATCTGCGAAATCGTTATTTTTTATCGTAATTTCTTTTCTATGATGTAAAAAAGTGGAAGATCAGATGTTTTTTTTTAGATTGCATATCGGATAGATTCTACGCAACTTTGATACGTGTTGTGTTGGCAGCGTTTGCGTTCACGGGGTGATACTTAAATACGCTATGTTTGGACATTACACAAACCATCTAGTTCCATGGTAAGGTACGAGGCTTGTGTTATGGATACCATTGATACCACATAGTTGATAAGTAGTGTATCACAAATTATATAAACTTTTTAAATTTATAGTATACATAAATACGGACTTAGTGTCATGACTGTTTTATTATTATTTTAAATAGAAGTATATTCCTTTCACTTTTCACAATATAATAGTATAAAACAATTGTTTTATACTATTATATATACATAAGTAGACACAAAATATTTATTATTATTATTTTAAAATAGCACTAAACTACATTATTAGATCGACCTGTATGTGCTCAATGTATAGTTGATATGTCAGGTAAGGCAAAACGTTTTTTTTTAATAAAATGATTCCTCAAAAGCCTTAATTATCTGGCACGAGATCGCATTTTTTATCAATCCTGGCCCTTCCACGCCATTTGGCAGAATCGTGATATTTTAAAATAATGCCCTCCAATAAATTAGAAATATAATACAGTGGATAACGTGCAATAGTACTTTATTGGTAATCATTGGAATCGATATTGGGTTTGGAAATAGTTTCATTTAGGTAATTAAACAAAATTAGTTTTTTTAAATAAGTATATTTGAAAATGAATTTTATATATTTTTATGTGTTTTTATTTATCTGTCTAAAGTAGAATCTGCAGAACTGAAAAAAATATGTTTGAGTTTAGTAATTGTTGCAAAACATCCTACTTCATTCATAATTATATATAGCCATATTATAAAAATATAACAAAAAATATGATAATTAAATTTCATAATAAAATAAGATTTTCAAATTTTTCATATTGATTTTCCAAATCAAGTCAATTAAGCTTCGCGTGGTACATATATTATAAACACAAAGCTCATACGAGCGCAAGCGTAAGAAGCTTTTAAGTTGTGGTTCATAGGTTTCCTTCACTTCACGTATTTATATAAACGAATGTTCGCTTGTTTGTTGAGATGTGATGTGATGTGTGTGTTTTATTTTTATTTTTCCTCGATAAATTAGTTATCCAATACTAATAGATTTTTGAAATTCCTGAGAGTATCTCGTTCAACCAAACAAACAAATTCTTCAGATTTATATATATTAGTATAAAGTAAATTAAATTCTTTTTTTTTTTCAATGTAAATATATATCCTTAAAATTAAAACCTATCGAGGGACGAAGCCAAGCGAAGCGAGTGTGAGTCGCTAGTTTTGCATAAAACAGATCCGACGCTATGTGAAAGCGTAACAAACTTACAAAGACATTTTTCTTATATAATATTTGTTAGGATAACTTTTAGTGAAAGACAATATTCGAAATTAAATATTAGTATTGCACACAAGAGTTTAATAATAAAATATTGTACAGCGCCATCTATCCTACAATTAGTGAACTATTACGCGTTATAAACTGCTCACAGTAGTTCTTCTACATAACGCTAGATGTCGCAATTAAACTCCACATCATTACTTTCTGCTTCTATAAAAAAATTTAGTTCTTTAGAAGTAACACATGGTTTTATTGTTAAAATAACAGTTATTATTGTACGTCTTAGTATTCAACAATAGCATTTTCTAATATTTAAAAAAAAGGTAAAAAGAAATGAAACAAGCTGTATGTTTAATAATTATATATTAATTATTTAATATAAATATAAGTATATAAAGCGACAAAGTACACGTACCTTAAATATTAAAGCATATAATTGACTAGACAAAATGCATTTCTGCAGTACATAATAACATATCCATTTAGTGAGATATATATAAATTATAATATCATATAAATTAAGAAAAAATATACTTAAATAAGTTAAAAGTACTTACTTTTTCTAATAATTGAGAAGATAAGTATTTTTTAAATCCATTAGCTATGATTAGATCTTGATGTGACAGTCTGAATTTTAAAATTAACCACAGTAATTTACTAGTAGGAACATATTTTTTTACATCATTTACATTTATTTTTTTACATCTGACAAATTATTAATGGAGCAAGACAAAAGAGCACTTACATTTAATTTACTTATTTAGTGGCTAAAAAGTTGCCTAATTCATCTACACTTATAAATTATCATTGACCGATATACTCACTAAATAATGGCTTTTATACAATTCAATAATTATAAACCAATGAAGTCACCAAAACCATTCCCACCAAATTTTATCAGAAAATTAGCAGTGAACCGCCCATCGATTTCAATGATGTCTATGCAGGACGCTGGTTCATGTATAAATAATCCCAATACTATAATACATACCTAAAATAATAATCTATAAAGATAAAGCTCATTAGGTACTTCCCTACTTCAAAATTTGAAGTGTGCACACTTGCTCGATTACAATTTACACTGCGCACTATCACTAGTGCCCGTCATCGCTGGGAATTAGCTACATTTTCAGCTACAGTACTTTTGATAAAGGCAAACGTTTGTATGGAAACTAAGAATAATCCTGTGAAATATTTAAATAAATTATAGCTAACAAATATATTAGGTACCTATATTATATTACAATATTGTTTTTTGTTATTTTAGAAATAGTTAATAGAAATTCATACATTGAAGAAAAATAGAAACCAAAAGAATGATGACGAAAATGAATATGTGTTCACTATATAAGAAAAAATAAATGAATTATTTATGATAAAATATAATGAAATTACATATTACAATAAAAAGTATGAACCAAAGAATCGTAACTTTAAAAAAATATATGTGTGTACCAGAGTACACAGGTAAGAAGTGAAACTTCTTTACGACATATCATTTTTCTACTATTTGCAACTTCACAAAAATGGGGTAGCTAAGGCTTAAGCCTTAAGAAAAACAATTTTTTCCATATTAAATTAAAGCTATTTTATTATTATAGACATGCATACAATTAATGAGTAATTTATTTTATCATTGTTCTTATTATAATATCATTGCTCTTGTATTTTTACATTGCTACAAAATTTCTCCCATACGTCGAAAAAGATGTTTCATCAAAAAGCAACATGGCGCGTAACCGAAAAACGTGACGTTTTCTACAAAATTTCTCCCATACGTCGATAAAGAAGTTTCACTTCAATTATTTTAAATTTATTAACACTGTTAGTCAGAATGGAATAGGTTTATGCCATATCATAAAATTAAAACAATAAAACCAAATTGAGAATACAAAACTCCCCCTTTTTGAAGTTGGTTGAAAATTTTATTAAAAACGTTACTAGCGCCATCTATACTATTTTTCGAATAAACATATAACATGGAAATATTATAGAATTTTAATGTATTTCATTATATTGTAGATTTTTTTTAATTATTCATCTCATTAAATTGACTGTAAGAGAAAGAAAGAACTGTTTAAAAATAATGTTTAATAAATAGAAGCTAAAGATGGTCTTTCAAAAATATAATTTTGAAAGTTTGTGTGCATGGATGAATGTTTGTTAGTAGTAAATTTGCCACAGATATAGATTATAATTCTTAATAGCTCATAGATTACTTTTGTCCCAAAAAATGTACAGTTTGCATGAAACAGATTCGATTTTTTTATTGCTCCTCCTATCCTATCCTATCCTTTCTGGCGGCTTTTATTTAGTATTTCAAGTTAACCCACAGAGTGGAGAAAGATGATATATTATGAAATGATATTATGAAACACAAATAAATACAAAAAAAATATTGTTAGCAGGTTTTATTGTAAATTAATAAATATAATAAATAAATAATAAAAAAACTGAAAACTTAAACAAGATGAAAACAAGAGTAGATTTCTTTCCAATAGATTATAATGTATTGATAATACCAATGTAGTTTCAAAATGAAGAATGGGCATGTACATAGTAAATTAAAAGGCTCATTTATGAAAAAAATAAATTTTAATAAAATATAGATAGCACTTCTATTAACGCTTAAAGTTCTGTTCATTTCGAACTTCTTATAAGTATTGAGCAATTGATCTTCCCATTCCTTTAAATTAGTAAGAACCTACCAACTTAGACTAAGTATGATTGTTATAAAAACACTTTGAAATTCAATCTTAATGTATCAGTCTTAGTTTATGTCCTTGTTTCAATTAGTGAAAACTTATATTTTTGGCTTTTAACTCGACAAGAATATTATATCATCATATAAATCTTTATATACAGAGTTAAAACTATCGTGCCGTTTACAAGATACGTCGTTCGTTGTAACACAAATAGGATGCGTTCCATCATATGTAATACTGTTATACTCTATTCCTAATCTTTTCACTTCATCTAGTAAAGACGTAAGACAAGTGCATTGCCAAGGATTAAGATTAAAATAAAATTTCTTCAATTTTGCGCCCGAATTTTTCAATTCTAGACAAAAATTGTCAATTAAATACGTAAATCTGTTGTCAGATAAGTTCAAATTCTTAACGGAAGTTCCCCTAAAAGCATTTACAGGAACTGAGTCTATTAAATTATGAGATAAATCAATATTCGCTACACTTTTCATATTTAAAAATAATGAATCGGGCAAATGTGTAATTCTATTTTGTCTTAAAATAATAACTTTTAATTTATTAAAAGGCTTAAAGACATCGTCAGATATATTTTCTATGGAATTATCAGCTAAATTTAATATTTCTAAATTTATTAAGTTACTAACGGTGGTTGAAATTTCTAAACTAGTTATATAGTTTGTTGACAAAATTAAGTGTTTTAAAGTTTTAAGATTTACAGAGGTAACAAATGCCGGTATGTGAGTAAGAAGGCATCTGTCTAAATTTAAAAACTCTAATACTTGGAGCGCATTAAGTAAATTATTAGGCGCATCAGACATGTCATTTCTAGAGAAATCCAAATAATTAATTTGTGGACTACGATCAAAAATATACGGACTTATATTTTTACCTATCAATCGGTTACCCGATAAGTCTAAATACTTTAATTTCTCTAGTGGATCGAATATACCTAACTCTAACTCTTCAATTCTATTTTCTTTCAAATCTAATATTTCTATATTAGGGTTTTGATCGAATAATCCTAATGGAAAGCCAGTGATAACATTATAAGAAAGATTCAATTGCGTTACCTGTCTGACGTCGTCCAGAACACCTAATTCAAAATGTGAAATATTATTTTGCGAGAGATCGATATACGTAAGAGAGGATAAATTTTCAAATGCTTCTAATTCGATATTAGATAATTTGCATCCGCGTAGAATTATTTCCACAGTTTTATTGTTGTCGGAGACCATCCCTCGCTTTAAAACATAATCCGAGGACTCTCCAGAATTAGAGCAAAGTACATTATTTACTCTATCATTAATTGTTCTGCTAATTGGATTCGTCTCCACCAGCATGAACATTGCTGATAGCATATAGTATTTACAGCTTTGTAACACTTTTCCCATCTGAAATTAAGAAAAAAAAATATTTTTTAAAAATCACTCAGTTAATTGCGTTGTCATAATTATTAAAAAAATACTAACAATATTTAAAACTAGATGAAATTTTAATATAATTTCGTTTAATATCTTGTATTATTAATTTAAAAATAATTTAATTTTGTCGTGTTGAGATTCCTGCCAATTGAAAAGCACTAAAGTATTGACGCTATAGTGGTGTAACTAGTGCCCTTTATATATTATCTATTTCGACATTATTAAAATACGTAACTTGACTCGTGGGTTTGTCTGAGTTTCAAATATATTTTATAAATATTTTATTCTACATCACCAAAAATAAGTGAAAATTTTCATGGAAATTTATTATTTAAATTACCCAAACAAAAATTATTTCTTTTTAAATGTAAAAAAATAAAAAATATTTAAATATCTCAACTAATGAAATAGTTATAAAATTTTATATTGGGTTATTCTCAGAAAACTTGGTGACGTCACACGGCATGAACGACCTGAATTTAAATTAATTTCTTTGTCATTTATTGATAGTTATAGATTTAAAAATAAACTCTGATTTATAAGTTTTATCTATAATTCCATAGGTTGTATGGACTATAGTCCTTTGCCTTTCCCTATTGGGAATATACAACATAAAACAACAATTATAATTCCATTTTGTTAATTATTAACATAATTAAACTCCACCATTATGTAGAAAATCATGAAATTAAGAACCAATAATTTTAATGAACATGAAAAGATGTTATATAAACATAAATATTAATGACAAATATTTTTAGAGAATACATATAGTATAAACAGCAAGGATATTTTGGGCTTATACTAATGATAAATTAAATAAATTATTAAATAAAAAAAATCGTTATTATCTTTTATTACATCCTACTATTCATTTAGTTACATTTTACCGAGTCATATTGATATGAAGCGTACACTCATGATGCCTAATTTAAGTACCACTACAGAATTAATCAGCGCCATCTTTTATATACATACTACTTATAATAATTAAAAAAATGCGCGGCTTTGCCCGCGCCCGTAGTATTAAAATGTAGAGTAGGTAATAAGATGTTTTTGATGACAAACTATAAAAAGTGAAAAATAAAGATTTGATTTAAATATAAAAATTAAAATATATGTAGAGGGCCACCCTTATCACCTAGTCCCTAGGGGAATAAAAATAAGCCTACGACCTTTTCTCAGACCTACCTATAAATATACACAAAAAAAACATAAAAATCCGTCAAGCCGTTTCAGAGGAATTCGATAACAAACACTGTGACGCGAGATTTTTATACAAAACATCAAAAATTTTTTTAAAAAAGCACTATTGAAATATTTAGTCTTAATTATCATCGATATGGAGCATCACGAGAAAACCAATGGACAGATTATGGCGTAAATCGGTTATATAATAGCTGGTTATCGCGGTCAACATGATAGGATTCATTTTATTGCGGTAAAATATTTTATCTCTAAGTACACTAGGTACTACATAGTGACGAATCTGACCGGAGCAAGGGTGAGTAGCTAGTCTATTATAAGAAAAAAAATACCCAATAAAGGAAATGGATGTGCGAATTGAGTCTCTCGATTTGAATTTGTTATATACCTAGATAGTAGGTACTCTAAAAATCATAATTAAATCCTAAAACCATAGTAGTCAAAGAAATAAATAATAAACTACCAAAACTATATTATTATACTATATCTAATCACTTACCAGGAATTGCGCCCTTTAAAAATTAATAACTATCGTATAATGCATTAAATTAAATCAATTTTGGACCGCGGTTTGACTCATCTTTCATAGAGTTTTAACGTAATTTTAAAGCTAAGCTAAGTATTATTTACTAGTACGCAGTACCGATACTTATAATGTACCTATGTAATTTACTTTGCGCAAATCAACTCTCATAATTCACAAACATCCAAACATTTCACACTTTTACATATTGATAAAATTGAAGTGTCCGTTTTTAACTTTTCACTAAATGCGTATGAGAATACGGTATATATACGGTACTTACATAAGAAAATATTCAAAATTTTTGTCTGTCTGTTTGTCACTTTGTTCCGGCCAATCTCTGAAACGGCTGACCTGACTTTCTGACGACTGACTGACGGGACTTTCACTCGCAGATAGCTAATGATATAAGGAGTAACTTAGGCCACCTTTATTATTAAAAACCATTCAATTTGTTTTAACTTACGTCCAGCGAGCGGACCGGGTTTACTAACATTTAATATGAACATAGTATAAAACAAAGTCGCTTTCTCTGTCCCTATATCCCTATGTACGCTTAAATCTTTAAAACTACGCGACGGATTTTGATGCGGTTTTTTTAATAGATAGAGTGATTCAAGAGGAAGGTTTATATGCATAACTAGCAGATCCCGCGGCTTTGCCTGTTCTAAATCTAGGGAAGAGCCCGAGCGAAGCAAGGGCGAGTCGCTAGTATAATATAATTATAGGTAATAATTAATCACATCACAACACATACCACGTTCTTAGTAAGCGGGTGTTCGCTGTCAACTACACAAGTGTCACGCAAAATACAAGATTCTATATTAACGATTTCTCTTTTAAAAACCGCAATTAATGTGTGGATTTCCAATAAGTATATAACATACCCACGTCATAAATTTGCAATATTGTGACAATAAAGGAAAAAGCCGCTCGGAACTTTTTATATTTTATTTTCCAAAAGTTTGCGCAATCGCTTGCCAATTTAATATTATATTTTTTATTAATTAAGTTTGCAGTTTCCACATTAACGCCATCTATCGACTTTCAGGTTATTGTTTATTTTTTAAGTTAATTAATAAATATAAATAAATACACATACACATATATCGTATCTTGCTGATAATACTATACATTAAATTTATAATATTACTAGCTGCGCCCCGCGGTTTCACCCACGTAGTTGCCGTTCCCGTGGGATTACAGGGATAAAAAGTAGTCTATGACCTTTCTGAAGGTCTTCTCTATCTGTGTACCAAATTTCATCGAATTCGGTTCAGCGGTTTAGGCGTGAAAGCGTAACAGACAGACAGACAGACAGACAGAGTTACTTTCGCATTTATTATATAACTTGTAGTAAGTACAGATGCCTCATGCCGTACAAACAAATTGGACAACACTAATTCGGGCTATTTTTGTTTGCTTAAATAGAATAGATGTCGCTGATTTACAAATACTTTTATTTATAAACGAGCGACTCACCCTCGCTTCGCTCGTCCCTAGATTTAGCATCAGCGATACCACGGGTTCCGCTAGTTAAAATAAGAAAAAATTCTACCTCCTTCTTTTTGGAAATCGGTTAAAAAATAGTCTAAGTTACGCCTTATAACATTATCTGGGAGTGAAAGTCCCGTCAAAATCGGTCCAGCCATTTCAGAGATTAGCCGGAACAAACTGACAGACAGACAAAAATTTAAAAATAGTATGTTGTTGCTAGTATTGTATATCACTTTCAAATGCATTTAGTGAAAAGCTTTGAAAATAAAAACAGACACTCCAATATTATTTATAATATGTATGTATGTATAGATGTAAAGATTTAATATATACTATTCATTTTATATTATATATTCATCTATATATTTTATATGATATTATTATTGTGGATATAAGTTTATATTAGACACTTTTCTGCTCCGCTAACTGACAATCAATCGCAAATTTGGGGGGGGGGGGTCTATTTCTCTATTAGAGACAAGTATTACACACAATTTTTCTCATTATGATATACCTATATTTCTGTTTTCAATAAAGAATATAAATAAAAAAAATATATAATAATACACCTTTTTCATCATCATCATCATCAGCCCTTTTTAACGTCCCACTGCTTTGCACGGGCCTCCCTCAGTACGAGGGGGATCAGGCCATGGTCCACCGCGCTGGCCTAGTGCGTGTTGGCGGACTTCACATTCCTTTCGAAAACTTGTTAGGTTTTCTCAGACATGCAGGTTTCCTCACGATGTTTTCCTTCACCGTAAGACAAGTGGTAATCATGATATAAATGATTCGCACATGAAAATATCAGAGGTGCGAGACCCGGATTTGAACCCGCATCACTCGGTTATCTAAGCGACGCGTTACCGCTGGGCTACTACTGTCTAATGTCTGTCTAAAAATGTCTAATACACCTTTTTGAGATCTATTATTTATTATTCGTAAATTTAACACAACTTATAAACAACAAAATATAAAAAAAATTATACTTCTAACGACATCTATTGGCATTTATTGAAACTACTTTTTCTCCGTTCGTGATGAGATACAATTTTACAAACATACAAACTTTCGTATTTGTATGAATATTAAAAATGGTTGCAGTTTACAATCGCTTGACAGGACGGTGGCAATGGGAGGGAGTGGATGGGTAGGGGAGATGCTCCCTATTATCCCTATACTACTCCTATTACAAGGTAATTCATAGTTCATGAGAAAATAGACTTTGAATGTAGCACGCACCGACCGTTGGCCGCGGCACGCTCGCTTCGCTTGCGTTCGTTGTGGTCGTATATCTAACCTAACCTAACCTACCTAGAAAGAACGAAAAAAATAAGATAAACCATCTGAACCTATGTTATCCAAGACGAAAAAAAATTGTTTTTTACGATGAAAGCACTTTCACACATGTCCATAGAAACGCAGAACTAAATATGGCGGCGTTAAAATAGTTGACAGTGACATTTAAGTAATTCGACATATTTTTGACATAATGATCTTACGTCTTTGTCTCACATATATAAAATCCTATTGTTATCCTTCTCTCCCACGTTAAGTTTTTATTAATTTTCTCTAAAAATGTGAATTACCTTGTGTCGTGAGTGTTATTATTGTGATCAGTGAATAAACGCCTACTATATATATAAGTTTCACCCAATAACTCCTGCCAAGCGATTGTAAACCCAACCCTTAAAAATATACAAGTAGGTAAATTAGATACATATAATGGTACATGAGAATATACCTACTGTATAATATAGGTACATATAAAAAAATATACTTTTGCAGTAGGTACTTTATTCTTTGGCGAAGTCATGAGGAGACACCATTTCATGAAGAGTCAGTAGGATGTTATGTTTAAATTATAAATTATTACATTACAATAAACTATACAACTATTTCGTTTATTCTTTGCAAAAAAAACTTTGTACGAAACAAAAATACCTACTTTGAAGGACGTGATATCGTAAAATAATATCTAATAAAACTATTTGCGCATACAATATTTTGCTTTATTTTGTATAATTTAGACTATAAATAGGTACAATATGTCTACATTTACTAAAAATATATAAGCGGCACTTATTTTGAACATTTCTTATATTACGTCTTATTGAGAGTTAAAACTATCCTACGTCCTAGTACGTCAGTAGCTTGGTTAACAGTATTCTAAAAATAACCTACAATAAACACGTTATTAATATTTGAACGAATGGTCAAAAAGTAATAGGTATTACTTACATTTATCCAAGAAATACAGTAACAGCCTGCAACAGTCTAAACACTATATTATAGTATCTGAATTGAACTCAAAGTTATAAATATAATTTTCCTCTGAATCAACCGGTTCGAGCGAGTTCCAAGTGACTCATGAGTCATGCGAAGCTCGCGTCTGTTGATGTTGATTTTTTATCTACGTAATACGTAATAAGTAATTTAAAAAGTACTTATAACGTATTCCCAGATCAAAATTGCACAAGTTTTCTCTACAAATCAGTTAATTTAGTAAGTACATGATTTTGCTTGGCTTTCATTATATGTAACATAATCAAAGAAATTTTTACTATTTTAAATTTTTACTTTTTTCTCTGAAAAATAAGGGTTCTTCTGGGTAGGAGTACCTACATGTACATCTTACTAAATACTATGTTAAAATGAACTCCAGAATAAAAAGATTGTTTCGTCGTTATTTTGAAAAACACGGAAATATTCTGCGAAGTACTCTATAAATTTAAATATATAATAGTTATGTATATAATTAAGCAATTTTAGTAAAAATATGTAACTTTCCAATCGAATAACGGAAAACAAAGGTTTCCGTGACAAGGCAGATATAAAAGATGGATCCAGAGATTTAGATAGGTACCTACTCCCCCTACAACATACTTTTAGACTCCACTTTCTAAAAATATAAACGTTTATTAACAAACTTAACTATGGACCTTTTTACCTTCATTTTTCTAAAGTTTGAAATGGTATTTTTGCATACCACCTGCATAGATACAGGATGTCGAGACTCACCGGAACCTACCTATAGATACCTCATTATACATAATCATATTACACATACATATAAATAAAATTGAAATTTTCATATTAACAGCTTTTCTGTCTGTCTGTCTATCTGTTTATTCGTGCTAATCTCTGGAACAGCTGGACCGATTTGGACGGGACTTTCACTCGCAGATAGTTAATGCTAATAATTATAAGGAGTAGCTTAAGCTACTTTTATTTTAGAAATTTTATTTATTTTAACTAGTGGAACCCGCGGCTTCGCTCGCGCTAAATCATTGCTATTATTACATATAACATTTAAAAAAAGTCGCATTTCTAGCTATCTGGTTATTAATAAAAATTCTTCCATAATTGCGTACCTAATTCGTAATTATATATTTTTTGCATGAATATCTTAAATTTGAGCATAAGAAAGTCACTGCGCAGACTTGTATAGAATATTATTTAATATAATAGTAATAAAATAATGTTACAAAACCGCAGACCGCATGAGGATAAATTTTAGTACCTATCAGCATATTTTTAATAACAAACAACTCGAGATTCATCGAATTGAAGTTATAAAAAACACACTAAACGCTCTTATAAACGTAGAAGTTTCTAGATATGACGACAAGTTTGGCACAGTTTGTACTTTGTAGTGTACTTGTGTGTAGTACTTGCTGTGCCAGAGGTCGTAGGTTCGATCTGGGAACATTCATTTATTGAGCACGAATGCTTGTGATCTATTAATGCGTGTTTATATATTTTATTATATGTATGTCTTAAAGTTATATATGTATAGTGTATGTACTTTCCGGTATCTGTAACACAAGGCTCATAGCCTACCACGGATGACGGAACTAAATGGCGCTGTGTGAAATAAATGTCCCAACATATTTAACCCTAAGCCTAACCATCTAGCTAGACAGTCATGAATGAAATAAAAATGAATAATAAAGTACATGAATAGATTACTCTTGTGTACTATGTATGACTTTTGCTTCTCGTAGCTATTAAAACAATAAAAGTTGGCGCTGATTGGGTCAAGACGAACTGTGTTGCGAACACATGTTAGTAAGTCAGGACAAGTCATTAGTTATATATATTTGGTTTGTTTGTGTATGATTTTAAAGTTAGTGCAAATGGTACCTTCAAGTAAGTATACATTTAAAACAAACTACAGTTCTCGAGGCATAAGCTCAGCTTTGCATTTGTGTGAGTGATAGCTAAAAGCCAATAGCCGCGCATCAAAAACCAGTTAAAACGGGTTTAAACCAATCACGCAACGTCTATCCGTACCGTCGTGCCTATACGTACACTGAACTCACACAAATGCAAAGCTGACCTTATGCCTCGAGAACTGTATCTCACTTTGGTTATGCGAGAATTACCGGTAAAGCATGTACTTCACTATAACCCAACTCCGTCCTCCTCCTGCTCCGAACCTCATCCGTTTTACTGGGACGCCCCAACGGCGATGATAAAGCCGCAACTGCCAACCGCCGACACCGAGATGGGCTTATCAGCGTGGCCTCGTCCGTTGGCCCATCCAACGCTAATGAGCCCCCCACCGCTAATTTCGCATCCAGTACTTGGTGATGAAATTAACATATAAGTATGGACATCAACAACAGTGACGACACTTATCATGTCCAAATATTGCTAAGAACATCCATATTAAACGCAATAACAATAAACAAATTGTTAAATAAAAATGAAAAATGTCTAACTTACCAAAACTACAAAGTTGTAAATAGAAAAATTATAAAGCTGCTGCGTAAAAGGCGATCTAAAATGAAATGCGCTATGAGTCAGAGACAAAATGTATATGTATACGTATCTCCGACTGCATAAGGGTCGTTCAAGTATTACGTAACGCAAATTTTGAAAATTTTTGACCCCTCCTCCCCCCTATGTAACGCGCCGTAACGTTATCCTCTTACCCCACCCCCTCCCCTCCATAAACGTTACGTAACACCCAACTGAAAAATTTTACCCAAATTTTACAATTATGCTGCACAAACTACCGGAAAGTCGCTATTATTCATATATTTATTTAATAAATAATCACACATAATTTAATAAGCATTTGCTTAATATTCAAATATGTATATTAAATGGGCTCAAAGTCCTAATAAACATTTTCTTAAGATTAGTACTTTTTTTTTTAATAAAAAAACAATGCTACGTAACGCGTTGTTCGAAGCCCCCTCCCGCCCTTGTAACGCATCGTAACGTTCTACAAGACAACCCCCCTCCCCCCAAACTGCGTTACGTAATACTTGAACGCCCCCTAACACTGTTTTTTTTATGGCACAAAGGGGGCAAACGGGCAGGAGGATCACCTGATGGGAAATGATCACCTCCGCCCATGGACATCTGCAACACTACAGGGCTTGCAGATTTTTTTTGCCTCCCTTTCCTGAAAGGCGTTGCCGGCCTTTCAGGAAAGGGAGGGAGGGAGGGAGGAGGGAAGAGGGAGGGAGGAGGAATGGGGAGTGGGCTTACCGGACGCACTTCACGCGGGTCTTCTGTGAGAGAGTGGTACTACACGGGGCGAGCCGGCCCATTCGGCTGCTACCCGAAGATAACAAGTATGGCACTACCACTTTTGAAAATTACCATGTACGTTAGCGATAACATTAAAATACAATTTTAAGAGTTTTTTTGTAATGATTGAATTATTTTTTTTATTTAATAAAGAAGAAAGAAAGCATTTCAATTTAAAATGAGAATTGATGCAAGGGTGAATGTTTATTTTGACTGGACTGATGTCTCACTCAGGCGTTTGGTTGGTTCGGGTAATGAAAATAGGTGAAAATATTAAAAGTGCAATGAGATTAGTTTGAACCACATATACTTGGTTCTTCATCTATCATTGGACTATAACTACATTACTTATGACGATATTGGTATAGCGTGGGTGAGAAAGACCTTGAACATCTCACATTTATTATAAGCAATAATAACCTATACAAGCTACGAGTATCTACGAACGTACACATTTACTCTATGTGTAGGTATATTAGTTCGCTATTTTATGAATATTTTATACCTAAACCTCATAAAAAAACCGTGGGAATAACAAAACAGAGCTGTGTATGTTAAAGTCGTTGTTAGACATTTAATTTTACTTTAACTACTTTAACTTTTTTTTAACTTACATATTTGTCGTTTAGCATACATTTAGTATCTTGAAGGTTTCTGATATACATAACATTAACATACGAGTAGTTAGCGCATGGACTTCATCTGTATTCGGTAAACCTAAAATTTATTATCACTACACAGTATAAAACAAAGTCGCTTTCTCTGTCCCTATATCCCTATGTATGCTTAACTATGTACGCAACGGATTTTGATGTGGTTTTTTTTAAATAGATAGAGTGATTCTAGAGGAAGGTTTATATGCATAACTAGCGGAACCCGCGGCTTTGCCTGTGCTAAATCTAGGGAAGAGCCCAAGCAAAGCGAGGGCGAGTCGCTAGTACTTAATAAAACAGGAACAGCTAATGAGTAACTTAAATTACATCATAATTACGTAATATATGTTATTTTTGTAATATACGTATTACGTATATTGTATGTGTAATAGTAAAAAAAGTGTTTTGTTAAGCTTTAACATACTATTTCTTGTGTGGTTAGCAGAATAATGTCTAGGGTTTCTTGAGTTATGACAAAATTTTATATTATATGTTATATTAGATACATGGGCGTTTAAAATTAAATCAACTTCAACAAAATTAATACATAATAAAACAACAAACAGTATAAATATATTTAATGCCAAAAATAGAATAGTCACGCTATGTATCTTTTGATCGAATCAACTCGTCATTAACTGCATCACAATTCGTACTAGTGTTCTGGAAATCATATGTCTGGGCCAGTCCAGAATCAAAGTTTGAAATATCTTTAAAACTCATTACAGCTCCTGACTCATCAGAGCTGTTTTGTACATTACGCGACACATCCAGCTCACTCCTCAACTGCTGGATCGAATGGATCACTTCACTCTGGAAATTCATATTCAATCTATACAGCTGTTCCGAATGCTCCTTTTCCTTTCTGATTTCATTTTTCAGATGTGTATCTTTAAATTTCTCAAATTCGGTCATTATTCTCACTTTCGATTCGTAAATATGTTGCACCATAGATACTAAAGCAAATAACTTCTCTATTACCTTATGTTTTACTTCTTTGGATATATTTGGATCTGATTCAAGGTCCGACTTAGCATCTAAAGCCAAGTCGTTGGCTGACGATGGAAAATTAAGCAGCGACTTTGAATTATTCCCGTTGTTGCTTTTAGGCGGTGGATTATCAATTTTCGGAGACTTTTCCTTTTCAAATTTCTTCGATGTAAATGCACCGTGTGAAACGACTTCTGTAAATACTCCTGAACTTGGTTTGTTTGACTGATACTCCGCTGACTTCTTATTCGCTTTTTGTAACAACTCATTGCTTTTTTCTTTCTGCTTATCGTAATTTGTCTTGTGTAAAACTTCTTCAATGACCTTTTCGCCTGGTTTGTCATCTTTGTCTTTGCTCTTGAACGGGCTTCCTGTTCTGTTGCTAAAGTTAGTGACGTTAAATTTAGACATGTCTGCTCCTGATAAGGGTTGTTCGAAAGTTGTAGGTCAGTGAACTAATTTTCTATCAATCACATAACTCTGTCCACCCAGCGTGGTGACGATCGGAGAACTAAACTGTTAGGTAGTATTGAACGACTTCGATCTCCATATGAGTGTAGGTTTCGCTCCATAGTTTTGGTTCGTCAGCGCTTCCTAAGTGTGGCAATGAATTTATGATTACGTTTGAGCCAAAACCTACTCGCGTAGGCTCAAATGCAGTTTGCATTGAATACTGTTGACGTTGTCACGCTTGTTCAAATGTTTAAATAAGAAATAGAACGGCGTATTTGTAAAGTATGATGTAATTGAAAAACTGGTTTTGACGACGAAAATTAGTTTTTTATCGTTTCCGACCGATACTATGTACAATGTACATATATCTAAAGTACATTCGTTGGTTGAATGTTTAATTATTATTAAGCTAAAGATATATAAAATAAAATTCTGAGTCGAATCTGTACTGTTATATTTAAAATTAATTATTTATTAATGAATCATTACTTTTTTAGGAGTATTAATTCTACCAATATTAAACAAAACACTATAGTTTTCTACTAAACCTTGATTCTCCTAGACTAGCGCTCACCCTCGCTTGGCTCGGGTTCGTCCCTAGATACTTCCTGTCACATTTAAACATTGTAGCAAAAAAAATGAATGAATTTCGGACAACTCCTTAATCGCAACTCCTTGTCGCACCGCGCGACGTATAAAATCATCTTTATATGTCGGTTTTCGATACTTCGTGATGAGTGAATGAGTGACCTTTCACTTTTATATATTTAGATTAAAAATAATGTAAGATATTTCTTAATCTTTTATTTGTCTCTTAATTTCTAGGTTGAGCCGTTATTTTAAAATATTACAATATTAGAGCACAACATAAGGAAAGACTCGACCAGGGATGTTTTTTCCACCTAAGCTTGTTTATTCACCGCATAAGATGAATATTTACTATAAACATGGAGTCAGGCACGTACCTATTATGATGACTAAAGAAAATTTTAGTCCAGTGGTTGGACACTCGCTTAGGAATAGGTAGACTACATAATACATAGTATAGATACATAGATGTTAGATGGGTATAATGAGTTTAATATCTCTTACTTGAAAGGTGGTTGATCCCTAAAATATAATTTTATTCATATTTTCACTCCCTTGGGGGATCAATGATCATTTCCGGGATAAAACTATCCTATGTTCTTCATATGGGTCTCCTGTATTTGAATTCGTACCAAATTTCATCATTCAGGGGATTTTTAGTTTATCCATTACAAAAAAAATATGTTTCTCTTTGTAACATTAGTAGTTAGTATGTACTTGTGACGTTGTATAAATTTGGATAAAGCTAAAAACTAGCGTTGGTAGCGTAAAGTTTAGCAGCCGCCTTACAACCCTCCCACGAGTCACGAACTACATAACAAGGTGAATTACAAGTTGTCTTCTAATTATTTATTTTGGGTTGTTGGGTGACATTTGAAATGTTAGAGACGACTCTACCTTAACCTCATTACTCATAACGCTACATTATCACTATAGTATTATATATTACCGGCGCGGGCGCAGAACTGCTACGCATACTAATGTAACCTATAGCCAACGAATAGTTCCGCCATTGGGGAAAGTGATTGCACATTGTTTTCAACTATTGAGTTTATAATGAAAAGTGCGGATGAAATTTTAATTAATGTAAAGCAGAGAGAGTAGAGCAATTATTATGTTTTTTTTATTAACTAGCGAGTTCATCCCTACGTTTAGATTTTTTGAACGGAACCCTAATTCTTATTCTAAAATAAAAAAAGAAGTTATCTTATAAAAACAGCTATGCGCTAGAGAAAGTCCCGTCGAAATTTGGATCGGTCCAGCCGTTTCGGAGATTAGCAAGAACAGAAAGACAAACATTTTATAAATTATGGTTATATTAGGAGTACTATACTATACTAATAATTTAATATGTAATATTTTTAACGTCCTACTGCTAAGATGGATCTTCTTTCAATATGGGACCAGGCTGGCCTAGTGCGGGTTGGCTTCTTAAGTTATCTCAGACATGCAGGTTTCCTCACGATGTTTTCCTTCACCGTAACAATAATTCAATATAATTTATATTTAATAGAAAGCTGTTATTTTGACGTTACAAACGAACACTTATTTTTTTTTAATTTGTATGTTAGATACATATTAACACATACTTATTATTAAACCTGTCTTTGTATTTTATTAGCGAAAAGGGACATAACACTATAGTCTTTGTGTCTGCTTACCTATCCTTATCATTGTTGCATTGCCAGTATCAAAATTAAAAAAAAATATGGGATGGTCTACAAGAATCACGGTTTACTCATATATTATTTTTTACTCTATCGAGTGGTAATATACTGTAAAGTAAAACAATGCATAATAAAACTCTATCAACTGTTGATAGTCCGAGCTTCAGCTGGATTTGAAGTAACATATTTTGTTTATGGATATTGCAATAATAAATACGTGATACAGGAGATTGGCGATACGAAAGTGGATGGTGTCTTGTTTGATTATAATTTACCAATTTTCAATAAAAATAAAAATATTAGAACGGAATTCAATTTAGTGACTAAATCAGATATCAGGTCAATTTTTAAATACTGTTTGTACTTAAATCGGAAAATTTAAAAAAAAAATATAATTATTAAGCCTCGAAGGTTATAAAAATATGTGGGAATCAATATTTTATTCACTTACTTAAGAACATAGTACGAGTATACAGACAATGTTGTTTGAATTATTAGGGCGAGCGAAGCGAGTCCTAACTCTATCCCACAACCTGAGCATTTTGTAGTACACTTTACTGAAAAACTATCACGTCTATGGATTTGTGCTTTAACATAGTAATTAAACTTCATATCTAGATGTGTTATCTATCAAACAAAATATGAATATTAACAATTTCGTGTTGTATCTGTTTAAAACCAAAGAGTTAACATCGCTATTACATTATTACCCTTTAGAAAAACTACGCGAGCTCTCACAAAGCTCAGCTTTTTGCTAGTTTTTAGTTCACCCAAGTGGTTGAAAATTTATCATCATTATAGGTTCATCAACATCAGCTTATACATATTGTGTACTTATTTATGACTTGACAAAACTTTTTGATAATATTAAAGCTCAAAAATAATCGTTTGACAAACAAAGGCATTAAACTATTTTGTTTAGAACAGATCTCTATTTATCTATCTATACATTGATCAATTTTCAGTGTAGTAAAATTTAGAATTATACTTATTAATTAAATTTATAACGTAGTACATTCATATTAGGATGTCAGACATGATGCTTTTCAGTCAAGATCATGTATTTAACAATACTCATTGTCGATATTATCTCGTAGAGTGACAAGTTCAATGATAGCAATTTAAACACCATTACGTATGCAAACGGCGCGTGCAATACGTCTGCTCCTCCATACCAAGCAGTACCCTATAAAATGTTTCCGTCCCCTTTTATCTTCTACCAATGAGTATTGAAACAACAAGGACAAAACATCTGGATCATACCAAAGACGAACCAGGGCATAGTGTCACAAACAACAGAAAAGGCGCCCTGAGCTCATGCTTCTAAAACGACTACATATCAAACGATGACATTAGAACATAGGCCTTTTTAGACATGGAACGAATGGGTGAATCCGAATCAAATAGCTTTCCCTTACACTTCTACCAGTCAAAAGGAAAAGATCGTAAGTACGCAATTGAGCGGTACATACCAAGACAATCCGTACCGGAACTGCAAACAACGCGCTGAATTTGAAATAGCTGTATAAAAGCCATTGGGTCCTTGTGGAAACTATCACAATCTCACCAACCGTTCTCAAGTGAACACAACGAATCAGAAAAGAAAAATGGCAGCGAAAGTGTTGTGTATAGCTCTCGCATTATTCGGGACGGCTTTGGCCCAGCCCTCAAAACAAGGATTCTGGAAGGGAACGCCCATGGACGGCATGGTCGAGGAGATGAGATCCGGTTGCGTGGAAGGATCTGACCCCACCGCTTGCATCAAGTACAAGGTCATGTCCTTATTAGACAGTATCTTCAAGAAAGACACATTCCAGGTAAAGAAAGTAAATTTCTCCTTCCATTTCGCTTAATATAGAAAGAATTTACATTTTAAATATATTACAGATCTCCGACGCTGTGGAAGTAACAAAGAATGATGCAGCTGAATCAACTGCTCGGTCCAGCGGTGACTTCATGGATACCATTGAAAGTTACATCCAAACTCATGACGTTACTTTCCAACTACCCATCGCTGATACCAAGGTGACTGTCAGCCCTAGGAATCTTGAAAATGATGAGCTTAGCCTGAACATCAAGTTCAACAAGGATGGTGCCCGCTCTGTTGGTGAAGCTCGCAAGGCTAAGCTCAAGAAGATCATCGTTCCCATCCTTGTGTTCGTTCTCCTCAAGGCCATGACCCTCATCCCCTTGGCTATCGGAGTACTCGGTCTGAAGGCCTGGAACGCCCTACAACTGTCTTTCTTCTCTTTCGTCGTATCCGTCGCGTTGGCCATTTTCCAACTTTGCAAGAAGGTGAGTTAAATAATTAATTATTTTAATAAAAACTAATTTTAAAGAATCTTTTTGCACAATTATATTTAAAATGCACCTAAATTCAAAGCACAATCATTTAACTTAAACTAGCACCCTATGCCTTAGCACAGTCTGCAATATTAACTTTATTCTGGATCTCCAAGATCCAACACTAACTAACTATCAAATTCTACCCTCGAGTAACGTTGTAGTTTACCCAGATCGCTGCGGACAACTCGCACCCGCAGATCGCCGCACATGGACCCTGGGATGCTGCATATGCTGCATCTCGCCACAGGAGGGAAGCTGAACCTCAGGAACTAGCTCAGGAGCTCGCTTATAACGCTTACCACTAAACAAAATAAGACTTAATGAGGAATGAACCACTTAGACCTATCTAGTATTAAGCTTCACGACGACCCTCACTTCCAGGACTTCGAAACGATAACCGACAACCGTCTGTAAGATTTCATCGATCTAACAAACGAGTAAAAACCAAATAGGTTTCTAGAAACCATGTATGTAAATAGTGTGGAAATAATTATTTATTTAATTGTGCGAGTGATTGTGGTGTGTGATTGTTATTTATTGTTTAAATAAATCATTTTAAATAAATTGTTATTTTATTTTACTTTTTAATAATAAAATAAAATGTTAAAAAGTCTCTAATAAATTAACAAATCATGAAAATTCTTATGTAATATTCTTTCCTTAGATAATTCATCACCATTAATTATTTTTTTTAAATTAAATGAGTATGTGAAAAGTATTATATCTCTTTTTAGCGTTCTTATTTGTATTACACTAATCTAAGTATCATTTATTTCCATACATAGGGATGTATATAATTTATTTTAAACAAACTATTTAATATTTTTATTATAATTATTTGTAATTTTCTTTATTTTAAATAATGATGACAAAAATATTATTAGAAAATTGTTTGTGAGGAAAAGAAATTTTAAGTAGAATTAAAAATCTGCGCACAACTTTTTGCATTACTTTCTCTGTTGGAAAGTTTTATTAATTTTCCTCACACGTATCTCAGACGTCGATTGTATATTTTAATGACGTTCGATTAAATGGTTTCACGAAACTTAATGTTGGTAAACCTAATAGCTTAGTTACTAGTTTTAGTTTAACCCAGATTGAAATGTTGCCATATTAGTCCAGTTATTAAAGACATTAAATGGGGATTTATTTATTAATACTAAATTAGAACTATCCTTAACCTTTTAGAGCTTTTTTGTACTTTTTTTACTTACCTTGGGTAGGTTACTAAATCTAAAAATATTATCGATACACTATACCTATAGTAATTACAATTCTCTTCTGACGACGAGAAAACCACAGGTAAGATTTATTAATCAATAACAAACATACATAAGGTATTATAGCTAGTTACCTTGGTCAAAATATATAATATATTAGATAGTCATATATTGGTCAATTTTTAGAAAGAAAAATATATCATCTTTGAGAAATCTACACAACCGTTACGTAACCGTTACGTAAACGGAATAACGGCAGAGCAAGGCAAGAAGAGCTAAGAAAATTACTTAAATATATATAAACATGTTTTTTTTATTTATTAGTCTGTACAAAACCAATATACGTATAAATCATTAGCTCTACTCATTAGAGTTTGAATTGTTATACGTTTGTTATCATAAAAAAAACTACTTTTGGTTAACTATATCTAATTACGACCTCGTCGCTTCGTAGCGGTGTAGCAAATTTAATTATTAATGCCATATCCGAAGTTTACTTTTTCTAAGCCTACATTCTACCAAACTTATTAAAATACATAATTTTAAAATAAGTTTTTCATAAATATATTTTATAAATTTTGTTTAAATATTAAATATTTATTATATATATTAATTATATTATGATATTTATAATATTCCTCGTTTGAATTTTTCCTGTTTGTCAAATATATCCCTATTAGGATATTCAAAAATATGATATATATATATTTGAGACCTAATTTTAAATATATTAAAAAGCATAGACAAAAGTTCAGTAAGTCTTTCCCCTCTGATAAGTGTAAACCATAGATTTTTTAATATCTAACTATAGACCATAAATGATTATGATTAATAAAGAAATCTTATTCTCCTTGAACCATTAGTATTAAAAAAATATCTATATATTATGTATATATGTAATATGTGTATCTTAAACGGTCGTAACTCCGTAGCTGGCACTGGGTATCCATGTGTACAAGCTCTACGCGCATAGTCCAATCTTTCATAATACCTTCAATGATAAATAACAGTGACTTCTTTACATACTTTTAAACAAATATAATTATGTCTTTTTTAAATTATAATCAAAAGGCAAAGATAAACATTCTTATAATTTCGTAGCCACAAGGCAATAGGTGTAGTGGTAGGGCTTATAATCTCGATGTGCTTTTTACTTCCATTTTACGGGAATTATAGAGTAGGTACGTAATATTTTATAGTGTAAATAAATTAAATTACCGAATACAAAATAAATTTATTGCTGTCGATAAAATGAAAATATTACCTACAGCTTCTTATTATACTTTTAAATTTAGAATATTGAATTATACTTAATATCTAAATAAATAAAATAGATATACACTTAACAATGCCTACTCGTATATAGTAAGTATAGTGGCTTTTCTTTTTAATAATATAACTTAAGAATTGGTTAAATTTTGAAGCTTACCACAAAGAGGCAGAGAAGACGTCTGTTACGTACAAAAATATTAAATGAATCATAATAGCTTTAATAAAGTTCAATGTCATAGATAGAGTCCGTTACAAATTGCTCTAAGTTTCATGATTTTTCATATTAATGACCTATAATGTGTTAATGCGTTTCTACTGAGGGCCTCATTGTGATTCAGCAGGAGGCTTAGGATGCCATAGCCATAGCCTGTAGCCTGCTGACCCACTGGCCACGCGCTAAGGATTGACGTTTGTAGCGATCGATTAAACATAAAGGTACTTGCAGACGGGTCGAATTAACAGTATTGTGCAGTAATATATTTAATCTAATACGACTATAAATAGGCAAATCAAAAAATTTTTCTTTGTTTAACCTTTTTGTCCTTTTTTTAACTTTATTTTTGTAGAGCTTTTATAAATGAAACTCATTTCAAAATAGATTTTTATATAGGTTCATACCTACTTACACAGTACAGTAGGTATGAATGTAAGCTTTATCATTTTTAAGAGTTTTAAATTTTTCTATAATGATCACGGTGGAACTTTGACCACTTGGCGAACGCTAGCATAATTTCAGAACCCTTGATTTCTTTGAATAACATCGAAATACCTTTGAAAGTAAAAAAATATATTTAATAAAATTATCCTTTGAGTTATATTACCTATATGTGCAATATAATTCTTAATTGAATACCAACAAAAAGTATAAATTCTTTATGTAAAAAAGATAAAAGTTTTCTTTCAAATGAAAATAAGCTTTTAAGATAATATTTTACATTCTCTACTTACTCGTGAGACATTGCTTAAAAAATTAAAAAGCTCTGTGAAAGAAGCCTTAGCTTATGATGCATAAAGAAAGAACAATGACTTTTATACCAATAGTATAAAGTTAAAATTGAAAATGTAGAAAGATATATGAGAAATACTTTAAAGAATAAGCACAGCAAAGTATGCCACTGTGTACGAGAGTCATCTAATGATTTGGTTCTCTCATTACCATGGCGGTCACGGTGCACAAGTAGACCTGTAAGCATTACCTAACGCAGAATATGTGCTGAAGAATGTTGGAATTCGAACTAATATATTATGTAAAATTTTGTTATATGGTTGAAATAATATAAATTCTGGCCTCAAAGGGTCCCTAAAGTCTGTTATACCAACGCCATGATAATATGTCGGATATATCCGGATAAATTTCTTTAGTATAATAAAGATTATTTATTTATTTTAACACTTAATTATAGTATTTTTGTGTGTAACTTTTTTTGTAGTTGTTTTTAATTGTTTTCAAATATCTGAAGTATCCTTAACTATAGGAATTAGAAAATAGTTCAATGTGTAAACGAAACATCAAATCAACATAATTTCAACATAACTTTAACCCCTTAAAAATACAAAATTTCTAGATTCAATTTAAAGTAACAGAAAAAAAAATTTTTTCGAACTCTACCAAAAAGCTTCACGAAATGAATAATTAAATAATTAGATGCTTAAAAATTCTAGGGCCTAGGAAATTCTAGGGTATATCGCTAGTGTTGTTATAATGTAGGAATTAGTTCATAAACACTTGATCGTAGCCAAACGGAAGTGAAACAGTAATTTCACAATCCGGACATGGCGCATGCTAATGGCGGCGCGGAACGCATACGAAGTGATCAACCCTTATTGCATAACAAGCACACGAGCTTTTTATTAAACTACAAGTTTCACTTTCCTAGAAAAATATTCTAGTTTATATAATGTTTGTTTGTTTACGTAAAAGTGTAGATTTGAGGTCCGAAAAACTTTTTTGCATCCCATTATTTTTATTTCTATATAGCTAAGATGGGGTAATAATACCAGGGGGTATATAAATAATACCTTTATAAATTGGCTAAAATAAACAGTTCAGTACCTTTTCTGTAGTGTTTTTTGTTTTCAACCGACTTTAAAAGGAGGAGGTTCTCTATTCGGCTGTATATTTTTCTAGCGGTTCGTCTAGATACGCTTTGGCCTTTGACAGTTACTATAGATTTCTCAGAAATTATAAATTTTCCCACTGTAAGAGATACCTACTCTATATTATGATCCGGATAATAAAACACTTTTTAAATGAAAAATAAAGCTAATAAATTTACTATTTTTAGTTGTTGTTTAGATTTACAGAATTTCTTAAAAGTCAACTTCAAAAAACAACTTCAAGTATTTAATTAACATCATTATAACAATCTAATAAATTTTAAATTCAATTACATACATAACATACATACATTTCTCGTGTCCGTTTTTTAAGGGAATGTATTTTTTTTAGATTTAAAAACGCAATTAAATTTAAACTTAAGAGGACAGTGGTAGCCCAGCGGTAACATGCTCGCTTAGATAACCGAGTAATGCAGGTTTAAATCCGAGTCTTGCACCTCTGACATTTTCATATGCGAATCATTTCTAACACAATTACTACTCATGCATGGGTCGTTAAAAAAGGATGAATACTTTATACACTACAGACTACATGCTACTGAAGTACCAGATGCAATAACTTTAAATCATATCATAAAATACAATTTCAAACAGTATTTAATCTCGAAACTGCCAATAAAAGGCCCTAAGGGGTAGTTGCGTATTTTACTTTTAGTCTTGTTTTATACTAGCGACTCACACTCGCTTCGCTCGGGTTCTTCCCTATATTTAAGTCAAGTGAATAAAAATTAAAGGATAAACTGGTTATTGTGGGTTATCCTTAAGAGATACACATATACCATCTCGAACTTTTTTGTAGACCTTTTTAAGGTGTACTGTAGTAAATTATTTTGATCTATCTCGTAGAGTTTAGACAGCGTTTGCAATGTAAGCGTAGACGATGTGCTTATTTACTACATCACATTAGAAACTTCTAAAATTATCAGTGTTTCTCAACTATATTATGCATGTATTATGCTTACATATACCTAAACATTGCTCTTGAATCACTCTTTCTATTAAACAAACCGCATCAAAATCAGTTGCGTAGTTTTAAAGATCTAAGCATACACAGGGACAGACAGACATCGGGAAGCGACTTTATTTTATATTATGTAGTGATGAAGTGAAGTATACTGCAAGGTCTTTCTGTTTATATCCCTGCTTTATTTTTAGTCAAAACTTTAAGTACCATTTACAATTTCATTAACGTATATGTAAGAGTATAAGAATTAATATAACTTGGATAAAAAAAAATTCGGACAAGTGCGAGTCAGACTCGCGCACCGAGGGTTCCGTACAAACCTGTACGGAACGGTGTATGAGTAAAGGGGTAATAAGTTTAAAATTATTAAAAATATTTTTATTATATGATGTAACTAAAAATTTATGCTTTTCGCAATTTTTCCTTTATCTGTGTTATAAGACGTTGCTTCGTACCAAATTTCAAGATTCTGAGTTCACGGGAAGTACCCTGTAGGTTTTGATTCCCTTGCGAGTGTCGAAAATTTGCGGCATAAACGGGAGTATCTTTTGATCGCGTTGACTTAGAAGTTTGATTTTTTCACAGCTCCAAGAGACCATAGACTTGAGTATTTGATATGAATTTCAGCTTGATACCTCCACGCGTTCCTGAGAAAAAAGGTCTTGACAGACAGACAGACAGACAGACAGACAGACGGACAACAAAGTGATCCTATAAGGGTTCCGTTTTTACCTTTTGAGGTACGGAACCCTAATTAACTTGTTATAAGTAACACTTATTAACAATTCTAACTTATTATAAGAAAAATAGTTATCCTCTGGTAAGTCTGGACAAATCATCGTCACCAAAAGCAAATAAAAATTTAATTTATATAGCTCTTATGTAAATGGATTAGAAGATGAAGAGAAAAAAACTCCTTTAAAACAATGCACGTAATAGTAATTATTCAGTATTACAGTCACTCATCGGAAAACTTCAAAGAAATTGTAACACGTTATTTAACTAAAACAACGTAATTCCAAAATAATGGTTATATAAACGGTTCGCTTTGAATATAAATGACCAAATTTCTTTACAAACACTGAAATGATTGATTCGTATGTACCGACAGACGGTGAGAGCTGTCTCCTTTTGCATGCCAATGCACTACTATATAACAAATCTTGTCACTTCAAGTGTGCAATGTCGTCACATCGAAAATATTTCTATTTCTTTTGTCATAAAACGTTAGTTAGAAGCAACGTAATGGGGTTTATAGCTTAAATATGTTATGATATTATCGATAAAACTGCAGTCACTCTCACAACCAGGACTTTCTTAAATGAAATTAAATAGTTTGCCAAGTATGAAAGCGATTCGTATGCCACACACGCGTTTGCACCGCGTGCCTTGCCGCCCAAAGGATCACATATAAAAACCAAGCCCATTGAAAAATTAAATCATTGTTGTTCCATTAACCGGCCGGGCCGAACGTCTAATTAATCAAATCTAATGACAAAGTGAAAATAACGAAAATGAAGTGTCTTTGCCTTCTCCTGGCTTCCGCGGCCCTCGTACACAGTTACGCTATACAGGACAATGAGATCGAAACATCTCGCTTAAATACCAGTGACGATCTTCTAAACAGTGTGATTAGTGATTGTTTTGAAGCTGAAAACCCAACGGCATGCCTTAAAGTGAAAGTCCTGTCGTTCTTAGACACTAAGCTCGGTGTAACATCGGAGTCTGCGAGAGCTTTCGATGATAAGAACATTGACAAAGTGATCTTTGACCGTGTTGGAAGAATCCTGAACAACAATGAAATTAAAGTTCAGTTACCTGAGTTTATCTTCCAAAATGCCGAAATCTCGTATCGCGCTGACAGAGGATTTGATGTAGATTTCCCAAAAACTGATGATGATAATGGAGAAGGTAGTTTCTAATCACATTCTTAATGTTTGAAACTAAAAGTTTTGATTTAATTAAAATTCTTTTACTTCCAGCTCGCGGCATTTTAAAGAAGAAACTTCTGCTGCCAGTTCTTCTCCTTCTCAAGTTGAAGATGAAGGCTCTCATGCCTATCCTCTTAGCCATCGTCGGTATTAAGGCTATAAAGGCACTCATTCTGAGCAAGCTGGCCATCACTCTTGTCGTTGGATTCCTCGTGTACAATTTAATCATGAAGAAAGGAGGTAACTAAATACATTTTTTGTTTAAAATTGCCAAGTTTTAATTACTTGATAACTTTATTTTCTTATTCTTAATGTTTCAGCCATGCCAATGATGATGACACCTACAGAAGCACCAGCACCTCAATACGGTCCCCCGGCGTCCCAATACGGGCCCCCATCCACCGCTGCTCCTCAAGATTCTTACAACCCTCAATGGGAACCAGCTAGCTCTGGACCTTATGCTAGGGTCTGGGATCCCTCTCAACTCGCATATAGCAGTTACTACCCTGGTGACTCAAGTGCCTCATCCTCAGCGAACCAATCACCGAGCTACTCCAGCGTGGCTTCCATCTCATCGTCATCTTCAGTGTCATCACCCACCTACTAAACCTAAATACCTCACGTTGTAAATATGTAACGCCCTCACGAACGAAACGGATAGTGTTTAGATAGTTTATTTATTGACTATTTATTTCTTTATTTATAACACAATAAATGAACTGATGTTTTCATGTTCAAGTTAATTTATTTATTTAAAAGAAAAAATTATGAACCTCTTATTGTCACTGAATATTATACCCGAAAAAAGATTATGTCTGAAAGATTAAATTATTACAAATTTTGTTGTAAGAATGATCAATGTTATAGGAGAAAGAAATATACATAATACAGCTTTAAGAACCATTAAATTTATCGTAGGAGATCCCAATTTATGAGTACCTATTAAAACTACTAAACTACTTCAATTTAATGTTTTAGCCAGCAAGTACCTACATGATGGCATTTCTACAGTTCTTTTACTTTCTTTCTATTGATACTAAGTTGTCACCTGAATAGTATTCTTATACTTCAAAAAATAAAAAATATAAAAATAATTTCATTTACAATGTCAAATATTCGCGAACCTAAGAAAGTATTAATATAAAAATATTTATAAAATATATTAAAATATTATGGCCTCCAGCCAAATTTTTTTGTGAGGGGCCTACTACATAGATCTGAGATCTTACTTTTGACTTTAAAGGGCCTTAATTCTTTAGCTTGAAATTTCTATACTTTTTCAATTAACGGAATTGTTTTACTGATGCAACCAATATAAATATAAGTATAAGGTAGCTACTAAGTTCCACTTAGAAAATAAGTACATACATACCATATTATAACGCATAAAGTACCTCAATAACCGTGTAACCTATTTTGAAACAATACTTCAATAAATTCTTTATGAATATAAAGTACACTATATGAGTTAAGTTGACAGCCTTATTAAAATAATAAAAATGTGAAAATGTTGTTTATCGATCTCACTTCCTTTAGACAATCAATCGGCAATTCGATGTACCTATATACTCGTAATTCTCCATGTAAATTATTCGGCAAAAGTACTACCTAATCTATACATCTCTTCATCTATAAGTACATCTCTTCATCTATAGATCTCTTCATCTATAGATATATAAATAAAATTAGGAGTGTCTGTTTTAACTCAAAATTAACAGCTTTTCACTAAATGCATGCAAAGTATGTAGGTACGATACTAGCAACAAAAACCCAATGTTTTAAATTTTTGTCTGTTTGTTCGGGCTAATCTCTGACACAGCTGGACCGATTTTGACAGGACCTTCACTCGCAGTTAGCTAATGTTATAAGGCGTAACTAAGACTTACTACTTTTTAACCGACTTCAAAAAAGGAGGAGGTAGAAATTTTATTTATTTTAACTCGCCGAAACCCGGGCTTCGCTGACGCTAAGCCTACGGAGCAAAGCTAACTCGCCTTTTAAATATGTAATAATTAAATTCAGTTTTTCTGTACATTTTAGATTACAAAACTGACACTATACCTATGTGTATATCATAAGATACACTACAAAAAAGAACATTGTAGGCTTTATATAATGGCATAAACAAAAATCTGTAATTGCAGTTTGTCCTAGAGTACAATTACATTTACTTTTTTATCTATCTAAAACGTACCTAGACGAAGCACCGATATTTAAGGACGCATTCGAGTCAAGCGAGCCGAAGTCGCTAGTAAATAGTAAATATCAATAAAAGCCAAAGAAGTCAAAGGGCAAATAAAACTCAAAATCCAATAAGTAGGTATTTGTATTTTGACTTTATTATTATTACAGTAGAATCAGAAGAACAGCAAGAGTATCATCATATAGTGTTAAAAACCAGTACAATGTGGAAAAGTGGAAAAATATTAAAACTATCAGATGTACGGTACGGTTCATTATTGTCACGATGTTTTGTTACTACGATCTATAGAAGTGTCGAAATGTGAAATATTTAGTGAAAACGGTTTTAATATGTATGAAAAACTACATTTAAAAAATGCAGTTAATAATGTTAATGGTTTAAATAAAAATACTGTAACAGAAAACAAAACAAATAAAGCCATGACACTGAAACCTATGTAGATGGGTTTTTGGATCAAAAAGAAGGATCGCTTGGTTTAAAATGGCAACAAGTACTTAAATAAACTTAGAATACTAAAAGACTATGAATATTGATGTATTAATAATAATTGCATTTATACATTAAACTATCGACGAACTTAATAGTTTGTAAAGGAAATGCCGATCATATCTAGTCATTATTCCAGACAGATCGTAATTAGTCACCCAAAGCAAAATTTTATCATCTAGTCCGAAGTTCAGTTTGTTTACATAAGTTATTGAAATTATAAACATTATTTATAAAATTACAAATCATTATGATAATGAAATACCAGGAAATGTTAGATGAGTAAAGTGACTAACTAACTATTGCCGAATGGTATAGTCATTCAGAATTATAGTGGCCTTCGGAAAATATAAGATTAAAAGTAGCAAAAGTAACAGTAGTATGTTAATAGAGTTATGTTATTGATTGATTAAAACCTATTGTTTTTTTATTATTTATTCACTAAATTTCTTCTAATCCAGCATACTCAGATCTCAGGGCATGCTGGTTTGTGAAATATTCCGTTTATTTACAGGACTAGCAGTACCCGCGGCTTCGCCCGCGCTAATTTTTTTAATCGCTACTAATCTTTATTCGATCACTAGCAATCGGTTGATCTGTAGATTGCCTGAAAATTTACAAAAATTACTCCAGCTATTTCAGAACCCATCGTTGATATACTCCTGAGCGGCGCGGCTACCTCTCCCCGCTCTTGGCTCCCACTCCCTCTCCCCATTGCCCGCTGTGCTGCGCGTTATTTTATTATTATTATTTTTAAATTCGTAATATCCTTTGAATGGAGTGTCCGATTTGTAGTATCGTAAAAGTTATCTAACTCAGTGCGAAATTTGAAACTTTTAGCACAAAAAATGAAGGTATTTCGAAAAACTTATGAGACCCTTACACCACCTTAAACCGGCCCTATAGAAAAAAAAAACGTTTTTAGCGTACTTTTATCAACAATTAACCACCTTCGTACCAAATTTAAAGTTCATAGCACAAAAGATGAAGACTTTCACACAAACTTGCTATGGCCCTAAGACCTCCTCGATTCGACCCGTCGCAAAATTTGTTCTTTGCGGATGTCAACTAACTATTAACTACCTCAATGCTAAATTTAAAGTTTGTAAGACAAAAAGTGAATAACTGTTATACAAAATAATGAGAGCCTTCATAATATCATCTTAATCCTACCCTGTCGCAAAATTCGTTCTTAGTAGATGTTCACTGACCACACATTATCTTCCCGCCAGATATAAAGTTTGTCGCACAAAAGATAAAGGACTTACATAGAAACTTGCTACAGCTCTTAGACCTCATTAATCCGGCCTTGTAGCAAAATCCGTTATTAGCGGACTTCTACTTAACTACAAAAACTACTTTCCTGCCAAAAAGTTTGTAGCGCAAAAAAATTAATAAATTTCATACAAACTTGCGAGAGCCCTTGGACCTTCTTAATCCGGCCCTGTCGCAAAATTTGTTCTAAGCGGACGTTTACTAACAATTAACTACCTCCCTGCCAATTTTAAAGTTTGTAGCAGAAAAGATAGAGGTACAGCATACAAACTTGTGAGAGTCCCTAAACCACCTTAATCAGGCCCTGTTCAAAACCCATTCTTAAAAGTCTTCTACTGACAATAACTACCTCTCTACAAAATTTTAAGTTTGTTGTACATAAGGTGAAGGACTTTCATTCATACTAACTTGCGACAGCCCTTGCACTTTTCAATCTGGCCCTGTCGCAAAATCGTTCTTTGCGGATGTCTACTGATTATTAAATACCTTCCAGCTAAATTTTAAGTTTGTGGCATAAAAAAATTAAAGACTTTCATACAAACTTGCGAGAGCCCTTAGACCTCCTTAATCCGGCCCTGATGCAAAATATGTTTATACGCGTAGCGAACGATTACAAACTATTAATTACCTCCCTATCAAATTTAAAGTTTTTAGCACAAAAAATGAAGGATTTTCATACAAACTTTCCATAGCCCTTAGACCACCTCAATCCGGCCCAATCGCAAAATCCTTTCTTAAACAAACATCTAATAACTTTAAACTACCTCCCTGGGAAATTTAAAGTTTCTAGGACAAAAAATGAAGAAATTAAAAAAAAACTTGTGAGAGTCCTTAGACCTCCTTAATGCGACCCTGTCGCCAAATTCGTTCTTAGCAGACCCATACTAAATATTAACTACCTCCCTGCCAAATTTAAAGTCTGTAGCACAAAAGATGAAGGACTTTCATACAAACTTGCGAGAGCTCTTAGACCACCTTAATCCGGCCCAATCGCAAAATCCGTTCTTAGTGCACCTATACTATTTATAAAGTACCTCCCTGCAAATTTTTATCTTTATACGTCCAGCAGTTTTTGAGATTTCGTGATGAGTGTTTTTCGCATTTATATAATACATTATAGATTAATAACGCCATCTATGAGAAATCATTACGCATCATTTGATAAGTTAAAACTTAGAACATATTATTATTATTTTATTCTTTCTTAGCAGTATTTTAGGAATTAAATATTCTTTTTTTATGTAGTAAATATATTATATTTTATTTAATTATACTATATATTTTATTTTATATGAATTATAAATTCTTATATTTTAATACGTATAACATTAGAATTTATATTTTTGTTTTAACTGGATGTGAGATGATTTTATTAAAACATACTTTTAAAATTGTTGTGATTTATTGTTAATAGGATATTATTTTTTTTGTAAACGCAAGAAATGAAAGGATTTATTTTATTTATTTTTTATTTTATTTATTTACACTAATACAGAGGTAAATCTTTATGGCTGTATGAATGAGTTCCTTTGCTTTAATATTGACGTGTCATCCGATATCAGTATCGCTTCGCTAGAGTGGCCAATATGGCGATTTCGATAATCGATTTGTCTTTCAGCATCATTAGAATTTAACAAAATACTCGACAATCCGAATTTTGCGGATATATGTTGTCGACTCGAAATCTTTATTTTTTTATGTTTTATTAATCAGGTAAGGTTTCGATCGAGTCTACCGTACCCCTTGACGAAATTATTAATATAGATATAGATTACACCTTGTGTCCGAAAAACCCAAATATCTTACGGAACCCTATTTTTTTCCAAAATAAAATATAGCCTATGTTACTCGTGGATAATGTAGCTTTCGAATGGTGAAAGAATTTTTAAAATCGGTCCAGTAGTTTTTGAGCCTATTCATTACAAACAAACAAACAAACAAACAAACAAACAAACAAACAAAGTTTTCCTCTTTATAATATTAGTGTAGATAAATGTACTAATTTATTTCAATTTTTTAATATTTAAATGTAATTTTTAACGATTTTTCAAATGTTTGTATTAACAATGGGTTCTGAAATAGCTAGAGTAATTTTGAAGGAACTTTCAGGCATACAGATCAACCCAATGAGGTTGATTAGCAATTAAAAAAAACGCGGGCGAAGCCGCGGGTAAAGCTAGCATAATATATGTGCTAACGAGCCGGACCATAAGATGTCGCATTGGAACATGATTACTTTATAATTTGATTCACTTTCCGGGCCACTATAATCCTAAAGAAGTTAGTTTACAATTTGAAATACTTAAGAGTACATATTCTATATGTAGAGGTATAGTGACGCTTTATTTAAAACTAGTCCTTACCGCTGATACCTAGAGACATATAAAAAATATTCTACAATGGACCACCACAGAACACGCTACAAACATTTATTCGCAACACATCGCGGGCAATTCCTCAAGCTTAAACCTATTTATATAATAAACGCTACAAATTAAAATATAAATTTGTACTCGAAGGTGTGGAATGGAGGGCGACAGTCAAAGGAAAAACATTACTTTTTTCACACATAGCTACGTGTACATACATACATACATGCATACATACATACACACATACATACATACATACATACACATAAATTGTATACTAATAAAAATACTTGGTATTAAATAAACCATAAATTCTGATTGATACTGCTTTTTATAGTCCTGATATCCAGATTCCAGTAGTTTCCTTTTTATGGACTATATTATCTAACAATATACAATTATTATTATGTATAAATACACAATATAGATACGTACTATAACTTAATAAGCGTTGGCTTTGAAAGCTATCTTATAAGGCTCTAACTTCTAAGGCTTATCAAACTTTTATGACGTAACTATAAGGGCGTGTACACACGATGAGTATACACCCGAAGGCGAAGTGCGTTTTAATATATCAATGCAATACACACAGACGATGTACCAATTATAATTACTTAATACGTGATGTGATAGGCTCTTAAAGTGTAACTTTTTTATGTAAAAAAACAATAAAAAAGATAGTAATGTTTTCCATTTGACCCAACAATGAAAGGAGGCGAAGGGTTTTGGTATCTACAGTGGAAAGGTTAAAGCTATCTCTTCACAGCCTTCAATTCTACGAGAAGTGCATATTAATCATATTTTATATACGCGTGGGTAAATTCTATAATTAGGCATAAAGAGTTATTTAAATCACTTACTATTTAAGAAATAGGTAATTAACTAAACAAAATACAATACACAAACCTTATATCTTAATGCAGACCAAAAATAAAAAATAAAACTTAGTTATGTTATCACTTAACACCTAAAAATATTTCTTTTTAATTTACAATATAAATGAAAGGGACGGCATATAGAAGAAAAAGAAGCTTTATATAGCTTTAAATGAATGGCTCTCAGCTTTTTAAGTGTGAATTTTTTTAAGCGTGATAACAATGGAGACCACATAACAAAACCTTTGAATAATTAAGGTACCTACTATGTATATAATAAACATAATTCGCAAAACGGCTAATTCTGTTTCAGTAGATTTTTCAAAAGCTAGGAAAATCATATTATGAAGTTAGCCAATTTGTAAATTATAGTATTTTTTTAACTTACATAATTTTTGGTTTATATTTCGTTTTTAACTTCACTTGAAACCTATAAAAGAAAGATATAATAATATAAATAACCTTAATTAAATATCATTTTCTTTTACATATTATTATGAACTAAATTCAAATAACCCTTTATGCTATAAGTACATTTAGTTTAGATATAATAATGTATGTAGTATAATAAGTGTTTAGAATATGTATGTGATATTTCATAAAGATGAAATTCTATGCTAATAATTCATTTAAAAGTGTATCGAAAATTGTATTGCTTTCTTATATTATTAGATGTGAAAGATTTGAGAGAAAGATGCTAAAATGCCTATTGTTTTCATTATATATTTTACAATTTATAAAATTCCATTTAATGGCAACCCTAAAATTATTTCTATTTATTCCCATTATTGTCTCGGGCTCTTTAACAGATGCATATAGACTTTGATCGTCAAAAAACAGGCAGTTAAATATGTTAACTTAATTGATAGATATTTTTTTAAATAAATAAAATTTGTAGTAAATACAATGGGATTTTCTATATGAAGTGTTAAAAATTAAAAAAATCAACGACAGTTTAAGAAAAATATAATAAAGGATCAAATTTATTTATTAACATAGTTGCATAGTGGAAAAAAATGGGTATTATTATGAAAATAAATAAAAAAATCGAATTGTAAATTAATTTCGCAAATAAAATTAAAATGATATAAATAAAAATAAAACGCAAAATAAATAAAAAAAACTTTTACTGTTTCTTAAAAAAAAACTAACAAATGTTAGTGAGGGGAAAACTCACTCTAAATCAGAAATAGGGATGGGCGATTGTGAATAGCATGAACAATCGTTAACAACACAATTATATTTATTTTTTTCATTAAATTATAGAGTCAATCGATTTTTAAATCCTTACAATCGAGTACTATTCATAATCGCTTCTCTCTAACGATTAATATTTGGTCTTTACACTGAACACACATGTCATCCATCCGTAATGTTATAAACATAATATCTTGTAATAAAATATTCCTTTACTATCCAAAAATCTATACTTCGTATGTGCGTTATTGGTGTACAAATGAATATGCTTTAAAACTATGTAAATATCCTAGTAAATTAGTTGTAATACAATTTTATTTCGAACCTCGACGTTACTTATTTAAAAAAAATGCATACAGAATTGTTCATATAAATATCTTTCGAACACTTGCTAGGTTTAGCGAACGCATTACCACTGAACTACCACTGCCTTATTTTAGCCTGTCTTATTATATTACTAACAATGTAATGCAAAATATTAAAAAAACCAACTTAATGTTATGACAGTTTGTTATACACTGGAAAACCTGAACTTAACAGTGTTATATTAGACAACTTTTTTAACCTACAAATGTTATATTTTAACTTATATACATCTAATAGTTAGTGAATCAGTCTGTAAAAACAAATTTAAAAAAAACGAACTTTACTTCAACAAATTATATTACTCAGAGATTAAGCTAGTAGAAACTAAAGAGGTAGCATCTCTTAAAATGACATTTTCATTTCACAATCATTTATTTTAAACCAATATATCTAGTGCTTATCTGTTAAATAGTAGAAAACTTAAATTATCAGCCCGCTGTAGTTCTTTAAAATATCAAAGTAATGAATTACTATGAAAAATTGTTAATTAAAATAAATGTAAGCCTTATATATAGTAGCACTTTGGATTAAGATTTTTATTTTCGATCTTATGTCTATGGACGTAAAATATATAAATAAAAATAGAGGCATCAATTTTGTCAATATTATTTTAAAGAAATACATAAATTCAATTAGATTTTGATCATAATTTGATTCGATAATGCAGTAACAGAGAAGATATGACAATATATAATATAATAATAAATGGACATTGTAAAGGGCAAAAATAAATTACAAAAGAAAATGTCCACTCACATATAAAAATAATATAGCAATAAATAATAATGAACATACATATGTATGACTAAACAATTATCTATATTCCTTGTCTCATTATTTTCCAAATAAAAGTCATTTTCCAAAATTAGCCCAAAAATTATTTTCCAAAATGAGCCATAATAAAAAATACAAATAAAAAAATTATTGAATTTAAATGTTTTTCTATAACATGTATAACAATTTGTACTAGATACAATATAAATACTCTTAAGCCTCAAACTTTAACAATTGTTAAAACCTTAACTGATATAAAACTCAATCTACGTCAAAACCACCTTTCACATAACCTATTTTGTTTATCAATAACTTAATAAAAAAATATGCTAATTCTACATATTGAAGTATTTTAATGTTTATTTGTGACAAACATACAGTCTAAAGGCATTATTATCATTGTAATACAAATAAATTAGTTTAAATGTCTTCATCAGGATATTCTATAACATATATTTAAAATTCAAAATAAATTAATAATGTCTCAGATTAAAAAGTCACAGTTGTAAATACGTCTCCCATCCACAATATGTAGAATTAGCATAATTTATAATTTGTATACAAGCTTGTTATATTAATTAGTATATGTACTATAATAAATTACGAATTTTTAAGGTTATATATGTATAATTTATTTTGTCCTCAATTTTTTATCTATGGCAGTTATTATAATCTGTGATTGCAATGAGTTACAATACAATAAATCGATAAGTACAATATAAATCTAACGGGAAAATGTAAGCTGTTTTCAATTCCTTATTATACTTTTGTGCATATATTTATATATTTAATAGTGAATTTACATTAAATTCGCATTGCAGTCACAGACATGTCTTGTTTTACTTCCAACGTCAAAAAACCCATTCAAATGTTTCGTCTCATTCAATAATAATAACAGTCAAGTGAACAATAATCATTATTTAAAACAATTCCGTCTGTATACAGGAACTTGTTTGTAAGGCGTGGTCAAGGCGGGGTTCTATCACAACTCGTCACTCAACACTCACGTCACATCACTACAAGTGAACACGAATCGATTATTTTAAAATCGATTTTCGCGAATCGATTTTGTGGAATCGATATTGAATCACGTCACTTCCCAATGAGAACGTTCCAGACGGATCCGGCGTATGTGAGTAGTCGCTATATATTGTTCCAGGCAGCGAGTGAGACGAGTAATGGGCAGAACTTAGCGAATGTGATCCCGGCGACGATGCCAGTCACGAGAGTAGCGCCACCTATCATACCGGCAGTTGAAGCGTGTTCGGGCGCTACAGTCCTGAAATATATAAAAATTAAAATCAATTTGAAGTTTTTACTAAACTCACAGACTTACAGACTGACATTTAATTTTAATAATGTAAAAATGACGATTCAAAAGAGCTTGTAAAAGATTATTTAAATAAAGAATATTTTGATTTGATTAGATTCAAAGAATATTTTGATTTGATTCATTTGACTAATTTAAAAAGTAATGTCATCATCATCAAAAGTTTCAAATCACTTTTCTTTATTACCTTTTGGCCTAAAAATAAAAACGTTATTTCTAAAATTAAACGTTTAAAAAAAGTACTTTATGTAGTGTGCGTAGTTCGAAATTTGTGTTTAGACAATTAGAACTTTCGTTTTTTTTTTTAATTCTATTATTAATTTAAAGTGCTGTTTGTGAGGAATGTGTATCTGTACTTTGGTAAATCAATTTCAATGTTATAAGTTCTTCAACAGAAATTTGCCAATGGAACAATCTACGATATGAGCCTTATGGGCTATGTCTAATTTAATGCAAAATATGAAATGTATATATCTAGTTGCATTTAATACCTTAATTATGTATTTTTAATTAGTGAGATGTAGCAAATCTTAGGTGCACACAAATTTATCGAATAAACATGCGTGTGTTTTAGAAGAGCGCTGATGTACCCACTGGTAAAGTGATGGACGCCATAGAGGCGGCAACACTGCGTTGGGTAGTGGGAAATATAAATATATTATGAATAAATAAATTCTCTGTACTCAAAGATTACTTCAAAATGGACGCTCTCGAGCAATAAGGCTGCATATTGTACTATTTAACGGATGCCAGATAGTTGGTACATACATACATAACTTTAAAAACATACATATTATAAATGAAAGCATAAAATACTGGAGTACATACAAACATTCATGCTCAACAAATGATTGCCTTCGATAGGACTCGAACCAACTGATAGCAAGTTCACAACAAATTGTGCCAAACGTGTTGTCGATCTGTTTCAACTATATAACTAATTTAAAAATACATGCAATAAGGAAAAATTGATTTGATTTTTAATTGACTTACCCGCTAACATACATCATGCCTAAGGAGCTACCATGTCCAGAGCTCCACCCAAGTAACACTGACATAGCCCAGTACACCCAGTCGTTATTGATGAGGACTGGTAGAGTCCTAGTTTTGCCCAACGGGTGATAGTTACACAGCATAAAGAACGGAATGAACAGTATACGGATTGTTGTGAAGATTGGCAGCCATTTTGGACTCGGCTAGAAACGAAAATTTTAAATTATAAATAATATTTATTTAAAACTAGGAAGTAACCGATAAAAATATTAAATAAGGTATGCTATAAAATAACTAAATGTCGCTAATCTTAGGTGCACAAATGTTTATAGAAAACATATGTGTGTTTTAGAAAAGCATTAATATACCCACTGGTATAGTGATGAACGCTATGGTAGCGACAACACTGCGTTGGGTAGTGGGACATATTATATTATTTCGATAAATATTAATATGAAGCAATGGTAAACCGCGCTCGCTTGGATAACCGAGTGATGCGGGTCAAATCCGGGTCTCGCACCTCTAATATTTTCATGTGCGAATCATTTCTAACATGATTACCACTTGTCTTACGGTGAAGGAAAACGTGAGGAAACACGTTTTGGACTATGATCTGATACCGCTCGTATTGAAAGGCGGCCCGTGCCCAGCAGTGGGACGTTAAAATGGGCTAAATACATAAATATTAATAAGGTTAATTAATTATATTTATTTATTTATATAAGTACATAGAAAAGCTTGGTAACAATATACAGCACTTTAAAACAAACACGTATTTAGTATCAAGCTAACAATGTTTAAGTAACACTGCCCTCCACACTAGTTTAACTGTTTGACGGTAGGACGGACATTACGTCCATTTTATTAAATTTGTCTTATTTTGTGTAGTTATTAACACATGTTAATTAAAAAATTAAAAGATAATCATTTACCACTATGGGGCGATACCGCCCCCGTTGGGAACCTATGGTCTATATCCACATGTATGATGAAAATAACTATTTTCACATATACAAACCACTTAGAAACCCGAGCGAAGCCAGGATAAATCTTTAGTAAATAATAGAAAAATAAGAATTAAATGATTTTTACTCACAAATTGCCATAAACTAGCAGTCACGTTGCCCAACATGGCGGTAAAGTTGAACGTCAGGAAACACGTGAGTCGCGTAAAATTGCTGCCAAGAAAATCTGGCGTTATTGGTTTGATATCTGGAAATGAAGAAAATTATTCATTATTTACTTTACGTTTCGATAATTTCAACAGCAAATTATCCAAAACATTTTGAGATTGTGGAAAATAAAACACGTCATATAAGTTTCTTCTTTTCTAAAAGTTAATTTATTACTTTTATTCTTAAGGAGGTCTAAGAGATTTAAAAACTTTATTTTGATAAATATCGAAATACCAAAATAATCTTAAATTTAAAAATAAAACAAGCTAACCCAAAAAATCAATGAAGACGAATTTCAACTATTTCTCTATAATTTTGCTAAAATATCGGATGAAACCGATTACCTATTGAAACGCAATAAGACCTAATCTACCTAAGGCTATTATAAAATAAAAAACGTTTTTGTTAAAAAAAGGAAGGGAAATATAATGTAAAACAGATTTAAGATGCCGATGATATAATAAAGTTTACAAAACTTTTTTTAAATTGTGAAGTACAAAAATAGCTATTATTATTAAATGTAGCAAATTTTAGGTGCACACAAGTTTATTGAACAAAAATGCGTGTGTTTTAGAAGAGCGCTGATGTACCCACTGGTAAAGTGACGGACGCCATGGAGGCGGCAACACTGCGTTGGGTAGTGGGAATGCAACTCTAAGACATTTTAAGAAAAATTGATTTAATTCTAAATTTATAAACAAATATCTAAAATAAAGAGAAAAACTAGTTCAAAAACCTTGCGATTTAAAATTTACCAAAACATTAGTTTCAACTAGTATCAAAATTAGTACTTTTAGACCCCCGAGTGTTAGCTTGACTAACCCAATTTTCACAAAGGCCCTCAAAATCACTATAAGCTCTTTTATCTATTAATAGCCTGCAATACGCGCGGCTTCGCCCGCGTTCATTTTTTTAATCGCTACTAAACTTCATTGTTTTGGTTGAAAATTCTCCAAAGTTACTCCAACTTTAATGTACTGCTGAGCCGCGCGGCTACCTATTTCATATATTATGTGGGGCGTGCACTCCTCCTCTCCTGTTATTGTAGTTTCAGTAGGGATCCTTATTTTTTCTTGCAAATAAAATAGCCTATAATGTAGCATTCAAATTATAAAAGATTTTTTAAAATCGGTCCAGTACTTTTGAGCCAATTCGTTACAAACATACTTACATAAAAACCTTTCCTCTTTATAATATTAGTATAGACTAACCTGAGTGTACAACAGGAAACACAGCCAGTGATACGAAGAAAACGATGAATATATTGTATAGCTGTCCAATCGACTGCATGAATATGAGACCGTAGGGCGTGCGTTGTGAGGGACTCGCGTTCTGATTGGTCGCTGCCAGTGCGGGGTTCACACGTAGCGTGCGCTCTTGTAACGTTTCGTGGTAGCGGAAAAATCTCTATAGGCATTATTTATATATTAGTGACTAGTTTTAACAGTTATAGATTTCTCAGAAATTAGATATTTTCCTACAGTAAAATGTGAGTAAAAAATTAACCCGGATATTCAGATATCACCATACTTAATAACCATAATCCGTCCAATGGTATTCTCGTGATGCGATTAAAGACAAACGGGTAATCTAAAAACTATGGCCTTGTATTGATAACAATGATTACTTTCAGTAGAATTCTTCTAATAATATTCTTTAATAATATTTGAATTTGAATTTCATATAATTTAAAAAAAAAGTATTTATTATTAAAGTATTTTTATAGTATTTATTTATTTTACAAAAAATGTTTGCGATATGAAATGAGTTAATTCATGAAAATTAACCGACATTAATCACTAATATAAAACTTATATAAGATAATAAATACAAATATTTACAATAGCACAATAAAAAATAATTTTAACGTGTAATATATTTAAAATGTAGCAATACCTATGTTTCCCCACTTGTATGACATAATGGTAACACAACTATTTAGTGTTGCCATTGCATTAAAAGTGGAAATCAGATACTTAAAGTCACAGATTAAAAAAAACTACTTACATTTAATGGCAAAGCGAAGTACGTATCAAAACATATGAGTAAAACGAACATTCCCGCTATAAAATAGTATATGGCGGATGTTCTGTAACTCGTTGTGAATTCGTCTGAAGCCCAGTTCAAAAAGACTACTAGCGTCCCGCAGATATTTGAACCTAGGACCACCGCCCCCGTGTATTGTGGGGGGAGACGAGCCGCAACTCCATATACCGAGTTTTGGAATATCGCGTTGAAACCTGTAAATAAATATTTTTTAATTACTTAGTAAACAATATAATATTTTCTAGGTTTACGCGAATACTAGACATTATAAATGAAACTATCTTTTTGGATTTTGTCGCGGATTTATTATCTGTCTGTAACAAGTATATAACCCCCTGAGACGTCTCATACCTTAGTCTCTCACGTGAACATGATCGCTGTAAAGCATTCGAAACGTCGAGAACCAAAAATCATAATAAATCCGCGACAAAATTAGAAAAGACAATAAAGTAAACAATATATATAAAAATATCATAAATTCTGATAAGTACTAAAACACACAATGGCTTCGACTTGTATGGATGGAATGCTCTTTCACGCCAGAACGGCTGAACGAATCTGGATGAAATATGGCAGAGCTAAATTTTAATTTTGACTTTCAAAAATGACAAATCCAAATAAAACAAGAAGAATCAATGTAGCTAATCTTAGGTGCACACAAATTTATTGAACAAACATGCGTGTGTTTTAGAAGAGCGCTGATGTACCCACTGGTAAAGTGATGGACGCCATGGAGGCGGCAACACTGCGTTGGATAGTGGGAAATACAAACATCTCACAAATGCTATTCAAAATTACAACATAATACGTTTTAGTTATACTTTTTATTAAAATTGTTAGTTTTGTATTAAAATTATAATATAATTAGGTACGTATTTTACAGTTACGGTTTCTAATTTCCAATGATTTACATGGTCATGGGAGACTTAGGGTTTTCTTATTGCCATACCGAATACAACCCGAGCAGTATATAACATAAAAAAAACATTTTATGATATGGACAGATATGGTACTCACCACTCAAAAAGAATACGGAGACCATAGTGAGCCAAAAGAACACCACCGGCCATTCCGAGCTGTCCACCATCGCGAGGACCACTGTCAGTACGAATATTAACACTTCCATACATAACGACCATACAATCCTAGTTGTAAGATTACCTCTGAAATAGAAAATAAAATAATTTAGTGCAATAAAATATACTCGTACTAGTAATGTCATGTATCTTATCTAAATGCATTTTTACATATATTTTGGCAATATTTCTATGTGCCTTTGCCTTATCATAAATTTATTATTTAAAAAAATGTACTTCTACGATTTAATGCATAATATGCATTATTTTTTTAAAAATAAACATTCTATTAATACTTTCGGTAAAAATGCAACGTTGGTGGTGGTGGATATTATGTAGATTACAAGAATTTCAGTTTTTTCGAGTTTTGATCGATTTTAACTATGAATATTACCTTAAATAAATCTTTTACTTTTACTCCTATTAGTTATTTTATTAAAAACTATGTTCAATTTCGACAAATATGTTTATTAACATGAAATATTAAATACTTTTTGAAGCCATTAAATATAAAATTATATTGCAATACATATAATATTTTCTATGCGTCGCATCGCGTAAAACTATTCATAACCTCTTTGACTATTACGATCCATAATCCAGATTTATATCATAATACCATAATAATCTTTATTTTAAAGTCTTAGGTAAATCTGGGTGTCTTACTAATAATACAGATAATGTAGCAAAACTTAGGTGCTCATAAATCTATAAAGACTTACGAGTGTTTTAGGAAGCATTTTATTTACCCACTTTTAAAATATGATAGTCAGATGTTTACTGAAAATCACTGCGTTGGATTGTGGGACGAGCAGAATCGTCATTTGTTAATTAATGTAATTATTTCTTACTGTATGTTCATTATATAGGAAACCGATTATTTTACCGTTATTGAATACTGTTAAAAGAAAATCCTATCAACCTTTCAAAATCATTTAATTAAAATGACATTCTAAATATTATACAACAGCATATACCTACCTACTGATTAAATACTTATGTAAAAGAGAAAAAAGACGCACTATTCAAAAAGATTAATGGCGACCATTTTGAAATTCGCCATCTTGGTTTTAGAAATGAACAATGAACATATAGTTCGCGTCATGTAAAAAGAACGCTGGCTGTCATGTTGCGCAGAGGCGATTTATCGGCCAATTTAATTTGGAGGTAAGATGCGGGGCGCGGGACGGCGAGGCACGCGCCGTATGCTTTCGGGCTCGCTATTGGTTTGTCAATTCAAAATACTATCGCGCACACAAAAGTTATTAATTACGAAATGGTTTTATATTAAAAATAGAGAAAAAATATTTTTTACGTATATTATTTTATAAAGATAGAGTTTTTTAATAATGCAGTTAATAATTTTAAAAAATATGTTAAATTAATGAATTACATTTTTTGTAAGTAAATTAAACATTCTACACTGAATCAAACATATTTTTTTGAATTAAGTTAATTCTATTTATTGATATTCTATAAAATATATTTTTCAATGTACCTGCCAATAACCAATATACGTCGAGAGCGAAAGGTTAGTTCAAAAATAAAACAATAGGCTTAGTAATTTCGTATGCGAATGTACCCATGCGCAATGCGCAAACACACCCCCCACCACTTTCTTCCAGCGTTCTTTTTACGTGACGCGAACTGTACATAATATAATATCAAAATTGCAACTCTATTGATTACACTTCATTGCCGAAAAAAAGGACTTACCCAATCTTCACAAAAATATTGAACCAACTAAATAACAGATTAGGCACTTGGCAAGCCCATCCCAGGTCCGTCATGAAGTCTGCTGCATAGTCCGGTGTATTCACTAACTTGTATTTGACAAAGTAATCTTTTGCTGTGATAAACATATTCCAGGCGGTGAGAGTGCCGAGACCGTGCAATATCAGCGTTATGTAAATTAGACTCCATTTGTCTTTAGGAGGTGCTAAGTCCATACCAACACCTGAAATAAAATAATATAAATTTATTATTTTTTTTTTTTTTGGAAGATCTTATTAAAATAGTAGTTTTTTCGGATTTTTGTCCGTTCGTCTTACTTTGACCGCAACACGAGAAAACTACTGACATACTTTAATGAAATTTGGTATAATTGTTGCTGTTTATTCATGTCAATATATACGAGTACTTATTACTCTATTCTCTGAGAAAACTATACTAATCGTTTAAACGTACTGACGAACCGAGTCGAGAGGTTAAGCAGGAGCAAGAATGGAAAGAATTTTACCCGAACCCGAACAAAAATATAATATTTACCACATTCCATATATCGAAACTTATACTACACACATTCAAATATGCGCAATAGATTTTTACTTCCCTATTGTGTTTCCCGGTATCTCCCAATACAATCTGGTTCGACTGTCGCAATACTTAGGTGCACACAAATTTATTGACAAAACCTGCGTGTGTTTTAGTAAAGCTATGTTTTTCCCACTGTGGAAATGTGACTACAGTTTTATTGAACTGAAGCACAGCGTTGGGTAGTGGGCATACGTTTTAATTAACTGATTGGTTGGACATACAGTTTTAACGATGAAGGCGTGACGCAATTACTAAATGTTTTCTATTAATTTTTATTTAAAGCTTTTATATCATTTAAAGATAATCAAAATTGACGTGAGATCTGTCTAGATAAATTTTTACAGACTTACAAGAGGATATCAAAGGTCGCAATTTAGAAAGTTTTATAGGCATAATTTGAATAAAACTTTTTATTAATATGCTTTTAACTTTCGCAAACTGTACCTGACCTAAATATTACTATTTTGCTTTTACAGTCGAGTACACTGCAAAAGTCAGATAAATAAATTTTTGAATAATTTCTTTTTAAATAACACGAGTAAATAATCGTTTCAGCCCTTCACACGTTTTCTCATTATTTGTATTGTAAGAAAATTTGGTATCGAAATTAATACCTCATTTTTTAATTTACTCAAAAATACTAGCATAAAACAGGCATTAAGCAATAATAAATCTCATATAATAAATATGTTTTAATAATGCGCTATTAGTATATAAAATGTACAAATATATACATATTACAATTCATGAAAATGCTATAACATAACCAGATGTGCACCGCTTAAATAAAAAGGCATATATGTAGGAATTTATTGGCCAGGCATGGCGTACCATTTTTCACTGCAATGCGTGAACTTACGGCCGTTGCGCAGAAATGGCTAGAGCACGAAATTTTCTAAATTAAACGCTTCTCTCCCGGCTCGGAACATATTTCAGTTTTAATTTATACATTTCCCTCGCAATATAAACCGGCCTATATGCAGGTATATTTTAAATCGGACTACTATTATAAATACGAAAGTTAGTGTGTGTACGTTTTTGCTTCTTCGCCCTGAAACGAATAGGCCAATTTCGATGATATTAACACTTTTAGGCCCCTAAAGCCAAGCAAAGCGATTCACTAATAATAACAAGTCGAGCAGTTAACTGTACTCAATACTTCCTTAGATTTTGCAAATATTTGACATTATAAATTAAACCTTTTTGGATTTTGTCGCAGATTCATTTTGATTCATGCAATCATGGTCACGGGAGAGCCTCGCCCGAGAGATCGCTGTACAAAGCATTCGAACAAAAAATAAAAAATAAATCCGCGACAAAATCCGAAAAGATAGTTTCATTTATATTTTAGCTGTATTTTGTTAAAATAGTTTAAAAGTTCGATTGTTTCCTAGATATATAGCATATAACATTTGAATTATACAGATATTAATTAAAAAATCGCAATAATAAACCCTCTAATATAAACAAATATTTCAAAAAAAACTGCTTTATAAGTTCTTGGGTACAGTCCAACTAGTAGATAACGCAGGCATTTTCTATATACAATTTTTTTACTGCCACCAATTAATAGAAATATGGAAAGAACGACGTAAAACGAAATATTATATATTTTTGCTTTTTTAAATCAGTTTTTAAATGAATACGTTCAAATAAATGCCCGTATGATGCATGCACTTAACTAACGAAAGGGAAACCAGACAAGCTCTCATAAATAAAATTAAATTGGCATTAGTACTAATGATACTTTATTGATTTATTCTTACGCTGAAAATAGATTACTAAAAGGCCAGGCTCGATTACAGCCAGCTGATATATTATGTATAATGAAATAATATGTATGTATATATCATGCATAATACAAATATATGTAGGAACCCAAAAACTATAATTTTGTATTTAATTAAAATTATGTAAACTTTTACTGGTTCAGTTAGACTTTAAAAGAAATATTCGTTAACACTTTCCCTACATTTGGTGCTTTTCTTTTGCCAGTGTCAAAGTAAGTTGCTTCTCATACTTTTAACAAGATTTGCTCCGTTTCTACATTTAATCAGATCTAGGTAGTGCCTTTTTTAGTAGTCGTTCTATATCTAACGTGTCCTATCCATTCTACGCAACATTGGCAAGTAAATTACGCCTAAACGGCACTCCTAGGAGCCACGAAACAAACAAATTGAATTGAATACTTTTCACATTAACAGTTTCTTATCTTATAGATGTATAGGCTGTCAAAATGTCAGCCATCGTTCAATCGCGAACGGTTTGAGTGTTGAGGAAAAGCAATTATAACACGAAACGAAAATGATAACTTCCCCTGCCTAATGTGTATACGTAAGGTTAAAATTTGACCTTGTAATTTATAGCCCTGAGGTGTGAAAGCGTTAGAATTTAGATCAACTACTAAATAATAATCGATAGCCTTTGATAATATGTGCCATGGCAATTCGTGTATTGGCATGCTTTTTATACGAATCTTCATAACAGAATTGGCTTTCACTTGACATTTTCAAACTTTTATAATTCCATGATCCTAAAACTTCACGCTTTCTGCTTTCCGCTACAGAGTGTTGATTAAAAACGATGAAACCTAGCAAGAATGATGTATAACAGTATATATTTATAAAATTACAGTTAGCATTTATTCTTTATTTTATATATATTAGTCTTTTATTAGTCTATTTATATATATTAGTCTTTGTATAAAATCCCGATTTTCGTCGCTATGTCCATATTTCTAATATATATGTGACTGAAATAAATCTGGTTCTAGACAATGCCCGCGTTATCTACTAGTTGGACTGAACAAAGAACTATCCAGACCCTATAAATGCTCATTTTTTTAATAAAATCATTTTCGCCATTTAGAAGGAAAAGAACAACTGGAACACGTGAACACTAGATTTTTTTATATAAAATTTAAAATATTACTTTTATGTACAATACTAACAGTTTGTACTTAAGAAATTCTGTATCGCAAAAGAAAATGTGTGTCTTGAGTTACAAGTTATTTACTTAGAAGCTTCTAATACGAAGTGTTTGGCATCTCTAGGCTGAATGTATTATACGATTAAAAACATAAAATGCATCAAATAGCAAACAAAAAAAATAGAATAGTGTAAAGCCTAGATGGTATATAAATACGCACATAGGGAAAGGTAGGTACTATATGTAAGTATATAATGGAAGAGACTGTTCTATTTGGAAATCTCATTTGCGTATTATACGAATCTTAGGCGATTTGTATGATAACGTGCCTACATACACATAAACGTAAACTATCTACTTATGTTTTAGAGCATAAAACTTAAATATATACCTACTATGTATAGAGTAAAGATATCCTCTTTGTATACTATAGTCTCAACAAAAAAAACTTTTTTAATATTTAAAGTTAAGCTTTTAGCCAAGCAAAAAGTTGTAATAATTTACTTTATTAATATGAAGTAGCCTATTTCGTATGAAATAACGCATATGTGTTCAAATTAAATTAATTTTCTTACGTAAAGACATTTACTTAGCGTGTGCTCTACGTTGCTGTGTATATAATTGATTTAATCACTCTTCTATACATATAATAAAATTCTAACTCAGTCCATTTTGGAAAATCTAATTGAAATATTTATTCGATATAAAGGCCGAATCTATGGTTTTTAGAATTTTTGCCGGTCTATCCACCACTGGACAGATTTTATGAAATTTTGTATGATGATAGCTATCTTAGGTTTTCTGGGTCAATATATAGGATACTTTTTACTACAGGAAAATGTCGCATTTACTACGAAATATATACGACAGTGGTAGTCCAGCGGTAACGTTCTCGCTTGGATAACCGAGTGATGCGGGTTCAAATCCGGGTCTCGCACCTCTGATATTTTCATGTGCGAATCATTTCTATCATAATTACCACTTGTCTAACGCGAAGGAAAACATCGTGAGAAAACCTGCATGTCTGAGAAAACCTGTGTTAACATGTTATAAACATTAAGTACTCCTATAACGCTCTTTTATGGAGGATTTTGTGTTTATTTTTAGTATGAACTGAGTAACTCACAGCTCGATGAAAATTTAATCATACGTAATATAATGTAAGCGAGAAGGTTCATTGCACACATTGAACTTAAGTACATATTTATTAAATACTACCTATATCTGTAACATTCTGTGTAATATTATGTAACAAGCAAAATCTAACTACATATTACAAATAAAACCAATGAAACCTATTAAAATACATTTTCATTATTATCTCTTAAAACAAAATTGGTTAGTGAACATTAATATTAATATGTATGAAATTTAAAACCATAATAGAGACCTAATAGAAACATTACCTACTTTTATTTTCACACGAAATAATGACAATTTCCAATATTTATTTTTTATATATATAGGTATGTTTTTGATTATTAATTCTAATTACTAAGTTATGTATGTACCAACGTACAGTATATAAAAATTTATATATTAAATCCAGATATTAATAGTTTATTTATTCATAGCGATAGTGTGTGAAATGTCTGACATTTATATATTTATAATGTATTTATTAAAGTTTGGAATGTTAAAAAAATACTATCATATATGTGCGATAGCCGGCATAATTTTGACTTGTTTATTTATTATTAATAGTTTATTTTTGATCATAAATAATAATCGTTTATAGTAGGTATTATTCAATCGATTACCTTTCAAGTTAAGCGTGTCATTGGGCAGATTTGAACCTTCCCATGCCGGCGTCAGCTTCACGGGCTCATTGCGAAGGAAGGGCGCTTTCTCGCCCTCACTCGCATCCCAACCTGTAACAAAAATAAAAATTACATAGTCTGTCTTGGTGACTTTAAGACTTTATCTTGGTGGTCTCAGGTTCGATTACCGTTAGAAAAAATAATAGCCAATGGCACACATTTTTTAAACTCATTGTTTAAATATTTTTATTCATTAACTTATTTCCATTATGCATATTCTTGAGGTAACTAAATACATTCCAAAAATATAAATTACTAAAAAGTTTTGTTTACTAAGCCTTTGAACACTCAGGACAAAGCATTAACCGTCAAAATCCAGCTGCTTTATTGTTTTAGCTCATTATAAAGAACTTTCTTAGCATAGATCAAGGTAAAAACAATAATACAACAAGCAACGGAATGGTCTCGAATTTATCTGAAAAGAACTCCCAACAATTTTATTTAACTGGAAAATGTTAATGGACGAATTTTAAGTACCTCGAAAATTTTGGATTTAGAGCAAGCCAAAGGTGGAATTTCAGAAACTTTACATTCTTTAATTAATTGTAAAATCTTGTTTTTTTTTGGGAAAGTTACGTCTTTCAGAAAGATACATTCACTACATAGTATAAAACAAAGGTACTTCCCGCTGTATGTCTGTCCCTATGTAAGCTTAGATCTTTAAAACTACGCAAAGGTTTTTGATGCATTTTTTTAAGACAGTGATTCAAGAGTAAGGTTTATATGCATAACTAGCGGAACCCTAGGCTTCGCTCGTGCTAAATGTAGGGATGAGCCCGAGCGAAGCTAGGACGAATCGATAGTTATAGATAAACCCAAAAAGCAAAATTTGATTCAAATCCTGAAAGACGCTTCCGAGTTACTCATTATATAAATATTTTATAATTGGTCACTTAATAATATAATGTAAATTATGACCGTATTTTTCACACTATAAATTCAGGTCTATCCTGATAAACATGATTTTCTTTCATTTTTTGAGTACATAATTAATGAATAATAAAAAATAGATAAATATGTCAGAAACATTAATTAATTACTCTTATAATTAATTTTTATTTTTTAATTAGTTAAAAAATTTACATGATACCTATGTAATATTAAAATATTCGTACTTTATCGCCTTGCAAGTAGGTAGCAATATTATTTTGGACAATTTCGATCACAAAATGGTCGGGATAAAGTTTCACTTGAGTATTTTATTTATATACTATAATAATATTAAACTTCTGTCAATCAAACAACAGGGTGTTATCGCACGTATGCTAGGAAGGCTTTTATATTTATCGCCTATAAAATCGCGTTCCAATCGTTCGAGGTACAGTCGAGTTCTCAGTTCAGCCACCATTTCAGAGAGACGTCAATTCAAAATGGACGCCCTCATTATGGCGCCTTGCTATTTTCATAAAAGTAGGAGAAAATGCAATTTACGTTAAGTTCCACTTAAGAGCCATATTACATCTCGATTGTGATTTTTGCGTAAGATGGCCAATTTTGGCGGTCTTGATCTCAGAAACAAAAATACATTAACAGTTTTGACTTATTGAATATTGCAAAATAGCTCTTGCCATAGTTCGTAGCGGCCTCGCTTTTTGTAAATTTTGGATCACTTTTTAATTAAACCCAAAATTGCAGAGACAGATTTTCATAAAATGCACGAAAGCACTTTTTTGAGCATCTCGATTGAACTACTGTTCTAAACAAATGAATTAAAAAAAATAGAATAATATCTCTTATATAGTCGTATAGTTCGTAGCGGCCTCTGAATTTTGAAAAATCATTGATTTAATATGGAAAAAAAATCTTATTCTAAACCAAAAAACTTCGAAAATCGCTCTAAGTTAACTTTGAATTTCTCCTGTCTACGATAATTTTATTAAGCAAAATTTGTACCAGAATAATAGTTACATCATGAGGAATAAAGATTTTATATTTTTTAAGCATGAATTTATTATAATATTTCAATAAAAACGATAATTATAACTGCAAAATCACTACAAAATGCGACGCACCGGCCGTCTGCACTCAGTACTGCGCGAGCGCTCCTCGGCGTCGGACCTGTGTTGAATTTTTTCGTGTCAAAATCGATCGAACGTCATAAGTATAGTGCGTCTACCAAATTTTGATCACATAAGTATAATTCTTTTTAGTATTGTTATATATGGAATCTTTATAGCTTATTATGTGATTGAATTATTTTTAATATTTATTTTGTTATTTTCAGCATGAGTCGAAAAACCCCTAAGAAATGCAAATAAAGCAAGGTACACTTTTATCTATACACATATTTAAATATAATTCTCATTTATTACTTATTCAAAACTAATAATATTAATGGGACTGTTTCAGAATGAATAACTACTCTGCCAAGAAAACATTATTATTACCAATGGATAAAGAAAATATCCCGACATCATCGACTGAGGATGCGTTACCATTTTTTTTTATTAAATACTTATATTAATAGATATACTAACTGTCCAAATCATAAGGGGCCATTCATTTATTACGTAAGACAATTTAGGGGGGAGGGGGGTCACCCATGCCTTATGTTTTCTTACAAGGAGGTGGGAGGGAGTCTCGATAGTTCTTTCGTAAAATCAACAAAATGCGCAAAGTTAAAATTATACTTTGAAAAAGCGCTGGCAACCGGGCAGTTTAAAGATACTGTACCTTTAAAATTACAAATAAACATTTAAAAAAATTGTTACTTTGAAAAATAAGCTTTAAAATAAACCAAACGTGTATTCATTTTTTCTTTTAGACTCTTACTTAATATTAAACAGGGGGGGAGGGGTTCGGCCTATTCTTATTTTTTGAAGTTATACTTCTTTAGGCGTGTTTGAAAAATTGATGAGAGTGACATTTTACGATGCGCGCGCACAGCGAGACACAACATTCTCACGGGAGAAGTTAGCTAACAGTCAACAGTTTAGAGGACTTGCAACTATATTCACGATATTTATTTTCAACAATGACATGGGTGTCATTTTCGAGGTTTCTCGGGGTGCTAATTGCGAAAATGAGGTCCATTTTCAAATCCAAGATGGCGGACATCCGGTTTTTTTCAACAATGGCATGGGTGGCATTTTCGAGGTTTCTCGGGGTGCTAATTACGAAAATGAGGTCCATTTTCAAATCCAAGATGGCGGATTTTCGGTTTTTTTTTTCAACAATGACATGGGTGTCATTTTCGAGGTTTTTCGGGGTGCTGATTACGAAAATGAGGTCCATTTTCAAATCCAAGATGGCGAACATCCGGTTTTTTTTTCATCAATGACATGGGTGTCATTTTCGAGGTTTCTCGGGGTGCTAATTGCGAAAATGAGGTCCATTTTCAAATCCAAGATGGCGGACTTTCGGTTTTATTTCCAACAACGACATGGGTGTCATTTTCGAGGTTTCTCGGGGTGCTGATTACGAAAATGAGGTCCATTTTCAAATCCAAGATGGCGAACATCCGGTTTTTTTTTCATCAATGACATGGGTGTCATTTTCGAGGTTTCTCGGGGTGCTAATTGCGAAAATGAGGTCCATTTTCAAATCCAAGATGGCGGACTTTCGGTTTTATTTCCAACAACGACATGGGTGTCATTTTCGAGGTTTCTCGGGGTGCTGATTACGAAAATGAGGTCCATTTTCAAATCCAAGATGGCGAACATCCGGTTTTTTTTTCAACAATGACATGGGTGTCATTTTCGAGGTTTCTCGGGGTGCTAATTGCGAAAATGAGTATGTATTATTTAACGATGCCAAAGAAGTATAACTTCTTACGCGTGTACATAAGTACACACACACATTTTTTTTCTTATAATAGCGGGGGAGGGGGTCAAAAACTAGCGAAAATGGCCCCTAAGTCATTGGTAAATTGTTATGTGGTTAGTTTTAATTTAACTTATTTTTATTTTAGATACCTACTGGTCACGACGTTCTTTTTGATTCGTTATCTGCAAAAAATTCAATTAATATTGACGAACCGCCAATAGTAGCACTTGAGGAGATAGAAACTGAATCGGAGAATGTAAGTATGATATGAACCCAATAATTTAGAAGCATTATTTTCTTATTTTATTAATAATAATAATTGTTTCAGGTAACAGATTACATAGTTTAGGGATGGAGAATAATTGATTTTCATTTCTTTTTTAAACAGTTGTTTGATAACAGAGGACTAAAAATCGCAATCAGCACCCCGAGAAACCTCGAAAATGAAACCCATGTAATTGTTTAGAATACCGGATGTCCGCCATCTTAGATTTGAAAATGGACCTCATTTTCGTAATCAGCACCCCGAGAAAACTCGAAAATAACACCCATGTTATTGTTGAAAAAAAACCAGGTGTCCGCCATCTTGAATTTGAAAATGGACCTCATTTTCGCAATTAGCACCCCGAGAAACCTCGAAAATGACACCCATGTCATTGTTGAAAAAAAACCGGATGTTCGCCATCTTGGATTTGAAAATGGACCTCATTTTCGTAATCAGCACCCTGAGAAACCTCGAAAATGACACCCATGACATTGTTGAAAAAAAAATCGTAAGTCCGCCATCTTGGATTTGAAAATGGACCTCATTTTCGAAATCAGCACCCCGAGAAACCTCGAAAATGACACCCATGTCATTGTTGAAAAAAAACCGAAAGTCCGCCATCTTGGATTTGAAAATGGACCTCATTTTAGCAATTAGCACGCCGAGAAACTTCGAAAATGACACCCATGTCATTGTTGAAAATAAATATCGTGAATATAGTTGTAAGTCCTCTAAACTGTTGACTGTTAGCTAACTTCTCCCGTGAGAATTATGTGTCTTCCTGTGCGCGCATTGTAAAATTTCACTCCCATCAATTTTTCATAACGCGCCTAAAGAAGTATAACTTTAATAATAAAATAAATTTTATGTTAAAAAAATATTATCTGTCTTATTTATCATCAAGGTTTCATCTTCATAATATAATCTGTTTCATCGCATACTACATCCATGGCACTGTATGTAAAATTTGCGGGTTAGTAGATAACGAATTACTCTATACTATAGAAATACTAAAAAATATACAAAACTTAGGGAAAAGTATCAAAATCGCTTGGTCGTAGTTTCTTGTGCAATGTGCAGGTGTCCGGACGCGACGCTTCAAAATACCTAAACTCGCAGAGTGCAGATTTGTAATAGGGCTCTTAAACGCTGCGAGGATTCTATTCAGGGAATTTTTCGAGGAACCAACTAAGTGATATATTATGGTCTTTTAGATTTATTATTTTCTGAATGTTATGTATATTTGGGACGGCCTTTTAAATTTGATAAATATCTATGAATATATCTTCACCTTTTCCTGTTACGTAACGTCTATAAGCAATTTAATAAAAAACGTGTTGTATACATTGGATACATATTTTTCTATATTTAATATTTCAAAGTAACCTAACTAAAAATGCATTTCAAAAACATAGCTGTTACGTTTTTCCTGCTAATGCAAGTTCTAAACTCTTAAAATAATAAAAAATCTACTTAATCATTAGAGTTAGCACATTACATATAGAAGACTAACGTTCCTTTGTATGTTAAACAAACTTTAAATACGAAATGTTAAGTAGATAGTAATGAGTGGTAATTTACTATAATTATCATATTCATTAGTGTATGACATGAGCCTATGTAGGTAATCATATAGAATGTTTAGAACTGATAAGACATACGACAAACGCTACTATTATATAAATTCTATTTTTAATAATACTTTCTTAGGTTTACGCGAATATTTGACATTATAAATGAAACTATTTTTTTTGGATTTTGTCGCGAATTTATTTAGATTTCTGGTTCCTGAAGTTTTGAATGCTTTACAGCAATCATGGTCACGGGAGAGACTAACTTAACTAACTTCTTTTTTTAAAGTCATTTCGGTCGATTTTAATCGTGGCCGTCAACCTCATTGTAATGAAAAAGGTACTAGAATTTTTACACACACTTTCTATTCGTGTCACTCACATGCTCCGGCGAGACGACTCTACACCACCAGTCAAGAGTTAAACACGAGTCTAGGGGAGATTAGAAAAGTAATCAGACTATTTTTAAAAAAAGCAAAATTGATCTCGTATTTGTTTATTACTTTTTCATTTCACGCTAAAAGGATTAGACGGATTTGGATGACTTTTGGACGATGAACGGTCGCGGGTTCAAGTCCCGCTAGAGGCATATATTTGTCCACGAATGTTTGTGTATTTACAATATGTATGTATTTTAAATTATGTATGTAGTTTACCATGATACTAGATGGTACTGTGTTAAACTAAAAAAATAAATGAAAAAGAGGGACTAAAGTGATAAAAGAATCCCTAATACATAAGTAAATGCATGTAAAAGCATGTACGGCTTGAACACTTGGGCACTAAGAAATGAGATTACGCGCTAATACACCATGTGACATTTTCAGTATATTGCGCCATCAAATATTCATCCTCTGTGACGTCAAAGTAACACAAAGCATATTTGTACATAAACTGTACATCCTGTGAATGTTCAGAATTATGGTACGAGATAACGAATTTACGCATAAAGCGAATTGGTAATTGTAGTCTTGTGTCCTGGACAATACGGTAATTGTTGTCAATTTGTCACTTGAACTCGTCTCACGGTCAGAAATTGATCGTAAAATGTTTAGTTTATTTTTAAGTTTATGAGAGTTTTAAAAAATAGCTTGATTTTTAAGTTTCAAAAATATTATTATACTAGCGCGGTAGTTATTATCCTTGGCTATTTGCCAAATTTAAAGTTTGTAGCACGAAAAACCGTCCTGTAATTAAGATAAAAAAAATTCTAAAATGTTTCTCGTTATAACATTATCTATTTGCAAGTGAAAATCACGTCAAAATCTTTTTTTTTTTAATTAATACCGTGTATATACTGCCATTGCATTTAGTAAAAGCTTATTTGAAATTGCAAACGGGCATTTCAATAGTTATATATGTCTAGATGTCATATCTAGCTTAATTTAGTTACTTTGATTGAAATTTATATAAAATTGAAATATAACACTTGTTATGATTGATAGATAAAAATAATAAATACATTTTAATGATCTCTGCATAGAGTTAATACATCAATCAATACATATTTTGAGTCTAAGCTTGAGCTTTCCGTATAATACAGTCCGATATAATTTAGGAATTTCAATTTAATTAAAAACAAAATAATATAAACATAAAAACCTACAAATAAAAGCCAAGCCATAAGCAAATGCTATGGGTATGTGACAATTAAATATAATTTTTATTTAAGAAATGCATTAGCATGCAAGAAAACGGCCTAAGTAATACTCTGTCTATGTACTTAATTTCATCCAAATCCGTCCAAACGTTTGAACTTGAAGGTGTAACAAATATACAAACTTTTACATTTATAATAGAAATCCGATTTATATAAGTTCTAATTTAATGCTTTACTAATGAAATTGATGACACTACTACTACATACTACCCTATCATTGACTCTGGACAAGTATTCTTCATTAGACAATACGTATTGGCGGACAATGTATGGCTGCAGTAATTAAGTGGGAGGGAATCTAATACAAAACATCCACAGTAAAGCACCATTCTCGTGCAAAGTTTACTTTTAAAACAATAGGGTTAACAGAGCATAAGCTCTTAAAGCTAAGAAGCTCTTTCTAAAAGGATTATTTCCATTTCAAAAGCTTGACACAGTTAATAATAAATCGTATTTATTAAGTAGGTACTATTTGTCGTAGTTATGCATTCGCATATTAGAACTCTGACTCAAAACTGTAATAAAATATCGATAAAAAATGATGTAACAGAGATGATAAAGACGATAAAGTAATTTTGAATATCTGTCTGTTTAAGACGGCACCACGAGAAAACCACTAACAGCTAATGTTTTTTCCTTTTAATTATATTAGCAAGTATACATTTGAAGAAATTACTAATTCATCATTTTTTTACATCTAACAGTCAGATATATTATTTAATATAGAAGATACTTATTCTAACTTATAATTACTTAGCGAATGTCATTTCATCATATCCTTCTCAACGACCATTGATTTTTAATCATTCAATTCAAACAGAATGACCCTTCTGACACAGTACATCAAAGCAGTATACCATACAAAGCAAATAAAAACATGTTGGAAATTCTATAGTGCGACATGTAATTGACCTAACATCCACTCATCGGGTTCATTCGGAATACCCGTATCAGTATGTAGTTGAAATGTGAAATTAATTCAAAATTTTCGTTTATAGTAATGTATTTAAATCTATATTATATACAGCTATGTACAAGGTAGTAATAATTAGGTACTGTAAAGGAAATGTATGAAATAAAAGAAAGAAGGCCGTTTACATTGGGTCTTACGATCATTGTTATTCAGGTAACTACATAAAATAGAATAAGTATGCTATGGAAGGATATGGAACGATACTAGTTTTTGCTCGCGACTCCACTTAGTATATTTATGTATCTATAATTATATTAATTACTATCATAATACATAAAGTAATTTTTTTAATAAAAGGGCTATATATAGGTACGTATAATGCAACAAAATCAATTAGAAATAAGCATTAGCGCATAGGTACCTATAAATTTTAAAAAAAGCTTTTTAAATAGTATATTAGCATTTAAATTATTAATTACGAGTATATTGCAGTAAATTAATGCTTCGTTACATTACATGTCTATCATTAATCGATGAAAAAATAACTAACAAACTCGCAAAGTTCATCTTATGAAGTAAAGAAGGTAAGTAAATATCTCCTACTTTAGCTGTAAATAATCGTTTAACCGACTATTAGGCTTGAGGTATGCCTAGCAAACAATAGCCTGGTATTGCGGTCGCGTCAACTATCTGAGTCACTTTGGTATGCAAATATCAGTTGTCTCTAGAGTTTACCTATTGTGTTTTTTAAAATATTCTCTCATTTTCCTGCAAAATTCTGTATTTATTCACATTGAATTGTGTTTTTAAATAATTTAAAGTCAAGTGAAGCTATTGAATAAAACAAAGGTTAAAAAATCAAAGGAAAATAATTATAGAAAAAAAACTCATTAAATTATTTTATAATTTAAATTTATATTAAATAAATATATTTGTACCTATTATAAATTATAGCATATTTATGAATTGGTTACGTAAGAAACAAACTCTACACATGATATTACATTACACTTACATTTTTTATCGTATACAGTCAAAAATGGACTAATAAAATAACATAAGCTGAGAGTGACTGTACCGAAAATAATAAATCAACAACGCTAAGACCGTTGCAATTGCAATAAAAATGTTACGAGCTGAACTAAACCTGAATCGCAAATGGTCTATGCGCAATAATTCATATCTTTATAGCGATTACAAAAAAAAATCTTTCAAGAGCCTGTTAAGGCATATAAAAACATTGTATTCAGACTATTTTAATGTTCCACTATACACTCCACAGACCTTCCTTCGAGGGGTATCAGGCCATAGTGGCAAGTGCGGGATTCTTTCGAAAACTGACTAAGTTCACTCACACATGCAGGTTTTCTGACGATGTTTTCTAACGCCGTAAGATAAATAAATAAATAAATCTTTATTCGGTATCTCAAAAAGTGGTATAAGTGGTACTAATTATGATGGAAATAATTGACATGATGATGTGAACCTGGGATTTGAACCGGCTTCATTCGGTTTCCAAGCGAGCGCGTAACCAAATCGATTTTTTTTTTCAATAGTGAATATAAAAATATATTAATTATCGAATGTATTTTTAATATGAAATTCAGTCATATTACTCTTATCTCTCCATTGTTACCAATAAAATCGGTCAAGTTATCCTCACTTGTAAACTCGGGAGCAAAAGCCGACATTCCTGCCAAGCACTCGTTCTCATAAGGACTCTTTCAAATTCAACATTAATTGGATTCTCATTAGAAAGTTCTATTCAGGACAAGATTTGTTTCAGATACGAGTTTCATTCATCCAAAAACTCATTTACTATAACCACCTTTAAGTCGGAAACTGCTTAATTATGAAAAAATAGACTAATTTGTTTTTAGAATGCAGATATATTGACACGTTAGTAAATTTACTTCTAATTAGAAGGACTGGAATTCTTTTATTTTATAGTTTGAAGAATTTGTGTATTAATATAAGGAAAAAGTATTTAATAAATTGGTACCAATATCTAACCAGGTTGCTAGATATACCTACAATATAATATATCAGTTGAAATTATAGGTCCATTCTCTATTAGGAAGTCGGTTAAAAATAGATACCTAAATACGTACCTACTTCTTCGCCGCCGCGTAATTATAAAACCATTTATAAATTTTCCTGTACTTCATATAATTTTATCTCGCCTACAAAAGCTACTAAAGTTTCAGTACTATTTACTACGATGTATATACATTGAAGAGTCTCTTGCACTATAATTATTAACACATACTAGGTACCTACTACATACTAAGAAAATATATATTTAAATATTTTAAATTATATCGTAATGACTGTTTAAATTAAATTTCAGATGTGTAACAGGATTACTAAAACTTATTAACCCTCGTCCCCTTATTTTAATTCCTAGATGACTTCCAACCTTTCCTTGGGTCCAAAGGGTTAAATTCCACCTAGCAACGTAAAGGCGACTCGATAATGCAATTAAAATAATACATATATTTAATACGTAATGCATATTAAATCTCATAAAAAATGATTTTCTGACATTAAAACCTATGAAGTGCGACAATTCAGACAACCATTCATTCATTATATTAAGGAGATTAAACTGTCACACGATCTATGCCGTCGTAGAAAAACACTATGATTCAAAGGGAAATAGGGGTGCCATACACTCGCATTCATTGGCGAGATGGTGCCCCAGAAACCCAGTAAGTTGCTTTATTCTTAAAAAGACAACAGTTTTGTTGATTGAAATTTATTGTGATATTGTACTAGGTATTGAGTTTTAAATAATGAAAGATTAGATAGAGGCCTATACTGTGTAAATTTATGTTAATTATTATTTGTTATACTACAAAACAAATCTTTACTACTGTTCGTAAATGAGAAAATAAATACTTGGGTATGATTGCTAATTAGTCTAGATTTAAATATGAAAATGTATCTGGATCGCTGTTTAAAAGCTCAGCTGTGCGTTCATATTTCCATTTAAAAAGAAGCTTATAGGCTCTCGAGTGATAAATCAAAGACAAGACAAGATCCGAGAAGGGACTTGGTACTTGGCTCACTATTTGCATAAGAAAAAGACTGTTGCAATCTTTGTGAGAAATAAATAATGCGACATTTGAATCAAACAACAGTAGCAAATTCATTTTATTTCAAATATCATATTATGTGTAATTTTACTTTAATTCGTAGATACATGATTTCTTCAATGATTTAAAATTCTACGTAAAAATAAAATATCTTGTACTATTCAGGTAATGTATTGCTGTTTCCATATTTAACTTTATAATATTTTAGTTTATAACAATTTAAATTAGTTTCATATGGATACGTATAAGTTTGAAAAAATTTTTAGCAGGTCAGCCACCCGTATAGAAAGAGCTTACAAAGAAAATGGAAATAGCAACATAGGCATTGTCTTGGCTAGAGCCTAGTGCTATTATGCGTCGAAGGATCAAGCGCTCTCGAAGAACTTGAGGCCACAAAGAGCTACCATGAGTCAGGCACCTCGTACGTGGAACACTATAACTTCACACTACTGAGAGTTCTTCAGAAACACCAAAGCAGCAGTTTCTTAACAGACGATATGGCGTACAAAACTCAAAAAAGTATTTAAAAATAGAAAAAATGCAAGTTAGCATTTCCCATTTCCCCGCAGAAACGATTTTCCAGGAATAAAGATTATATTTTTCTGGGCCCAGTCTTTTATTCGCTAAATAAAAGCATTCATTACTAAAGTTCATAACAAAAGTGAGGCAGTTACATTTATCTTACGATATATTAAATTTCTCATACTATATCTTATAGCTTCGATGGCATTGCATCATCGTAAAACGACGTTGTTATAACTTATTGGTACCAAATTTCTATTGTACAATCTTTACACTATTTTAAAATACTAGTCTATAACCTATATAACACAGAATAATTTTAATAAAAACCTAGTGAGCTTGTTGTACGGTAGAATAGTCAACCCTACCTTTATTTGAATAACCATAAATTAATACAAGTGTTGGGGTTTTAACTTTTAAACAATAAGTACCTGCTGCATTGTAACGCTATACGTCAATTTTCCTTGAACTTATTTCGAACATGTAGACAAAAGTTTGATATGTTTGAAAATTAACATGTCAAAAGCTAACTTTACGTCATGCAGGTAAAAGTACTCTGCTCAAGTTCTTTCATAAAAAGAAAGTTTAGAAAGGCGAGCTTTTATCTTTTCAGTATTAAGAAATTTGGAAAGAAAAAAGAAAAGAAGAAAACGAAACGTCGCGTCGTCAGAAATAAATAAAAAATAAAATCTTTGTATTCTTCTTATTTTCGATTTTCTTCTTTCTGTTTCTCTTAATAAATAACATAAGCGATATTTTTAAGGACAAAGACACATCTTTCGTTATCCATTATCCCACGTTTTCATTTTAACCAGGTCGAGACTAATATTTGCATTGCTAACGTAAAGAGCACACTCGAAAGAAATGAATCTACTAATTATAATACTTTAGTGTATATTTTAAGAAACGTACGTAATATACGTGTTTACTGTTTACAGCTCTCGTTATAAGTTAGGTCAAACCTATCTGTATACATATGATATCAAGAGTTTTAGGTTACCATAATATAAATAATGATATAAGCATATCAGCTATAATAATTTAAAATTATCGAATTATCTCATTAGGGGGCGTTCAAGTATTACGTAACGCAGTTTGGGGGGAGGGGGGGTCTTGTAAAACGTTACGATGCGTTACAAGGGCGGGAGAGGGCTTCGAACAGCGCGTTACGTAGCATTGTTCTTTTTATTTAAAACAAAGTACTAATGTTAAGAAAATGTTTATTAGGACTTTGAGCCCATTTCATATACTTCATATTTGAATCTAAAGCAAATGCTTATTAAATTATGTGTGATTATTTATTAAATAAATATATGAATAAATAAAATACGCATGTATTTCGAATTAGAAATCTATTGTTTTAGTTATTAATTACTACCGCAAACACGATTAAAACCATAACAAAAGTAATTTAGCGACTTTCCGGTAGTTTGTGCAGCATAATTGTTAAATTTGAGTAAAAATTTTCAGTTGGGTGTTACGTAACGTTTATGGAGAGGGGGGGGTGTACAGGAAAACGTTACGGCGCGTTACATAGGGGGAGGAGGGGTCAAAAATTTTCAAAAATTGCGTTACGTAATACTTGAACGACCCCTTAGTTATCTTCATAACAACACATTGTGTATGGTTTCTGTTTTGTTTTTTTTATTCAATATTTATAATGTACAATATTTATAGTGTACCTACTTGTATATAGGTAATATGTATTACTAACGCCGACTCTGTCCGCGTTTTTAATACAGGAAACCAAATTATTTGATTTCATATATTATTGTACCATGTTATGTTATAATATAGCCTTCCTTGTTAAATTGGCTATCCAACATGAAAAGAATTTTTCAATTCGAGCCAGTAACTCCAACCGGAGATAAGCGCGTTCCAACGTTCGCTTTATAATATTAAGCATATACGTACAGAATTGCTTATCATAAATAATAACGCATATATGTGCACATATATATATTAGGTAAACCTAGCTTCAGTCAAGGTAAAAAGTTCACAGTATAGTACCTATTTATTATGGATTAGTTATTCAGACGCAATAATGTAACATCGTCACGATATATCGCGTTTCAGTAATAATAAGCTTATTATTGCAAAAGCTGTAACGAAAAGAGGTTTAGCGAATTAGGAATAACTGAAGATATACATCGGTTTCAGGCTTTTTAACGTCTCACTGCTGGTCACAAGCCCCCTGCAATACAAGGGGCCAAAGCCCACCACGTACGGGTTGGCGGATTCATGTCTTTCAAAAACTTGTTAAGTAGTCTCAACATGCAAGTTTTCTCACGATGATTTTCTTCAACGTACATCAAATGATAATCACTATAAGAAAATTATCGGTACATGAAAATATCATGGGTAAGACACACTGGATGTGAACCTGCTTCACTCGGTTACCCAATCGAGTGCGATACCACTGTGCGCGAGTCGAATCTGTACAATATTTTTTGGAAAATATTATTCGATTATTGTTGAATAAATCGATTTTAAAATGTGTGCCTATCTATAGATGAGCCTACTACTGATAATAGCTGGTTATCCAGGTCGACATATAAAGTAAGTAGTGCGGAAAAATATCACATCTGACAAATCTATATTAACCGATAAAACGTATCTAGGGAACGAACAGTGAGTCACTACTCACTAGTCTTACCTATATACCCTAGTTTCCTTTGATTCAAGACGACTTAGGTTCAATTATAAGGTATGTACCAAATAAAATACTGCTCAGTGCTCATTAATTCTAATCAATGGGGGCCTCTTTTCGGACACATTCTACTAGACATGGTAAACATCATCGTCACACTCTTGAGCGATTAGGAGGCTCCTTTACTCTTCGTCAAATCATCCGACATTATCGAAATCGCGAGATATTGTTAAAGTATATATTATGTTGCTCTTAATAAAGTTTTGTGCAAAATTATTAATACTACTAATATAAACCTAATAAAGTTAAATTGTATTAAGATTATTAAGGAAAAAATTGCCACACCTTACTATCACCTATTTTAAAACATTCTTCTTATTTCTAGACTTTTTTATTTCAAGATTAAAATAATCTAAATTTTATTCGTACCATGACCTTTAAAATGCAATATTGTTTTATAATTGCTTAGTAATGAGACAGATCAAATAATTTATCTATTCCTATTTATAAAAGAACTAAAAGAAAAAAATATATATAAATTGTATAGCGTTATCCTTGTTAATTTCAAAAGTAAAATGTTAGAATGTTTTAAGATAATGTAATACATATTCGAAATATTTAATGCTATTGTGAGCCTTAAAACAATTTTTAATATTATTATTTATTTATTTAAACTTACGCGAACTTAGCTTACATCTAAAGAATCGTTTAAAACTTTTGTACCGAGATATGGTATCTTATCTCGTAGTACTTAGTACGTGACATCACTCTTACAAACTGGTTAAGGTGAAAGTACGCACCAAAACTAGAAAAAATATGCCACCGTCCCACGTTCAAGTCCTAGGTATAAAGAAAAAGAAAACCAAAGCGATTTTCTGTGGATGTAATTACGATCGTGAGAAATCTAATCAACTAATGGTGGTTTGTACGGTTGTTTCGTTTTATTAATCGTTAATATTACATTTATTAATATACAATATTAACATAAAACAAATATAAATAAATTTAATGATTTAAACCAAAATATCGATAGTTTTCTTGTTTTATACGTATCTTTTTTAGAAGTATAAAAAGATGTACACTGATTACAAAAAGGAGGTTGGAAGACTCATGGTGAAACAACCTCAACAAAAGGTAATTTGTAATTTGCAAATTAAACTTTACATAGACATGTTTGTGCACTGATTAGTATTTTCAGTGATTTTCATGTTTTTTTTAAACTTGATTTATTTGGCATGTCATGATACCGAAGGATACCTCGATAACTTGACATGCCAATTTTTAAAACTATTTTCCTCTAAGAGTAAAAGAATTACTTTTAGATAAAGAAATATTAAGAAAAAATAAATATTTTAATAACCTTAAATCTTGTAATCGAAAGTAATCCTTAAATGAGATGTTAATGTATTAAATAATCTCATAAGCATGCAGTACGCGTCCTATTCCCGATAATCTTGACGATAATATAACAGAATAGTAACAATTACTTTATTATTGTTCCATCAATCACTGCCATCGGAATAGAAAAATAAAACAATAACGTCCAAGGAAGTATCCATTTAAACCTCACACCTACACCTACGGGGTCAGGAGAGCATTTATTCCCGATTTATTCCTTACCGGAAGTATGCAATTATTCATATGGCAGTATGCCATTTATATCTTGATATCTGTCTTACATTTTTTCTTTTATTATCGAAATACCTATCTATTGAACTGCTCAGTCAGGATCAGCAGTGCCTTTTGCAAAAAAAATATACATAATATACAAAAAAAAATATTATAGAATCTGTTAACTTGTTACTATTTGGTATAGTAGTTTTGATGTTTGGTATGATGATAGTTGGTTATCCAGGTCAACGTATAAGATAATTTTTACCCGTTACCATTAAAACTATAATAACAGCAGTAATATATGAAATCAAATATGTATATGTTTTCAGTGTTTTGACTGTATTAAAGAGTAAAAATGCAAAAAGTCTCATACCCCTTTTTTATATATGATACGCGATATATTTGCCGATTGTTAATAAATGAATTCACAAATCGCATCACAAGTTCTTTCCTTCTACGGACTCCTGTAAAAGGCGAGGGTCATGTTCAAAGATTGCGGTAAATACTAATACAGATGCAGATGAAGCCGCAGATAAAATATTACTTTACAAAACAAGTACCAGCCTTTTAGGACTCGTCTACGTTCTTTTCCTGTAATTTAAATCATAGGTGAAAATAACTGTAGAAATTTTTATAATTTCAAGGAATCCCTCGCAGTTCCTTAGAAATTAACTAAGTTTCCTCCCATTTTTTCACATAAAGCAGCCATTTTGTATAGGCGATGACGAATCAGTCAGGATAACTTTTATGACAAATAATTATTATAATACAAGATATTAGATAATAGTTATCTGTATAATAAAAACCTTTATTTTACTCTTATTGAGCTGAATTTAAAATAATTTCGAAGTGAAGAACTGTTGGAAAAAACAAACGACAATTATAGCCATTCGATGTTTATATTTTCGCATTGAATTCACAAGGTCAAACGATGATATTTACATACACGCGTCGGAGTTTCATAAATGTTTATTGATGAAAAAAACTATTTTCAAAGGTAAAAAAGCCTTCTAGTGTTATAACTTAACTACAGTAAATCTATACATATAATAAAATTCTAACTTAGTCGAATCTTACACATGAACATGTTACTAGACACAAATGTTAATGAAATTTGCCATCGGCTCAAAAAATATGATACTTTTTGCTGCGAGAAAATACCTAATGTCTGAGAAATGTGTAATTTATTATAATATTAAAAAACTGAAGAGTTAGTTTGTTTGGTTGAACGCGCTAATCTCAGAAACTACTGGTTCGATTTGAATCTAAATATTGATCTTTTTGTTCGATAGTCAGTTTATCGAGGAAGGCTATACGCTATATTACATCACGCTACAACCAGTAAGAGCGGAGCATCAATGAAAAATGTTGAAAAATCGAGAGAAAAATCTTTCTTTTGATTTTCAGCCTTTAAAACGCTAGCTGAGCCGCGGGAAAGGCTAGTAACCGATAAAATGTACGTACTTAACTACTACATAATAAGAGGTCATCGGTATTTGTATATACATAAAATAATTTAAAGAAAATACTCTCTTGCTCTTCTATTGTTTCGTTTGTTTAATAAAAACAGATAGTATAGCTCAGATAACCTTAACCAAACACTGTAATACAAAACGCGTGATCGCATTTGCATTACGTAAGCCAGATAGGCGTTTAAATCGTTACCTATACAAGTGTACCTGCCTTCAATGTTGGTTCATCACATTGAACATGTTCTACATATTTAATTAACTTCGAATCCACCAGACAATACTTCATATAAGTAGCTGATAAATAATTATAAGGCAGCTTTTTTCACGTAAAATTATGGAAGATAATTACTATGAAGTATGCATTTAATATTTTAAAATAATGTAGATCTTATCATATTAGGTATTTTAAGAGAATGTGCGTTTGGAAATACCGCTACAGAATTTCATGGATCTAACTAAACCTGTGTCTACACAGTCTTCTATAACACAAGCAGTTTAATAACTAGGTAATGTATCGGTTTTTAATATTTGAAAAATATTTTATGCATTAATGTCAGTATTGGCTCAGTTAGCGAATTTACTTGGTGTGCCAAGAGGAGGTTCGGGTCCCGCGGGCGGCATTCATTTGAATGATAAGCTCGAATATTTATACTCGTCAGTGATGTTTATAATCATCAGTTATCTGGTATCCATAACAAAAGGCCTGTAGGTACCTTACAATGGATGATGATGCTGAGATGGTGCTGAGTGTTAATAAATAATACCCCAATATATTTATTGCTAAGCAAGTAATTTTGAGCAAAAACTGACTCACAATAAAGGCATAATAATAATCAAACGATAACAATGACCCTTGCGTTTAATGACTCAACTTTGACAATCGGTTTTCAACAAAGCGATAGTTAACTCAAAATTGCTGTACAAACAAAACCTAATGTACTACTAGAAGGCTAATATTAATCTAGACTAAACACGCATATGTTTACAAAACCCTCATTAAAATAGATCAATAATCAATATGCAGTAGGTACCTATAACTAGAAATGTTTGATCATGATTTCAGAACAAAATAACTTTGGTGTTAACATATTTTAACGTTTATTTTAGCGAAAGCAAAATATTTAAAACAAAGTAAATAAAATATTTGATTGTATTATTGATGCGCTTCTAAGAATTAGATAGTAATAAACTTTCTAGTACAAAGCTCGCTTATTACAATTAATAAATACTATAAAACGCAAAAAGATACATAGATACATTGTGATAGATTTTAGTTTTAGTCTCATGACTACGATTGCTGTAAAAGCAGCGTTAATAATTAAAAAAAAACTGAAAATATATTTGTACTTAAAACTAGGTTCTTCCCATGTTCTTCCTTGAGTACGCTTTTCTAAAAGATATTTTCCCACAGTAAAAAATATGTCAACCCGAGTGACAAGATACTATCATACTAAACTTCATTAAAATCTCCTCTGAATGAAAAATCTGGTTTTTCGTGAAGCGTTCCCAATTAGACAGACAGACAGAAATTTTGAAATCTATAGTTTTAGTCTAATATCGATAATATAATTTACCGGGAATATATTTTTTATACAGATTGTACTCAGAAATTTATTTATTTATTTTTAAACAAAATAAGCTTTCAGTTGTTTTTATCTGTTCATCTAACTTATTTATTGTCTGTACAAGTCTCTATACTTAAGAAAACTTACTTATTCGCGAAAATAAAAGAACTTTAATTAAAAACTTGATCGAAGCCTTGTTAATGCCCCTTTGACTCGACAGTCGACACCGAATTAATTCGTAAATTAGGCTGAAAGAAACAACTTTCTATAGCTTCTATACTAATATTATAAAGCTGAAGAGTTTAGTTTGGTTGAACTCGCTAATCTTAAGAACTTTGAAATTAAATTATTGTAGTGTTGGATAGCCCATTCATCGAAGATGATAGGATATTATAACATCACATAGTGTTCCGTAGAGAAGTATTGAGGCATTCTAGAATTACTTTACCTAACGTTAAAGTTATTTTACCATTTTAAAATTCGCTCTAATTTATTTAGACTGAGAGCTTTAAAAAGATCGTAAAGAACAACAACAATGAAGGTATACCCAAACGCGGGGAGCTTTGGTCACTAGCAGGCGCTGTGGGAGAGAAATATATTCTTTGCATAATAATAACAACACTCTTTACTGTACACCAAACCGAACATAAAAGTATGTAAATTATATATTAGAGTCGAATTCTGAACTTCTGATATATCTACTAATATTATAAAGCAGAAGAGTTTGTTTGTTTGTTTGGTTGAACGCGCTAATCTCATGAACTACTGGTCCGAATTGATAATTTTTTTTTGTGTTAGATAGTCCGTTTATCAAGGAAGGATATAGGTAGGCAATACTACATCACGCTACGACCAAAAGGAGCGGAGCATCAACGAAAAATGTTGCAAAAACGGGAAGGGCAGGCGTTAGTTTTGCGAGGTATCATACCGCGCGACTCAGAAAGAATTTGGTGACCGGTCCTTAGAACGCGGGAACCGCTAGAATGTATATTATATATGGACGAAATCGAGCGAAGGCTAGTAGTATGTGTAATAAGGCGTCATGCACTGTCTCCTTTAATTCTACCTAAAAAAAGATAGATAAGATATATCTTCAAGATATAGTACAGCCCAATACACCTCGTTCAATGCGATCAGTATTTGCATTTGGGGTGATAACAATCAATCTATCGAATTAACATTCACGTCACTAAAATCGCAACCTTGGTATATTTCCTTTATTTATCTTCGCTAAACCATTTATTGATACGTACCTACCTGATAGTCGGTGACGACAGATTGATGGTAAAATTATAAAACATCGCCCACTTTAAAAAGTTGAATTTAACAAAATCATTCGTTTGAAATATATTATGGTGTAAGTAATACACGTTTTTTGTTACGTAAACAGTATGTTTACATAGAAAGGCTGATTTGTTTTGAATTTTACATTTTTCAGGAATAGAATTTATGTTATTTTTAGAATCATTTTTGTCTGTCGGTCTGGGAACGCATTACGAGCAAGTGGTTTCCGAATAGATATTGATATCTGGTTATGTAGTATAATCTATACTAATATGTTTGTTTGTTTGGTTGAACGCGTTAATCTCAGGAACTACTAGTCCAAATTAAAAATTATTTTTGTGTTGGATAGTCCGATTATCGAAGTAGGCTATAGGCTATTTTGATTCACACTACGACCAAAAGGAGCGGAGCATCAATGAAAAATGTTTATATTTCTTTTGATTTTAAGCCTTTAGAACGCGAGCGAAGCCGCGGTAAAGGCTAGTTTATAGTAGTATAATAAGATAATGACTGGTTATCCTGGACAACATTAAGATTACTTTTTACTGCCGTAAGCTATCTCTGATATAGTGTCTATTTATAGATACTAACTAATAGTTTTATTTTTTACTAGTGGAACCCGCGGCTTCGCTCGCGCTAAATCTAGGGACGATCCCGAGCGAAGTGAGGGTGATTTGTTAAGATAAACATTTCCATCATACATTACATATGTATAACTCTAGCGGTTTTGGCAGCGCACGCCAGAATAGCTCGCAGATGGTAGATTTTTTACTACTTACTTGATACTTATCGTCATATTTTGGACAATTCACACAATATCTTTATAAATTGTAGCCTATGTGATATTCTGATGTATAAGCTATATTATTGTAAAGTTTCATTAAAATCCATTCAGTAGTTATTACGTGAAAGAGTAACAAACATCCATACATCCATACATCCATACTTACAAACTTTCGCGTTTATAATATTAGTAAGATAAGATTTTTAGCAGGATATAATTTTATATAATGAAGCAATAACAGGCAAATAAAACTCAACATACTACTCGTACAATCGATGGCACAATTCTAGCTTATCTCATCTCTCTAGTATTACCTAAAATATTTGGCCTCTGCGTTTGCAGTATGATATCACTGTGTTAAATTCTAAAATTAGAAAAAATCGTTACTTGCGGTATTTCATTTTTATTTTTTACGTAGGTAATTTAAAATCCTTAAGTATTCAAGTGACAGCAATTAGAAATAAAAAATCTCCAACAGTTCTTTTTTTTCTCAAATCATGCAATACAAGTTTGCTAATTGCCAGAATATTTAAAATAGGTACTATGTATGATAACATTTATTTCAATTGAGATAAGCCACTTTATTAGTCAAGACCAGTAAATATAAATAAAATTGAAGTGTCTGTTTTTAATTTAAAATAACAGATTATCACTGCATATTTTTGAAAGTAATAAGGTTCTTACGTGAAAAAAAAAAAATTTTTAAAATTTTTGTTTGTTTGTTTCGGGTAATCTCTAAAACGGCCGGATCGATTTTGACAGGACTTTCACTCGCAAGTAGCTAATGTTAAAGGAGTATAGTTAGAAAATTGAAGAGTTGAACTTGAAAAACAAGAGTGAAGCCGCGGGTTCCGCTACTGTATTTACATATAAATCTTCCTCTTGAATCACTCTATCTATTAAAAAATTCCGCATCAACATCCTTTGCGTAGTTTAACAGAGGGGGAAGCGACTTTGTCTTATACTAGGTAGGTATGTAGTGATTATAAAAACTGTTTTATTTATTTTAACTAACGCCAAGCAAAGCGGGCCAGATTTGCTTGTAGTTATTAAGTCGAATGTTTCTCAAATTATAATTATTATATATATATATGTAAAAAAAATCATCGTAATTTGATAATTTAAACTTACGTCTTTGTCCAGGCATGACGACAGCGCCTCGCTCCGAGCGGAGCAGGCTCTCCGCCTCGGCACCGCCCTGGTGTGACATTTCCATCACACCCACTATCATAAAACTGATACGGACATGTGTTGTGATGTCTGTAAATAAATGTTTGTGTTACAATAATATCTTGTCAAAAAAATATGTATATACTAGTTTACTGGTCTGAATGCTAGTTTGTTTGTAATATATTTAATTCAGGTAGGTATATGTATAGAAATATTACCAGTTAGTTAATTACATATTATGTTAAACCTTAGCCAAGCTAACAATGGTTCACAATACATCTCGAAGGAATAAAAAGTGGAGTTGCATTCAGTATAAATAAAAATATATTTTGATACATAGACCAATATTGATTTTAAAATTTTGTAAGAAATAAAAATTTTGTGTCCAAATATTTATTTAAAAAACTTATCAAGTGAACCTTATCAACACATCATACATAATAATATGCTTTGTTTTATCTAATCTTTTTTATTGTGTTTTATTGTTATTTATTATAAGAAGCTTAGAGAATCTTTCTACTTGATAACTAGCAAGACCTTGCTACTTTTGAGATAATATATCCATTATCATTTGTCATATTTAACTATGACCTCTTTTTGATAAATGAAATGGGTATGGATGTGACTAATATTATTATGTATTAACTTTATTTTTTTTAAATTATAGTTTACCATAATTTTATAAGGCTGAATATAAAAATGTTAGTAAAAATACAATATCATATCATATTAGAGTAAGGTAAAAGTTGTTAGTTTAGTAATGTGTATAAAGCAAACATATCTTATTACGAGCACTAAATATGACAGGCTTTGATTAAATTATCTCCAATTGTTAGTTGACCTAGCAAGAAATGGATAACTCTGGCACAATTCAATTAAATAGAATAGAATCATGTTGTGTTAAGACTAAAGGTCTCTCATTATTCATCATTGTTTAGATTGCTCCACACTTTTTCTAAACAGTCCCATTAATATGAAAAGAGTGTATCTAATAGAATTAATTTACTCACATCTTTAGAATGAAAAATGTACATTTAGTTTAAGTGTTTTTACACCTATATTAAAACCTCATTAAATTCTCTGAACATTGTATGTGGCTTGATAAAAAATACTTTTTTTAGTTGAAGTAAATGAAATGAAATATTAAAGTAACAGTGACAACGTGCCCAATATGTTTGTTAGTAAAAACAACACAATAGTCTATATAATATTAACATTGAATTTTCACATTTATATTAAAATTTTCCATCACAACAAATGTCTGGTTATATACAAAAATGTATGCTTCACTTATTATAATAATATATCTTTCAAGCTAGAGGCCTAAGAACAAACGGTATCACTAAGAAAACGGTAAATTTCTTACCGTAGACCTATAAGGTATCTATTTATTTTTACAGCCAATGTGAAACTAAATAATATCCTTTAATGTAATTAGCATTGAAAAGACCTAGTTTCTATTTTAATTAATAAAAAGACAAATACGAGTCCAAACAAACATTTTTTTAAAACGTGCTCGGTGAGCGCATGGTAGATGAATGTGTGAATTAAAAGAAAAAGTCACTTACCAAACCATCAAAGTCAAGAAAATAGTTTTCACTTATATTTTAAATATTCATTTAGTCACTATTAAAACTAAGTGTACGTTAAACAAAAGGTTACTTTTAACTTATACTACACGTGCACTCGTCAACACACGACCGCCTACGATCCTGTCGTCGACCGTCGTTACAAATTACAATATTCGTATTTCGTCGTTATTCCTCAACTTAATTTATAGTCGCTACTCGCTCACTCTATTATATTTTTGTGTTGGTATACCTAGGTTGGTTCAATGCACTTTTATTAAGTGTTGTCATCAAAAATAATAGGCAGCATTTCAATGTAATTCAATGAAAATATCGTGATATAATTAATAAATAAATAAGGTAAGGTTCTATTCTTATTAAGAAATAAATATATTTATTGTATAAATTTGTCAACCCAACTTAACATTAATTCTGTATTTGCTTAAATTATAACCTAAATTATAAGCTGATCAATTTTATAGAATACTCTTAATTTTTTTATTTATTTTATTTCGTGGTAAATATTTTATGGTGTGAACCATAGATGACATCCTGTTGCTTATGTCAAATGTCAATAATTTTGACAATGAACAGTAATAGTAATCTGTGGTCAATAATAATTAATAAAAGACAGCTTTTCTTTTTCATAATTTTCCTTTCCTGAACCTATTTTTAAATTTAATGCTCATTTTCTAGTTCAGCTACTGTATCTTATGTTTTAATTATAATATTTCGTTAATAATTATTTTTTTACTATGGTGAATTCTAGTTTAGCATATGAAATACTTTTATATATTAATTCGTTCTATTTTGGTCTATTTGCTACTTGCGAATTGGGCACATTAATATTGAAATCTGTATTGATTAGTATGAAATACGAAGATGGACCAGGGCAAGGAGTCGGAAGAAAATTGGGACAAGACTATGGTGTACTTGTGGCTCTATTTATTATAGAAGCTGCACGGCTATTTATTGGCAGGAAAGGAAGTCTTAGTGAGAGAGGTAATGTACACCTTTTGATAAACTAAAAAAAAATATTGCAAATTTTATAATAAATATATTTTTAAACGGTACAAGATTTTTGCCTTGCACAATTGATAAAGTGGGTTTTGTATTAAGATTTAATACAACTTAAAAAGTACAGTTTTCTTTACTAAGTATAATTTTTGTTCACAGATATACCAGTCATGTTTTCAGTATTGCTAACAGTTCCTTCGATAGTGGGTGTGCTGTATCTACTCATTTGGCAAGTAGTTGTTTTGAGAATTGAGTACATCTGGTGTACTCTAATGTTATCTTTGCAAACATTAGAGTTTATATTTGCGTCCATGTTTATAGTTACAATGTGTCGGGGGCCTTCATATGACTAAAATTGCATTTTGATACCTGTATTAGGACCAGTGTAGGGTAATCATTATATAGAAAATGGCAATTTTTATATTAACTTGCTAGCAATCAAATGTTTTGTATAGTCGTCAATGGCACAATATGAAATTTTTAACCAAAAATATGTTTAATCCTAGTGTGTGGTGCTATTATAACCAAATTTTTATATAGGAGTGTTTAGTACTATAAAAACTTTGATATTGCTGCTATGATATGCATAAAATATAACTAGTCAAGCTAGGCATCTTATTCTTGTTTAATCTATAAACTTTTATAGATGTTGAAATAACTTTTGTTCCTTAAATATTTAATGGCTTTGCACAAAATGTGTGTTATGAATCTTATCAAATTATTTATCTAATGGTATTTTTTAGATTTAACTAAGTACAATACTTATATACTGTACAATTTATCTTATTTAACAAATGTTAGCCAAAGATTATGAAATATGTAAGAGATTGTGCGTTAACAAATTATACTTATTCATATTTAGTATCTTCAAAAAAGAAATTATCATTTTTTTTTTTCAAGTTCTGAGTGATATGCAATACTTTCTATAATGTTTATTCACATCACTAAATAAATAAATTTTTAACCCTTAAAACAATACCTATGTATACCTACCAAATGATAATTGCCTATTCACAAAAATGAAGAAACTTTTTAAAGAAGTTATACACAAGAAATGTAGTGTAGCATATTTATTTATACAAAATTTTACAATATTGTAAGAGTAGCTTGCCTATTATTTTATAGATGTTTCTGTAATAGATCATAATATTATGTACAACCTATATAACAATAAGTAGTTTTTATATATTCAACTAATGAGGCCTTATTAAAAAGAATGCGTCAGGAATTTTACACTTAATCTTCTTGATCATAATTTAGATTGGTTATTAAAGCAATGTTAACTTATAAAAAATGAGAGAGTCATATTTAATATCAACCTGTAGATCATATATTTATCTTGCTTTGACTGCCAATTTAAAGTGTGATGAATAAATTATCCAGTCTTAAAACACAAGTGATCCCAAGTGGCCTTTTAAAATAAAATATTTTATCATTGTGAATCTTCCATTGTGCATTAGTACTAACTACTAAGATTTACATATTTATAAAACGTTTATTCAATGTACCCAGTTAGAACGATTTGTGTATTCATATTGTAAAATGTTGTTAAAATATATTCTAGTCATGAATAGTTAGTTTTATTTGCAATTATTTAATATTTTTATATAAGACATTATTTTCTTGTAAGTATAGTGGCATTCTAATGTTTGTCTTTTGTGAACTCTCAATTTAATGCGCATTAGAGCTTTTCTTGAAGCAAACTTATTATCTACCACAAGTTTTGCAATCAATTTCTTTAATATCACTGTGTTCAGATACAAAATGAATGTTCATGTCATGATTAGTATTGAGTATAAAAAGTTCAAAACTTTTTATCCCAAACTTTGGAACTTTTGATTTTTGACCAATTTGTACTGTTTAAAGTTCAGCCTACCCTTCCAAAGAAGTAAACTGTCACCTATGCAAATATCTTTCGATAAAATGTAATTTGATTTGAACTTTAAATTTAAGTGATCAATGATAAACCTTAAACGGTGCACTCGATCGAAGCTTGCAGCGACAGTTGGATACGCAGAGTCAGAATAAGCGCTAGTATTCACAAAATGTAGGGTTCTGTTCAGATTCAGGTACCTTTTACGGGTGCTAATAGACGAAAATACTTCAGTCTTGAGGAGACTAGAAAAAAAACTGGATACCTGTCATCATACAGAATACGAAAACTTTTAGAGCATGAAAAAGGAAAGATGTTATTCAGAAGAAATTATAGTCCATGTCAACGGAATCGATGTCTACTGTGGCATGAAAGGACAAAATTGTTAAATTGGCTCTCACTTTTGCCGGACAAAAGCCTAAGCTAGATTGGACGAACAGAAGTCGAGGCACCCGGAGATCAAGCGACCCAACATAGTGGAACTTAAAAGAGTACAATCGCCAAATATGGGTGACGTCGACCTCTTTGACAGTATCTACAAGATTCGTTTGCGAAACAAGCGATGGCCTATGCGTCTATTTTACCATTACTTGAATCTCACGAAGGTCAATAGATGGATTCTCTACAAAAGGTCACTAAAACCTGCAACCACGCCATGTTTCACCGGCACATTTTGACCTGGAAGTTGCTGTGAATCTTTCGCCGATGTGCCTCCAAAAGCAGTCCGGCAAGACCAGATTAGGCATTGGCCACAAACATAAATGGATATGTCTTTTAATTAACGGTTATTTGATTATATCTTTGCCTTTTCACGAATGGGTTTGGGTTGCAGTTAGGGGGCGCCGTAGAATTGCGCTGGTCGAGCTAAGACTGGCACTGGCCACGATGTTTTGATAACAACCCAGATGCAAGTTTCAGAAGTGTGCGGGATTTACTCACAACGTCTGTGAAAAGTGCCGGGTAGCCTTATGCTAAACTAAAACCAAGAATTGTTTCACAATGAAATTAAAATTATTAATTTATTAAAAAAATATTTAAATTTTTCCATTGATTTATAGGTAATTTTAATTTACCTCATTTACAGGTTATCAAGGTGAAAACTTAACAAGGTAAGAAAATTAACAACATAGGTATACTTTATACAACTTATAAATTTATTTAACTAGGTTCAGCCTTTTAGGAGACATAAGGAACATGGGTGTTGGATAGTACAAACGTACAGGTCAGATGCCTTGGGTGAAAGTAGACCAAATAGGGATTTAACAATTTATTTCTATGGAATGGACTATAGTGAATTATAAATTCTTATTATAATCTTGACAGGGATTGTAAGAAAATCTTAATTTCTCTCTTTTATGTACCCTTCTTTGATGTTTCATCATAGCATTTCTATAACCAAATGTTCTTCCACAAATATTGCACACATGACTTTTCATTCCTAGATGTTCAACTTCATAGTGTGTTTTTAGTTTTAATTTTGTATGAAAAGCTTTGTCACAATTATTGCACTTGTGTTGAGGCTTGTTATGTTTTAAGAGTACATGACTATTAAGATTACCTTTAAAAAGGAATCTAGCTGGGCACTCAGTGCACATGTATCTATATTCACGAGTATGAGTTCTCATGTGACTTTTGAGGCGCTCAGCATATCTGCCTTTGAAGGGGCATAAATTGCATTTGTATGGATAATCTGTTTGGTGACGAAGCCTATGATTGTGATAGCCAACTCTTAGCCTAAATGTTTTGCCACATATATCACACACATATTTTTCATGATCCGGATCATGCATTGTCATGTGTATTTTATAATAGGATTTTCTTATAATCCTTCTACATGTTGGACATTGTATTTTCGAATCACTACTAACATTTTTGTCGTAAATATTATCATATAACGTACTATTGCTATTTTTATTAACAGAAGAAATATGTGTTGAGATTATTAACTTATCAATACATTTATTTTCCTGTAGCTTAAAATGGTTTTGTAATAATTGATCTGATTGTGTTGCTATTTTTCTAAACATAATAGCGTTTCTGACAAACTGATAACAAATATTGCATAATTTTTTTGGGTACATATCGTCTTGCTTGATGTCAATGTTGGCAAAAATATTTAAAGCTTGGATTATTTCCAAAGTATTTTCTCCATTGTGAATAGAAAACGAGCCATCTCGAAGACAAATTCTACACTTGGAACTTTTTATTTCAAACAATCTTTCTGCACTTTGTATATTATGACTGTAGTATTTTTCTACATCAATAGGTCTTTTATTTTTTGTAAGCTTCGTAATATAGTAAGAAGTCACCATTTTCTATACAGTATAATATTGTTTAATTTATTTAATATGTAAGCGCAGGACGGCCGACATCAGAAGTAGTTATAGTAGTGGGCGTGATTATTAATGTCTTTCGAGGGAACACTGTACATTTAGTCAATTTAACTTAACACACTCATAACTAAATACAATGTAAACATAATAAAACATTAAATTATCAATAATTATTTACAAATACGGATATAAGTAATTCGTCGATATTACGTGGTGCACGGGCGGTCCAAATCTGAGCCTCTAGTACGAGTTTACAAATTACACAAACGATGATAGTTTTCGTGAGCTCGATGAACTATATGGTTTTCGATGTAATCGGTAGTACGAGTTAATGTTTTCGAATATAGTTTACTCGAATTCGACCAACGAGTAGCTCGATTGAACGAAGTTCACTTTATTCGCTTCATCTCTTTTACATACCGGCAAACTAAAAGAGACAAAAGTACTCCTTCGAAATGTATAAATTGACGTTTTGGATTAAGTAAGTTTCGAATTTCCAAACTTATAATTATAATTTGTTTTTGTACTTTGGAGTTAGGAGTAAAAGTGTTCGTTTTTGAATATTGATTATTGTCCACGATGATGAGAACCAGCGCATCGCAGTTTGAAGTGATAGTGGACTTTATGGAGAGGTAGTACGTAACAATCTTTTCTAAATATAGTCTACCAAGATGAGTTAGAGAGTTTGTTTTAATTATATACAAATATGTTTTAGAAACGGCGACTTAAACAAACGACCGATATATAAATGGCCATAGATAAATGGCTAGAGTTGAGCAATGCCCTCAACTTAGATACGACGAGGACTTCCAAGCCGATCGAAAAATGGAAAAAGGTAACTTACACGCACGATGCATGCTTATCTATTTGATCCAAAAATATTGGGTTACATTACCTAATAGTGTTTGTTTGATATGCACTAATTTAGTTTATTATGCATGTATGCGGAGGGCTTCTAAAACCCACCAAGCTGCAGGTGGCACAGGTGGTGGTGGTGGGCCAGCTTCAAATTAATTTTCACCCAACTTACATGCATGATGCATGCAGCATGCTGCATTCATTCCCAAGCATACCTTTGTTTGAAAGTTGTGTATCCTGCTTAACTATGATCCAAAAACATTGGGTTACATTACCTAATAGTATTTGTTTGATATGTATTAATTTAGCTTATTTTGCATGTTAAGGTACGGAGTGATCTTAAAAATAATACAAGAAGTTGGCTTAGAAGTAATTATTTTATATGAATACCATTTTTCCCATTGAGACATAATGTAGGAAAGAAATTAAATTCCACATGCTACAAGACACTGCTTGCTTAGACAACATACTACTTATCTTATCATATATGTATATTTGTTTTTTCTTGTTTTTTGTTTTTTTCTTGACTATACAAACTTATCTTGTCATATAGATTTGTTTTATATAATTAATATTCAAAATATACACATGTACATAATCACATACATAAGATTACCGTGGCTGGGATTCCTTGTGTAAATACTTAGTAGGACCACTTACATTTGTGTTGTCTTTGTACCTACTATATTTTAAATATTAAGTTTTTAATTATATCTGTTTAATCTTTCAGGTTGGATCACCTGAGCCACCCACCCGCAGCATCAAATTTGGGCCTTCTGCCAGTAGCCATATCACCCACACAAATCCAGGAGGTTGTCAAGTCAAAGTTAATTGCAGTTAGTTTCTTTTGCTATTTTATATCAAATACAAATCTGCGCTTTTACATAGTAAAAGCCAATGAATGATGATAGCAACATAAACATAATGAGTCTAGGTTTTAATAATAATTCATTAATCTGTTTTAGTAATTTATTCCCTAGTAACCATGTGTTTTTTTTTCAGTTACTGAAGAGTGGAACAAGCCTGGTGATGGTGGCCAATTTGGAAGCACTTTCGAGGCAGAAATGGTGGATGTTAGTGCCACTTCCCCCACACCACACCATGCTAAAAGTCCTCAACGGCACACGCAACCGCGCCGCGCGATCCGTGGGCGCCGCCGCTTGATTCATTCGCCGGCACCAGCGCCCCCGCATAGTGCTCGTCGTGCTCCTCGGAGACATTTTAATGCCACCAAGCAATTTTTGAACAGCGACGAGCACTGGCGGAATTTGGCAACAGATTTTGTCACCGAGATAATGTGGAGCTCCAGCAGCAGTCTCAGTGGCAAACTCTGTTTGCTAAATAAAATAAATAGTAAATAGGATACCCTGTTTTATTTACTATTTATTTTGTTTGCTATATAGGTATGTACAAGTGCATATTTAAGGGATTATATATTTAGCTGTAACCTTTTAGAATACAAATTAAAGCTAAACACTAAATAAAATTAAAGAGACTAAATTAATAGAAAATAGAATTATAGAATTAAAACAGCATTTATAGGTCACAAACATTTATTACAGTAATTACTTACTATTTATAACTAAAAGTTAATACTTTCTTAGGTTTACGCGAATATTTGACATTCGTCTCAGAGGCTTATATACTTGTTACACACAGTGCCTACCCACAATTTACAAAAATTTCAAAGTACCTTATAAAGTTATATATTTTAATTCTAAACATTTTAATTTAAATTTAAAAATATATTATAAATATGGCAATATTATTATAATTATTACAGTTTTTTTATAATATTTATTTAATAATATTGTGGTGTTGCTATTATTTCAATATGTATTAAAACATTCAAGAATTTCAAGAACACAGTATTAAGTACATAGTATTTAACAATTTCATTTATTTTTCTCTGAAATGCTTGTACAAATGTATAATGAATGTGTTAGATTCGAATAGCTGTCAATTTTACATATAAACAATCATCATCATCACACATTGTAAAACTGCCTGTTACAGTATATTGTGTAATAATATAGAAATTCAAAATATAAATTGTTTTATTTATTAATTTAATTATTTTAATACATTTTTCCAAATGTATGTTTAAAATTAACAATAAAAAAACAGGTATAAATAATAATTAGAAATGAAATCACTTTTGAATCATCATTTTTACATTATTTATTCATTTTTATAATGATTAACTGTAGGGTTCTTTTACCCCATTTAAAATTTATGTTATGTAAATTACAGTCAATCCTAAAATTAATGGAAAGAAAACAAAATATGTGTATGTCCCATTTTGAATAAATAAAATCTTATGTACCTATTGTAATTTTTATTTTATTTTATCATAGATTACCTATTGTTTGCTCCAATAATCCAAAATCCAGTGCTATGTTGTGCAACACACTACATGCTAAGATAATTTGTGCACAATTTTCCGGCTTGTAGTGGAGCACCCTATCCTTGCACACACATCCACACACACCATTTGAACATTCAAAGAATGGTAATGTTTTCTACAGTAATACAGATGTTCCTGATTTTTATTTGGCTTAAAAATCCTAAAGTGGCAGCCATCTATATACCTTCCAGGAACAACTCCAAGAATGCCACATTTGTTGTAGAAACTAGAAGATAAAAAATATATAATTCATTAGAACATTACATAGGAGTGGAAACAAATGTTTTACCATTCTCATGCACATACAAGTTATAATTTATTTAATGAAGATTATGCTGTGGGCTGTAACCTTAATATCTTCACTACATAGTATAAAACAAAGTCGCCTTTTCTGTCCCTATACCCCTATATCCCTATGTGCGCTTAAATCTTTAAAACTACGCAACGGATTTTGATGCGGTTTTTTTTAATAGATAGAGTGATTCAAGAGGAAGGTTTATATGCATAACTAGCAGATCCCGCGGCTTTACCTGTGCTAAATCTAGGGAAGAGCCCGAGCGAAGCGAGGGCGAGTCGCTAGTTGTTTATAATATATACATATTATATGATGATTATAAGGATGAGAGATTATAAAGTACTAACTTTTGCTTTACAAGTTCTCTAGATGCTGGTGTGTTGGGGAATCGCCATTGTAACTTGATGAATGTAATAAATATAAAATAATTTTATTAAAGAAGTATCTACTTAGATAAGCACCTAGGTTGGTGGATAAATAGCAGTTATAATAGGTACCTTCACAATCATATAAGTACATACGATAAACCTTACCCAATGCGCGAATACGGATGTGAAATAAAATATCTAAGTAGTAGGTACTTACTTAGTCTCCAATGAGATTCTTTGTGAACTCCTAAGATTTGTATTTTCCCTTGGTCTCCAAGAGAAACACAAATCCCTCCTTGGTTAGCCGATACCGCTTTTTATCTTCATTTATCTTTTAATTCACATTTAATCTTCGCCTTTTTACGAGCTCCTATCGCTCCTCATCATGGTCAGCCTCCACAGAACGCAAGATAACATAATTTTCGCTAACATAACTAATATTCAAAGTCCAAAGATATTCGCAAAAACAAAGATGGTCGCAAGCTCTCGCCTTATATATATAGCAATATACTCTAGGCTCTCGCCTCTCACCGAGATTTACTTGGTGAGTGCTAAAACGAAAAAAGTTTTCGAATTCGACAAAGTTTACTATCGGTATCTTGTCAAAGTGGCAACTCGTACTGCCAAAATGCAATAATACGCTCGAAAACTTTCATCGAGTTCGTTAACTATGATTCGATTGAACTCATACTGCCGATTTAGTTCCACCACGTTTTCGCTAGGGGCGCTGCACGTAAATGTATGGAAGAAAACGAAACTACATATCGAGTTCGAGAACTGTCAAAAACTCGTACTAGAGGCTCTGACATTCCCTTTTCTGTTTCTCTTTATTTCAAATAGCCAATTTTTATTCTAATTCTAATTTAATGTCTTTTTTAAAACATGCCAGTTTGTATCACCTTGCTGCCATCGATTCGACGCTTTACAAAAGTGCGATGTCAAAGCATGATTTCACACTCTAATCCGATAAGCTTACCAAAACCTCCAGATGGCGCACTGAGTGCGCCGTCACGGCCGGACTGACATTCGACCGTCCTCGGGCGTTTGTTTATTGAAGCCAGGAAATCAGGAACGACGCCATTAATATGTGACCCGCTCGTTCATCCTGTCACTCAGGAACAATCTAACTAGCATTACTAAAATAAGTATGCTCTATCATATTTGTATCGTACGTAAATCCAAAATTATTATGAAAACATGTATCCTTTCGACCATCTCAACTTATGGACCGGATGACATCTTTCCAAACCATGAGCGTGGACCGGACGAGTGTGTCCCTTCGACTATCCCAAAACTATGGGCATAGACCGGACGACACCGTCCCTTCAACCACCTCCAAACCATGAGCGTGGACCGGACGAGTGTGTCCCTTCGACTATCCCAAAACATGGGCATAGACCGGACGACACTGTCCCTTCGACCACCTCCAAACCATGAGCGTGGACCGGACGAGTGTGTCCCTTCGACTATCCCAAAACATGGGCATAGACCGGACGACACTGTCCCTTCGACCACCTCCAAACCATGAGCGTGGACCGGACGAGTGTGTCCCTTCGACTATCCCAAAACATGGGCATAGACCGGACGACACTGTCCCTTCGACCAGCTCCAAACCGTGGACCGGACGAGTGTGTCCCTTCGACTATCCCAAAACATGGGCATAGACCGGACGACACTGTCCCTTCGACCACCTCAAAACCGTGGACCGGACGAGTGTGTCCCTTCGACTATCCCAAAACATGGGCATAGACCGGACGACACTGTCCCTTCGACCACCTCAAAACCATGGACCGGACGAGTGTGTCCCTTCGACTATCCCAAAACATGGGCATAGACCGGACGACACTGTCCCTTCGACCATCTTCACCGCTTAAACATAAATCGCGCAGGTGTGTCCCTTCGACCAGCCTTATAAAAAGGCGTGGACCGGACGACACCGACCTTTCAATCACTTTGTAACCGTACCGACTTATCACGAACAATCCTCCTCAGTGAGAATTCCAATCTCGTACTCGTATGTAAACATTACACTCGATCGCATCTCTTCATCTACTTTAATCGCCGTCACGGTTTCCTCATCATTGTCGGTACTTGTAAACAACCATCGCTTTTCTACGGTATTTTAAATTAATTCTCAATTTTTAGTAAATCTCTAAAGTTCATACATGTAGCTTCTTCTTCTTCATTTTCTATCTCATTCCTAACTTTACTTGTGGTCGGGCTTACTTGTTCATCTGCGCTAGCATAATCTGTCTTGATTGTCTTGAATGTCAAGCACTATTTTTGCTGAGTAGTTCTCGTTCCGCCTCATCACATAGCCGTACCACCTGAGCCTGCCCCCTTTGACTTTCTCTGTTACCGGAAACACTTTGAAAGATCCCTTACATATTCGTTTCGCACTCTATGTAGACGCGCCACGACGTCTTCCCAGCACAACATCTTTATCTCCGCTGTATGGAGTTGCGTTGTCGGTCTCACAACTGTATTATATAACTTGCTTTTAGTTTTGATAGGCATTTTAGGATAGCACAGAATATCAGGCAGAGATCTTCACTTCATCATCCATGCGAGAATCAGCAGCTAGTATTGATCCAAGGTATTGGAAACCGGACAACTTCAGTAAAACAGTGCCTCTACTGTAATCTAAGTAAGAAGTCCATTATTAAATTATTGTTACGTACTACGGGTTCGGGATCGGAAATTAAAAGCGTTCTAGCACTAAAGATGTTTTATTTCTTCTACATAAACCTAACAAGATGTTCACTCACAAGAGCAAGATGTTCACTCACAAGCGCAGTTTGTACACAGCACTAGTTCAATTACGTCTCCGAGCACTATAATCCACCACTTTTAATAATTCACTATACTCTTCTTCACTTTTCCACTATTTCGTTTCTCTTCGTAATTTTCACTTAACTCCGAACATCAACTAATCTCTCAACACACTGCCGGCCTTTTTATATGTGTAAATTTAGAAGATTTTAGTATCGAAAATGCAAAATATTTCTAGTAACTTCCAAATCTTTCCTGGAAATGCTTTATCTCTATCTGCTGACACATTAAAATTTGCAATAAACTGTTCTTGCTATCTAATTGTCAAAAGTTTGAAATTGACATTTGCTGTTGTAAAGCATGGTACAAGCGTGCTATTATGACGGGTACGCACTCTACTCCGCGACATTACATAACATCAGGCTCAAAACGGATCCGTAATGCTCTAAACCATACTAGAAATAGTTCACCCACACCTGCAGTGCTACTAACTTGTGTGCAAATGTCTTTATACATTTCTTGTATCAGAGAGATAAAGAGAGGCTCTAGAGAGGTACAATCATAGGTGGATATGTAGAAACATATTATAGCTATCATTCTTAAATAGTAAATAAAATAAAATCGCTTATACTTTCTATGTAACTTAGTTTGATTCCGCTCGCTATTTGTGATACGAAAAATAAACAAAGTCCTTTAGAAAATGCTTTACCTACTGGTAAACCCCGACCATAACTAAACCGTATTGCATTTGATATTGAATAAACGCTACACTGTATATTTCCGTGCGTAATTAATAACAGCCGATTTCTTACTGTTAAGTGCTAACTAAATATTAATCAGTTCATTCAATATTTTTTTAGTGAGTCAGAATTATCTTAATTATCCTCTAACTTTTTTAATACTAACCCTCCTAGTAGGTTTGCCGTAAATATAACGTTTACTTAGTGAGTTCAGAAGATTTTTTTTATATTCTCTTTATTTAATTTTATATCAATCTAGGAGTAGTTGTTTTAATTTAGCTTTGCAAAGTTAGTCGTTATTCTAACATCACATATGATATTATCGATCCTTGACCCGGGACTCGAACCCTGGACTTCCCGATATGCAATCGTGCATGCTAGCCGCTACACCGCCGAAGCGAATAGTCATATTTTGACACTTACTTATTATTACTGGCCTAGAAATAACATTATCACACATGCAAGCAAACTTTTCACAGTATTTGTAATTTTGATTTATACGCAAATTACCTTTTAAAAGGGAATAGACAGATTTACTATAAAATAAACAAAGGACATGCTCACCGAATGATGTTTCTAAAGTAACTCTCCACGTTCTCGATTAATCTCTATCTCGCAGCGCCGTCACAAATTCTCTTGTCTGGTAACGATTTAACGACGTGCCTACTGGCCGGGCTTGCCACACGTAAGGAACATAGCATTTGTTATCATACCTTGATTACGACTTAAACTACTTACGCTTTTTTTAAAAACAATCTATTTTGACCGGTGATTTTTGTTTATGCCACTCCAATGAAATGTTCCATAAAATCTCATACCAAGGTCCAAGGCTTCTAACAATAAGGATGTTGGTGTCGAACTTTTAAGCGATAAGATTTCGAAATAATTGTACTCTAGTAATTATGTAATATTATCTGGTCAGTTCCCATCGTGTTAAGCTATCTTTATAACGTAGTACAAAACAAATTCAGTTTTCACTTCTTCAGACAATTCAGGCTTAGTTATTCTTTTAAACAAATTCTATAACCACGTCGTACCTTAGCCGCAGTTTTCCTAGCTCTGGCTTAAAATTGTCGTGCTTGTAACGGTATCTGCCTTTGACATCCTTAGCTCTCAATAAAGCCTTCATACCCATTAAAACCTTCGTCAGAACATCAACCGATTTCATTGTTACATAGTATGGTTCATCTATCCCACTTCTGATGTAAGCGCAGGACGGCCGACATCAGAAGTAGTTATAGTAGTGGGCGTGATTATTAATGTCTTTCGAGGGAACACTGTACATTTAGTCAATTTAACTTAACACACTCATAACTAAATACAATGTAAACATAATAAAACATTAAATTATCAATAATTATTTACAAATACGGATATAAGTAATTCGTCGATATTACGTGGTGCACGGGCGGTCCAAATCTGACATTCCCTTTTCTCTTTATTTCAAATAGCCAATTTTTATTCTAATTCTAATTTAATGTCTTTTTTAAAACATGCCAGTTTGTATCACCTTGCTGCCATCGATTCGACGCTTTACAAAAGTGCGATGTCAAAGCATGATTTCACATTCTAATCCGATAAGCTTACCAAAACCTCCAGATGGCGCACTGAGTGCGCCGTCAAATATAATATTTAATAAAATGTCAATGTCATTCATCAAGTCTTGGCAGGTTAATTCTTTGAGGTTATCTTTTCTCTATGACTACCACAGATAAAATATAATTACGTATAACGTAGGTCTACAAATTGAGTGCGTGTGCGAGTGAAGTGAGCCCAAAACACTATCCCACCAACTGAGCATCTTTTGGTACACTTTACTGAAAAACTACCACGACTATAGGTTTGTGTTTTAACATAGTACTTTAACTTCATATCTAGATGTGAAATCTGTCAAAAAATATAATTTTATGACCATTAAAAAAATTAACAATTTTTTTCATTAGATAGAATGTTATTGTACTACACTGACGCCATCTATTAGAAAACCAAATATTTATTTTATGAATTTCAGCCTCAGACAAGATATACAAAAGAAAGAACATCTTTGAAAACAAGCACTTCTTTTTAGGTTTATAAAATTTTATTTATTATAATGTATTCCTTATAAAATACAAATTGTATCAATTCAAATCTAAAATACATTATTTATAGACTAGGAGTCTCTATAATTTTGTCTTCTGCCTGTAAATATGAAGGCATTCGTGAAAACATCATTTTTTCTCTTTTATGAACTCTTCTTTGATGCTTCATCATTGCATTTCTGTAACCAAATGTATTTCCACATACATTACAAACATGAGTTTTAATACCCAAATGATCCACTTTAAAGTGTCTCTGAAGTGCTAATTTAGTGTGAAATGCTCTTTTACAGGCATCACACTTATGTTCTTTTTCTTTATGCTTGTTTAAAATGTGGCTATTTAAATTGCTTTTAAATAAAAATCTAGCTGGACATTCTGTACACATGTATCTATAATCACCAGTATGTGTACGCATATGCGTTTTTAACAACTCTGCATATTTTCCTTTGTATGGGCACAATTGACATTTAAAAGGAAAACCAGTTCCATGTCGGAGACTATGGTTGTGATATGCACAACGCAACCTAAATGATTTTCCACAAATATCACAAACATACTTGTGATGATTTGGATCATGCATTGTCAAGTGCTCCTTATAATATGATTTATTTACAACTTTATTACAAATATAGCACTGCACTTTTGTAGTCACCTTTAATTTACATTTTCTTTCATTTTTAGAGGCAGTAGAAACTGGCCATGTTTTCACAGATTCTTTACTGTCCTCATTCTCGTCTTGGTTGTCAGAAGATGAATCATTAATTTCTTCTTTTATAGGATTTTTTAAAGTTTCTTCACTAAGTTTAGCAACTTTTTTGAATAAAATTGCACTTTTTACAAACTTGTAACAGATCGTGCATAAATGTTTAGGCAATTCATCTTCTCTATTAATATCTATGCCACCAAAAAAAGATAACACTTCCAAGGCATCTGACGATTCTTCTATTTCAAATATAGAAATCAAGCCTTCTTTAAGACACACTCTACACATCACACGATTTTTAATATGTTTTAGTGTTTTAATATTTGTTTGATATAAAGTATTGTAGTATTCATTAATATCAGTAAGTCTGTTACTTTTAGACATTTTCATAATATAATATGCCGTTACCATTTTTCTATTATCAAGTTATTTTTTAATCTTAATTCTTATTTAAATTATTGATCTAACGGTCATAAACATAAAAAATGTTAGAATAAAAGTAAAATATTTCTAGTGTTGGAATACAATAAAAGTAATTACAAATAGCTTTTTGTACAATAATTAATGTAAACTTATTACTTTTTTGTGTTAGGCCTTGTTCAGCTTAAATTTTTTGTTAAGTGGTGGTAGTGCCATAAGTCATTTCGATTTATTATAATAAATAACAATGTTAAACATTTGGATTTTCGCAAATCGCTTCCAGTTTCACGAATCACGTATATTATATTTGATATTTCTGATATCTGACTTTTTATTTAAATTTTTTACTTTGATATTTGACAGTGACGTTTGACAGTTTGACAGTTTATTCATTGTTGTTATTGTTTTTAAAATTTATCCCCAGACCCCAATTAGGGAAAGGCAAAGGACTATAGTCTATTATTCATTGTAAATGAGTGACAATTGTTGACAGATTATATTTTATTTCTAATACAGTAAAAATTAAATCTGAAAAGTTTTGCCTTATCATGAATGATGTTTTTGATTTTTTAAACTCTTTATCATTTCATACTGTGAAATGTAAATTGTAAAATAAACAATGTAGTACAACAAAAAATTTCGCTTTGTGGTTCTACGATTTTATTACTACAGACCTAAAAGACAGAGATGGGTATTGGTCGCACAATGCCTTTCTCTCTTTCTAGAGAGTAGTCAATTTCATACGGGTATTTCTATGTCGATTCTGTAGTCTATGGTCTTAATCAATTTCAAAAAGCTTTTTTTATATTACATGCTGAGTAAAATCTGTTGTTCTATAGAACCATTTTATATTATAATTTCAAATTAAAGCGTTTGTAAAAAGTGTTAGTAGATGACAGGCGGTGGAAACTTCCATAATAAAAAATAATGTATGAATTTTATTATAAATCGTTTACCAACCTTGTAAAAAAATACAGTGTTACAATTCTAATAATTATGGTAGTAATGAAGTAGAATGAAAAATAAATATTTTCTAGTTTTAAATATCTATTTCTAAAAAAAAAGTATAAATAAATATCATTCAGATAACTTGACAACAAAATGCAATTTTTCGCCTTAATTTTCGCTTGAAAAAGACTGATTTCAAAAACTAAATGGTAGAAAAAGATTGTTTTGTATGGCAACATTATTTATCCAACATTCAAAACCGCAAATTCGTTTTGGTAAATTTTGTTTGCTGTGCATAATTTTATTTTGAATAATACTACATTTTAGCGATAATGAGCCGAAATTGTAGAAAGTGCGTCATCTGCAACAAGCAGGAGCAAAGAGACAAGGCTAGTGGCAAACGGTCGTTTTTTACGACATTTCCTTTGGATGAAAGTCGGTAAGTGACCACATTTCTCAGGTTATTTAAGTACAATATTTACTTAAGAATAGAAAATGCATATGACATTATTATATTTGAAAAACTCACGGCTACCGGAAAGCTATCATTAACATTTAACACCATTATAAAATTAATGTGCTTTTAAGGTTAGATACTCACTCCATAGTTCATAAAATTGTAAAGAAAAGAAAATGTGATTGAATCAGTCAGAATTTAAATAAAACCAGGTATTTGATTAATGCTATGTAATCAATTGAAGTATAATATTATTATACACTTGAGAGCTTCAACTAAATTAGGTATATTATTAGAGAGGCTGCTGAAGTGTTGGACATTCGAATCCAACTTGATTCAAATGTTTCTTCACTTCTAAAAATGCAAAAAAAAAGAAGCGTTAATGAAGGCATTAATTATATAGACTTCCAGCTCAGTTAATTTATTTGTTTTTCAACATTTAAATTGTTATATTTGATTTCAGATGCAAAAAGTGGGTTACATCAGTTGGCAATCCAGAACTGGTATTTTTACCAATAGAAAAGTTGCACAAGAATCGCTATGTATGTGGTGATCACTTTGACAAAAAAAAATTTAACCGCAATAAAACTCGTCTCAAAATAACTGCGATTCCTACATTAAAATTAACTGCACCACCCCTGACTGAAGAGCAGCTAATTGAATTTCCTTGCCATGTTTATGGTTGGAATAAAGGTGGGTAATTTGTTTAGTCTATATATAAAACATTGAGTCAATAATTTTTAATGTAACACATTGTTTTGGTTTTGAGATTTTTCATCAACAAATGTATCTTAAGAAAAAAGCTTCTTTGCTTGATTAATAGAGTTGAGAGCTTCAAGTTATGATAATAGTGAAGATAATGGAAAAAAAAGTAATGGTAGAAGTATTGGTTGCTTCAATTAGCCAAACTTCTCAATCCTTACTTACAATCCTACCTTGTTCAGAATTCCAGAATGAAAAGTCATCCATTGATATGTTATCCAATTTTACTTGTTTATCTTCCAGACACAAAGTCAGCTGAGGTTGCTTCAACTAGCTATACTTCACAGCCTTCCACAAGCCTAACTTCACAGCCATCCTTTGTCAGAGTCGCAGACAATGGTAACCAAAATGTTAACATAAATGATAATATTATAACTACAGTAGAAAAATCCTAAATGTTTTACAATTTTGAATTGTTCAATTTCCAGAACAAATATCAGCTGAAGTTGCTTCAATAAGCCATACTTTACAGTCTTCCATTATTCCAAGTCAAGAAAATGGTAAGGTAATTTTTTTTCATTCATTCATTGTATTTTATATATATATTTAATACAATGAATCAATGTCATTTATAGGCAATTTTTCAGTTAGACCAATAGAAAAAATCTTTCTGTATGTAAATCATTGTTTATGGAGATATGGCTCAATACATTCAATGAACTTTGGTATATAATCTTTTGATGTTCTGCAAAGATACTTTATATACTAATTTACTTAGTAGTTCCCAAATAAGTGTCATAAAATGAATTTTCATTAATGCAAAGCCACACATGGAAGCTAGTTTTACTTATAATATTATAAATGTGAAAGTTTAGATGTTTGGATGTTTGTTACAATCATATCAGAACGGCCAAACGGATTTGAATGAAATTTGACGCAGATAGATTATAGTCCTTTTATCCCGGAAAAATGTGTAAAATGCTATATCTCATGTTGTAGATATTACATCTGAGAAACAAGTTACCGACTGCTCTACAACCCAAGGTATGAAGCGGAAACTGGATAAAAATATAGGTACTTATATATACTATAATTATTTACTAAATCACACACACACACACACACACACACACACACACACACACACACACACACACACACACACACACGCACACGCACGCACGCACGCAAGCACACGCACACGCACGCATACATATACACATACACATTGTTATGCAGAGGCAGTGTTGGTGGTTAGGTGTTTACATACTCACTTTTCACCCCATATTCCTGAATCTAATTCCAGGAAATAGGGGGTTGGCGTGTTGGCATCTGTCTATAACTCCCATGTTAAGAATAGAAAATGATATCTAATCATGAAATTAAAAATAAATAAAAATATATTATAATTAAATTTCTTGTTAATGTAAAACTAATTATTACTAATATCTATTTGAGAAATTTACTTGAACAAATTGTTTTAATACTATAATGATACAATTGGGACGTTTTGCAACTAAATATTTATATGCTTACTAATTTATGTGTTTCCATTTTCAGAAATGACACCATGGAAGAAAAAACTCCTTAAGCAACTTAAAAATACCAGATGCACACTAAAATCGATGCGCAAAAGCGCTAACATAATCGCTAATATTGAATCCACTGTGTTAAAAGACATAGTCATTTCAGCATCCAAAAACCAAAAAAGAAAGGCAACAGGTCGAAGATGGACTACGCAAAATAAAATATCTTGCCTGGCAATATACAAAAGATCTGCTAAAACATACAGATACCTGAGGCACATCATTCCACTGCCTAGTATCAAAACACTACAAAACATTTTGAAAAAAATTCCTATGGAACCAGGCGTCAACAAATCTGTTTTAGATCATTTAAAAGCATAAGGCAAAGAAAAAGACGCAAAAGAAAAAGTCTGCGCCTTTCCTTTCGACGAGATTGCTCTAAAACCTCGCTTAATCTATAACCCAGCTACTGACCAAGTAGATGGATATCAAGATTTAGGAAATGCTGAAGGAGAATGCAGGTCCAACGAAATTGCCAACCGTGCACTTGTATTTATGTTACAAGGAATTTATAGAAAATTTAAGCAACCAATTGCGTTCTACTTTGTTAAAAGTACAATTTCGTCAGAAAAACTTGCAGCAATTATAAAGGAAATAATAAATGCAGTAGCTGCCACAGGTTACAGAGTTTTGACCACTGTCTGTGACCAAGGCCCTACAAATATGGGTGCCATTAAACTTTTAAAAAAGTTTTCTTCAATCCCTGAGAGTACCAACATATGAGACCATTCCTTTTTCTGCAATAATCAAGAAATATATATAATGTATGACATACCACACCTTTTCAAGTCAATTTGAAATAACTTTTTAAAAAATGGAACTAATTTTTGATGGGAAGACTGCTAAATGGTCTCATCTGGTGCAAGTTGAAGAAAAAAATAGGAATTTTCTATATTTTTCAAAAATCACTCCCATCCATGTTGCTCCAAAATATAGATCTAAAATGAGGGTTAAGTTTGCTGCCCAAATTTTAAGTAACACTGTGGCAGCAGTACTTAAGCTACTATCTAGTGGAGAAAGAAATGAGTCCCATGCAGCAGAATTAATGGAGACCGCATTGGTTGTGCAAGAATTGGACCGTTTATTTGATTGCACAAACGGGCCGTCATGTGCAGAAGACATTAAAAATGGTCTACGACAAAATGTGTCACCAAAAACAAATCACTTGGATGTTTGGGCGCAATATGAAAAAAAGTTGCAAACTTTAAAATTTATAAACAGTGCTGGTGATGTTGCAGCAAATGTTAAATGTATACATGGCTATGTCACGTCCTTGAAGTCATTGAGAGGTATTTGGACAGAGGTTAAAAAATTGGGATTTAAATATTTCAACCTACGTCAAGTCAATCAAGACTCACTTGAAAACTTATTTGGCATTATAAGACAACATAGCCCCACCAACGCTAACCCAACATGTGCACATTTTATGGCAGCTTTAAAGACAGCTGTTGTGACAGGTCTGACCTCGCCGCATAGCCGTGGATTTAACTGTCAAATAGCAAAAATAATTTGCTGACTAATTTTCATCATCTTGTGTTTACCTCAGACATGACTGAAAAGATGACTGAATAGATGATGAATATGATGTACCAGTTTTGAGCTTGCCAGAAGAAGATATCTTTGAATTCGAAGATAATTTAGCTAAGTTATCTGAACAGCCAGTTGTAATATAAGTGGATACTTGGCATCCAAAGTTCTTCAGAACCACAAATGTTTAAAATGCCGTGAAGCTTTGACTGAGGTGGATCCTGAGAAGCTCTCTGATCCTACATACAAATATATTAGCTTGAGAGAATGGTGGGAGAACAAACAATCGCTCACATACCCCTCAAAAAAATTGTGTCTTAATACAAACCGCAACAAATATAATGGAGAGTGAAGTCTGTCCAGTACTTTACAGACATAATATTTGCCAACTAGCTGTAACAATATTAACAGCACAATGTGACAATGCATGGTTCAACTGCCTAATACACAAGACTCACATTTTTGAAGGCATATACATTTCATTGGGGCAGTTGTTAATAAGACGCCAGTGCCAAAGATTGAATCAGGGGATTGCAATTCAAGAAGAAGACTTGGCTGATGCTGTTAAAAAAGCTCAACAGCAGGGCAAGGCCAAATAAAGTTAATATTTATTAAGTTAAAAAAAAGCTATGGTATATTAATTACGTTAGAATGTTAATAGGTTAGTTTGCAAATATACCAATGACATGTCGAGAATGAATACAACAAAAACTCAAATACATACAAGTACAAACACATTTAAATATCAGGACAAATTCGCAAAAGAAAAGAATTTTTACTGCACTCATTCTTGTCATATCATCATTCAGCAGAAGTAGAGTTTATTAAGTGATTCAGTTTTTTGACTGTCTAAAATATGACAATTCATTTGAATGTGAAGAATATTTCTAAAATCTCGCGACTTTAAATGATTGTGTGTATAAAATATAAGAAAATAAAACAAATTACTCCTAAAAGCTAGAGCATTGATTTGTAATTATTTTATAAAGACAGGATAATATCCTGTTTGTTAACATAATATAATATGTTTATTATATTGAAATGATATTGTTCTTTACAACCCGAAAGTTGGTAATAAAAATAATTATCAAATAAACATCAAAAATAAAACAGTGTTTTTTTTTCTTCCTCTAAAATCAAAGGTGTTCATTTGCCTTTAATATGAGTTGTCAACGACAATATGCATATTAACAAATGGACACTTGAATAAATTTGAATTTTTTTCATAGTAAAGGATTGCATCACGAAAAATATGTCGATATCGATATATTTGATGATGGTACATCTCTATTATCGATAAGTCAAGAGCATGTTTCACTACCCTAGTTCTGTCATATACCATAATAGGCAACCTAACAGAAACAATTTTATGATATTAAGATGTTGGCCATACATTTATGATAAACTCCATACATTTGTCTTTTCTTTTTTTTTGTATGGAGTGCCGTCTCTTTTCCGTAGGTTTTACATTCTCTTTTGTAGATGATATAGTTGGTATCACAAAACAAAAACCACTTCAATTAAATAAAAAATATTCAAATCTGATAAGGTGTAGTAAGATGGGTATAAAATTAATAATCACATATTCATTTAAAGCAATTTAATAAGTTTATTAAAAAGAAAAACAAAACTTATACATAGTTAAGACAATCACAGACAAAAATATATTAACTAATTTACTGTTTATACCTTTTTTACAATTCTTATTGAGGTTTTGCCAAAACTGAATACAATTTGTATTGTTCTAATTGATTATACATTTCAATTAATTCGAAACACTAATTATTTATAAACTTAACAATAAAAAATAAATAATGATCAATCATAAAAAAATATTTGAACATGTTTTTGAATTCTTGAAATATTAATTATAAAATAAAATAAAAATGAATTCTGAACGTTCATGTAAAATAAGAAAAATACACAAAAGAGTACAAACTATACAGACCACACGTTAAAATTTAAAAAATAAATATTTTGAACTAAATTTTAATGATCATAATTTAATTTACATAATATTCTATGACTTTTTCGTTGAATTCGAAGCAAATCTATGTTAGCCAATATCTTTAACAACAAACACTGCTATTTTCTATCACATGTACAAAGCTGTTACAAGTCTCAAAAATTCCTAACAACACTAGCATGGAACGGCTAACGATTAACATCCTTGGATAAATTGTCATTATTTTTATTCTAAAAGGAAGTTTATTGGATATTATTACTTTAAATAACCACAATAAATTTAAAAATAAGCTAATATAATATGAAATAAATAAAATAGGAATCCACTTATGCCTCAGTCTATAGAAGTAGTATATAGACAAAGTCTGTTTATGCTACTAATCTCAATATAGCCAAAAGAGAAAATTCTAATGTGTCAGTTAATGTAATATGGATGATAAAATTTTTAAGCATTATTCCCCCCTTCTCCTTGTTGATTCAATTTGCTTATTTTTTTCTCATTTATAATAAAGTCCTTCTATTTTTTATTTTTATAATTTATTTACTTATCAATCAGAGATTGACACATTATCGTGTGGCTCATGCTTAATTCTATGCCATTACACACATACCTACCATTCTTTAGTCTGAGGCTTTAATTCAGGAGATAACTTGAGAGATTATCATTGAAATTGACATCGAAATACGAAATGTGACAAGACACAAAGAATAGATACCAACAGATTCCTTAAGAAAAGCATATAAATAACTCAATATTTTTAAATCAAAAATTTATATTGTACAAGACTATCTTAATATTTGGTTCATATTTTTGCATTATTAACTGTATACGTGTCGAAAAGGGGTTTAAATACGTCACTAATAATTATTATAGATTTTGTGTACATCTTTAAAAGCCATACAATAAACTACATTCTATAAATATATTAGTAATAATAGTTACAAGGTAAAATTACTATTTGAGGACAGGTCACAGGTCATGTATTGGTAAGCGATAGTATAAGTAGATGAGTATGTCCTGTTACCTGTTCTTGTAAACCAGAAAGCCTTAAATTTCGACTAATTTTTGGTTAAATATATCATTTTTCCATTTAGACAGGACAAAAATACAGTAATTTGCATTCAATTCCATTTGAAAATCTTTTTAAACCTCTATTTATAAAAAATCAATACATGTTATGATTACCTTTAAATAGAAATACAATTATACTGTGGACAATTTATTATGTAAATTATTACTATGTATTACTGTTGTCATTTCTGTTGGTAATCCTAATAAATAAATAAATAAAAGATTTTAAATTGCAATAACAGGGCATTCTCATTATTAAAAATCGGGATACACATATAAATAATATAAAGTGAAAGAGACAATATTTCATATTAGAAATAAGATAAACCTTTAAATTGATTTATATCAAAAAAACTATCGCGTCGTCCCAACAACCAATTTATTAAAAGTATTTAATATAGAATTACTAACTATCAATTTCTGTTTGTAGAAAGTTAATTATATTGGTATTAAATACATTTTACTTTAATAAAGATAAGCAAATGTCTTTATTGTTGTTTTTGATATAGAGGAAAAGTAATGTACTGAAACCAACAAATATTGGTCGTTTGCAAAACGCACTAAGACGATGAACCATTACTATTTTTATACAAGCAAGCAAATCGTTTAATTTTTATACAAGCCCACACTCTACTCGCGAAGTTGATTGAAGTGTAATGAATACGAGGGATGCACTTCGGTTCACCGCGGGCGACTTCCTATCTTCGCCAGTTCTTCTCAGGTCAGAAAAGGTTTCTTCTTTGCGAACTGGTAGTAGACTCGTGACGTTCAGTAAGAAATTGTACCAATTTTTATGCTGAATAAAATAATTTGATTTGATACTGAGATACTTCGGACTTTATCAGTCTTCTATTCGCAGAGTATAGTCGCTTACTTCCCACTTCGGTCAATTCCGACCAGTACTTCGTTAAAGCAACTTCGCTAGTAGTGTGGTGGAGGCTTTAGGGATACTTAAAGAAGTGGTAATGCTTTATCTAAACAACAGTTTTTACCTCATGTTGGTATTTATTAACTAGACCAGTAAAATTAGAATTCAGTCTAGCACTAAATTTCCGATTCAATATTTTTTTATAAGGCTTGATTAACTAACTGACTAACTATGCCATCCAGCTGGAGCATCAAGCGCCATATTGAGCGCCAATGATTTCAATAACTTTTGCTCTAAAGTGCATAGTTTCCGAGATATAGGCCAAAAACTTTAACTCGGTACGTGACCCTAAACCTTATAAAAAAACATTGGATCGGTAATATAGTGCGAGGTTGACCAAAAAACCGCTATTTTTACTGTAGTAAGCAGTAACTACTTATATTGTTGCTAGAGTATATTTGTATTGTAATAAGTAACGTGTGCTTTTATTAAACAAGTTTCAATTCACAAGTGTTCATTTACTAAATATTAGAATGACTTAATATATCATTAAATATTTTGAAATACTTCATTCGATACATTATTTCTAATAAATTAGGGTATACACATACAGATACGTCAATACATCAATAAGTTTAAATTTAATAGAGTAAATTTTTCTATATAATACTGGATTTTGGGACAGTTTTTGAGGTAATAAGCAATAATTGATTCTTTTTTAAGTAGAAATACAATTTGTAGGCCGACTTTTAGTCATAAATTAAAGAAAAAACTTAAACCGCTATAAGATATAGAAAATAATACAAGGAAGTCGGTCCACAAAATGTCTGATAACCAAGTATTTTTAAGAATATACGTAATTTAACTCAAGTGCAATTTATATTTTTAGCAATACTTTTAAATTACTAAATAAATATTATAGAGTAAATACTATCTATTTATTATAGGGAATGTTGTAGCACTAAAGCTTTTGATTAAACTTGATCGACCCTGCCAAATCTTTGAGTAACATACTAATTTCTTTAACGAAATAGAAACATTCCGTTCCGTGAAAGGGTCACAGAGGTTTCAAGTTCCGACTTAGAGTTAAAAAAAACGTAAAAAAAAAAACAATTTCCGTGGCCCAAAAATGGGGAACCGCTGAATAAGATAAGTTACAGATTAATTTTAATTTATTTCGAGTCATCAATTTTCCTAAATATATGACTGTAAAATAGCTACGGTATAATACTTTGGGTATAGAGGTTAAAGTATGATAAAAAAGAAATATTAGAAAGTTGACTTTAATAAAACTCAGTATTAAAATAAAACGGTATAGACAAAACCTTTAATTCGAATACTTAAAAATATCTCAATTCAAAAAAAAATTGTGTGAACTATGTACGATGTAATTGATATACACAAACATCCATAAAAGTATACATTCATTTTTTATCAATATTTTTACCTCTACACCACACCAAAATATTACATCGCTAGCATAATAACAGATTTAAACAACTTTCTTAGATTTACGCGAACGAAAAACTATCTTTTCGTGTGACCATGATATCTGTAAAGCATTCGAAACGTCGGGAACCAAAAATAAAAATACATCCTCGAAAAATTCCAGAAAAGATAGTAGTAAAAAGATAGTTAATTTTAGGATTGAAATATAGTTTGTTAAATAATGAATAACTTATAATATTGAAATTGATTCATCACATATAATATTGAACGCGATCGCTAGCGACTAACGACTACTACACATAATATTCTACTACATATATAAACGATATTTACTATTTAGTACATGGAGTATAAGTTTGGCGATTGTACTGGCGATAAAGTTATTTAATGTGTCAAATTAAGATGAAAACTTGAAGATATATTATTATTTTTTTCTCTTTACAAAAAAAAGAAACCAGTGTCATTTTTTTTCTGTCATCTTAACTTGTTACTATATAATATCTAATAATTTAAGTTTATAAGCAAACTAACACGTACAAGTACATTAATGATTAAATAACAATTCTATACAAATGGAATTCATTGTCAAATATTTCAAATTTCTAATTAATTCGCTATTTCTAATATAGTAATAATAATTATTCTAATAATTGAACTAAGCAAAGGAAAGTGGCAACACTGCCTATACTTTTCAAGCACTGTTTATATAAGTACTTTTCAAAAATTTTCTATGGCCATAGAGAAGATTTATTTTTTATGAAATACAACTAAAATATTCTTTTTTTCTAATTTCAATGAATTACGTCAAACTAGTGAGGAATACAGGTTGTTACTGAATTAAATTTACTACAGATTTTTTTAAATAGTACTTTATAATAAAAAATGTAATTATTAGGGTTATTAGGCATTTTATTTGTTAGGCATGTTATCTAAAAGATACCCTCGCTACGGCCCTTTTATTCAATTTAATACTTTTGTGAGATTATCTTATATTTTATGCATATTATAATAACGAATACCTGTTGTTATATATTACTGGTAACACTGGTTTGTTGTGGTTGAATTTGTACTAGCAACATTGTTTAGAGAGCGACGAGTCGAGTGTTGCAATCTTGCCATTTCTCTTGCAATTTCTTATGCTCTTCATATTGCTGTTCAGATATCTGTTTCACTGATGGTGGGGCCTAGATAGGAATAATATTTTTTTATTTATTGTAATAATTTTATTTGTTACTAATGTTTATATATACATATGTTGCTCAAACAGCTGTACAGATTTTTATTTAATTTTATTAGAGAATTTTATAGATATTGTTTAATCCCTAACTAGCCTTATACCGAGATAAGTTAAATTTCAAACATAGATTTATAGCTTAGATCCTTAACAATATAGACTATTGTTTATAAATAATTAATAAAAGTCTGTCATAACAGAGCATTGAACCATAAACAATTCATAAATAATAAACAAATATGTTGGGACATTATTACACACAGCACCATCGAGTTCCGTGGTAAGCTACGAAGCTTGTATTTCGGATACCAGATAGTTGATATGCTACATATATAAATTTAAATACATACATATTATAAACTACCATTTCACGCAGCTTCGCACACGTTCTAAAGACCGGGAACCAAATTCTTTCTGAGTCGCGCGGTATATATCTCGCAAAAATAACGCCCGCGATATTGATAATAATTTTCTTTAATATTGCGGAACATTTTTTTGTTCTATCATCAATAATTTTTTGCAACGCATGCGATGAAAGATATTTTATAGGCATTTTTTTACACATTGGGTAAAATTGTTGCAGTTTTAGTAGGAATCCTTATTTTTTGCTTGCAATTAAAATAGCCTATATTAATCAGTGATAATGTAGCATACATATGGTGAAAGAATTTTTAAAATCGGTTCAGTACTTTTACAATTCGTTACAAACTTGAGCCAATTCATTACTTACAAATCTTTCCTCTTTATAATATTAAATATTAGTATTAATTGTATAATATTAGTATAAATATTCATACCTTCATCTTTCTCGGATCTAAGTTAGCCCCCAAAGTCTGGACGCCTTTAGCCAACTTGGATAGAGGAGACAGCACCATATCCCTAGTAGCACTCGACATTGGGCTTGTAATGTTCTTGAACTGCCTTAAAGCTGACTCACTATGGGACTGGGCTATATTCAATGTTATTTCATGTTGCGAATTCGATCTCACATGATAATTGACTCCTGGTACATTTTGGTCCTCGAAATTTATAAATCCTGAGCTTTGCGACAGCTTTTGCGACAGCATTAATGAATTTGGTGGGATTGGCTTAGAGTTTTCTGATTCTATTTGTATTTCTGGCGTTATAGATTCGTTGAATGGGTTTCTTTTGGCGTTGTTACTTGGCGTTTTTAATGTCTGCTTTTCTGTTTGTATGGATGTGTTTGCTTCAGCTACTTCTTCGTGTGGCTCAATTTTTGAGGAATATAACGGATTTTGTACTAAATCGCAGTCATTATCGTCTTTTCTTTGTTGATCGCCGATATAGTGTTGCATGTGTTCGAAATTATCGAGAGTCGGTTCAAAAATATTTGTTCTATTTTCGTCATCTGATGAGTAGTCAGAGCTCATGCCGTCTGAGAGACTGCCTTTCTTTTTTGGATCTCCTTTATTTTGATTTAAGGTGAATATTTTCTTTGTTCGTGAGGCGCCTTGATCGAATTTTAGTTGCAGACTGGGTCTAGCTCTAGCGTTTAGGGAATGACTTAGTTTGTTCAATTTACTGAACTGTTCCGTCATATTATTGAGGGCTTTCGATCCTGTAATTAATGAAACATATTTTTAGTAAACATTATAGTTTTTTTTGGGAATTTATATATTACTATTATACAAATATCTACTAATATTCTCAATAAACTATAATATTTATTTAACTGATTAATAAATAACAATTAAATTATAATGTATTATACTGTACAACTATATGAAAATAACTTAACAAAGAAGTTTAAAGAACAAGTAGTACAAGATGGGCACTAAAAATACTAAACTAAAAGTATTAGTGAAGTTATGATTTAGTAAACTGCCATACATTATCGGAGAATTCAGAACAATGTTGTACATAAATTTAATAGAATTTTAAGTTCTCTTTAAAAACCTTTGAATTATTTATTTATTTACGGTACATATAAATAATTAAAATATTACAGTTTGGGTGGACGAATGCGTGTGTAGCGTCAGAAGCCTACTGGTCGGCGCGAGACCAAGTATTTGATCTAGCACTGTACTGGTTATTGATTTTCTAATTCCACTGGTACCTGATTTATATACTTCATTTTAATACTTTGTTAGTTGTATAAATATACTAGGAAAGTGTAAATAAATGTATTCTTTTGATATATCTGTTATTTTCGATACAACAGCAATTTTAATCATAGTAGCAAAATTAAAAACGCAAAGACATCCGATGAAATATTTTCAAAAAATATATTATATTTAATGTTATTTATTGGGTACCATTGAGAAAGAGTGAAAAGAGATAGCATATTAATTTACTTCTGATATTTATAAGCAATTCAAATACATCGTGAGAAAACAGCATTTCTGAGTGAACCTAGCAAGATCGTCAACCCACACTTGTAGACTATCTCGAGTATCGAGTAGTTGTCCCAACGGAGTTTGAGAGTGACAGAGACAGACAATGCACTTGTGTCTGCGTGTACACGCTGCACTATACAAACTCCTTCGCAGTTGGCCAGTCTCAATGAGATTGGCCGCCATGGCCGAAATCGATCGGAGGACATTATTATATTTTAGAGAGGTTTTTGCCCAGTAGTGAGACATTAAAAAGGATCTAAAGACGTGAACCAGGGCCTCAAGTCTGCTATTGTACATGAATTGTCAGCATGGAACAATGCAATTTTAATTCATTTAGCTTTGGTCCAAAATTTCGTAGACTTGAGGCACAGGTGTGTAGTAGAGTGTAGAGTAGGGTGGGCCAACTTTTAATATTTTTTCCTTAGTTACCATGATAATATCGTCTGAGATGATGAAAGTCTATAACCTCGAATAACTTCTAAACGAGTCAACTTAACGCAAAATCATTTCAGACCGTTTTTGTAGATCGTTAAATTTCCCACAAGAATATGTTTTAATTTTCACGAGACATTCATTTCAAGTGCATTAAAAATCCAAACAAAAAAATTAAAAAAAACCTATGTTATTTATATGGGAAATAAAAAAGTACGATACTCTTAACATTAATATTAAGTGCTCAAAATTTACCAGAATTTTGTTTTCGTCATTTCAGACAATATTATCATGGTAACTAAGACAAAAATATTAAAAAAAAGTTGTTTTGGCCCACACTACTGTGTAGTATACTCACCGACGCTGCGTATGTCGGCCACTAGCTGCGTCTCGCTGACGTTGCGAGTGAGCGCGGGCAGGCGTGATAGGTCCACGTATAGCGAGGACCGCGCTCCCGCCGCGCCCACGCTCGGGTGCACCTGGCATACGGATTATCTATTAGATATAGATAATAATAAAAAAAATTAAAAGTGCGTGTGTACAAAGTACACATGTCAGAAGTAAAACTTGAATTTAAAATAAGACTAACTCTTCCCCGTCTCTGAGCGCCTGGTACTATGGACTTATTTGAGTTTGAAATCACATCGATTCTAAAGAAGTTTCACTTCAAAAAAAAATTAAAAGTGCGTGTGTACAAAGTACTCATGTCATAAGTAAAACTTCTTTGGCAAATAATTTTAAAATCTCGTTTATATTTATACTAAATAACCCCGTATAAGCTCGTTGAGAGAGGGAGATGGCGCGAAGGTCACACCCACGAGTTAGACAGTGTTAGAAATGTCACTGACTCGCGGTGGGCGAGATCTAACTAAGGCTAACTCTTCCCCGTCTCTGAGCGCCTGGTACTATGGACTTATTTTTTCGTTTCATCGAGTTTAAAATCACAACGATTCTAAAGAAGTTTCACTTCAATAACATGTATTAATTATCATCATCATCAGCCCTTTTTAACGTCCCACTGCTGGGCACGGGCCTTATATATATATTAAAAAATAAATTACCTTTGATTTTTTTCTTTCCAGTTTAATTCCATCGTGGAAAGGTATAGGCGATAGCTTGGCGACATCGCGCGCCACAACAACTGATTCGCAAATTGAATGCAGCGATTCTGAAACACGGTCAAAATGCTTTATATAAGAATAACTAGCGACTCGCCCTCCCTTCGCTTGGGCTTTTTCCTAGATTTAGCACAGGCAAAGCCGCGGGATCCGCTAGTTATGCATATAAACCTTCCTCTTGAATCACTCTATCTATTAAAAAAAAACCACATCAAAATCCGTTGCGTAGTTTTAAGATTTAAACGTACAAAGGGATATAGGGACAGAGAAAGCGACTTTGTTTTATACTATGTAGTGATTATTATCTAATTAAGTCTACTGAGTCAAATTTTATTATACTATGTATACTATGTATAGATGATGAAGTCTGAATCTGTATATTTAATATATTTTTCGGAAAATATTGTTGAAATAGATTTATTATGATTTTTATCTCCCTCCTCTACCTGGTAACGCAACGAAAACCGCTTTGACTACTTTTGATGAAATTTAGTAAGATGATCGCTGATTATCAGGCTTCATGTAGGGAAAGTATGCTTTATCTACGTACCCAAGCGAAGCTGAGTGAAATTGCTAGTAATGTTACATAATGAAAAAAAAAAATTATTATATTTGGACTGTAAATAAAACAAAAAGTTAGCATATCCCGTGGAATATATTATATTACAAAATCTAGGGATTATAAAATAACTCACCAATCATCTCATCCTTAGTATTTATAACCACCGCCATGTTGTTAAAGAAGCGCAGTGAAGTGGACCGGAACATGTGGAAATAGCCGGGCTCATTGTTGTATGTGTAGTTTATTCTTATACAGTGTACAGGTTCTGCGTTGCTTTTTCGTCCCACACCGAAAATCTGAAATTAAAATGAGAGCAGTTATATGCTTCTAAGTTGAAGAAATTGTGATATTTGGTTTCTAATATTGATCCTAAAATATTTAACATGCTTAAAAGAAAAAATATATATTATAACCATGTATTATAACCATGTATTTAACAAGTTATTTCAGAGAAAGTGTTCAATACCATAAAAGAACACCCGATGGACATTTCACAGGGTGAATTAAAAAACATGGTTTTAAACGAATAACCGTAGCACCAGGATCTTGAGTACCAAAATCTACAGAAATGACATCATTTAAGGATGTTTAAATAAATTAATGGAAGCATATGACTAAGTTACGATAGCACTAGAAACCAGAACGCAGAATCCTATAGAAGTGACATTAGTTAGACGTGTATCAGCCAGAAGTGTTTCAGTCAGAAGTGAGTTGTAAGAGGACTTAAATATAATTAAAAGTGCGCGTGTACAAAGTACACAATAAATGTCAGAAGTAAAACTTCTTTGGCAAACAATTTTTTAAATCTCGTTTATATTTATACTAAATAACCCCATCTAAGCTCGTTGAGAGAGGGAGATGGCGCGAAGGTCACACCCACGAGTTAGACAGAGTTAGAAATGTCACTGACTCGCGGTAGGCGAGATATAACTAAGGCTAACTCTTCCCCGTCTCTGAGCGCCTGGTACTATGGAGTTATTTTTTCGTTTCATCGAGTTTGAAATCACAACGATTTTAAAGAAGTTTCACTTCAAAAAGACTATACAACATACCGTTGCACTAGAATCCAGCGTGCCCAACTCCACAGAAGTGACATCAGTGAGTGGCACACGCTGTACGGACAGCAGGCGGTCGGAAGTCTCGTCGTAGTCCGTCACGTAGTACGCCTCGCTGGTGAGCACTAGCACACTGTCCATTTCCGTTTCCTGTGGGTCGCCCGTGCTGGGGATTGGAAGATGGTTGTTACTTCTTTTATTTGTATATTCACACATAATATGACGACACGTTTACCGCAGGTTGTAGTGACCCTACTCTCTTGCGCTAGCGGTCGCGGATTCGTGTCCCGCTGGGGGCATTCATTTGTTGATCACGAATGTTTGTACTCCAGTCAGGGGTGTTAATATTTATAATATGTATGTATTTAATATTTATATACGTAGTATATCAACTATCTGTTCAATTCAATTCAATTCTGTTGTTAATGGCTTCAAAGCGTGCCAGTTGAGCACAGATTATTTCGCCAATGTCACGTAGAATGGAGAAGACACATCAACTATCTGTTATCCGTAACACATACATATATACGTAAATGGCGCTGTGTGTAATAATGTCCCAACATATTTATTATATTATTTATATACACACAAACACTGCTACGTATGCTCACTGCTACACTGCTACGTCCCAAACAAGCTATCCAGAGACACCCACACGTATATGCACAGTATGTACTTGTGATAGGTACAACTAAAACTTAGATAAACAAAATCTGCTGTAATACTATATATCTATGCTTTAATATTATACATGGATGCATATTCGTTGTACTTCTATCAAATCGAAACGAGTGACTGATTGACATGATTTGAGCTGGGGAATGACATGGGTTTTAACCACGGGATATCATCTCATTCCCATGGAATAGTTAGTTAAACGACAAATCCGAGTGAATCAAGGGTGAAATGCTAGTATAGAATATTAATTCTAATCTACACTTACTGTGGATCAGCATCAATAAGTCCCCACGAGCCTAACACCGGTTCCGTGTCAACTAGCAGCTTCTTGCAGTCGTCGATTAACGACTTGACGTGTTGCGCCATGGCCGCCGTGTCCGGGGCGGATTGATCCTACAAATATTAATAAGATAAAATTAATATTTTATAAGCATCTATGTTTTATCTATTTTTTAGTTGGATATGTAATAAAATATTGTTTTTATGTATCTTCTAAATTTGATCTATCTAATTTTGAAAAATACATATCATTGTTCTGATATATATTCTATAAGGTAGGTTATGACCCTCACAAATTAATCATATCTAATAAAGATAGGAAAACGAATCTTAGAAGGAAAACCGATCAAAACATAATTTATTTAATATTTATTTACCAAAACGTAATTTTTTTTTAGTAAAATACTCTTTAAAAATATTCATTACATTTTATAATTAATATATGTATAAAACTAATATAAGAATTATTACTACACAATAAACACAGATAAATCATAAACAAATAGAAATTCAAGCATGCAGATAGAAAAAAATATGAAAATCTACTTATTCTAAATTAAATCTATTTTCCTAAGCCACTTATCCGATTGTGATGAAACTCTGGTGGATTATTCTGTGTATATCCTGTTTGGTTTCTTTTTTGCGTTCCGTAACCATTCAAGCTTAGGGAAATACTCAAGCGAAGCAAGAATGAGTTGCTAGTAGTAGGTACATTCTAACTTCATCACTTAGATTAGACTTACTTCAGATTATAAACATAAAATATGTGTATTGTGTGTACTATCAAACTCAGAAGTAGAAGGACTATTGAAAGAAACTATAGAAATTATGTACTCAATTTTAAAATTCCTTTATCCGTTGCGTTTCCGATGATAAAATTAAAAGACAAGTTGTTCCGTTTAAAACAGTACTTTATGTGGTGTACATAAGTTCGAATTTGTGTTAAGACAATTAGAAATCTCGATTTTTTAATTTGGTTTGACGTCTATTTTGAAAGAGCCATACCATATTTGGTAAGAAAAATCTACTTATATTTTATATCAATGATATATGTAATGAAATAGCTACTTTATACTCGAAGAAAAAATAGTTTTTTACTACATAACAAAAAAGAAAAAAGCTTTAGCATGCACGCACTTGCACCATAAGCACCTTGACTGAAGTGCACTTGGTGCAGTCCGGTACGATCAGCTGCTCGGGGATGGACCTGGACTCTCCCGTCATCACGTCTATAGCCACTTGGCGGAGAGCATCCTTGAATGTTGAGAGGTAATATCTGGAACAATTGTTATAACAATAAAAAATTAAACGTGTGGTGTCGTCGTGGGACACCGGATAGGAACGAAGTTCTATTCCTTATTATAAACATATTAGTTTTAGTTCTATTAGCGGTATAAAGAAAATAAATATTCGGGTATACATTTTTAATGATTTTTCTTTATCGTTAAAAATCAAAAAACATCATCATCAACATATTAACACCTTTATTTTATTTACCACGATTTATAAAAACTATGAGAGAGAGAGAGAGAGAGGGAGAGAGAGATAGAGACAGACAGAGAAACACGCGCACGCCGCACGGCTTACAACTATAGCAAAAAGTGTCATTACAACTTTTGGTCTTAATTTTTTCCGTGTATCCCCTTTCGCAATGCGCGATAAGGAACTTCGTTCCAATTATAGTGTGTATATGTGTAAGTCTCCTTGGTTAGGCTAATCGATATATTGTACATAGGGTCTCATTATGTTAGAGTTAAAGTTAGTACATTAAAGTAGAAGGAATAGAGGATGCACGCTATAATAGTAGCCCAGCGGTAACGCGCTCGCTTGGATAACCGAGTGATGCGGGTTCAAATCCGGGTCTCGCATTTTTGATATTTTCATGTGCGTATCATTTATATCATGATTGCCACTTGTCTTATGGTGAAGGAAAACATCGTGAGGAAACCTCCATGTCTGAGAAAACCTAGCAAGTTTGCGAAAGACATGTGAAGTCCGCCAACACTCACTAGGCCAGCGCGGTGGACTATGGCCTGAACATCATTCCGGTGCGTTACTCTATAGTGGAGTAAAGAGTCAAACCTTGTTTGCATGGTGCAATTATTAGACGGATATCGGAGGTTCGATTCTCATATAACGCGAATATATTATTATTATTTACCCTACAAAACACTAACATAATATAATCTAAGATATCTTTGGACAACAATCTAAACATATTTATGTGCATATTGATAATTAGTAGAAAAAGTGACATATTTACATTTACACTGTGGAACTCCAGTTAAAAAATATGATCAAAAGAAGAACGAAATAGTATTTGTGATGATTTTGTTTTGCAATATTTCACCAATGTGTTAAAAATTCCAAAAAACAAAAAATGCAAAGATGCCATTATTAGAATTTTTTTGAGTTTTTGTTAGAGAATAGGTAAGGATAGATATTTATAAACTAATAGCAATCTATGATAAAACGGTGAGGAGGTCAAGGTTGATACAAAAAAACAAAACTAAGCTAAGCTTGACTTAGGACAGGAACTTAAAATTCGTAATAATACTATTATACTAGTATATTATAATATTAATAAATATTATATAGCCCTTCTTGTCCAGATGTTAAGGTTCAATTTTGATTGAGATGATTTTTCATATTAATTATTTGCATTGGTAGTATTAAAATCTTTGCAGAAAAGCCAATAGTAATTAGTAACTAAAAATAAATTATTAGGTGACTTAAAAGAAGTAGCAATATAAGTATTTTTCAACACTATAACTGACCTCCCCAATCCGTACGCTATTTCCGCCGATGCCATTTCATTGGTCAAATGGTGTCCAAAATAAGACGGCATTAATTCTAATTTCGGTCTTTCTGTGTCCATATTCTCTATGATCATTAAGGACGCTGTTTTTATATCTCTCCACAGATTATCTATCTCGTCTATGGTCGCCATATTGACAGGTTGACCGAGAGCGATGTCTATGGCACATTGAGTTATGGCGTCGTTAAAAGGACGAATGAGGAATCTGCAGCGAAAATTGTGTAATTCCGGAGCTTTTTTTCGTTCAATAAATCAATTTATATCGTTATCTGATTATTATATTTATAATACAATAGGCACAGTTTCAAGCGTTGTTTTAAATAAGATTATATGCTCCTATCCTATAGAACTAACATGGTTTACTTCGTTGCTAGGTTGTAGGTTCATTCTCGCAAAAAAAAAAACGCACATACAGACAGACAATGGTCCTTATTTAATTAGTAATTATGTATTTATATCGTTTAATTTATAATATTGCATACCTATTCGCAGAGGCGACGCCATCTTTCATCATCCCTGTTAGTTTTCTCTCTCCAGTCCGCGTATAGTCACCCTGCAAAAAAAAGGATAAAGGTACTGTTATCGCATATTCTACTATTTAGTTACATATTATGATAAATTGTCGCATAACTTCAAAAATCATAGTCCCGGGATCTACAACAGCATTCAAGGTACAAAAAGTTACCTAATTTCTGAACCATCTTTCGTCAAACTCAAAACCGATTCAAGGTTTAAGTTACTGCTTTTAACTTTTAAGCTGTTAAATGAGAGAGTAAGTATGCTAATAGTGACTTGCTTAGAATAAGGACCAGTAAAGCCTAAATTCTCGAAAAAACAAATTAAATCCCTTATAAAATCTTAATCAATGACTACCATGGTTTGCTCAACCTTAAAACCATGGTACCAACCCACCTTCAAAGCCTTGGTCCCTGCGTACTGCCTGGAGACTAGGTCGCCGCTGTCCGCCCACATGGTGAGGAAGGCCTGGCGAAGGGCGGGCGGCAGACCGCAGCCCGGCGCGCCCAGCCCCAGCCGGCACAGCTGCAGCTCTAGCACGTACTTCGCTATGGCTGTCTGTTATGAGGAAACCGTTAGGAAAGACATCATGAACCATTAAAACCAGTAATTAACATGTTTTTATATGGTATCATTTTTATTTAATGTATTTGTTCAGTCCCAACCGGCACAGCTGCAGCTCTAGCACGTACTTCGCTATGGCCGTCTGTTATGAGGAAGCCGTTGGTGAGAAGTGATGAATGATTAAAACCATTAATTAAATAAATTTTAAATTTAAATAAATGTTGGGACATTATAACACACAGCGCCATCTAGTTCCGTGGTAAGCTACGAAGGAAGCTTGTGTTACGGATACCAGATAGTTGATACACTGCATATATAAGTTTAAATACATACTTATTATAAGTATAAACACCCATGACTGGAGTACAAACATTCGAGTTTAACAAATGAATGCCCCCAACGGGACTCGAACCCGCCACCGCTGGCGTAAGAATGTAGGGTCAAGACAGAAGAAAATAGGTAGCGGTATCGCGTATACTCGCTTGGATAGTGGAGTGAGCGAGCGAGCGAAAAAACGGGTTCATCCCTGTCTCACACGTCTGACATTTTCATGTACGAATAATTTCTAAAATTATTTAGATAGGTTACCACTTGTCTTACGGTGAAGGCAAACATCGTGAAAAAACCTGCATGTCTGATAGAACCTATCAAGTTTTCGAAACACATGTGAAGTCAGCCAACCCGCCCTTATCCAGCGTGGCGAATGGCCTGATCCCCCTCGCATTGTCCCATACCTAGCAATGGAAAGTTAAAAAGGACTGAATACATAGAAGAAAATTTAATACAAACCTGAACAACATTAGTGCGATCCAAGCAATCGATACAGTTGACTCTGAACACGCCATTTTGAGTGCATATGAGTCCTCGATCATCCCTCCAACAGAATCTCATCTCGCCAATCACATCAGCTATAGCGTTTATCAATATGCTAACGTTTTCGTAATGCATGCCGCGACTAAAAATATATTTTATCAAATAATATGCATAATTATTTTAAGACATCAAAACAAACTATCTTTTCGGATTTTGTCGCGATTTTATTATGAATTTGGGTTCTGTAACAAGTATATAACTTCCTGAGACGTCTAATACCTTAGTCTCTCCCGTGACCATGATTGCTGTAAAGCAATCAAAATGTCGGGAACCAAAAATCATAATAAATCCGCGACAAAATCCGAAAAGATAGTTCATTTATAATGTCAAGTATTCGCGTAAACCTAAGTATTACATCAAAACAAAATGATAGACCTTATAATGAATTTGACATTAACAAAGATTTTTATATTTTTTTTCTATAAGTAAAAAAATACTTAATAATCCTTAAACCTGAAAATAATTTTTTTTGTTGATTCTATACACGAAAGAAAAAAACTTAGTAATACAGCTTAGACTTTCTAATTGTCGCATAATTTATAATTCTGCTAAAATACGGTAGTATTGTTTTTTTTTGAAAGTACTAAAAAAGAAATATATGTTGGGACATTATTACACACAGCGCCATCTACTGCCATGTTAAGCTACGAAGGAAGCTTGTGTTACGGATACCTGATACTTACTACACATAAAAGTTTAAATACATACATATTATAAATAAACACCCATGACTGTATTACAAACATCCGAGTTAAACAAATGAATGCCCCCAGCGGGACTCGACCCCGAGAACGCTGGCGCAAGAAAGTAGGGTTACTACAAACTGTGCCAAAGTTGTCGTCAACTTAAAGTACTGATTACTATGAGTAACTTTCTTATGTTGTTTTGTTGTGAATGTTTTAAATTTTTTTTAAATACTATAGAACACGTATTATTAAGCCAAAAACTTACCAATATTCATGGAAATCGAACGTAGCGTATATTATATCTGGGCTGTTATATTTTAATACATGGTTGCTGTACGCTTCCCATATAATTCTTTCCCTGCCTTGTTGCTCTACAAGGTTCACTATACACACTTGCCTGTACAGTTTGAGTTCTTCTTCAAAATGCTTCTTGAATGCTTCTTGAGATTCTTCTTCAGCTGTTAGGAGAGCAAAATCGAAATTCATGAACTATGTGCTTTCTAGTATAAAAAAGGCGATGTTGATATTTTGAGTTTTTTATTTTGTGATATAATTTTTTGAAATTCTTATGGGAATAGTCTTTTTTTTTTATGGTAAAAAGGGGGCAAACGGGCAGGAGGCTCACCTGATGGGAAGTGATCACCTCCGCCCATGGACATCTGCAAGCCAGGCTTGCAGATGCGTTGCCGGCCTTTCAGGAAAGGGAGGGATGGAGGAGGGAGGGGAGTGGGAGGGAGGGGGGAACGAAGGCGGAGGATGAAGGGAAGAGGGAGGGGGAAGGAGAGTGGGCCTCCCGGACTCTCACTCACCGGACGAAACGCGACAGCATAGCTGCCACTTCACGCCGGTCTTCTGTGAGAGAGTGGTACTAATGAACTATACGGGGCGTGCCGGCCCATTCGGTTGCTACCCGAAGGTAACAAGCATGGCACTACCACTTTTCAAATATATATCAATACATTATATTATACGTGTATAATTAAGCATTAATAATCATTATACATTATCGATATGACTGTGACCGCATTACGAGAAAACCGATGGACAAATTTTGATGAAACTTGGTATGATGATAGTTGATTATTCTCGTCAATATATGGGACACTTTTATCCTGTATAATGTAATCTATACCAACTCGAGCGAAGCGAGGATGAGTGAGTATCTAGTTATTTATGTTTTCTGACACTGTCGATGTGTTAAATTGAACATTCATTGAATCGCGGATATGATAAGCTATTGTTAAAATTTTACTTAAAAAGTGTTATTGAATTTATGATGTTCGTAAAGTATAGTTAATTTTAAGGCGAGAATCGATACGAACGAAAAATATCTACTTAATTAAAAGAAAAAACAGTTATTGGTAATTGTTTATAAGGTCAAATTGTTAAATAATAAGTTCCAAGTAGGTAACATAAAGCAGAATTTTAAGATATTTATTATCTGCAAAATACAAAAATTCAACTATTGATTTTTAAAAAGATCTAATTTTTCCAATGACTAAAGATAATAATACAAAGCTATATAAAATGCATCATATACATACTTCTATCAAGTCTCGGCGGAGGTCGGAACTTGTAATCGGGTTGACTCCAGAATATTGGCACCGATCCACGAACCTTTTACAAAAAAAGACGAACAGTGATAATATAAGAGATTGGAATACAGGCCAACAGGTACTTCAGTTTTGAAGAACTAGCCAAAAATAGCTTAGCCATTTCACAATGTTTTAGATTTTTCTTTTATATTTTCTAAAGACGTTTCCGTCTAGGACTTCAAAATACACACGTCTACATTTAATTTAAATTTTGACCGATTACAAAAAATGGGTATTGAATCAAATCATAGATAATTATGCGCGGTATATATTAATCGTAACTAAAACCGATTTCCGTACTTTCTTTTAAAAATATATTATAAATCTATGGTGCGTAAAAGGCAAGTAAGCTTTTACGCAAAAAGAGGAAAAAAGATTTTAAACAGCAAATTATGTAATTTGAAGTAAAACTAAACTTTTACCACAGTGCTATACTTTACAAATACAATCCAACGTTTCACAATAATTCTTCGCCATTTTATATAATAAGGGTTTACAAACAGACGTCATGGTGTATGATGGCGATATACGACTTAAAACTTTATCTAATTTAAAGTCAAGTATCAGATCATGTCATGCTCTAAAAATCCGTTTAAATCAAAGGCACTTTACATTCTTATTATGACAATGTAGGTAATAAAATACCCACTACAGTTAAGTCCGTAAAGTTTTAGTACAAGATTTTTTTTCAAAAATCAGTTTTAATGATTTCAACAAGAAAGGAATGATATATCAGATGTCATTATATATGCTAATTCCCAAGGAACACACAATAAATGGTTGTGTCAAGTTCTTAAATATGGATATAGCTAAAGCCAGCTTAATTTTTAACTTTCAGAGACACATCAACATATAATTATTAAAATTGTAGGTCATAATAAGGCGTGAAGAAAAATAATGAAAATTTGTTTGTTTGTAGTTCACTAAAAGTTACAATTTGAAATTTAATATCTATTCATCTATACATAAGTATAAAACTATAATTCACTAAATGCATATAAATGAAAGTATAATATACAAAAACCATTTTTTTTGTCTGTCCGTCTGCTTGTTCCGGGTAATCTCTGAAACGGCTGGACTCGCAGGCAGCCTATGTTATAAGGTATAACTAAGGCTACTTTTTAACCGACTTAAAAAAAGAAGAAGGTAGAAATTTCATTTATTTTAACTAACGGAACCCGTGACTTCGCTAACGCTAAACCTAACCTTAGTAGTATATATAAATAAAATATTTTAAAGATTTATATTTGAAGGCTACGAGATATTCTGGTAGTTATGTAATTAACTCACGCGTGTTGAGTATGTAGGTCATACTACTATACCTAATTTGATCTGTGAATATTTTCATTAAATTAATGTAATGTATATTAAACAAGTATAAATTTACCTTATAAATAATATTTATAGATATAAAATATAACTTGGTATTTATTGTCATTATTGACTCACTCCAAAAAAAGAGGTATTACAAAGTGGGTAGTTGTGGTATTGATATTTAGTATGGAAACATTTAGCATTCTTATATTGAGGTTTTAATACCTTTTTAGTTCAATACAACATGTAATATGTATATTAGAGACATACCAAAATTCTTTAAAACGAAACATTTTATCAGTAACTAGCCTTTCCCGCGGCTTCGCTCGCCTTCTAAAGGCTGAAAATCAAAAGAAATATTTTTCTCCCGTTTTTGCAACATTTATAATTGATGCTCCGCTCCTATTGGTCGTAGTGAGATGTTATATAGCCGGACTATCCAACACAAAAATATTTTTTTAATTCAGACCAGTAGTTCCTGAGATTAGTGCGTTCAACCAAACAAACAAACAAACTCATCAGCTTTATAATATTAGTATAGATTAAATACTTACTTGAACAAATGACGCCCTGTGAATGCTATCTGAACATATAATTGATACAATTTGTTCCGTCTCCACATAGTTCGCAACTCTACCTTCAGGCTCTATACCACGGCGATTGTATCTAAAATATTATACATATGTTATATTATAATACTACTACTACTACTACTAGTAAATATTATACTACACATTTCTCCCTTAAGATATAACAGTAGCCTGTGTTACTATGACTTATATTCTATCAGAGTGCTAAGTTTCATTGAAACAGATTCAGTCATTTTAGTAACAAAAATACACAGGAAAAATTTTGTATTTAGTTATAACTTATAACATTAGGGAAAATATATTAAATACTGACTTCCTTTATTTAAATGCCTCATTTGATTTTTTCAAAAGGTTTTATATTGTGTAAATTAATAATTTCTATACAAAACAAGTACCTATTTGTTTTAGCAGAATTTAAGTAAAAAGTTACTTACATTAATGTATATGAATAGGAATCAGATCAGCTCAACTAATAATTAATGTTTTTAATTATATCTTGAGCGTTAAATACAAAATTTTAAAATTATTTTTTAAAATATTGAATTTATGAAATTCTATGATAAAATTACTAGAAAAAATGTTTAAAATTTAACTTACCTAGTCCCAGCTTGATATCTAGATCGTCTAGAAATAAGACCTAAAGTAAAAGTCTCATCACAGCTATTAACATTGGATAGTGACTCGGTGTTCAAAGGATTTGCATCTGGAGGTTCTACAGCTATTTGTGACAGATGGACATATCCTTGTATGATTGGGAGTACCCACTGGTCACATTGTGGACTCTATTATAAAACAAAAACAATGTGGAGCTTCAATTCAAAATACTAATTTATTTTAAATACTTTAATAGATTTTAGAAAAGTTATGTAAAATTCTGGATATATGAATAAAGTTGATATTTTTATAGTTATGTTAATATTATGCATATAACATGTTAGGAAAATTAATTTAACAATTTTGCAGTCAACTTCTGCAAAGAAAATTATTAATCATAATTTTATGGTTTAAATATTTAACAGTGAATTTACCTCAAGTGCAATTATATCCTTTAGCATATGTTTATTCCAGAAAAATCTATCATCCACATATTTCCACCATCTTGTTATATCAGTAATTGGTTTTCCTGTGCCTTCCTCTGTTTCTAAAACCTTTTCAATCTCATATTGTCTTTGCAAGCTGTTAGTAAGGTCCAGTGTTCTTGAATAATAGAAACTGTCTGAATCATCAAATATTTTATGTAGCTCATCAGTTAAACGCTTTTCAAATCGTTCAGCTACTTTAGGATCTCTTTGCTTTTTAACTGTTTGTTTAACCTAGGAATTTAATTAATATTACAGAATAATAAATGAAATGTAAGAATTATTTTATTTAAAAATGACATAATTATATATTATCATTTATATTTTACCCACAAAAGAAAATTGAGAATATGAAAAGAACACACACATTTTAATTTTATTAAAATATTACCTGAGTGGCTGCTTGTTGTGTAGTAGTTTTAATAGTATTACTAACATTTTTAACTGCGCCAACTGTTTTATTCAAAAAAGCGGAATTTTCGAACAGTCTTGCCCCCATCTTTTTATTACCAGATTTATTAACCATAGTAGTTGAGGACCCGTGTTTTGTGCAAGGACATAGCTCTAATTCTTGATTAGATGTACCCATGTTCAAAAAACATATCGATTTGATTTTATATATTGTATGATGAAAATAAATTTGGCCAACAGGCACACTTTCTTTTATTATCATTAGTCGCGGTTCGTAAATGTTTGAATGCTCCACTTTTCCTATTATACCTTCTGTAATTCCCAAACACTCTATGTCTTCTATATCTGACAGATCCCATGCTATAAATCGAAAAGGCGTTGTTAAATAAAAATATAATAAAAAGATCCCTAAGCTCATTCAAAAACCTATATTTTCAGAACCTTTTGTACGTACCTGATCGCACTGAAAATGCACCAGTGAGTCGATTCCACCAAAGACTTGATTCATTTCTTACAAATATATAATATAATTCGGACCTGAATAATTCCATTTTTACTTTTTATTTCAGATACACAGTCTTTTCATATAATTTCATGATGTTTATTGTTATTGTAATTTGTATAGGATTTGACGTTTTTCAGATGGATGGGGGAGGGGCGGACATGTTAGCTGATGATTGGCAAATTAGCAATGGTTGACTATTTCATTTTACGTAGGAAGTTATCAAGTCCATATTATTGATTTGTACCAGCACTCAACAAGTTTCTGAATATAAGAAGACCTTAATCTTAAAATATGTTGTATAATTATGTAGTTATTAATTTATGTTGTATGTATATTTTTATTAATTATTACAATAAAATATAGGATTTTCTTTAATTTTAATTAAAATTGAATCTAATGTACATTTGAAAGATAAGCAATTCGTATTACGGAACGGTAACGACGCGGACTGCTGTCATGTTGGCAATGGTAAATTGACGTAATATAACTTCCGGTCAGTGTTCGGAACCGTACGATAATTATCGTACACTTACGATAATTTTGTGCCTGCATACGATGTACGATAGTATATTATTATCGTACGCAGATTGTACGATAATTTCTATCATGATGCAAAATTTGAGAATTTATATTATTTCACTCATGCGTTGATAGTCTAAATCGCAGTAGCATGATTTTATTTTGTCCAATAAAATCTTGGGAAAATACCGGGAAATACAAGTTCTCTATTCCTATTGGTCCTTACGATCCGCTCTACAAAGTTTCACCACTGCCGATACTGTAACTTTATCCAGCGCCTGCTGTACACGCTTTCTTATTGGTTAGTATAGCATCTACCAATGCGAACAAAAGAATATAAGTTCGATATTTCGATATTTCGATTATGTTCACACTTCATATGTATCGTATATTTTGTGTAGAAAAGTTGGCAGTTATTTCGTTATATTATTATGATTATATGTCTGTATTCGCTCTGACAAACGGAATTATTCAAATTAAGTGAAGAAAGAAGTAATTTTCTAGAGCAGCAAAATTTTGATTACACACTCGGAGTGATTGTTATCATTGGCAAGTAGGTATATTTATCAAATACATTTTTTCAGTGGCTGTATATTTTCTGTAACTTACTAACCTATTAATTATTTTTTATCTGTGCAATGAAGAATGAGTCCTACATGCAAAGTAGGTTGGCTTGGCGCGTTTATTGAACTTAAAGTGGAAAGGGAATCAGTTTAGGTCTGTATACCACGTGTAAAACATTTGGGTTTCAGTGTTCTGTTGATTTGACAGCGGTGGTTTAAAAAAGATAAACTATAGAGTACTTGCATGCATATCAATATTACAATTTATATGATTTATTTATCTATAATAGACATTATCCTAAAAAATACGATAATGTACGATAATTTTTACGCCCCTGGTACGATAGTTAGTCCACTTCAAGTTCCGAACGCTGCTTCCGGTTACAATAAATGGATTATTTAGCCGAGCTATGATTGTATTTTCTCAATAACTGCGACGGTTTTGTGTTAAAAATGGATTGGCAATTAACATGTCGTGTATGCTTGGAAACAGGGGACATGGTTTCCCTATTTGATTGGGACGAAAATAATGAACAACTCGGCGACAAGTACACCTTCTGCTGCGGCGTGGAGGTACGAAAAATTACTACTGCAAATGGTTGCGATGGCCACCCTATAATTTTTCCTTACATTAATGTTGCTATATTGTTTTATTTGTGGTGAATTTGTTATTTTTTGCTGACATCCCAGAAATTCTTCAATTTCGGAAGTAGCAAATTACTTATTGTCAATAATTTGTTTTCAATTCAGGTGAACAAAAACGATACTTTACCGACGCTAATATGCTTGAATTGTGTGGATCGCTTAACATACGCGTGTCAGTTCAAACAACAGTGTCTAGCTTCTAACGATACACTAAAAGAATGTCTGGATGAATTTTTGAAGACTTCAGCTGCAGTATCTGCTAATAAGAGTGAAGAAGGTAATGTCACTTAATTTATTGTACCTTAAATTACCGCTGCGCTTACTGCGCACAACATTATCTTGCACACATAAATTCAATGATGTCTTATAAGTTTCCTATATAATGAATTTAATCTAACCTTCTGATTATTAAATTTCAGTAGAAATTTACAAAATATTTTTAAAACACATTTTTATTGTTACATTATCAGGTAATGAAACTGAAACAATTACAATTAAACAAGAGAATGGCCTTCTCTTACAATATGAGCTGCCAGTGGAGCATGATCCACAAGCTCAATGGACGAGAACACTTATCAAAACACCAAATACTGCAGTTGTTACCAAGGCCCCTGGAAGAAGAAAGAGAGGGCGGCCAAGAAAATATCCTAATGAACAAGGACAGATCGGTGAGTTACTTAGTTTAAATGACTTTAGTGAAATGGCAGCTGAGTATAGCATAATATGATAAAAAAATTATACTTGTGAATTACTCAGCTTTATAGGCTTTATAATAAATTATTCTTGTTTAAAACTATTATGTATTATTAAAGATGTGTCACCATACCAACGTAAGAAACCGAAGCCTGACAATAAAGAACCAGAAGCATTGACAACTTTATTGGCATCCGGGTCTTTAGACTTGAAGCAAGAGCCTGATGAAGAAGAACAAGATCATTATGAAACGGAAGGTGGGGTTTATTTTAAAATATTTAGTGACAAAGTAACTGAATATAAATGTCATTTTTCTTTTTATTTTATTTAGAGTGATACAATTGTATATTATGAAAAAAATATTTACACTTTGTTCTTTTAATAATTGTCAAACATGACTTCAACTATGAGATTGTATGTAATCTGTTGGGTAATATTTGACGCTTTTTTTTTAGTTTTAAATTTTAATACATGAATTAGTTCTCATATCAATATCAAATAGTGTAAGTGGACCTTAAATAAACACAATTGCTTGTATATAAAATAACTAGGAATTTGATGTATTCCTAGCTGCAAAAAAGTGGCCTATATATTTAATATTTATACATCACTAGCGACTCGCCCTCGCTTCGCTCGGGCTCTTTCCTAGATTTAGCACAGGCAAAGCCGAGGGATCTGCTAGTTATGCATATAAACCTTCCTCTTGAATCACTATCTATTAAAAAAAACCGCATCAAAATCCGTTGCGTAGTTTTAAAGATTTAAGCATACATAGGGATATAGGGACAGAGAAAGCAACTTTGTTTTATACTATGTAGTGATGTATTACTACTACTTAGAAGTTAAATTGGCTGCATACTAAATCAAGTCATCATGCAAGTCCCTTTGGACATTCGATTAATAATAAATGCACACACATAGAAACATTTGTATTTATAAATTGCAGTAGCTATTATTATTATTACCTTTGAAATATTACAGAATTGGATACTGGTGATGACCCAGACTTTGTACCGGGAGGGGATGAGCCTGATTCTGATGTTGAATCTAAGAAAGAGGTTAGTAACCTTTATTTAACTTAGAAAATATAAGTAAATCAATAAGTAGCTAATTTAAATGTTAATTGTCAAATTAGAAAAAAACATTATGGTACTAGGGTCGCATAAACAGTTTTCAATTCTAACTTACCTTAGTACAATTGCATTAACATAAAACATTGTTTTTTAAGCATATAATTGCATGTAAATATGTACAAACAGACTAATATTGCCGGAACACTTGTGAATTTTTGTGTAATATCTGTCTCCGAATATGGATTTTAATTTTTGTTAAAGCCTTTCAATTGTGATAAGATAATATTATGTGACAAGAGCCTCACCCTCGCTCTGCTCATTTCATCCTTAGGTACACTTTTACAATTAGTATAGATCTATAAAAATTGATTAATATCACAACTATAAATTTGGCAATTAAATAATATTTCAATAAGATTTTTCAAGAATATTTAAGGTACAGGTTTCATTGAGAGTCTTATTAGTATGATTTACAATATTTATATAAGATATATTGTTAATAGTATACGAGTTTAGAATAAAAAGCAAACCTTTTAAAGTGAAATAATAATTTCTCCTTTGCGTGTACATGTGATGTTGCAGAAAGAAGAAATTTATTATTTTTACTTTGTAAAGGTTTGTTTTTTGTTTCAGATCATAAATACTCGTAATAAAGGAGATATAACGTCATCCGGTACTCATAAGCATGGGTTTAGATACACTGAAGAGTCCCTAAAAATGGCTTTAGACCAAGTAAAAATTCATAAAATGTCGCAAAGAAATGCGGCTAAATTGTACGGTATACCTCGGAGCTCACTACAATACCATCTTTACAAACCAAATGCCCCACTTAAATTAAGGACAATCAGTAAATCTACCCGACGTAGGCGAAGAAAATAATGCCAAAAAATTTATAATGTTGTTTACTTTAGAATTATGATTAATTTAGAAAATGTAAGATGAGATGTTCAATATATTAGAAAACCATTTGCCTCGATCTTATTAGGGAGAATTGGCATTTTTTAAAAATAGCAATGGAAAGAAATTGACTGCTGATATAAGTGAGGAAGGAGTTAAAACTATCAAAATAAGATTTAATTTGGAAAATGTGCCGCCTACTAAGAATTTTAGTTTCCATGAAATACGGTTTAGCAATGAAAAAAAAATACGTAGAAGATATATGTTTATTAAAAAAGTAAAAAGTTCGAATTGTAATTACTATAATGGATGTACGGGTACCAAAATACTAGCAATGAGTATTGGATGGATATATGCAGAAGCTTTTAAGGATTAGGTCGAACATCAATAAGGAGAAAAAGAGTTTGCACTGGAAGAAAAATAAGTCTCCACACACCATTATTATTTGTTTTTTTTGCGTAAAAATTAATTTTGTTCATATTTTGTAACTTATTGATTCGCATTACGTAAATAGAAAATGGCAAATGGTACGGATTCGCCGTAACATAAAGAAATGATGTTTAGTACTACAATTTTTTAGAAAATGTTTGTGAAACTTTTAAATTGAGATATAAATGTGAGAATAATAGAGTGAGAGAGATGATAAGCGAGTGAGAGATAGAGAGAGAGAGACGTGTCTCAAAAAATCATAGCTATGTTGCGTATTGGTGTATATCTGATATTGGTGTATAGTGAAGTAAATTATTAATTAACATAAAGCTCTATTAAGGTTTTTGATCCATGTCAAGTTTTCAACTCTATATTATGAAACTTTTTTATATTTTAATGTTCTTAAATATTTATAATTGGCGTTATTTTTAACAATTTATTACAAAAATATCGTTTAAAAGATTAAATTTTTATCCTATATACATAATAATATGTAGTTTTATTAATTTCTGAATATTTTTTTTATAACTAACCTGAATAAATTTAATGTTGATAATTTTAAACGTAAAAATTGTACACAGAAAAGTAGTTAAGATTTACCCGATTTTTAGGGTAATTCGTAATACCTTACTCGTACTATACAAACATTTCTTAAGAGAATTAGCCAATTTTGTCCATTACTTGTCAATTAGTACGGAAATAAACGATATAAAGTTTAAATTTCCTAAAAAGTAAAAGGATATATTATATAACCATTATTTGACTTTACATAACTATTGTTCTTGTTAAATCCAAGTCTCTGTAAACGAGACAGGACGTCTAAATAATTTCTTAATTCATCTAATCTGTAATTAGTCCAGTCATTTTAGGCATTTTAAACCCCAATCTGCGCAAAAAAAATCCTAGGGAGCTGAATTTTTGTATACATCTTTATTATGGCATTATAATGAAGATGTGAAAAATCGACATTGATACGACATTGCCTTTTGCATTTTTCAGTAAAATTAACCTTTTTGGAGTAGAGCGCTGAGAAAGCGACAATATTATGACTATGCACTTGTTTCCTAACCAGCGTCGAGAATGCAAGGCGCGTTTCTTTGCATGGTTTCCACCTTAGGCATAATCTATAATACGTAATAAGGCATTTTTTGTAGATAATTTCACAACGAACAATTTTATAATGACCTCTATTGACCTCCGAGGCCCGAGCCATAGGTCGCGATATTCGCGTAAAACTGATTTTCGTGACCTTTCGACGTTTATTATTTTTTAGGCGGTACGATATTGGTGTCTATGATTAACATCTTCATTACAACGCCGTAATAAAGGTGTATACAAAAATTCAACTCACTAGAATTTTTTCTGGAGATCAAACCTAAAATTACTGAAATAAATGTGTTTAATTTAACATATAATTTACAAATATAATTTCGTTATAGGTAGCTCAGCCAAAAAAACGTGGAAGGCCTCGGAAAACTACCGAAGAGAATATAAAACCCAAAGACGAAGACAGTGAAGATGTGCTCTTAAAAGAAACCATAATGGCCTTCTCAGAGCCCATACCAGATCACATTTTAAACCCAAAGCCTAAGAAAAAACGTACACAGCCCAGAAAGAAATATGTGTACGAGAAGACGTAAGTGTAATATTTATCGATAACTTACGTTTGTTCCTAATTCTTGTTTTAAATTACCATCATTATTTTTGACCAATTGGAAATTTAATTTCCAAAATCCTTAGGTATGGATGCGCAACTCATACTAGTAAGTAAGTAAGTAAGTAACTCTTTATTGTACACCCGAAAACAGAAAAACATAAACAGGAACACAGAAAATATAGGAAAAAGTACAAGAGGCGGCCTTATCGCTAAAAGAGCTATTTCTTCCAGGCAACCTTTAGATGTAGCAAGTTAGCTTGGCAGCTGGATCAAGACGGCTGATTGGTGACAGTAGTAACCCAATTCAAAGCCGGGTATCGTCACTACTGATATTTTAATGTGCGAATCATTTCTATAATGATTACCACTTCTCTTACAGTGAAGGAAAACATCGTGAGTGCATGTCTGAGAGAACCTAGCAAGTTTTTGAAAGACATGTCCGCCAATACGTACTAGGCCAGCGTGGTGGACTATGGCCTGATCCTCCTCGTATTAAAGGGAGCCTCGTGCCCAGTTATGAGCTGTTAAAAAGGCTGAATACAAATGTATAGGATATGTATACAAATGTATATCACTAACATTCCACGGAAATCGATGTACCGACTAATGAATAAACTAACAAATACTTTTCTCATTTATAAAAGGCAAAATATATGCATTATATATGTATTTGCATAGCTTAATAAAGTAATATTACTTTTCAGACACGTGTGTGAGACGTGCGGCGCTTCGTTCACGTCTAATGCGTCTTTACAAGCACACATACGTCGGCATTTAGGTATCAAACCGTTTGTATGCAGGTTAGTTATATTTTAATTTTATTAAAATCTTAATTTATATTTATTGAGAGTTATAATGTTTTAAAATTGGTATTATTTTATGGGTTCCGTTTCCGGCGTTCTATAGTCAACACTATAGTGTCAACCTACTAAAGAAATTTAATAAATAAAAATAGTTACAGTGAAGTTTTGGTCCAAACTACGCTACAAAAATCACTTAAAACATCTGTGAAGTGTTTAAATATAATCATATTTGAGTCGACTAGTATCAAAGGCGGCAATCTGAGCATTTTGACAAAAAGTAGTTAATGATATGGCGACTCAGATTGAGTTGATTAAAAACGTTTCCCTTGGAATATACGGCTTAAAACTGGCAATAAACCATAGTAAAAACAGGTTAAAACCTGACATCAGCATCAAAGACGGCAATCTGTAAAATTTTGAAATCAAACCCGGCCATCTTACGCTGTCGACCAATCAGAAGCGAGAGTTCATTTGCGTTTCGTAACGGCCGCAGGAACATTTCGTTCTGTGAATTTTAATGTTATCTACGTGTTTTTGTGACTTAAACTAATATAAAGCAGTGAAAGTAGTATTATGGAAAGCCACCCCCCCTTAGTAACAAATAGTCTTACACGGAAACGCAAGAGGAATCCAGAAAATTGGACAAGAAATCGGGATAAGGAATTGAAGTAAGTTTACCCGTAGGGTTGTCAATTCTTGTCATGTAAAAGGGTATATATTGTAGTTTTTTTTTTGTTTTAGGTACTCGGCGAAATCATTACCCGATAGAGTGTGCAGTCATAATTCGAAAGCACTAAAATGTGCTACTTTAACAATGGCTCAGTTAAAAGAATTACAAGAAAATTTTTACAAACATAAGAATAAAAAAGATCAAGACACTCTAATATTAAAATATTGTCGTATTGAACCTGTGAAGCGGAGAGCGGATTTTAAAGGGACAAAACAAACAACAATTAAATATGCTGTATTTCTACGTAACGTCAAGGTGCCAATATGTCAGAAATTATTTTTAAGCCTGTTTAATGTAACGAAACACAGAGTGGCGTATGTAATGAATAGATTTTTTCATGCTGGAGATATAATCATTCATGAGAAGCGAGGTAATAAGAGTTTCTTTTCTGTCATTTTATGAGTATGGTCTTTCATTTTGAGTACCTACCTATTTTAAGTTATTTTATTTTTTTCCAGGTGGAAATCGTAAGGAACATTTATATGAAGAACAAAAACTATCTATTCATAATTTTATACAAAAATTGCAATGTGTTGAATCTCATTACTGCAGGAAAACAAAAACGGCTGAAAGAAAATATTTATCCTCAGATTTAAACATCAATAAGCTGTATAAACTCTACAAAAATAGTGAATATTCGAATGCTGCTGTTAAGCCATCGTATTTCCGTCACAATTTTAATTCTTGCTACAATGTAGGCTTTGGAACGCCAAACACTGATGCATGTTCAAAGTGCTTAGAGCTTGTTGGAAAAATTGTTTCTGAAACTGATCCTGATAAGAAAGCTTTACTTGTGACAGAGAAGAATGTGCACTCTTTAAGGGCCAAAGCTTTTTATGAGAAACTTAAAGATGATTCGAAAGGTCTTAAAATTTTATCTTTTGATTGTCAAAAAAATCTGCCTTTGCCAAAGCTTCCTGATCAAATGGCATATTATTCGCGTCAATTATATTTTTTTAATTTTACTGTGGTGGAGGGTGTTTCCAATATCCCCTTAAGCAAAGAGAGTGTGTTTACTTATTATTGCATGGAAAATGAATTCAATAAAGATTCGAACTTAGTCGCTTCAGCAATTACACATAGACTTAATCATACAGATTTGACCGGCATTACTAACATACGATTGGTCGCAGATGGCTGCGGCGGTCAAAATAAAAACAGTATTCTGGTGGGTGCATGCTCTAAATGGCTTTTGGAGCATCAATATATAAAAACAATCGAGTTAGTGTTTCCAGTGACAGGACACTCGTTTACGCCTGCTGACCGGCAATTTGGCATTGCCGAGAAAAAAATGCGCAAAATGGAAGTAATATTACATCCTGATGAAATAAAAAACATTTTAGGTGAAACATCAACGTTGATAAAGTTTGGGACTGACTGCCCAGTTTTCAACTGGCGAGATGCTCTAAAGTCAGTTTTAAAACCAACTACGTCATGGAATATTTCATTTAAAGAATGTAAACGATTTATTCTGAGGCGCTCAAAAATACCCGGAAATGTTCTGGTAAGGGGAGAACTTTATTATCAAAATGATCTTGGAAAAGCAGTAAATATTTGTCAACGCAATAAAACTCTAAGTAATATGATACCTAAACAGTTACCTAATATAGTAACCGTAAATAAAAATAAATTGTCTGATATAAAAAAATTGCTTCAAAAACATTTTGGCCCAGATTGGAGAGATATAGCAGTTTTATCTATTTATAAAGATATATTAGATACGCAGGAGAACCTTAACGCGCCTGAATTTCAAGAAAATTATTGTGAAGGCCCCTTGGAAGAAGCCAAGGACATGCGCATATAATATATTTAGTTTAAAAAAATAATAAATTTAGTTTAAAAAAACCAAAAAACTTTTTTAGAGTTACTTAATTGTATAGATCATAAGTTAATTAAAGATTTTTTGTAACTGCCAGATGCATTATTTTTTAATTACAATATACTATGCCAAAAAATAAAGAGTCGTTCCATGCTTGTATGACAACCCTAATTCTAGAATAACATTTATAGTATCAAAAACGGTTATCTGTGCCTTACTCAATTTCAAACACGGCATTCTTAAAAAAATAGCATCAAAGCCGGCAATCTTCAAAATTAAAATAGTATTTAAAGCTAATATAGAATGATTATTAGGGTAATATAGCATTAATTCATCCTGCTATTTACCTAAGATCTTATTTAAATGAGTTTTGTAACTACCAACGATATACAAAACATACAATCCGTTTTTTTTGAATTTACCAACATTTGTCTTAAAGTCACATTGCCACCTTTGATACTAGTCGACTCATTTGTGCGATTGTGAGTGATTGAGGATAAATCAGAATAACAAATTCATCACTAATTTGAGGTTACAAAGCACTACAGACATAATTCACCGACACCTGTCTTAGCAAACGTCAAAAAGACTGACGTTTGTGACAGGTTACAACCAGTGTTGCTAACTACAAAAATAATTTTTACTATTACGTTCCAACTTACGCAATTACAACTTCATAACAATATAATGGAAGAACAATTACAAATATTATTTGACAAAATTAAAATTGAATTGCAAAGTCAAACTTCTGAATTAAAGGATTCTATTACAACAAGCATTATGGGCAAAATTGATGATAAGTTAATCCCTTTAGTAGAAGAAAATAAAAACCTTAAGATCAAAGTAGAAAAATTAGAAAAAGAAATTGAGTTTTTGAAAAGGGGGGGGGAAGAAGAATAATATCATAGTATTTGGACTGGAAGAAAACGAAACATCGAATCTTGAATTACTACAAGTATTTAAGGAACATCTGAAACAAGATCTAAATATTACTATAGAAGATTACGAAATCAACAAAATATATCGCTTAGGTGCTAAAAATAAAGAAAGTAAGAAATCGAGGCCGGTACTCTGTTCGTTTGTAAATAATTGGAAAAAGAACGAAATTATTAAAAAATTAATATCAGTGAAGATTATTCAAAAGAAGTGTTGGAAAAGCGAAAAACGTTACAAGCCAAGATAGCTGAAGAAAAGGAAAAAGGCAACATAGCGTATTTGAAATATGGCAAACTGATCATTATAGAGACTAAAAAGAACAAGGACAAACGAAAAAGAGAATCATCTACCTCCCCCATTCCTTTTCACCCCTTTTTACCCATTAACCAACCTAAAAAACAACAGATTGTAGCTTCAACCAAATCAAACAGGGCAAATGTTTTCGATACGATGCGGAGTAGGTCCAACTCATTTTCAAATATAACTACAGAAAAACAATATATATAATAACAATCAAAAATCGGCAAACGGAATCCAAAACCTACCGACGAAACTGACAACAATGAAACAAGAATATACCAACCTCCCCCAAGCCGACTGGTCATCGTGGGGGATAGAGACCACAACCCTCCAACTACAAATGACAACAACAACAACAAAAACAATAACTCAAGTAAAACTAAAACATCAAAAATCTTCATCGCTGCACTCAACGTACTTACCCTAAAAAGTGAAGAAATCCTTACAGAACTCATGTATTCTCTAAAACATATCAAATGGGACATTCTTGGCCTCAGTGAAGTGAGAAGAATGGGTGAAAACATCATATCCTATCCAGATTACACATTTTACCACATAGGAGAGACCCCGGGACTCTATGGAGTAGGATTTATTGTTAAAAAACATATGACAAAACACGTGGAAGGATTTATAGGTATATCGGAGCGTATTGCGATAATGAATCTAAAATTACCTGGATATAAAGACTCTTGGTCAATAATATACAGTAAATTTACTCGCCTACTGAGCAATCGAGTCTAGATACAATAAACGCATTCTACCTTAAACTAAACAATGCGATTCATGAGCATGGTCATAAAAACTTGATAATAATGGGAGACTATAATGGCCAACTTGGAGAAAGTTGCCGGGAGGAGAAAAATATAATGGGACCTTTCACATACAGTAATAAACCCAGAAGTAGAAATGGAGAACATATTATGAACTTCGCATTTGAAAATAACCTAACTATTTTAAATATGTTGTGAATGTTCAGGAAAAATAAGAAAAACATGTGGACATGGATATCGCCGGACGGCAAAACTAAAAACCAAATAGATTTTATATTATCAAACAGAAAAACTTCTTTTCTAACTTTACCGTAATCAAGAAATTAAACTTTAACACTAACCATAAATTAATAAGGGCAGAACTAATATCGAATCAACCAAAAAAACCTAGACCAAGGCACGACTTAAGAAATGCAAACCTTAAAATACATCAACTAGAACAAATAATAATCGCTCTTAGAGAGAAATTTACATACTATGAATCTAAAACAAAAGAACTAGGAACACAAGATAGATACAATTGGATTGAAAATACCATAAAAACCCAAATACAACTATTTGCAAATACTAAAACTGAACCGAAAGAATGGCTAACTACAAATACCACAAAATTATTAGAAACGAGAAAACATTTAATTAGCACTAAAGATATACAGGACAGAAGAAAACATTTAACACAAATTAATAAACAAATTACAGATAGCATAAGAAAGGATAGACAACAAAAAAGAATGGAAATTATAGGAAAAAATATAAGCAAAACGGGTGGAGTTATAAAGGCATACAGAGAGTTGAGAAATACAAAGGATTGGATTGTTAAAATGAAAATTGAGAGCGGAAAATGGAATCATAATAGAGCAGAAATATTGGATATAGCAACATCTTATTACAAAAGACTCTATGAAAGTAACGCAACAGAAAACGAAATTGATTTGTCGGGTATTTCAAATATTCCTAATATCCTTCAAGCTGAAGTCGAGAAAGCCATTGATACTCAAAAGGTAGATAAGACACCCGGTCCTGACGGCATAAGCAATGACATCCTAAGACGAGGAAAGGAAGTGTTAGCACCTGTCCTTTCAGATATGTTTAACAATATCATAAACACCGAAATAATTCCTCAGCAATGGACAGAATCTAACATTATCCTGTTGTATAAAAAAGGAGATAAACATGAAATAGGAAACTATCGCCCCATCAGTCTTATGTCAAATATCTACAAAATCTTCGCTAAAATCATTTTAAAACGTATTGAAAGAACGCTAGACGAACACCAACCTATCGAGCAGGCGGAATTTCGTAAGAATTACTCGGTAATAGACCTCATCCATGTAGTTCGTCAAGTGGTTGAGAAATACAACGAATACCAGCTAATATATTACATGTCGTTTATTGATTACAGCAAAGCATTCGATTCTCTTCTGCATAAAAGCATTAGTGGACCAATGGATTGAACTTAAATATATTAGATTAATAAAAAATGTTTACAGTCATAGTACAGCCAAAATTCAGTTAGAAAAGAAAAACCAGCCATTCAAAGTTCGAAAAGGTGTTAGACAGGGGGATCTCTTATCCCCAAAGCTATTCTCGGCTGTACTGGAATCAATTTTTAGAAAACTCAACTGGGAAAGTCTTGGAATCAATATAGACGGTACATCACTGACGCACTTAAGATTCGCTGATGACATAGTGCTATTCGCCAAAACATCCGAAGCCATCACCAGAATGATAGACGACCTGGCGATAGAAAGTGAGAGAGTAGGACTAAAACTTAACACAGAAAAGACAAGAATGATGACAAATGGAGAGAAAACTACGATACAGATAAAAAATACTGAAGTCAATTACACTGATGAATATATATATATATATCTGGGACAACTCATAACCCAAAAAGAACCTATGTGCCAGGAAGTGAACAGACGAATCCCGAACAGCTGGAAAAGATACTGGAGTTTGAAGGAAGTAATGAAAGACAAACAACTGCATATAAACATCAAAAGTAAACTATTTAACACCTGCATACTACCCGTCCTTACGTATGGCTGCCAATCGTGGACCCTAACTCGGGAAATGACAAACAGATTAGCAACTTGCCAATATACTATGGAGAGAAGCATGTTAAATGTCAAAAGATCAGACAGACTGAAAAATTGTATCATTAGAAATAAAACAAGAACCACAGATGTAGTACAAAAAATTAAAAGACTCAAATGGAGATGGGCAGGGCATACAACAAGAGGTTTCAACAAATGGAGTAAGAAGATGACAATGTGGTATCCCAGAGAAGGTAAAAGATAAAGAGGCAGACCACAGAAAAGATGGGACGACGATATCAGAAAAGTGGCAGGAGTGACGTGGCACAGAGTGGCTCTAGAAAGATCAGAGTGGAAGAGGTTGGAGGAGGCCTTTGCCGATTGGCAAACAGATCTGCAAAAGATCAAAAAACAGCAAATACTAGAATAAGATTTGATTTAATTTGAATTCGATTTTGCTTTAGGTTTAAGTTTGTTGCAAAATATTGTTATTAGGTCAAGTTGATCTGAAATAAAGGCTATTATTATTATTATTATTATTTTATGACATGAAAATAACATTCTTAGAGGCATGGGTGCGTGTGATTTAGCAAATCTATTTTAGTGTATGGTGATAATGCGGGTTCGTGATAATTAAGTGTGTAGGGAGATAATGAAACGTCAACAAAGTCACACAAATTATTATATTTTCAGCGATTTCGTTCAATTGCGCGCGAAATTTGAAAATGTTAACATTTAAATGCATTTTTATGACACTTATCGATTGATTGAATAAAAAATTGGTGATTACATAACCTAATTGGGACACTTCAGAAATGGTTGTAAAATACCCCATTATTCACTTAACACGGTAGGCATTCACTAAGCAACTGGGGTTCCTGGCGCCATACACTAACTATATTTTAGTCAAAATATGCGTGTCAGCACTGTCACAACTATTTTTTAAATCTATATACTTTAAATATTGCTTATTTTATATTTTTAATAAGACGAATTTTATTCATAAACCCTGCGCCCATTTGTGGCACCAATAGAAATCGCACGATGACTCTTAAATCACCCGCACTCGAGTATAATAAGATTTTTCTTAAATCGAAAACTTAGCTTAGGATTGTTTTTTTTTTTAAATATTGTAGTCTTTATCAAGCAAATATTATTTTAAACGATTTGTATGAAGCAGTTGGTTTGACCGTCCGCCATTTTATTTTTTCTTAGCGTAACGGCGCATAACGTTTATATTGAATATTATAAAAAATAAAATATTTGATACCCTAATGTTGCGTTTTCAAGGTATACTAAACAACGAAATAAATAAAAATGAAATAATTACATCACATAGTTCTGGTATATAAATATCTCTGAAACGTGACACCCACACATAAGACAGTAATGTTCATATTTTTTATTATTGTAATGCCTTTTTTTATATATACCAAAGACATCGTGCGCCGCTACTTTAAAAAATACTTAAAATGGCGTCGGCTTATGTCAGTTTCAATAGTCCATCTTATAAAAACATACGGTTTCTAAGCAGTTTTTTTATGTGCATAGTGTCTGCGGTTACGCGTGCGTACTAAACATGGAGTTACGTCGGCACATGATGCGTCATACCGGTGTCCGTCCGTACAAATGTAGGGTGTGTGATCGACGTTTCGGCGATTTTGGCAGTCGGCAGAAACATGAAAGGCGAGTTTTGCTTAAAATTGTCCAAATTTTAACCATTTTGAAGGTTCTGGGCTCGGACAGGTGATATATTGGGTACTTAGTGAGGTTTCGACTCTTGACTCAGGTTAGTCTGATGTGGAAGTAATGTGTTATGAAAGTTTTGTTTCCTAGGAATTGTTTTACTATCTATTTTTATATCTGTAGAAGATATTTAAGTTTTAAGATTTTTTCTGGTTCTTCCTTATTTTAACGACCCTAAGAGTAACTCAAACGAATACTTCGTTAAATCTTTGTTCCGCTATACATTAATCTTTTGGGAATATTTTTTTTCTCGGAAATTTTTTTCACGTTAAAAATAAGTAGACTTAAAGTAGCTATTTTTATATTATTATTATTATACTAAGACTTTTTTTAATCACTACTGCTAATTATTTTACATTAAAACTTTTAAAACACATTATATCCATAAAATATCGTATAGTGTTTGTACATATAATATATGTCAGTGAATTCGCGGATTCACGTGTGCGATGAGGGATGCCCTCAAGCGTCACATGTTGCGTCACAATGGGGAAAAACCGTACAAATGTAGTATGTGCAAGAGACTCTATGGGGACTATGGCTATGGCAGAAGCATAAGAGGTATGCTCTATAATTTATACATTATAATTCTATATTAGAAAGTGGTAGCCCATTGGTTACACGCTCGCTTGGATACCCGAGTGATGCGGATGCAAATTCGGGTCTCGCACCTCTGATATTTTCATGTGCGAGCCATTTCTAACACTTGTCTTACGGTGAAGGAAAACATCGTGAGGAAACCTGCATATCTGAGAGAACCTAGCAAGTTTTTGCTTGAAACACCCGCACTTGGCCATAGCGTACACTATACACTATAATATCTTCTGCGCAGTCTCAATGAGTCATGAGAGAAATAGGTCTGTAGGACCTTTTTATAATATCAAATGAGAAGGTGGGGATGCAATGGAGGGTTGTCAGCAAACAAGGTAAGTGTTGAGACTAATATTGTAACTGCGAAAGTGTTTTGGGATGCTTTTTGAGATTCATTTTAATATATTAATATATCATAATAATAAAAAAATATTGATAATTATTTCAAAAGAGCTGCATACATTACTGAAGAATGTCTTATTGATATGTCTTTTCCATTCATATTGGCTAAGAAGAAAGCGATCTCACCACCAAAGAAATTAAATTGAATTTAAATAGAATATTAATTTGTTTTTTGCATGTCCAGGTTACACATGGGCCTTCGCCCCTACCAGTGCTCCCTCTGCGGCAAAGCGTTTACATACTCGTACGTGCTCGCTAACCACATGTTGACGCACACCGGGGAGAAGAAATATTCGTAAGTGTTGCCATTAGAAAATTAATTTATATTTAAATAAATAGCAATGACTAACCTGATTCGTTCAGGTTCGTCCCTAGTTAAAAACAAAAACAAACTATTCGGGGAGTATATTTTTCCGGGATAAAAAGTAACCTTTGGAGAAAATGGGATGGAAAAAATTAATTTGTATTTACTGTTATAATTATTCAGTTTTGATTCATTGTATTTGGTATAGTTATACATATATGTATATAAATGTAAATGTTAAATTTTATGTATTTATAGTGCAAAGAAGAAGAAATTTTAACTAGTAAAAAGTCTTTTCTAATTGCTATAAAATTAACTCAACAAATCAACTTTAGTCCGATTATATTTTTTATTGATTTATCTTTATTTGATTATAATATATCGATTTTTTTACATTTTTGTTTAATATATTTTCATAGTTGTGGTCCATGCAACAAGAAATTCACAAAGGCCCACCATCTAAAGTACCACAACAAGGTCCACCACAAAGAACTGTACATCCAGCAGCAGTTGGAGGCAGAGGCAAAGAGGATAAGGCAGAAGTTGAACGTCACAAACCTATCCGGTGTCATATCTGGACAGATCGTGGATGGCACTTTGCAACTGCTACAAGCTTCCGAAGGTATTTTAACTTTGTTTTTGTATACAAATGTACATGTCACCGTAAAATTGTAAATACCGGTAGATTATAATATATCTCGCGAGATTGTAAACTATCAACTTTTATTGTTAACCACTACATACTGCTTACAATTTGAATATTTTTTGGAATATTGATATGTGGCTGTTTTAAGATTTGAAACTGTTTACACACTCACAAGGAAATCGACTTTTACGAAAAAAAATGAAAATTCAAAAATGCGACATATCACCTTCAGCCATTTACGTCTTCAATTACAAGATGGCGCTATGTGTATCATAAATTTCATTCTAATAATTAGTTATCTGTGTACCTACACACTAAATAAAGTCCTACTACTGGGCAAGGGCCTCTCTTCAGTACGAGTGTTTTAGGCCATAGTCTACCATGCTGGCCAAATGCGGGTTAGCGAACTGAGCTAGCTTGTACTAGGTGTGCTAGGTACTCTCAGACATGTACGTTTCTTCACGATATTTTTCTTCACCGTAAGACAAGTGATAATATTGTTGGAAATGATTCGCATATGTAAATATCACAGTTACACAAATTAAAATTTATGTTTACGTTAATTATAGAAGTCACAGTCAGAGGATGCAAATGAAATGTAACTCTACTTACAAAATACTTTAATAAAACTAATTTTACAAACTAATTATCCTAAGGTGATTACACCGTCGAAGTTTGACGAATGGAATGATCAAAAAGTCTATACCAGTTTTTTAAAAGGGAACTCAGATATTACAACACTGTCACTTCACAAAAGTTATGTCGAAAAATGAAAGATCGTGTGCAGGTGCGGGATGCGACGTTGGTGGCCGCGCGAAGTGGTCCCCAGGCATTAGGGTTGCGTAACACATATGTAAATATCACAGTTACGCGAATTAAAATTTATGTTTACGTTCCTAAATATCAATTAATTGTTATTCAGATGGAGAACAAGACGCTCAGATGCAAGTAGTTGAAGAGCAAGATGGCGATAGCGAGGAGAAAGAGACCGATCGTGCTGTTGCCGGCATGCAAGGGGTATAGTGAATTTATTTAGTGATATGTATATATTTTCACCGTAAAATTGTAAATACTGTTAGATTGTGAATCTGTCTCCCAAGATTGCAAACTATCGGAAGATTGTAATATATCAAAGTGAATCCGTCAAATTGTGAGACGGCATGCGACGGAACGTACCTCGCGCTGATTGGTTGTCTGAATGTTCTAATCGCCGATGGCAATAGCCAGCCGGCTCGTGTGTTGTGGTGTATTATTATACTAACATATAATAATAAACTATCTTCATACCAAATTTCATCAAAATCTTTCCAGTCATTTTCCAGTGATGCGGTCTCAGACAGACAAAAAAGTCTTAAACATAGATTCTGCCTCCGTATCGATAATAAAAATTTTTCTATAAATATTTAGTGCATATATTTGACTCAGTAAGAAAAAAAACTTACTATCTGGTTTCCATAACAAAAGCCTCGTAGCTCGTAGCGTAGACAATGTCTAATGGTTTTTTTTATTTTGCAGGTGGTGTTAGAAACAGATTTTTCAATAGATGAAGATATTAAATTAAAATATGAAAGTTAAACATGTTTAGTATTTATATTATACAAATGTATGTAAGCTAGATCGCTAGATAGAGCTAGCTAGATAGCATCGCCCATTGAATCAATACTTTAAAAGTTACACTTTTGTGTGGGAATTCGAAAATGTTATGTAATCAATAATAGTAATAGTGTGGTTTTAAACGAAATCTGTATTAGGAACGTTTATTTTGACGACATTATATCATAAATCTTGTTAAATATGAAATAAGTTAAAAATATTAACTTACAATTTATGTATTGCTTTAGTTTCTAAATTGATTAATTTTATCTGTAAATACATTGAAATTATTATTAATTTTATAACTCACAAGATATTTACCACGGTTTTACTTCCATTTTGGCGAAAAATGGTTAATTAATGAAGGGTAATTCCCATGATCTACGCAATAAATTTCTTTTTATCAAAATTTAGGTGCGTTATATGTTTAAAACTTATTGGTTAGAAGATAATTTCTTTCACTTTTTTTTTAATTTACTAGTTTTATCGTATTAGTATATTTTAATATCAAATTTGGCTTAGTTTTAAATAATATTTATGGGTCACTCACTAATCTCGAAATATCGCTTAACAAGTTTATAGTTAGTAAACGTCCGCAAATAACGGACTGCGACAGGGCCGGATTAAGTATAGTCTATTTTTTCTTACTTGTGAAATGTAAATGGTAAACAAACACTGCCTTGAACGAAAATCACTTATTTTCGTAAAATCCCGCATTTTAGACTTGGTTTCATCGTTTATAGCTATTTTAGAAACACATACACTATGAATTACACTTATAAAAGCTGTTTATTTATGATTTGAACACATTATTTTTGCTAAAATTGAAATTTTAACAGAACTAAATTCTATAGATAAAATATGAACAAAACATTTTGACGTTTCGATACGCTACTTTGTCTTTGAATCATAGAGATGTAACATGTAAAATTATTTGGCGAGAATGGAAACTGAACTTTTAAAAAAATAACAATATTTGTAAATTACAAAGTACGACATTTTTCTTCAAATTTTATTAGGTTTTAAAACAGGAGTGTCATCTGTAGAATATAGAAGATTTTTAATTGCTTTTAACCAACTTATACTGATTATTTATTTGTTATTGTAATTATTATTACTTCTTATCTTATTGCACTGTGTAATAAAAAGGAGTTAGGGACTTCGCTCTCGGAGATCTTTCGATCGCTTATTTGCTTTTTTAGTTTAAAGTTTTAAAAATGACTTTATATTAAGACAAAAAGGAAAATAAAATTATTAAAATTATTATTAGTAAGGAGGTCATATCCGAGTAATAAAATTATCAAATTAACTTGTCGTATTATTTCTACCCAATACTTTACGTTCACTGCATAAAAACCAATAAGTTCAGTCGTTGTCATTCATTCGTCATTGCAATCTCTATGAAATTATCTCTGGTTACCTGTCCGCCATATTTGTTTACTATTTAAGACAAGTAAGAAAAAATAGACTATACTCATAATTTTATGGCACTAATTAAAATGAAAGTCCTTCATTTTTTGTGCTATAAATTTTAAACTTGGCAGGGACGTACCCGAACGAAACAAGGGTGAGTCGCTAGTATATAATATATGTTTTATGACGAAATATGTAAAACTAATTCCTATTTAATATAGATTTTAGGTTTAAAAATGTTTAATTCGCGATACTCTTTATATAAAATATCTGCACCACTTTCAATGTATGTTTCTCAATCCTTGTTATTTTATCAAATGTTTTAGTACTTAGGTACATTTATGTAGAAATAAAGGTTATCATGGAATATAATTTGGTTTTTTATTTTCTAATAGTTTGAAATAAAATGTTAATTTTGCTACATTTTTAAGGGAATTGAAAACTTAAATATTATATCGAGTGCTTTCGAGTTCAAGATTGTGTTTGAGATTTTAATAATGTGCTCTAACGATGTACCCTCACTTGGCGTCATTGGTTTACCGTTTATAAGTTTCATTCAAATCGGTCCAGTCGATAAATAAAGGAATGATAAACATAACATAAGTTTTCGCATCACTTATATTATAAGTCTAATTCTTACCAGGAAGGGGCTTTCTATAACAAAACTTTTTATAATGTAGTATTACAAATTTTAGTTTTTTTATTCATACATTCTTTCATTCATTCCTTTTTAAAATTTTCCGGTCATTATAAATTTAGAACTTTACATACCTAATATTAAACATACAAATACAATTCTATATATTATTATACTTAATTTTGTTTGATATAAGTAAATGTCGCGGGTTCGAGTCCCGCTGGGGACATTCATTTGTTAAACTCAGATGTTTGTACCCTAGTCATGGGTGTTATTATTTAAACTTATAAATATGTATGTATTTAAACTTATATAATATGTAGTATACCAACTATCTGGTATCCGTAATACAAGCTTCCTTCGTAGCTTACCACGGAACTAGATGGCGCTGTGTGTAATTATGTCCCAACAACATATTATATATTTAAATGTACGCGAGAGAAATTAGCTTAGATTAAAATTTTAACCATATATTTATTAAGCACCTGTTCCACCTAACAGTATAACAATCGAAAGAAAAACAACAAAATTCATTAATAATTTACACCAATTTTACCCAAAACAGTGTAGATATTAGGTAGTAGGTACGTAAATAAGCGTGCAATGACTACATGGAAATAACAGTTCAAGCATAAAGTACTCCCCTGCGACTTCCTCCCCATCAGGTTTGAAATTCGCTAAGCGTCTCACATATACAACGTTTTTATCACAACTTGTTTTTCCAACGAAAAAAGTGGCCAAGCAATAATATATCTTATATTTTCCCCTTAACGATGTTTTTATTTTTCTAAGAGAGTAGTATTAAAAGTTGTGCCACCCTTCTAAGTAGGCGATTTTTTCCTTTTTGTTTCTTAATGTAAAAAGAAAACGCGAAAAGTTTCGGGACGCGACGAGTTTAATTTTTTTTCTACCCTTAATGCGCTTATTACGAGTGAGGAAAAATTTATGAGATTCTCAAAGTTTCGTAAATTATTTTTAATAACGTTATATTCTATAAGTATTGTGTATATTATATACACGTAGATTTATAGTTCTAATTAAATCATAAAAGTACAAATGACTATTAAGGTAATTAACTACACATATGTATTTAAAAATAAGTTTCCCTCGACATAATGCCATACGAAATAAATATCAATAGAATTTACAATCATTTTGGTCTTCCATCATCCTTTCTTGTAAAATTTGCTGAAAACAAAAAACTTATAATAATTGAGTACTCACATATAAAAAAAAATATTAACATACTTAACAAAATAAAAGTCCGTCCCACAGTTTGAGTGTCGCTGTATTCAGAAGCCGGCCGCACATTTGGCGCGGGCGGGGGCCGTCATTTACATTTTTATTTTATTTACAGCTTGCTCCGCGCTCTTCAATTCTGTGTTACACAAAAATAAATTTGCTTTCGGTTCTATCTCGGGCAAAAAATTAAAGAAAATTTGCGGTTTTTAAAACTGATGAGATTCGTTTTAACTAAGTACTTACTTTATTTCTTTTTAACCGACTTCAAAAAAGGAGGAGGTTATATGTTCCGTTGTATGTATTTTTTTTTATAGATGTTCACCGATTTCTCCGCCGTCTGTGGGCCGATTTAAAATTTTTTTCTTTTGTATGGTAGGGTATAGTTCCGAGGTGGTCCCATTGTCACCAAGTCAGGATCTGATGATGGGATCCCAGGGAAATCGAAGGCAACTCTCAAAATTTACAGGCACCTATTATGTTTTTGATACATTTTCTAAAACCAATAAAGCTTTTACGTATGAAAATCATCATCTCATGTCGATGAGCTGATGATGAAAGGTAAAATTCCTCAACAGTTGTTTTTTTGTGTTTTCACCGATTTCTCCGTGAATTGTGGGCCGATTTTAATTTTTTTTTATTCAGTAGGGTATACATTCAAGATGTTCTCATTGTCACCAAGGCAGCATCTGATGATGGGATCCTAGAGAAATCGAGGGCAACCCTTAAATTTTATCGGCACTGATTACCTGTTTCATATATTTTCTAAAGCTGTTCAAGAATTTGTGATGATGTAAGGTATATCTCCTCAACGGTTAGGAGTTGAAAGAAAATTATTTTAATATTATACGTACTTATGAACTGATAGTCGTATTCCTTCAGGATATTAGGTGGATTGATAATAGAAGGTAAATCTTATTAACGTCTACAAGATACGTGGAAAAATAGACGTGGACAAATCTCGATTGACTATTGTCGTTCATTTCAAAACTTCGCTGACTTATTGGAGCAGTAGTTTAGTTAGCCTTCCAATATTATATTTAAACATAATACCTAATTTCCACAAAAAAATAAAAAATAAATTATTTTTTAACAAAAATGAAAACCGACTTCAAAACGTTACAAATCGAAAATAAAAAGAAAAGAAAATAATTTTAATTACTTAGTTATTGTTGGAGTCGGTGCCAGCCATGAGCCAAAGCAAATAATCCTAATACAATTTAATTAATGTATCAATTTGTAAATATAATCAAAATATCCGTTCGAAAGTTCATTGCAAAAGCAGGTAACTTAGTAATTATTATATTATTTAAATAACTAAGTAATTAAAATTATTTTCTTTACTTTTTAGTTTCGATTTGTAACGTTTTGAAGTCGGTTTTCATGTTTGTTATTATTATTCCAACGATTGGTAACTAAATCATAACGTTCAGTAAGAAATTGTAATAATTTTTATGCTAAATAAAATATTTTGATTTTATTTGATATTTTAGTATCTAATTACTCGCGACCTAGAGTAGACCTAGTAGTGATATAATATATTCCACTTATGATGACAATTATTATTATTATATTTTTGTATGTATTTTCTTTTACCAAATTTCAGATAGATTAGTGGTATGCGCTTTTCTGAAGTTTATCCCAAATCAGAAAACAATATAAGTTCGTACATGAAATATTTTTTAAGATCCATAACTGTAACGTTGTGTACCTAACACAATGGTCTATACGATTTTTTAATTTTAATTTTTGTGTGTAGCAAGTGTATGATCCTTAGTCATTCGTAGTTTCATTTATAATGGTACTTAAATATTAATATTTAATAATATATAATATTAATAGTGTGAAGGACTAAGAAAATATACACTTACCTTCAAACATTTGTAATAGTAACGTGATCAATTAATTACGTGTTAAAGTTTACGTAATGTAGGCCGCGCGGTTTGCGCTCGAGTTAAAAGCTCGTTTAACGTCGATCACGACGAGCCCGCGGAATTTTTATTGCTTGTTAATTTCCCCCTTTACTTGGATTGCTGGGATAAGTGATTCTTGTTTAAATTTCATGGAGAATCAACATTAACTATAGCACAACATTATATATTTCTAGTCTATGTAACCGACATTAGGTATATTTTTTTAATGTACCTTTTGTATATTTTAATAAATGTAGGCATAAGTAGGATATATATGTACTTCGAATCAAAAGCTTCAATGTGCTAAGCTAAATTTTTAAAGGAAGAACTATTTAATTTGTACCCACTATTACACATTTAAAATTCTAATTCATACGAGAAATGCTTGTAAGTAATATAATAACTTGCAAGTACTATAATAAACTTGGTTTGTTCAGAACGAAAACGTTACCTAGTAGGTAAATACGAGTAGATAACTACTTAAATATGTAAAATTCGAAATTAATTATTCAAAATTTACCTCCTTACACTGATACATTAAGCAAATACGATCCGACTTAGAAATCAATTATTATCAAACCGTAATCGTAAACAGTAAGTATAATAAGTACTCTTATAATTAATCATAATGAAATTTACCTTCTAAAATTTGACTACATTGTTAGTACCTACTTACTACCAGCAACGTTATTTAAAAAAAATCTAGGAAAGATATTTAAGACATTAAAATATAAATAAGGCATACAGAAATTAGTTATTTCTTGAATCTCGGTCAAAAGAATTTCAATAAAATATATACTTACTTGAACCGACCCTTACAATTACCATGTCCTAGCCTTGAAAGACCCAAGTGGGTAGAAAATATCCCATTAGTAATCAATTTGACAGTTCTATTGACAGAGAGTGTTTGCTCATCCAATTACCGGCCCCCGAACATGTGCAAGAAAACAAACAAACAGACAAAGCTCGGTAAAAAGCACAGATGTCACCGCGGTTAATGTTTGGCTTAATTAAAATCTATTTGACTTGGTTTTTACTTTTACTCAATACTTTACGTAAAGTAGCAACTCTATGTAGAGCATTTAAATATAATCAAATATTAAAGTCTGTTCTTATATAATATGTTGTAATGTAATAATTGATATTAAATTACATATAAAAAACGTAAATAATTGTGATCTAATAATCTCTTTACCTACCACAAACTATTCTAGTCCACTCTATTTAATCACCTACCTTTTTGCTCTAAGCACTCTTCAAGTCTCACGCACTAGGTAATTGTGACCGAGACGTCATTAGATAATGTACTTGAAAAGAAATCTCTAGTACCAATATCGAAAAAAAATTAGTAAATTTATAACAAGTTGTCTTGTCGTGTGACAAGGATAACGATACACAATTTATAGAGCTTCTTCTCTCTTTTACAGGAGGAAATAGAAAAATCATTCGTTCAGTCACATCACAAAGTAGTTATAAAATACAAGATTGCTTATAAAGCTCATACGAGCAAGATTATTGTAATCTTGAAATAAGGATGTTTTAAAATAGTTCATGGTACGCCTCCAGGTGTAGGAATTTGTGTCTTGGATTTCTACAAAAACTCCTATTGAATAAACATTTTCAGATTTCCTTAATTTACCAAATTTACCAAATTTTAAAATTAAAATGATCCTAACCGGTTCTACCGTTCCCAAGTGATCCGCTAAGTAATAACCAACGATCATTTTTTTAATTTATACTTAGGTACTTGTTTGAAAAAAAAATCGTCCATTGTTTATCAATTAACATTATCGCTTAGCAATTATAGAATTATAAATCTGACGCAAACTCGAGCAGATTGCCGGGAAATTATTCACAAAGCACCCTCGGCCGTCCTCGATGATATTGTATTAGGTGATCACATACGAATGCGATTTTAAGCGCTCAATGCTTATGCAAAAAGTATGGCGACCTAAACTCTGCTACAGAGGGTACACTATTGTAGCTATTATCGGCGTCAGTTAAGTCATTTTCGCGAGTCCCTGCGACCCCAATCTAAATTAAAATCTAAAACCTTGTAAACAAGGCAAGTGCTCACTTTTTCGGGGATTTTTACCCTCTGAATTAACGAGAGGTATAAAGGGGGACGGCGGTTTTGTCTCACTTTGGATATGTTACGGTTATTAATGTAACTTTTTTGCTTCTGTATGAATTAACTTTCATTGCTTTTGCTGATTGCTCTACTATTTTCTTATTATATTTTAATTAGGGTCCATATTATAGTACTATTTACCTTATCTATGAATATCTAATAGGTACGAAGTGAAAAAGTAAAGTGTTTTTAGAAGCAATTTTTACAGAGATTGCGTTTTCAGTAAATTAAAACAAAACAATTATATCAAAAATCATAATATTTTATAAAAAAATTTTTTAATGGACAAAATCAGTATACGAAAATGTCATAAAAATGAAGTTTAGACAAAATAATAAGCATAATACAATTTAAACTCAATATTGTTCAGCAATTCTGCAAGAGTCGTTAGACATGTGCGATGTTTTCATAACCAACGAGCTTATAGGTGAAGTTTTGGGTAGAGTAGGTTCCTTTCTATTGCGGAAAGAGAGGTGGGAGGTCTGTGCGTACGGTTTGTCTGTCACTTTGAGATCTATTGAGCGGCCGCGTTGAAGCTCTGATAGGTGGCTGGCTAGCTCTGTCGCCGCCTCGCCGTAAAGACGTTGACCTCGATGCACCTTGTTACAAATGAAAACGTAAAATAATTATTATTCTTTATCTATGTATATATATAACTTGCATCTCCCGCGGCTTCGCACACGTTCTAAAGATCAGAAACCAAATTCTTATAGTGTCGCGCGGTATGATATCACGCAGAACTAACGTCCACCCTTCCCGTTTTTGCAACATTTTTCATTGATCCTCCGCTCCTATTGGTCGTAGCGTGATATATTATAGCTTATTATATATTATTATACATAGCCTTCCTCGATAAACGGACTATCCAACACGAAAACAATTTTTCAAATCGAACCAGTAGTTCTTGAGATTAGCGCGTTCAACCATATATTAGTATAGATGAAATGCTAACTAGTCGAATCTGTCCATATATATTTTTTTGGAAATTCTTATCGAACTGGCCATTAATATCGATCAAAGGATGAATCTATAATTTCTTTTCTTTTTATGTATTATAGGCACACGGTTGACCACTATCACACCTGATGGAAGGTGATGATGCGGTCTAAGATGGGACGTGCATGCCTAGAAGGTGTCTATTCACTTCAGCTTTAAAGCTACCCAAATTGTACGTGTCAGGAAACACGAATCTCGGAAGAGCATTCCAGTCCTTAGCCGTGCGAATCAGGAAAAAAGACTTGAACTTGAAGGTGGTATATCAACGATATAGGGATGGAAGCCTTCCCGATGTCTTGCAGTGCGGTGGTAAAAGGGTGAAGGGGGGACAAGTTCGAAAAGCTCCCCGAAATATATCCTATAAAACACCGATAGGCAAGCAACTTTTCGACGGTGATCGAGAAGAATTATTAAGAATTAGAATTTATGTCTGTCTGTCTGTGACCGCATCACGAGGAAACTGGGCAGATTTTTATGTAATTTGGTGTAATGAAAACTGCTTATCCAGCTCAGGACATAGGATAATTTGTATTGCTGGAATATCTTAAAAACCGGCTGTAAAACATCACGATACGTGAAATCTAAGAATTTAGTTTTTTTTAATAAGTACTTTATATTTTAAAGCCAGTTCTTTAGTTAATGCACTGTTTTATAACAAATTCATTTGCTACAGAAAAAAAACAAATAACCCGTGCATTACATAGTACTAATATGTAGGTCGGTATATAACATGTATATTGATATCTTATATATTTCTTAACTTACGAGTACCTCATCCCTGAGCTCGGCTCGTCGCCTCGACACCCACTCAATCTGTTCTTGCAACTTCTTGCATTCCTTCTCGTTGTCTAACAAATCATTTTTTAATGAATCCATAATCTCGCGATATTTTATCCTAACGTCAGTGTCGATCGCGTGGAGGTTTTCTATTTCGTTTTGGGTTTCGCGGATCTTCGATTTTGAGATGCGAAGTCGGCCTTCCTGTAACGTAGAGACCTGTTTGTAGTAACTTTACTTGATATGCCATCGGTCGCATGTTCGAATCCCGTTGGAAGTATTCCTTTATGTGATAAGTATAATTTGACGACACGTTTGGCGCAGTTCATAGTGACCCTACTTTCTTGCGCCAGCGGTCGCGGGTTTGAGTCCCGCTGGGGGCATTCATTTGTTAAACTCGGATGTTTGTACTCCAGTCATGGGTGTTTATATTTATAATATATAATTACTATTTAAAGTGTAGTGTATCAACTATCTGGTACCCGTAGCACAAGCTTCGTAGCTTACTATGGAACTAGATATAGCTGTTGTCAATGTCCCAACTTCCAACATGTTTTTTTCCTTGACTAATATTTTTCGATTATTTTTTTGTTTGTCGCAAATACAAACAAACATACATTGTGCTTATCCATTCCTCAATTTCTCAACATTTTACTAACGCAAGTGTTGGTGAGAAAATATATCGTTTACTAAAATATTTCCGAAAAAACTACTTTATTTGTAGGTTTACTTTATTTTTATGTATTTTCCTTTGAATATAGGTAGGTATGTTAACTTCAATATGGGTATTAACAAATATGTGTCATTTTAAATAGTTAAGGAAGGAAGCTTTCATATTAACGACAAAATTCGATTAAAAACATAGTAAGTTAACCTTTTCAGCAAGTTTCCTCGTTAAAACGTCCAAATGCTCATCAAGACTGTCCTTTTGTTCAACTTCGAAGCTTTGGACCACATTGTTATGGGGACATAATCGGTGCACTAATTGAACTGGGGGACTGCTAATGTGATAGGTGGTTGCAGGCTAAAAATAAATACGTTTTCAGAAGTTTTATAGATTTATTGATTAAATCTAATTCAATCTAAATGTGTTGTGTATAAGATTTTTATTATTATTATCAAATAATAAAGGTAAAACGTTTTCTACACTGCTACATCTCCACTTCCCCTCCACCCCTTCCCATTGCCATCGTCCTCCCAAACGATTGTAAACCGCCACCGTCCAAATTATTTTCTGATTAGTGATTAGATTTATATATTTTGATGCGTTCAGCATATTGACTTACCATACTTTGTAATATCCACTACCCTCATCTCTATTTTATTCACTCAGGGTTATACTTATCCATAGAATCTAATATAGGTATGTAAGTATGTATCCACTATACCAAATAGAAAGGAAAAAAATAATAAGTCAGGATACCTTAGGGCTTTGCCATTTCCATCTAACATACAAAACCAGGATAATCAAAGCGAGCCCAATCGCAGCGGCGGTTGTAGCGTTCATTATACGACCATGTCATATCGATGTATAGGTAGTTCTTCACAATGAAAACATTGCAATATAAAGAATTATAAAAACTGTAGAAGAAAATATGTCAAAAGAGAATGCTATTTGGAATTGGAATGACATTGACGTTTTCTTTTATTTTTTTAAATTACAAGGATTGATTAATATACGATCTCTTTGGATGCCTTTTGAATAAGATTGATATAAAGAATGGTCGTCGTTGCATTGCTTACTATGTTAATTATAGTGGGTTTGATACTCTATCTTAATTCTTATCAACGATGTTATTTATTTTGTCCTTTTTTAAAAAATAGATACATAGCAAACTCTTCTTATGCACTAAATTAAAAAAAATCTTTTGAAATGTAGCAATATAAGATATATTCCCAATTATACTTATTTATTTTTACTCTGCATTAAAATATCGCATTAAGTCAATATTTATTATTAAATAACCATTTGAAATCTTGTCTCGTATTAGCTACGAATTGTTGAACCCAAATCAAAAAGCAGTAGATGTATAATTACAATAGAATTATAAGCGTATAATCTTTAGGGTCCGACCGGTCATCCATCACGGCTCAGGTGTCGACGTGATTACATCAAATACGTATATAATGTCTATTGCCATTGCCATGGGGATAGAAAACGTAATTTGTTTTAATGCGATTTGATATATTATTATTTTCGTATAATAGGACTACTATTATAAATGCGAAATTTTGTATGTAGGTAATATGGTTGTTGTACATTACGCAGAAATTGCTGAACTGATTTAGATGAAATTTAGTGAACACATAGATTACCTACCTATGCTTAGCACTTTGGGATGCACTCAAGCGTAGTAAAGGTAAGTTATTAGAAAATTAACGTGTTATGTAATATTTTTTTATATTTAGTGGTTATCAATTTATTTAGGATAACTTAGGACACCAGAATATGATTAGTAAAATATTATTCTTATTTTGTTTGTTTATTTTGTACGCGCAAAATTTTAAATTAGGAGATAAAAAGCTATTAAAAATTCAGTTCAATATATTCAGTGAGTGTAAAGTTACATACTTCATTGCTTCCCGTAGTATTAAGATAAAGTGGCATTCATTTTGTACTGTTTAGCGTCTACTATCTGAATTAAACTAAAGATATTAAAGAAAAATGTCAACCATTATTTCTGCGATATTAATGCTTTAATACAAAGTATTAATATTCAGTCAGAGTGAAAATTGTTATTTGGCATGATCAATGGCTTACACTGTATCAACTTTAAATATGCATTACATATAAAGCACCTAAAACATTAACTACGAGCTGTATCTATATCTTCCCAATAAGTTTTCAGAATATTATAACATGAAAGATTAATAAAAATGTAGTTAGTTGATACCATGTATATTAAATCACGACATTTTAAAATACTTTTGATTGATTGTCGTAATAAGTGAAGCTGTTTTCACGCCTGTTTGAATTGATGTGAGAATCATGTGAGAACATAACACTGCTTTGTGACATTGGGCGTTGCGGTTACAATTATTGAAAAAAAAGTGATGGATTAATTCATTAAATGACAATTTAAGTTATAAGAATAATAGGTACCGATATATTAAGTTACTTTTTTTAAATTATTTTTGGAGATTATCTTTTTGACTTTAGACAATGCTACTCTAGACTACGAGATTTGTATAGTTTTCTATTTATTACATGGCCCTGTTACATTGTGGTTGGTATTGCTAAATATAGCGAGTTTTATTTTTAGTTCGATCAAATGTATCATCATATAAATTACTGACATGATTCGATAATTTTTATTCATACGCGTTTTGCCCTGAGCAGCGAAAGTAATTGTAGGTATTTCTTTATATCTCTTACCATCTTTCAATAAAATTACTTTTACCTATATATTATAAACAATTAAGTATCACTATATTTTTATTATAAATAAAATTAAAATATCAAATAAATATTGATATAGGCATTAAATAGAAAGAGTATTAGGTATTATTGTAAAATACTTATCTGTTATATAAACGTAGTGTTTTATATAAAAAATTAAAACAATAAGGACATTATTAGGTATGATTATAGCAAATACTATTGCAATCGATTGGTCGTTAGGTAATGCGAGCCTCCCGGGCGAGGCAATTACGCGGCGATACGGGAATAATTGAAAGGGGATCGCTTTCTAATTGATTGTTTCTGGCCGACTGGGTGATATGATAGAACGATTATACGCCCACGATATGTGATGTGCTAATGACGATCCCGCCTTTGATTGGCTATGTTCAATATGGAAAATATTTTTTTATCAGAAGGTACATAAACGGGTGTAAATTTTATCATAGATCTATTCATTTAAATTAACGATTATAAATGTGAATGTTTGTTTTCGTCAATATACTGCACTATTCCTCAATAATAAGAATCGCACGAGAAGACAAGGAGTGGTGGGTTAGGACTTCTTCCTATCCATATAGGTATGATTTGTGGAAAGTTATTCAAACTTACTTTCTCTATATGTTTAATTTTAAACATAATATGTATCTTTAGTGACAGCAAAGTATATTATAGAGATAATTAACTATTTAGTATTTAGTTTCTAGTTCGAAACAATATGCAAACTGCCTAAAATGCTACTAAGAACGTATTTTTTAAATAATTTTCTTTTCTTATATACTTTTTCTCAGTTTAATCAATTGAACTGTGAATTTCATCTTTACACTGATAATAATAATTACAAAAATATGCACACAATATAATCTGTACAACATGGAACATTCCCGCCACATTTGAAATTAAACGCTGCGTTCAGAAACCGTTTTCTGACGTTCCGTTTCACTTGCGTCGTGATCAAAGCGGCTGCGTTGACGGCGCTATATAAATTAGATTTACAGCTTACGGAAGCTAATTAGGTAGGAGTGGATCAGGCTCATGACTCATGGTTCATGGATCACTAGCATCGCGCAGCGCGCTCACCGGATCGTGACTGTTTTAACGCTTTATATTGTTGTTTAACTGTTACAGTATGTGGTTAGTGCGAAAAATAGATTTGTTAATTGTGGTCTTTAAGTCTTTGTCTGTTTTTAGGTTTTGTTATGTCTAGTTTAGTACTACTATATATGGGTTTGTTTGACAATAGACTAACTACTTATATTACTTCTGCTTTAGTTCATATATTTTATTTCCAGCATCATTGCTAAATATATATATGTAGATATATTCCAAATAAAAAATTATAAAAAAATTGTTGGACTATTCTAAGATTTCAATTACCAACTGTCGATTATGATTAATAAAATTAGTATTATTTTTTTATACATTTGAAACGCTTAATCATTTACCACTATAAAAATACTTGTGCATACTTAAATATGAACTTAATTAGTGGATCGTTATATTTCGATATGTCAAGCGTTCCGCGACACGGTCCATGGCGCTTCGCCCCACAGACACATCTTGTCGCTTTTTCATGTCATAATTTGTTACTAATTATAGTACAAAGACGCCGCCCTATCGCTGTTCGGCTTCTGTACAAACTTACAAAGCGCCTTTTGCCGCGATACATGTGAGAATCTGGCAAATGTATTTATTGTCTTTGTGAGATTTTGATAAAGTGATAATTAAGTATCAGAATATTATAAATGCGAAACTTTGTATTTACGTGAATTTTTGAGTTTGCCTCTTTTCTCTCCTACAATGGCTAGACAGATTTTGATTAAATTTCGTATAAAGACTAATGTTACACATTTAGGGACCCAAAAGATTATGGTTTCATCGCTCATAATATTATAATGTTGTACTTAATTAATAATTATATTAAATATTACATTTTAATTAACAGTAAATAGTTTTAGAATTTCAATACTAAAATCGCTTACTTCACTAGAATATAGGTTAAATTAAAAAACATGAATTCAAAATGGCGGATGTTTGAATCGCTGACGCGTTTCTTCTGGCGTATTACTAACATTACCATACTTCAGGCGACGAAGCTTATTTAAATGCTCCACCGACTCCATTTAGAGCTTGGAAAAATAAAACTGGGGAACGGATCCCGCGATCTCGCGCTGAGCCGCTTTTGTGGTAAATATGTATAAACCTAGCAAAATAACGTGTTCCTATAGCAAAACAATTTTACTTACGAATATCAACCCTAAGCTCACGTACAAGGTTCTATTTGAAATAAAAATTGACTTCGCGAAATGCTTGCCCATTCGTAAGTATCTACGTTTTGTCGCCGAAGTCTTTTTATTTTATCGCATTTTATTTTGAAACACAGATGCCAGTCGTGTTGTTTGCGGCTTTTAAAATATCTTTTGTATGACTATCTCATATTCTACAATATTGGCTTGTGAATATTCAACAATCTCCTTTAAGTGTAAAAATCTTATTATTACAAAGTTAAATTATAATTTTTCAGACATTTACGTTTCATCTTAAGGTTTGTTTAAATTAAACAAAAGTAAAAATTAAGTTAAACGATTAAAAGGCACCCCGGGAGCCATGTTTGAACAATGATTCCATTATCTCTGAACGGCGCGTCGGTACTTAGACATAAAAGATAAAGCGGAATAGTCGCCAATTTTGTTCCATTACTCTCAAGTACCGCAGAATACATATTATCCGTAAAATGGAACGCAAACAAAGTGAACGTCGTTTCCCCGCCAACGATAACTTAATTTCAGTCCGCCATAAGTACGTAATTAGCGAGCCGCTGCCTTATCGGCCAGTGGGTAATTAACCTCTTCGAGGGAGCGAGTAGAGACTCCTACCACCCGGCCTCCCATGCACCTTGAATACCTCCTAGCCTCGTAATATTTCCGCCATATTATTCGGGCGTCCGCCCACCTCCTCTGCCAATGGGGGCCGTTCCCGCGCTTTTGTTTTGCGCCGTCACCGCTCCGTTCCGAAACGTTGTAACTATGTAAGTATTTGTTGGAAAATTTGCCTGTATGCAAGTAGACTGCGGTATGTTTTCGTAAGCGCTCGTTTATTATGCTGCATGTTCTTTAATTTTGAAACATCTTATCTTGTGTTAAGTTCGGAGATGTTTTAGGTCCTATTCTGTAGTAGACACGGTCGAAAGTTATTTTTAAATGAGTTTTCGGGTGAGGGGTTGTCGTCAGTTCATATTTCATGTGTTATCATCTTTTATTGAGTGCGAGGCCGGGTATTGTTGTCGGTTTACAGCGGTTATCTCCCGCGGCCGCCGGTGTTTAGTGACGCCTCGCCTGATGAATGGAATATTGGTATGACGTGTTACTGCCTCCGTCGGGAGTTGCGTTTATACTGTATCAAGCAATTCTATCTCTGAATATGTATTGAGTTTTGCCATCAAATTTGAATAATATTTTTGTTTTGGTTAAGAATGTGATAGTATATTTTTTGTTGAATGACAATATTAATCTAAAATAATTTAATAAATATAAACTGAAGACAATAAATATAAAGAATAGATATGTTGTAAATATTTCTTTCAAAATAAATTGATAGCAAATTTGATAAAACTTTATTTATCTGTATTTCTGAACGGTCGTTTGTCAAAATTACGCGGGAACCGTTAAGCCGCATAATTTTTGGCGCGATGGTTGGCGCACTAATTGGGTGCCGCGGCCGTCGCGATAAAGCTCGGTTTACACAGCGTTTTAATTAATAGAGTTCGTGATGCCTAGGGTTGCCACGTCACTGTGAGTTAAGGGTATTATATACAAATAACAATTCCGATCGTAAATTCATTGGCTTTACATTAATAGGATTGCTTTCCGATCGGAATTATATTGTAGGTGTGTAACATTAATACTTTCATTTCATAAATATGGTAATGTAAAATAGAACAATATTCACCGCCATCTTATTTGTTTAGTCCGGGTTCAATGAAAACCATTTTTTTAATTCTATGAAAGGATATATAAAGAAGGCTATAAGAAGTGAGTTACAATAGTTATCCGAGCTTTTATGATAAAAAAGTAAGTTTAGGATAACAGAACATACGTTCCTCAACACGACTACTGAAGACAGTCAGCATTAATATTGTAAACAGCAGATTTTTAGGACTCGTTCTTTTAATTTAAGCTTACGTCATAAATATTGTTTTTGCCATTTATTATCTTCCAATTGGGGTAAAAAATAGTAATAATGATAGTATAAATATTTCTGCGTAGAATTAAAAAAAGTGTGTTTTTTTAAATATTTAACATAATAACCTTTTACCGACTCCACCCAATGTACTTCAAACAGAAGTCGTTAACAAATCTCTGGTATACATAAGAAAGTCTTATCAAAGTTGAGGGCTGTGAAAATTTGCCGAGAATGATTCTACCAAATTTCAATGTAATCAAGTCGGGAAATTCCCTCGACTGTTACCTTTACTACCTCGTGCCAAAGAATGCAAATTATTAAAAATATTGTAGATGTGACTTATGCTATAAATCATTTTAAAACTCTTTTGTAACTTAAATTTTCTTTGCCTATCTGTTACCTATCTATTATTTTAATGTAGGTATGGAAAAATATTATAATGCGACCTCATTCATTTATCCGAAATGCTGTAGGTAAATACCCTACCTACATCTGTCCCTACCCTATCTACATGAATCTTTGAACTGAATAAATCTTTTTTTCTACAGTCGCACTGTAGAAAAAAACGAAAGTTATTAGTAGGAATTACGAATTAAGTAGGTAAGTACCTACTTGTCTTCATGAGTAAAATGTTTTAAATAATTAAAAAATGTACCTACAAGCATAATCTTAGGCAAAGACTCCTTAGTCTTTGCCACCGTATTTCAAAGCGCAAATTAACTTTGATGATATTTTTATATTGCTGGTTTATTTTACAGTGGTACGATGTTTTTTAATGTGGGTACTTAGGTACTCGGTAATTTAAAAACTCGTCAATTTTGTTATTTCTGTAACAATACTCGCAAAGATCTATATCTATAAGTCGAATCTAAAAACATTTTTTTTTAAATATATTGTTGGCATTAGTACAGAGCCCCAATATATAGTTTTTAGAATTTTTGTATGTCTGTGCCCAATCATGGGAAAATAGCTGGTTAGTTTTTATTAATATTTTGGTATAAATTATTTACTTTTAGGTTTAAAAAACAACTTAGTAAGTTTACAAATGACATGCGTTGTCCGTCTACCTACACTGCCCCTCGCGGTGGACTGATCCTCTCGTGATGAAAGATGATGTGACGTTGAAAAAGGCTGAATACAAACATATAATGCCAATAGATATAAGTGGAGCTAAAGACGAAAAAATCTTGTTAGGTGTACGAAAAGCGTTTATCTTTGGTATTATAATTTTAAATATATATTTTAATTAATTCGTTTTATATAATTAATTTAACATTTAACTTAAATCTTAAATTACAGAGAGAAGCTTCCCTCAAATTTTAAATTTTTATCCCGAGTCAACCACACCTGTCAAACGCAAACTGAGATCACGTCGCCATAAAAACATGATAAAAATTTTAATGGGAAAACGTTCCAAGAGCTTTTCCTGCGATTAGAAAACGCCTGTATAAATAATTGAGTACTTAAATTAACAATTTTGTAGTTATAATACTAGATACATGTATTATTTTTATACAGAAATCTTATTCGTGCAGTAAAAAAGTGAGCTTTTTGTTCTGCTCGAGCTCGTCAAGATTAGTCGTCGTAGTTAGTAAAGATTTCTCAGAAATTACATATTTTCCGCAGTAAAAATATCCTATACATGGACCCGGATAACCAGCTACCATTAAAATAAATATCATCAAAATCTATCCAGTGGTTTGCTCGTGATGCAGTCACAGATAGACAGATAGACAAAGAAAAATTTTAAATCAATAGATTCGGCCTATATATAGATAATAATGACTATTTTGATACGATTATAAAATAAACAAAATATTCACTGTACAGAATCGACTAACTTAGAATCTTATCTATATAGATGATGTGTTAAAGCAATATAAGCTTGCAAAAGCAAAGCGCAAAAAATTTTCTACCTGATAATATTTATTCGATTTATCGAAAATTCTGGAAACGGTTAATTTCGATGAAAAGCTCTATCGAAGTTAAATATATGCCTTAGTAATTAGGTAGGTAGGAATGACAATCAACTTATTTTCATCAGAATTCAAAATTTTTTTCAGAAGTTTAACGATCTCCAATCTATAATAATATATTAAAATTTCTCTTCAAAAAAATACACAAACATCACATTAAGTAGAAGTTTCAGTCTGGCGTTTTCGGCAGGTGGATTTATCTCTATTTGTTTTATTGTAAACAAGCTGACCCGACAGACTTTGAACTTTCTGAATTTTAATAATCTCGTATGTGATATGCTTAATAACAAAAAACATTTCATTTTTATAGACGCAGACATACCTACATACTTAATAAAATACTTTTTGTACCGACTCACATTCATGTTCTGCTTTGAGCAACAAACTTTTTTTGGCGACGCAATAAAAACCTTATAAAATTTATAATGGGAAAACGTAGCGGAATTTTCGTGAATTATGAATGGTAACGAGGTCCCGCTCCCCTTTGTATTGAACTGTACCAAGTTTCCACTTGTTTCTTTTGTGAATTGCGGTCACAGAGTAATAGGGAAGTGACATTTTGAAATAAATTTTATAAATGTTTTTGAGTCAAGTATCAGTATTTGATTTTTATAATATAATTCATTCAGTTTTTTTTCTATATGTGGCTTTAAATGACTAGGCGATAATCTATACGTATATAATATTGACATTTTTTGGAAATTCTTAATAAAATTGTCATTATTATCAATACTAAGATCCAAACTATAGTTTTAAATTTTTTTATCTGTCTGTCTATGACCGCGTCACGAGAAAACCAATGGACATAATTTGATGAAGGAAAATATTTAATTTCTTATTGATATTGCTGATTTTAATAGTTGTTTTTCACAGTGCAAAAATATATAGGTACCCCATTTTTGTTTCTCCAGCTCTTAGAGCTTTTGCAATACATTGTTCACGAGTCGACTTTCAAGATTTAGTTTTAATTGCGTTCATTTGTTTTGTATTTCTTTGTCGGTATTGAAATGACATAACTACTTTCTAAAATAGAAAAGTATCTTTAATTATAATTTAAATTATAAAATAAGTTCTTAACATACGAGTCTCTGTGATATTTTTTAAATAATTATATGAAAATTGAATAAAACTTTTAGTAGGTATGCTTCTTAAAAACAAAACAAATTATTATCAGTAATAATAATCGTAAATAAGCAACTATTAATTTTGCATCTTACATTATTGAATTAGGGTACTATTATTGTAAGTTTTCTATATTCTATAATAAAAAATATAAGGCTTCATATTGTCACTGTTTCAATTAAAATATACTATCTATCAAATGTTACCTAAAAAGTGCACTGACTTTTCAGATGAAATATTGAGGTGTTTTTATCAATTAAAAAGGAATCGTATAAGGTAGATAGTACATCTGAATTTAGAACGTACCCTTAACTTTTTGCAAACCATTAAAACAAGGAGCGGACCCGAGCAGAGTTAGGGTGAATCGCTAGTATTATACCTAAATCTATTAACCATATTCACCAGTTCCACCAAAATCATTTAAATATCATTATTTTTAAGTACATTTCCTAATATTGCATTTTACTCATTTTTTTTATAAAATTAACAAATCAACTCATGTTCTATTTAATTTTAAAGCATACACAATACACATCCTATAGCTATGGAAATGCGAGGGTGTCGTGTGAATTCGCACATTTTTTTCACTAAGTCCCTTTTTTCCCGCCGCGGGCGAAGTGGGGTCGGGTATTAAAACTTGTATCGGATTAGACGAAATTACTAAGTGGATAGAGTTAAGTGTGTGCTCGTGAAGTAGAGGGAGGGACGGCGTTGACTACGTTACAGTTTTGAGAAAAGGAGTTAAATTAAATTATCTTTATATTTTTTTTACTTTTTTTGGTCTGTTTATCAAATGACAGTGTAGGTAATATATACGTTTTAAGTTATTTTAGCTTAAATATACAAGCATATTGTACTGAAAGTTATAATAAACAGTACATAAATATTTTTTATTTTTCATAATTCGGCATGTTATTAAAAGACAAATATTTTTGTTTTATTTACTTAAGAAGTTAAGTAAATAATGTCAAATGCATGTATTTGAACTTTATTTTATCAAAAGTCAGGCGCATTAAGCCATTAATCAAACAAATTTTTGAAGTAAAATTTTCAACGTCATCGTTACAAATCGCTCGCCGAGACGATCTTACGTTGAATAAAAGATGGCGGACACGTGTGTCTAATGCACTCATCAATTATTACTCGATCCAATCCCACCCCAGATCCCGGATCCCGGAGTTTTGATAACAGGGTCGTGAGCTTAAGATTATGTTTCCTAATCTGTAATGGTGAATAATAAGTTTTTTACCATTTTTAATCTTTTTTTTCAGCAGAAAGTTAACCTAGATGTTTATTAAGAGATGCTTTGTTAATTTATTTAATCTTTAGGTAATTATAAAAAAGGTGATATACCTACTTATATTACGAAAAAACGATACAATTATCTAAAAAAAGATTTTTAAACAGTGCTGATTTGAATGTCGAATATAAATCGAAACGACCGCTTAGCGGGGACAGACTAAATAAAAAATCTATTAAGTTACCGACAAATAGACGAAACTAACCGCAAACTCTTCATGCAAAATAACTTCGAACTGCAGTAAGGGTCCTCGTCTGGTCAAACACGCCTTGTAAATTGATTGAGTCCCATTAAAACCATCACATAGTACTGCTACAAAATAAAAATGAAACGATTTTGAGCTTTATCTCGTAAAAAATAGGAATGTAGAGTATTTTTGAAATGAAAAATGTAGAGACTTGTAAGTCCAACTCTGTACCCTTTAGATGGCACATTGAAATCGAACTGAATTTAGTGTTTGCAGTGGTTTTTTCAAGCGTATATCAGATTTTTTCGTGTTTGTATGTAGATTTCTTATATTTTTTCCTTTTTGGCATGTTGTTTAAACGTTGCTTTCTTTGCACAGCGATAGATAGATACACACAATATTATGTACTATACGCATCTATGGCTGAGATTAGATTAGTAGAGATGAGATTTGTTTCAATTTTTAATAATAATAATAAAATGAAGTAGGTTTTTATTAATTATAAAAAAAGTTTATCTGTATAAACGTATGGTAGATATTATAAGTTTAAAGTATTATAATATTTTACATTGTTATTTACCTATATTACTTGCTTGTCAATTAATGCTTCTATCAAATAGAAGTGTAAAGTAATAAATAAGTAGCATTTTTTAATCAAAATTAACGGAACTCGTAGGCAGTAAAGTGACAAATAAAACTGATTGCTCCGCCCTTAACTAGTAATAATTTAGAATATCCTTACATTTCTCAATTTTCTCAGAGAATTAGCTAATCTATCCGATGCCAATACAAATGGGGTCGTCGGAAACAAACAGCTGTTTAACGAAACAAATAAGACCTCGCCATACTACTTATCAACCTTATACGGACCCTAAAACGTTGCTATGGTGGACATATTACGTATCCGAAAGAGAATTACGATTGTTAACTTACATTGATATTTATTTCATTTCATTTAAATTCCTGGGTAAGTAATCAATAATTATTAGGTTTTTTTGGTCTCCACTTAGATAAAAAAAAACTTAAAGTTACACTTATCAATTGAAAATATTTTATTTAGTCTTCGAAATTATTGCATAAAAATACTTATATCTTTCAGAGTAAAAGCTCTATTTTTGCACATATATTTTTGTATATATAAATTGTATACAAGGATTGACAACAATTTCTATTATAATTGTAATCATTTAACATTGTAGTAACGTAATATAGCCTGTTTCGTATATTCGCTATCTTCGGGCGTCTTAATCACGGTCTGGTAGCCATTACTCAGCGGCGGCTAATTGCCACATTTGTAGGTCGCAAACTAGCGGCCCCGACTGAAACAATGGGGACCCGGTACCTGAGAACTTTGGTCCCACAATTATATAGTCCCCATTTAGGTTATGATATACATATTTGAACGATGTTTGCTCTTCGTGTCGCGGAAACGTGGACTTGAGAATGTAGATGATAACTAAATATTTTGAGCTTTATGTATCTCTAGATATTTGTCAAATATGAAACTTTGTTGTGTTCATACAATTTCATTTCCTGTTGGTATTTTATATTTTACTTGTTAGAAGAAGCTATTAGTATTCACCGAACTATTTAGTATAAACTGATTAATACTAATTTTACTACTTTCTTATATTTATTACTTTCTTATATGCGTTATTCTTAACTACCTGTACACTAAAGTTAAATCTAAATTTGTTCAGCTGTTCCACCGTGGAGTAATAGTAGATTAGTAGCCAAGGGCTGTAAGGCATCAATTGCAGCCCGAGATCCTATAGTTCGAGGGTGCAATTGATGCTTACACCCGAGCTAACTATTCTGCTTTACATCTCGATTGTGAGGTAAGTAGAAAAAAACCGGCATTACAATAATAATTTTTTTGAAGTGAAACTTCTTTCGAATCGATGTGATTTCAACTCGATGAAACGAAAAAATAAGTCCATAGTACCAGGCGCTCAGAGACGGGGAAGAGTTAGCCTTATTTTAAATTCAAGTTTAACTTCTGACATGTGTACTTTGTACATACGCACTTTTTTTTTATAGGACAAAGGGGGCAAACGTGGGTGTGACCTTAGCGCCATCTCCCTCTCTCATCGAGCTTAGACGGGGTTATTTAGTATAAATATAAACGAGATTTAAAAATTAGTTTGCCAAAGAAGATTTACTTCTGACATGTGTACTTTGTAGTTTGTACACACGCACTTTTTTTTCAAGATCGAAATTGAGCTTCGCCGTTCGATATTTAAAATTGATGACAATTATACTCACACGAAGACAAAACTGAATAGCAAAGCGACCTCTTTGGTCATTGGGCTGAATGCATGATGTCTATTGCCAGTATGATTGTTAAATGTACGCGAACTTTTTGAAAGAAGTGTTTTTTTTAATTACTTACCGCCCTAGGGCTTTTTTAGCTACATTATTACCCTAGAGCGCTAATTAGTCACCTACAAGCCCCATTTGGAGGTAATAAGAATCTACTTACCGAACATGAGAGATGTAAAAACTATTATATCTACCCACATACAAACACGTAATCCATAGGTACTGTGTCTGTTTTTTATATCAAATTAACAGCTTTTCACTTGCAAATGCATATGAAAGTATATGTACGGTACTAGCATCAAAAAATCTGAAATCTCTCTGAAATCTGAAAATTTTTTTCTGTCTGTCTGCTTATTCCGGCTAATCTCTGAAACGGCTGGACCGATTTTGATGGAACTTAGACTTACAGATAGCAGCTAATGTTATAAGGCGTCTCTTAGGCTACTTTTAACCGATTTAAAAAAAGGAGGATGTTATATTTTAGATATTATAACTAGCGGAACCCGTGGCTTCGCTGACGCGAAACCTAAGGACGAACCCGAGCGAAGCGAGGGTGAGTCGGTAGTATAAAATATATAAAACTTAATAAAATAATGTAATTGACGTCTTATATACAAAACATTATTTAAGGTTGAGGTCAAAACCTCGTCGCTCGACACTTTTCAAGACAATTGCTTTGGCAAACTAAGACTCCTTACATTTCGGAAGTTTCAAACTCTAATTTGACTTACATATTCACCCAAACAGGAAGTTTGTATTTATATCTACAATATTTATTTCTTGTTCTTTAATAAAAGTATGTAGATAGATAAAACTTAAAACACAGTATGGTGGTGTATATTCTCTACAAACGCAATAGTAATTATAAAATAATGATATTATATTCAGGCCCACTTAATGTCCCACAGCTGGGCTTCCCTTCAAAACGAAGAAGATCAGATCATAGGCCACTACATGGATAAATGGTTGATAACCTTAAATATAGTCCTCATGAACTTCTGGAATAATGATAATATTAAAAGTGATTCTAATTAAGTAATATTATACTGTGCTTTTACTCTACTCTATACTAATATCATAAAGCTAAAGAGTTTGTTTGTTTGAACGCGCTAATATCAGGAACTACTGCTCCAAATTGAAAAATTCTTTGTGTTGGATAGTCCGTTTATCGAGGAAGGCTATACGTTATATTAGATCACGTTGCGACAAATAAGAGCGGAGCATCAATGAAAAAAGTTGCAAAAACCGGAAAAAAAAATTCCTGCGTAAACGGTTTAAGTTATGCAAAAATCATGTATGACGGAAATGTTCCTCTTCAAAAGTCCTTAAAAAAGTCTGCGATAGCGACTCGCTGAACGCGAGCGAAGCCACGGGAATTGCTAGTAATATTAGAAAGTGATTCTAAGTAAGCATAATATACTTTGTTTTTACTCTACATACGATTATTTTATCATAGAATTTCTCTAAACGCATCATTAAGTTTTATGTAAAAGATATTATTTATAAGATCCCTAATAAACTCCGAAATTCGAGCATTACCACCTTGTAATATACGGAGGTGGCAACGGCAGCGAGATTGACTCATTAATTTAACAGCGCGCAACACTTAAGCCAGGCGCGCCAACATTTTACGAAATCAAGTGCTGGGAACCCTTGTAAAGGTGCCTCTACATGATCATTTATATCCTTTTATCTATTAATAATATATTATTTTATTTTACTACTAAATATACGTTTTATTTTAAGTGTTACTCTTTGAATATTTGTAATACCTGACGTTTACATGTTTCAATAAAATCTATCTTTAAGTTAATTGCCAAATTGTATAGAAAAATGCAATATAAGGTTTTCCCGAATGCTCTATTTTTGGACTTTTCTGTTCTTCTCTAAAATCCTTATTTGCATGTCTTTATATTATTGTTTCAAAATAATCATCAATACAAATAAGTATAATTATGATGCTTTCCGACGACAATTCAACGGTACTATTTGAATTATATTAAAAAAAATAAAAGAGAGACGGATAAAAATTACAAAATCAATATAAGAATAAAGATTAAATACTCATATGGGTAATACATTCTAAGGGCCAAAGAAATATCAAATATCACTACATAGTAAAACAATCTTTGAAACTACGCAACGGATGTTGATGCGGTTTATTTTAATAAATAGAGTGATTCAAGAGAAAGGTTTATGTATAAAAAGCGGAACCCGCGGCTTCGCTCGAGCTCAATTCAGGGACGAACCCGAGCGAAGCGAGGGCGAGTCGCTAGTAAATTAATATAATAATAAAAGGCAACAGTGTAGACTCAGCGTTATCTCTATTGTTGTCACAACTAATTTAGTACACAGATACCAGAATATACGTATCAAAATTGCGTAACAGTAGGTACTTGTTAAGTAATCTCGTGTTGGTAAATCAGAATTAAGTACATTCTCTCTAGAGGGTTTACTTAAAACTAAGTACGAGCTTGGACTATTTTCACTAGAAACCTAAATATTAGGGAGTAGGTTATACATTTTGAACATATTCTTTTTTTTATTAATTTCAAGGTTATAAAAAACTTTATACTTTGAAGGTGTAAAAATGTTTGCTTAACCTCTTCTTGCGGCGGACATATCGATTAACTCGAAATCTTATTGATAAATAAGTTTATAAGTATTTAAAATTTTTAATAAGTAAGTTTTAGGAAAGCAAGGGTAGATATTTTCGTTGTTTTGTTATAATGTTAGACAAAATATTTAATTTAATTAACAATATTACTGTTTACCTGCATATCTAAGGTAAAGAAAAAAGCTTGAATATTTTTTTAACTTCAGCCAAAACTTTTTGCAGATATATTAAAGAAAAGCGATAATAAGTTGAGAGTCCATACATAATGTGTTTCTCTTATTGAAACCACTAGTTGAAAGTACATATCTTAATTGAAATAGAAAATAAAATAATTTAATTCTGTTTGAATACAATGAGAAACAAATAATCTATTTTACCTTTAAATGGACATACAGTAGTACGTAAATATTATATAATTTATTTCTCACAAATGTTTTTAAATATTCAGTAGAAACTTGTTACATATTTAACCCCTAGAGCGTCGGCCTCCGTTTTACGAAAAGGCTCGAAGCGTCGACGTAATTTCAAGGACGTTTGATAGATAGGGTAGACCTTCGGAAAAACGATGAATTCGTTGATATGTATATATTAAAATGGTATAAATTATACCTTCCCGGCTTCGTTATGAGTTTATCTAACTATTTATATAATTTAATAAGCAAATAAATCTGACCTTATCTCGCAGTGATGTAATATATATTTTTTTATTTTTAAATTATTTTTAAATTAGGATGCATATGCTGAGCCGTCGACGCCTCGAGCCTTTTCTCTTATGATCTTACGGTGTATCGTGAAACGCTCGAGGGGTTAAACACAAAATATTACTACAGTAAGCATAAAGAACTAAAATGATCATCGTAATAATTTATACATATTATCTAATCTATATATTTATCTACTATGAAAACCAGTAATGTCCAAAGTGGCTGTTTTATAATAGTGCAGTTTAATGTCATTAAAAGCAAATAGCTTATTATCAAGCTCGCCTTCGCCCTGGGGAGGGATTGCGAACACGTGTTCGATACTTACTGTTACTATTGTTTACTTAAATAATAAATTATTTCTTTAAAATTGCAGAATAAGTTTAACTTCATCATTTATAAATCAGACTACTATTATAAATAAAAATATATATCTAGAAACTGTTTATATTAGACTTTAGATGATATTGTTGTATCAATGGATAGACATTGAAATGTTACCAAAATGTACACATAAGCTACTCGTATTTACATAATTTGTATACTTAAGTTGGTTAATTTCACAGAGCAGGTGAATTTGTCAATTCCGTGGTTAATTTCATAGTTTTTGATAAAAAATATTTGATTATCAGTATATAAGTTATTTACCTAGGTGATAAATAAAATTATTGTAGGTGTGGTATTAAAAATATTTCGCTAGAAAAATTACTTCACATATAATATTTTATTTGTAAGCTACTACGAATATTAAAAATAATATTTCTATGACAATCATTTAACATGATTTATACTTCAATTTATTACTTCGATCTATATTACTTTATTTATATTACTTCGATTTTATTATTATTAGACATTATAGTTGATTGCATTGGCTTTAATTTTTTTTAAACGAAAAAATAAACTAAGTGAACATTTAAAAATTTCCAAAGCTTGATTAATGATATCAGAAACTGTATCATTTTTAATCCTTTGTTAATTTATCAGAATTCCGCATAGATTTGTCGACTTATTTCTTGTTTAACTCAGATCATTTATAAAGATTAATATTTTTGTTTACTCTACTTTATTGGCTTCTCCTGGCTGGCTTCTGATTCTAAACATATTATATGCATATAGTATTTTGTATGCAAAAAGATAACATTGCTTATAGAAATATTTTAGAAGAAAGTTCTTCGAGTAATATGTGTTACATTAGCATAACCTAGCAAATCCATCGTATCAGTCTCAGATTCTTGGATGTATCTTAGTTAAATAGACAACTAAACTAAGTATGCTATTTTTTATCTTCTTACTTAATGAAACTAAACTTACTCTACACTAACGCCTTGTGTGGATGTGATGGAACCAATGTGGATCTATTCAGTAGGCAGTTACTTAGGGCTTTAAGTTAAAAACAAGGCTTAAATTAAAATTGTTATTATGTATTAGAATTATAATTGAAGTCATAATAAATAACAATAGTAATATTATTATAGGTATCTCGTTTCTCTTAAAAAAATATTATGGATATCTAAAACAGCGTTGATTATAAATATAATCAAAGTAAAAGGGTAAGTAATTATAAAAAAATATAGCCAAATTCATTGCGGCGCGGCGAGTACAAACACCGGCGTAAATATGCCTTTGTTATACATATTATAATGCAGCATTTAAAATAAACGACATCTCATAAAACACCCCACTCCTTAGAGAGATGATAGTTATTCTTAATGACAGGCGTTTACATCGTATCCATATGGCACGGTGTTATAATAGCGAATTTTAAACTTCGGGTCGCATTTGTATATAAAAATCTTTGATAAACTTGATTTATTATATCACAATTATGCACTTAAAAACTACTTAAAATGGTTTTATATATTTGTATAGAATTACCTACCTTTCATTTATTAACAAATAATTCATTGTTAGCAAAAATAAGCAAAGAAAGATTTTTGGAATCAGGCAAAAGTACTTTTTGTAATCTATATGTTTTTGGAAAACTTACTTCTGAAAACTTGCTATTTCTTATTAATTATTACTATTTCACAACTATTACTATAAAATATATGCCGTTTGTTTGACATCTCCTGCGGTAAATTAATAGGGTCCGTGGGGGGTCGGTTTGTAGCAAAATATCGCTGATTAGATAAGATATGCGCAATTGTGACACCATTTGGTTAGATTTCAAGTAGAATCTTGGTAAATACAAAGTGATATATTATACAGACAATTAGAGTTACGAAATTACTATAGATAAGTCTATTCATAACCTTTAACTACTAGTCTTAATTTTTTTTTAATTTGTATAAGAGAGAGAGAGAGGCATATAGACTGTAAAATTATGCTAGAATCTTCAAGAGCGAGGGTAAGATTGTATACCGTAGATTACATGCAATAACGCATGTACAAAGGATAAAAAACATGTGTTTTTTAATAAAGATTAGTACAATTATATTCCACCACGGCTTTTCTTAACGATTAATATGAACAGCTAATATTTGAGAGCTTTTATTTCGCTTATTTTACAAGATACCTAAATTTCCTTTCTTCACAGGTACAAGTATGAATAGATACGGAACATGTCGAAATACTTAGTATTTCTCTAAATTTTTTTACATATAGGTTGTTTTATACAATTTAATTTTTATGATAATTTTTAAACCATGAAAGAGAAAAAAAGTTGTTCTATAACATGATTTTCCTCGTCGGAACTTGTTAAGTTTACATCATGGTAAAAAGTAATAACCGGCTGATTTTCATTGTATTTATTAATTAAAATTTGCATAATTGAATGGTAACATCACACCAAACACAATATAAGGTAGATGGAAGTTATGCTCGGTAACCTTAATAAATAAACTTCTGATTTTTGCAAGTTGGTATCGATCATCAAACTAGCTAGGTTCTCTCAGACATGCAGGTTTCCTAACGAAGTTTTCCTTCACCGTTTGACAAGCGGTAATCGTGTTACAAAAGATTCGCACATTAAAAAAAATATATGAGGTGTAAGACTCGGATTTGAACCCACATCACTCGGATATCCAACGATGTCGAGCGTGTTACAACTGGGCTACAAGGTAGCAGTAGAGAGCTAGAGGTAGGTACATAAAGGTTAGTTAATCTTTTTGCTCCTGAAATAACGCAGACGGACCAGCGAGTGAAGCTAGTACTTTTTATTTTAAAACAATATCACGTAAGTTATAAACCAAATATTATGTAAAATGAAAGTAACAAACTCTCTCATTTGCAAACGTTTAAAACACTACACATAGTGAAAATGTAAACGCATTAATTATACTAATTATGAACGAAATAAAGCCGCATTGTCTGGTCGGACAATTACCTCGTGGGTCATAAATTGACTCGCGAATATTTAATAATAATTGCCTTGCCTTTGTTTAAAGGGGTGGTTTGCTGCCCACCCCCCTAGTACCGACAGCGATGTTGCTTAAAGTCGAAATACGTTTTGCTATTATTAAGTTGGCGTAGTTATCTATTATATTTTAGATTCAGAAGTTCAAATGAATAAGACAATAAAAAAGAAAGAGATAGGCCTGGAGAAAACTATTATTAGTTAGCTGGGAATGCCCGAGAGAAGTGAGGGCAAGTATCTAGTTACTTACTATATAAGTGATAAAAATAATTTCAAATGAATAACATTTTAAACTAGCCAAATCTAATCTGTACATATTTAATAAAATAACGTTCATCTTCTGGGAAATTCTGTCTTCTTATCATCTATAATGTTTATCATATTAAGCACAACCCGAAAAATATTTACCCAGAACAGGAACAGACCTTGTGACCCTTTTTAATAATAATATAAGTAGATAATATTATTAATCATTTAAACGGTACAATGCGTGTATAAAACATTTTCATACAAAAAATACTTTGCTGACTCTACTATTTTGTATCCGGGTACAGCGTTAAGCCGGTTATGAGCAGCCGGTAATGACGGTGTCATTTGCGCGGTGAATTATAATTGGACCGATAACGCCCACCCCCCTCCACTAATAGACAAGTTAATTTAACCTCCCAATGCCCAATACTATAGCTACTGTAGTTATAGATTACTATTGTGATGAAGATGACTGTTTCGATTTGATAGCAGCTTGTGATGCTTTCAAAGATTTGTATGAAACGCCATTGTTGGACAAAGTAGTTAAATGAATGCAATATTTAACAGAATTGGCGTAATAAATAACTATAAAATTCAAGTTAATAACTTATAATTTGTGTCATTTATAAAATATCTATATTAATAAATAGAGGTGATGAGTTGTTCCTTTTTGTTATTAGTGGTACTACATCTCTTAAACTACTAGTCTGTTTTTTTATTTCTATAAGTGAGAGAGGCATATAGACTATGTAAAATTATGCTAGAATCTTCAAAAGCGAGGGTAAGATTGTATACCATAGATTATAGATATAAACTACGGGGGTGGAGCCATGCCATTAACAAAGCATTAATTTTGCTTTGTATGTTAGTATGCGTTACAGCTTTAAAGCATAGTGATGTTCAGAACAGTTCTATTTTAAGAAAATATCTATTATCATAATCATAATTACTTTATGTTGTATAATTTACTTTTGTAACTAAATATTAAAATTTATTTTGAATAATTAAACTTTTTTTCTGCATACTGCAATTAACTCCTTGTCGTGGGGAGTTTAATAGCGTCCGGCAAGGCAGCTGGGCGGGAAGGTAAGAAACACTTCAGTGGACGGTATGCCATGCGAGTTGCTCCTGGTACTTCTGTGATAGTAGAGTTGCCTATGGAGCTATCTAATGGTCTGCTCCGTCAAATCTACCGTAGCGTAGGCGCGGATTAATGCGTAAGCGATCCTGCGATGCACCATTAAGACGGAGGGAGGTTTTGTTGGGTTTAAGCGGAAAGTTCATAGCTTCTTTCAAGCCGGTGATTCCCACATAACCAACTGGTCGTATGCGTAAATGCAGTAGGTACTAATGATTAAGAATCTAACCTGCTTAGTTTAGGCCACGAAATAGATAAAAAAATCGTCTGCTCTGTGGTTTAGGCGATAGCAAAGCCGAAAAAATATATAAATATTGTATCATTATTTTATACCATTATTGTATAATTAATTTGAACAACAGGTGATAATACAATACCACCACGCACGTGCGCCGTCACGTGGCCAAATGATGTAATTTCTCACCCCAGTGCACTCGTATGGGGGTATTTTTGTCACTATACACTCTTAGTTGCAAATTCAGCGTATTAGATAGTAAAGGTGACGGTCCACTTCATTATAAATATTATAGTATAGCTATCGTCGGCGGCAGAATTATTGCTAGGGCGGTGTGTCTACTTCTTTATTCTCCAAATTAAACTTCTAAGTAATCTTTACATAATTACCTTTATAATTTTCATCCATAAATATAATATTTTTTCTTAAATACGTGAATTTATAAAGGGGTTTTAATAATACAGTTTTATATCTTTATTTTTTTATCCATTACATGGTGCACTTATAGAATGAATTTCAAAAAGACCTTTGACAGTTCTTTTTGAAATTTAACAGTAGATACAAACAAAACAGCGTAAACGATTTCTTCCTCTTGCAAATGAAAATATGAGGCAAGTCAATTGAAAGTCATATTTTATGAATTAATAAGCGCGTATGAAGAATTTTTAGGTATTTTATTTACCCATAAAATTTATATTGTATATGAATTTATAGCATATTATATTTCACTGTGCAACGATCTTTTCCTCCATGGACACCTGTTAAAGATTATATTTATTCGTGTGAAGTCGTTACAATGTGTAGATAAAATGGCTAAATTTAAATTGATGTTCACTTTAAAATATTAATAAATAAGTAGCTTATTATCCCAGTGCCATGTAAATAAATCTATTATATGAAATTAAACAGATAAAATTTAATTAACATGATTATTAATTTAATAGACCGAATAAAAAATATAAATAAAAAAAGAAATTGGCGTATTTATTAGGTAGGTATGTGTAAATTTAACCCCTAGAGCGTCGGCCTCCGTTTTACGAAAAGGCTCGAAGCGTCGGCGTAATTTCAAGGACGTTTGATAGATAGGGTAGACCTTCGGAAAAACGATGAATTCGTTGATATGTATATATTAAAATGGTATAAATTATACCTTCCCGGCTTCGTTATGAGTTTATCTAACTATTTATATAATTTAATAAGCAAATAAAACTGACCTTATCTCGCAGTGATGTAATATATATTTTTTTATTTTTAAATTATTTTTAAATTAGGATGCATATGCGGAATCGTCGACGCCTCGAGCCTTTTCTCTTATGATCTTACGGTGCATCGTGAAACGCTCGAGGGGTTAAGTGTAGTTCTTGTTCACAGCTGCATATTCGTCGTATCTTGTAAGTTATTTGTACTTACGTCGAAATAAGTAGTCTGCATTAGTTTGTTTTTAAACGAAAAGAAAATACCTACTTTAAACACTAAATTTCACTTTTATAGAGCGTAATATTCTATAAAGCCTTATTTATATATCATATGATACGGAAAAAAACTACTACTAAAAAGCTATAATAAAATTCATCAATGTGAATGAATAATTTAACATGATTATTGCCTATGGGTCTGAATTCAACAGTACCTAACCTAGCTACATAATATAACATTTTAATGAATAAATCCATCACCAAATATTTTCAAGCTAATTTTGAAATTATTATGTCCTCCATCATGAAAGAGTGAAAGTAGGTACTTCAATTTTCCTTTCATATCCACAATGAGCAGTCAAGCAAAGCGTGAATTTGTAACAGGTAATAAATAAAGCTATTCTATAAACGGCGCTCACTCGCGCGGCGCGTGTGACGTTAATCCGTTACCGATTTCCCGCCAATTAGCCGTCGCCTAGCGACCGCTGCTATGGCGGATGTTATGTCATTTTAACGAAATGTCACAGTTACTATTTTATTCTGCTAGCAAAATAATCATAGGTAAGTATAATATTTATAGCTAATATCAATTGTAGCAATCCAAAAAAAAAATAATTTTATTATTTATCGGATTTGTTAGATGTATCTAACAAATCCAATATTTTTTTATTTGCATGTTATTAGTTATGTATAAAACAATATAAATTACATATTTATATAATTTCAAAAAAACAACAACCGGCAGATTAGTATTAAATGTAGATAATTTATCAGACTAAAATATTTTAACCATCTATAATACGCCCGACATTTATTTGGTTTATAAAATAAAAAAAAATATATACAGTTATTAGTATTGCATAAATGGAACGCATTCGCTTCATGCAACGCGTGACGTTAATCCATCGCCAATATCCCGCCAATTAAATGTCGAGCAACAACCGCTGTCATACTATTTTAATAAAATGTGTACTAAAATATTTTATGTATGTTATATATAACATATTTTAACCTAACCTAACCCGGCAAACTTTGTTCTGCCATATAAAATAAATAACCCGGTTAGGAAGCTGAAAAATACTTTACGATTCTCATACCTACCAAATATACAAAAAAAAAATTAAATCCGGTACAGCCCTTTCGGAGAAGTGCGACCACAAATACCGTAGATCACGATATACTATTTACATATTATATTAGATCTATACAAACCAACATCAAAAATATAAATTATGTTCTTGTATTACTTATGTATATTTATCTTAGATGTATCGCACTGCGCACCTAAACTACAAAATATATTTATTAAGCCCATAGCAGTGAACAATTGGTATTTAAATCGAAAGAAGTGCCCATTCGTTTTTTATTCTCAATGTATTGCTACATAAGAAAATTGTAGAGCACGTTTTTAAATAAAACCCCTTTCAGAATGGTTCCACTACTGTTTTTATACAAACATTAAAATAAAATATTCACATTCCGCCCGCCGCGATCACTGCCGCAGATTAAACTATTAACAAAACTGCACTACGGGTTCCGAACGCAAAAAAGGTAAAAACCTATAAACCGATACAAAATCAACATTCATGCCAGTACAGAGGAGCTTATATTTATACAAAATGGAGCTTTTATTGAATTAAAAAAATAAGATACAGATATATACTGCAGTAAGTAACATGGTTTCGTGTACATAGATCGATCGATCGTAGTCCAGATTTAATCACTTATTTTCATAGATATATATTTTAACTCAATGAATATTTTTAAAAAAATATTTTTTTCGTAATGAAAGTTAAAGTTAAATTAAAAAAGTTAAGTTAAAGTAGAATTGCGTTAACAGACGCAAAACATTCTGCCAGTGTAGAGTTTTGTGAGGAAGACACGAATGAAATTGAGCGGAAATTTAGAAATTTGGAAATGGTGAATGACAATAAAATCATGAATGTATGAACTCTGTAATAAGATATAAAATGGCACAATGATTGATAATGGTAATAATTAGAATTACATTATACATTTATTTTATCATTCACAATAAACTAGTTTTAACAAATGGGCTAAACACAAATACGTTTTATCATACGATTTAACTACTAAAGTCATTTGACATTATCACACTACTTTTTAAATTTATATATAAATAAAATTACGATTAGGATTTAGGCAACACTCAATAGGTATTAATAGTAGGTATATAAATATATACTAGTATTATTATTACCGTACATAATATTATATTTAGCTAATATACGATATAATATACAATAATCATTTAATTATTGAATAAAACAGACAGATAACATAAATATTAAATCATTAATCATGAATATCATATTGCTTCACACAAAGAATAAAAAAAATAAAAAACAAAACTAGTTATCAAGTCTATTCAATCAACGTATCTGCTAAGTCGGATGTTTTTAATTCGCACGGGACCGCTCTCACATACATTTGCGTCGACCGGATTAGAACCCACGTCCCACTGTAGTATACAGGTGGTTCGATTGCGAATCGGATTTAGACCGGACATGTGTAAAAAAGAAAAGAGAAAACTTTAACGGTTGAAAGAAATTGATACATGTAGGAATATATTCTGATTAAATACTTAATTTAATTTTGTTACTTGCTTTTGTTTACTGTTTTCGTAAATAAAAATAACAAATATAAGTACGTACATTTAAAGATATAATTTGATTATTAATTAATAGTTTCATTTATGTATTTTTTTGCATTTTGTATTTGATATCTTAAATCTTTTCGGATTTATTCTCAGATTTATTTTGATTTCTTGTTTCCGGCATTATGTATGCTTTACAGGAATCATGGTCACGGGAAAGACTATTATTAAATATTAGGTTTTAACAAAAAGTTCTTTTGAATTACTTTTCTAAACGTTTCTATGCATTTTTTTCAGTTTTAATACAAAGGGGTTTCTTCTTTTTTAAATTCAAATATTTTATGTTTTATAAACCATCCTGTACGTCGAAGACCCATTTAAATTGATATAAATTAATCCTTTAGCAATGTGCCCCTCAAGAAAGAAATCCCATTAGGTCCAGATTCGATTAACGTTTTAACAGGACCCACACCCTTGCGTCACCCCTCGTGTCTTGGATCGGAGACTGTCCACTTTATAGCGTTCCGATAGGCGTTAGTATTACTATGCATTAGAAAATAAGAATATAAGCAACATAGTAATTAGAATGTATACTAACATAAAATAATTTATTCCTTCATTTTATTGTAAATAAAAAATTATAATTTGTAGTAGAGAATTAATTGATAAAAATATTGTTACATGCAGTTTAAACTTTGCTAAAGTATAGAAAGGATAGATAAGTTCTATTCATTAAATATTGCAAATTTCAAGTGAATTTGAAGCCAAAAGCGGAGAATGTGTAAAATCTTAGTAACATGTAATAGAAACATATTTTGTGATAACTTAGAATTAATCTAGCTTTAGTAGGTACTCCCTAAAATCAGGAATTAGGCAAAGAAGGATATTACATTTGGAACAGCACAACTTTATAACAAATAACCACCAACTTAAAAATGCAATCTCAACGAATTTATTTATTTTATCTCAGCTATCACTATATAGTGATATATTTAAAAGGTATATACTTACTTGTGTCGATAACTGAGTAGTAGAAAATGAGGCGACTATTTGTATATTTTAACTTTACGAGTAAGTCTATTTTGAGAGTCAATGTTAAACTTAATCTCATAAAAAATGTATAAACTGTAATTAGCTCTATAATTGTTATTTTTAAATAACTCGAGAAAACTATTTTCAAAACAAATCTAAACATCGATAAGCTAGTTAGGTAGTGATTGGACGCAATCGATAGCCCTCCGAATCCGAAGCCTCTAGAGACGGCGACCACAGAAATTGATTCTATTGTCGACCCACCGCTGAATGGGGACCAGCACAGTTGTCGACGAATTTATTGTCCTCCAATATGACGGCATTACGACAATCTGATAAAACTAATGGGTGTTTAGTTTATGGAGTGAATTATTTGGTAAATTAGAAATTAAATTTTATTATTTTTAATTTTATTATGGCTAAGCCATATGTAATTAGTTAAAAAAATAACGTAGAGTAAATTCTATCAATACGGTTATAAGCATTGGCTGTTTAATATATTGCAATGTTTTATGACAGGCGAAGAAAGTGTTGTAGAATATAGACCATAGCTGAGCCATTCATTCTTTTTCTTTTTGCGGTAAAGTAGTTTTATAGTAAAGTTTATTCATACTTACTAATATGTTTGAATGTGAAAATATGTAAGTAACTTTGGCTGTCTCTAATACTTCTTGATGCCATAATGGCTTACTCGTAAGTCGTAACTAAACTTAACTCTTAAGTAAGCTTGGAATGCAATTGGCTGCTGTATTATTATAGCTATTGGCTTTTATCGATGTAGATACATACCACATAAAACCCACACTAGTGAAAAGTAAGTTGAGTTTTATAATATTTCGAAATAAATACAATACAAACAAATATCCGTGCTTATTCTAAATAGATAATACACCAAACAAAAGTAAAAACAGTGATTTTTAATTTTTTTTTCAAACAAAATTATAGTAAGTTATATAATATTTACTTTTTCCTGAATATACTACCTAAATATATAGGCAATGATCAAACCATCATCCGTTGGCTCGTTATATCGAAATACCCTATTATGTCACATGTCTCCCCTGGGCATATTATTTTACGTTGATTTATAGTCAGGGGACTGAGGTGCGATTTGGACGTGCGGATAATTAGTGTCTTTGTATCATGTGATAATTGCTGTTTATAAAATTATGTTTTTGCAGATTGCAGATTTTGATGGTAAATCAGCTGACACAAATCTCTTTTCAATAATTCACGTATAGTAAGTTTTGTTAGAATCGGTTTTTTAGCTTATATAATACCCCACTCGAACTCTTATTCTTGTAATATGTTCATCAGTTTAGTGCTTTAGAGGTTAGCTAATAAAAATAGAATTATTTCTAAGGCTGCATAATTCTAGCAGATCTTACAGCTTTACCTTATGTTTTGTATAGTATCCACTTTAAATACTGTACAATAAAATAATATTATATTAAAAAAAAACAATAAAAAAAGAAAAACAAACAAGAAACTTTAATAATCAATGATTTTATTTTTATGATTGAACTTGTTACATCCCTAATAAAAATTACACCACCTGAAACATTTACTTAGCTTTATATTTTTAAATAACAATTGTATCAAGGTTAAGCAAAAGAAAATAATATAACATGTATATCTACTTCCTTTAACGCAACGCTAATGCTGTCATTTGTCAAATCCAACCATTTGGATAACACCATTATAACATGCTAATTGAAACATTTACGAATGAAAATTATAATGGTGATCGCTCACGCGTGTCTAACGTTTTATTATTTGAATATTGTATAAAGACGTCAAAACCGCGACATCAGCGCCAAAATTTAAATATCTCCATTTGTTTAAATTTAACACGCAGTTAACTTTGAATAGCAAATATGTCGCCGGACGTTAAATTATAAAATTATCCAGTTTGTCTCGTCCAAGTACAAAGGCAGTTTTACACACTATTTAACAATATATTTACCCGATTTCTACACGGTCACGTGACTCTCAACTAATTTGCATAATCTGTTGTATATTGAAATTCGATTTGAACGTGTAATTTGCTTATTCGAGTAAGATTTATGTTCATTTACAAATTATTACAGAATGTTCTTTGAAATAATAAAATTCCTCATTACTTTTCTATATAAATAAATCTGAGTCAATCTGTACATCAAATATTTTTTGATAAATGTTATTGAAATAGTCAATATTAGGCTAAATCTATAGATTTCGATTTTTTTATCTCGTTTTGTCTTTTGTCTGTGATATAATCACAAGAAAATCACTGTACCTACTGGGTAGATGAAATTTAGTATGATGGTCTGGTTCAACACAATATATTTAGGATACTTATTTTTGCGGAAAAATATCTCATCTCTGAGAAATGTATACTAACATACGTAGAGAGGAACACGAGCGGACGCAGGGTGAATCGCTAGTCTATAATAATAATAATATAATAGTTCCCATGCGTTTTATTCGCCTAATGACAAATAAATGATATTAAATCTCACCACAACTAATCTATCATTTCTGAGCTTAATATGAAATCCTGCTCTATTTCAATAAAAAAATTGTAAAAGTTGTTATTGTGATATATTGTTTCTTAATACTGAAATAATATTTCGATTTGTAGTATTTTTTATTTTTTGTTTTTACGATATGTATTTAACCCATTATCTTCATTTTTTCCACAAAAAATATTATTTATATATACAATATACATACTTACTTATATAGAATACTTTCTTATAAATTATTTTATTTATTACTGTAAAAGAATCCAAAAACGATGGAGAACTCATTTCATATATTATAGAGCGCCGTTATTTTATTAAAGATGTTCTATTATTTGATTTTTAATCTACTTTCATGTTTTTTTATTGATGATTTTTGTATATAATTTAAAATGTGGTATTCACTTAGTCAATTTAGCAAATAGACTGTAAGTTTACCTAACTTAGTATGCCTTAAAGAGCTTCGTTCTGTCTGATTTGCAATGTCGAAAGTTAACCAAATTATATATTCTGTTATTATAAATATAAAACAGTACGTCAGCACGCCCGAGGGAGTTTATTAGCGTTGGCGCGAACGTCCATTATACATTTTTAACCGTATCCATATAAATTAATGTCAATACCACCCTAGCGTAATATCAATCTCGTAGTTGTTCGCGGATTACGTATAATAATATCATTTTGTACGGTGATTCGTTCTGAATGGTGCTAGCGTACATTCTATAGGGAGAGAGTATAATTTTGATATTTTATTTTTCTTTAAACATTATTTATATATGTATATTTTTAGTTTTTTTAAGGAAACTAAATAAAAAGGCATTCATTCAAAATAATCACTTCAAAATAACTTAGGTCACCGCAAAATGCTACTGAAAAAGATTTTGTATTCGTTTTTTTGTGGAATAAGCATCCGAAAAGAGAAAATAGGCTAAAATATGTGCTTAATATTTGTAGGTCATTGGTGATATTATGTATATTATAATGGTTATAAGTATCAAGATTAGTGAATACCTGTACAATATTTCGGTAACGAAGTGTTCCCCCATCCGAGGGTTGGCAACTTACTGTTTCTTTATTCCATTATGTTTTAAACAGAAATGTCAAAGCTATCGGGTGGTGCAGCGTTCATACCCTCGATATGGATTAATTACTACAAATGAAATGACTTTTGTTCTAATTGCTTTGTGAATACAATTTGTAATAATATGCTTTTTAATTGTTCATATTGCTATTAAAAACATTTATCATTGCTATATTACTATTTAGTTATTACAAATGATTGAATGAGTGTTTAAAGAATTTATAAACTTCAACTTTATTTTAAATCCGGCTTACTTTGAGCTTAGGTCATATAAAGTAGCAAAAGTTAAAGCCTATAATATAATCATTTTTTATACTACCCTATTTATTTACAAACAGATCACTATCACTGCTTACGGCCACAAACATAATTTCCTCAAAAAACTAGGGCGCATTGACAACATCTAATCAAATAATGAAATAAACAAGGGAGAGATTATACCATCCACGCAATCTCCCGCCAAATTGTCATTTGATATCCCATATTTTATCTGTTACTTGCCAGATGATGTTACGCGTTTAATGTAAAGGTTTTATTTTACAACTGAAATTATCTCTTTAATTTCTGCAAAACAAGAAGGAAAATGAAGCAAATGTTGTTTTGAAAATATTAAATAGAAATATTATACTAGGAGAACAAGATTGGCCTATATAGAACTAATAATATCGTAGATTTATTTTGTTATTATGTATAAAAAAATGCATAACAATTACAAGAGAAGCATTATTATTCAGTTGCGGTTATCATAATATTTCCCACAAAATTAAAACCTGTGTGAATGTTATTTTAAAAAAGATAAATCCCATTCAAATTATATCCCCTGGCATTATACTATAGAGTCATCGGCCAATTAGATTATAACTTGCTGGGCACGTGGCACGCATGCGTTTCTCTATATTATTTGACAGCTAAACAAACATGGCCGCCGATTGCGGAATCAAATCGTTATTAATATTATATCAGCAAACACATTGTTCTTTGCGCAAATATAATTTTTGTAATTGAAATCGCTTCTTCCCCTATTATTTTGTTGAGTTTGCGTTTTCATTTGTTTGATTTTCGGAGTTATTTCTTGAGTAAACTTTGGTACTTTGGAACCCTATCCAAAGAGTAATTACTTAAAGTTGGGCTCTAAAGCATTATGTAATTAATTAAACATAAAAATACCATTTAAATTAAAAAAATATTTATAAAGAACTAGCGACTCACCCTCGCTCCACTCGGGTTCGTCCCTGGATACGTTGAAATAATTATTATAGATTTCTCAGGAATTAGTTATTTTCTATATGTATAATATCCATGTATTATTCATATATAAACCTAACTCTAAAATCACTTTGTCTATTGATGAAAACCGCATTTAAATAAGACGTACGAGTAGTTTAAAATGTCTAAGCGTTCAGACGGCGCGGCGCAGCGGGAAGCGACTTAGTTAAATTATACTATGTAGAGCTTTGATTATAATTAAAGATGTAGAGATTAGTAGGTAAATCAATGTTAAGTCGTAGATATAAAAATATAATTTATACTGGTAACAAATTTTTAACATAACATATTAATCTTCAAGAAAGACATTTTGCATTATTGTATTCGCTGCACATTTTAAGAAAAATCATTTGCTTCAAACCATAATGTAATAATAGCCGCTGAGTTATCTCTGTGCATTTCGATTCTATATCATTACATAGTTTAAAACAAAGTCGCTTCCCGCTGTCTGTCTGTCCCTATGTATGCTTAAATCTTAAAACTACGCAACGGATTTTGCGGTTTTTCAATAGATAGAGTGATTCAAGAGGAAGATTTACATGTATAACTAGCGAAACACTCGGTTTCGTTCGCGTTAGGATAAAATAAGATCGAAACAATTAATATAAGTACTCAATTACATACTTTAACATTTAAAAGGATAATAATACACTTCATACTAGCATTTAATTAAGAATTTACATTCAAAGCACTATACCAGTAATGTCTGACCTTTAAATTAATATCAATCATAACACCAATTCACAGCTCAGGTATTATTTACTCATAGCAGCTAGCACGTCTATTAATTTACATACTAATTTATCTTGTAATTAAGTACGCCGCAAATTGCTATCTCAGCCCTTCATAATCCTTTCGCGCTGTTGCGTGTACCGTCGTTGTTGGTGTAATATGGATAAGATTTTTCTTATTTAATTTTTTTTAAGTGCGATTGGATTTCTTTATATAAAGAGAGTTGTTATTAAATAAAATCAATTTTCAATTCGACCAAATTGAAGTATACGCCCTTAAAGAAATAAAATATTCAGTTAAATATTATAATCAGTTCATAAATGATGGAGTTCTAAAGTCTAAGTGCTTGTGGATTCCCACTGATGGATGAATAATAATATTAAAAAAAATAATTCTCTTGTGTGATAAGAAAAATATTTCGTGTGTCTTGGAAACTGCTCAAATGATTTGTTATTTGATGGAGCTTCGCTTTTTGAATCTATCTATGTAGGTTTCTTTTAAAAAAAAAATAAACCTTTATATACCATCTCTGAAAAATATGCACCGAGCAATGGTCGCAAGTGAATTGTATATAACACTAAAGTAAACCCTATAGCATCGCTCGGACGCATTCCTAGATGTCTAGCCTATATTTTTATTTACGTTATGATCTTTTTGTGTACTTAATTTTAATGCAAATCCATCAGGCTGTTTAATTTCAAATGGTTTCTTCTGATTTAAACAAATAAGTAAACCGGAACATAGGCTCTCAAACTGTAATTACAAAAAACAACCAAGTGTGGTATTAAGTAAGGATTACTTGCAGGTCTTATCCACGCTAGTCTCTCTGAGAGTTCGTGGCTGGTGTTGACACGTTGCCGACAGACAGGGATTAAGGTTATCTGCATCACAAAGCCGCTGCATTGAGCGACCACCGCTACGATCTCATGCCTAATGCCTATATCTACGTACTATTGTAGAATTTTACCATGTAATACCATGAATAAGAGTAGAAATGTTAAAGCAGTGTTACAAATTATTAATATTATCATAAATCAAGTTGCGGTCTATAATGTTATTTTTAACATATTTTTAGGGTATAATATATTACGATTGTCCTTTCGATACGTCTGTACGATAATATTATTTAGTCTTTAGTGTAGATACTAAACTACATAATATTTACCATATATGTTTACACTATTTTAACTTAAACATCTGTACGATAACAATTGTCTATGCGTACCTACTCGTAAGTGCAAAGATTAATGTTTAAATACATTTATTATATTACTAAATATAGTGTAGCTTTTCATGACTTAAATATATTAAAATACTTTAGCTACCTTATTAGAGGTTTAGTAAGGATCCCTAATTTTTTTGAAAATATAATATAGCCTATGTCACCCCGGGTGACTCACCCGGAAATAGTGTACATTCCCAACAGTGAAAGAATTTTTCTAATCGGTTCTGTAATTTTGGAGTCTATTTAATGCAAAAAAACAAACAAACAATCAAATCTTTCCTCTTTATAATATTAGTATAGAGGGTAGTGTAAGTGTATGTTAGTAAGATATACGAGTACCTATACAACCAAAAATTATACAAAATTATGTAGTATTGCTCTTGAAAATTTAATTCCAAAACACTAATTGAATGTTTATAGTAAATATATGTATGTATATAGATTACAAAGATTTAAAGACCACTAAATCCAGTCCTTAAATTGATTAAATTGGAGCAAAACAATGGAAATTAGCAAGTTATTGCCGAGACATCTTCTGTGAAGTGTTTACTGATCTTGAATATAAATAAGATTTCCAATAAGACGGCGGACTTGTGAAGCCGATCTTATCACTTCAGAACTTTGAACCACTTAACAATTGATTAAGTTTTTGGTTTTCAATGACTTCTCAAAATGTACAGATTTTCAAAAATATCTTCTGCCTGCGACTCTACTCGCAGTTCTTAGGTATAGGGAGATAAGATATTGAGATGCATGATATATTATGCTCATATATCATGCATCTCCGTATCATTTTAGCCTTTAAATTGTTAGCAGATAACAAAAAAGAATAGAAAAGTATAATATATTTAAAAATTGATTGTCAACTGCGACAACGTTTCCTCTTTACCATTCTGTTATACATATACGTTATTATATACGTTGTACCAAACCATCATAAATAACTTATAAATAAACATTCTTAGTATATAGGTTACAACAAAAAAAAGGATCTTTATATCTCACTTATTCAAGACCAAGAACAAACTCTCTCTCCTTTTCTCTCTTTCTCTCTCCTTCTCTTTGTAACATATCATTTTATTTGTTTTCATAAAATAATACTTAAGTATTTATAGCGTACTAGTTTACTTCTTTTACTTTTCAGTGATACGTGCCCCGGATAGAGTAAGATGATATGCGTCTGTCAATTAGTACTAATTAATTATTAACTTTGACCAACGCCGCCTTGGATTTTATGGAAAAAAAATAACAATATGGCGTGTTTTGTTGTCTGGAGTGATATTGTTAAAAAGCTTTTTATTTTATTTACAAACACTATATTTAAATTAAATGTAGGCCTATCTAAACTATCTTTAATTAAAAGATGTCGCATGATATCCTTTAGGTGATGATGACAGGTCTGAAAGTTTGCATTTGTGTATATTTGTTATTCCTTTCTACTGAATTTAGACGAACACTGGCAAATGAATAGACCAGTGGTATCGCACACGCTCGAGAAAACGGGGGTAGCGGATTCAAATTCCACATGTACAATCCATCAAATTGAACATGATTATCACTTGTCTTACGTCTTAAAAGAACCTAAGTTTTAGAGAGACTGGTGAAGTCCGCCAACCCGCACTTGATCAGCATGGTGAATTATGGCTTGATTCCCCTAATAAGAAGGGGAGGCCCCTGCCCAGTAGTAAGACGTTAAAAATACTAATAATGAGACTCTACTTTTAACAACTATTACTATGAATAATCAATTTCGCTGTTATGATAATGATACCGATACAGTATAAATTCTTGCAAAATAAAGAAACTTTATAAAATTTGAACTCTATTTTGCATTTCTCCAAAAACAGTCACGAACATGCACAGAATTTCAATGGCCGTATATTAATTCCTTTCAAAGCGACCCTAAATCGATATACGAAAGAGCCCATTTTACGGTTGAACACCCTTGTCGGGAGTTTTGATGGAGTTTTATGCGTGTATAGGACTTTCTTATAAACTTTTGCTGCGGTTTTTATTCATATAAAATTATATTAAAGCTTTTATTTAGCTTTTTGAACTTTTAAATCGATTATAAATTATAAAGTTTAATGTTGAATAGTTAAAGTACAAAGTAATAATGAATCAAAATGTAACTTAACGTCACATTTTAATTGTAATTTGGAAATCTTGACTATTTCAGAGATCTTGAGTTCAATTCCAAAGGTTTGTTTTGTAGGGTTCAACAAACATACTTACATGTCTTTTAAAGCAGTAAAAAGTAAAGTACTAAAGAAGATACATTTAAAACTATTTGCCTTACTCTAATGACCTAGAAGTTACAGTGTTGACTGTTTATATATCATTCAACACGCAGTTTCGTTAATCCTCTATCAGAACGCTGTGGTTAAAAGTGTAAAAAATTATAGGAAATTTCACAACATTGAGGGTTACGCAGCTTTTTAGACTCTGGTGCTGATGTGCTTTGGTATTAGATGTGCTCGATGTGTCATACAGTCTTCTATCAGGACGGCAGAGGCGGAGCATTGTATGAAGCTAAAAATATAAACCTGGGACCTGGCTATGTCCTGGAATGACACATAGACTTCTGTAAGGTGGGTAAGGCACTAATAGGCCCATAAGTAGGTAAATACTGAAAACTGGGTAAATATCATCATCATGGGTATCTTGTCTGTGTATTACGTTAAATCATCCATTAAAAAGTAAGTACTCACTATTAATTTTCCTTTATATACCTATAACTTAATCGTTTAAAAAGCTTTCGTAGCAACAATGGTGTGACAGCGGTCGTTGCGCGCGTAATTTCTAATATCACGACCGAGTAAGCAGCTAATACCGTAGAACGAGATACCAAGGCGAGGGTAGAAATGTGAAACGAATTTATATTTTATGCTGACATTTGATAATATTTAAAAAAATTACACAAATAAGGCACGCGCCTCAAACTTACTATTTAACTACTTTAATATAATTTGACGACACGTTTGGCGCTGTTCGAAGTGACCCTACTTTCTTGCGCCAGCGGTCGCGGGTTTGAGTCCCGCTGGGGGCATTCATTGTTAAACTCGGATGTTTGTACATAATATGTAGTACATCAACTATCTGGTATCCGCAACGCAAGCTTCGTAGCTTACCACGGAACTAGATGGCGCGATGTGTAAAATAATGTCCCAACTTATTTATTTATTTATTTATAATAGATGTTAGTATCATGCGAAAGCTTTTATACGTATGTTTGTTTCTTCTTGATAGCTAAATGGTTCTTGATAAAATGTAGTGGAAGATACATATTATCTCGAATAACACACAGGCTATTGTGAATAATTTGATTAAAAATGGCGACACAGTCACTAAATATATAATATAAGATGACATTTATTATTTAGTAAGTCACTAAAAGTCCTATTAAGTATCGTAAAATTTAAAAAAAATCTTAAAAACCATTTTAGAAGATATCGTATAACATACACAACAATACAAACGAAGTGCCTGCTATTTTTGAAATAAACAATAACAATTTCTGTCATCGATATGTAAATACGAGTTGAAATATTACAAACTATTCGATTACAATAGGAGTCGAATTTAAACGTCACTACAGTAGCACCCCATCTCTGGCTAATCGCTTCACACTCTCTATTTTTTAATTACACGCCCGAATGACTTAATAAGGGTGTTTGGGGATGAATCCAATTGTGATGTATGGAAAAAATCTTTTATGTTTAGAATATAATAAAATGATTAATTGGAATTATATGCAGATTAAATTCAAAAATCAAAATTTCATTTTTTGGATTTTTCTATGTTCATTTAATTATATATTTTTTAATATTTTACGTAATTACTTACTCCATCAGAATTAAAAAAGTTTCAGCCTAAAATTATTAGGTTTAAAGAAACAAAGCGATATTTATGCTAGTTTATACTTCTAAAGTGGGATAATAATGGTAAAATAAATAGTTTATCGTTTTAAAAAAACTTATTTTTATTAAAAATCTAGCGATGAACGTTCTCAGGTTCTCAGGACTTTAAGGCACTTTCATACTCATTTAAATTAAAAGTTCAATTTGCACATAAAACATGATTTCGTAAACATTGTGCGTATACTCCGCTTGCAGAACGGAGAGATACTGATACGGACTTGGTCGTGTTAGTTCAAATTAGACGTAGAATTTCAAGTAATCTATTGTTTGTTTCGGTCAAGGAAAACATCGTGAGGAAACCTGCATGTCTGAGAAAACCTAGCAAGTTTTCGAAAGGCATGTGAAGTCCGCCAACACGCACTAGGCCAGCGCGGTGGACTGTGGCCTGATCCCCTTCGTACCGAAGGAGGCCCGTGCCCAGCAGTGGGACGTTAAAAAGGGCTGATGATGATGACTGATGATGATTGTTTGTAAAATTAATTTAATTAGCATAACAAGAATTTCCTCATCGTACCTACTTGTATATTGAAAATATTTTTATTTTTATAATTGTGCATTTGGTTTCTTACGTAAGACAGTCCAGACCACTTTATAGGGTAATGTCATTATACTTGAGTCGGAGTAAAAACAAATCGGCGGAAGCAATTTTCTCGCGCGGATTTAATACGAGTCTGCGCTGTGCGGATGTACAGACGAAAGCGACATTCGATGCCCATTTAATTTAAATTTTAAAAATTCTTAGTTGTTTAGTTACTTAAAATGTGAATCTCAAAATTAGTGACCTGGCTTGGTTTTGACGTCTGATTTTTTTATATTTAAAAACCATTTTTTTCCAAAAGAAAAGCATCGTACACCATAAGCTGCTTGATCTGAAAAGAACATAGATTAATAATAGTCATATAATGTTAAAATGTAGTTATATAAATAATGTGTAGGTTTAAGGACATAATCTATACTAATATTATAAAGCTGAAGAATTTGTTTGTTTGTTTGGTTGAACACGCTAATTTCAAAAAGTACTGGCCCGAATTGAAAATTTTGCTTTTTGTGTTGGATAGTCCGTTTGTCGAGGAAGGCTATAGGCTATATTACATCACGCTACGACTAATAGGAGCGGAGCATCAACGTAGAAAGTTGCAAAAACGGGAGAAAAATATTTCTTTTCATTTTCAGCATTTAGAGTGCGAGCGAATCCGCGGGAAAGGTTAGTATAGTATTTACCTATTATTACAATACAATAATACCTATATTCCTATATATCGTGATATTTAATAGTTACGCATTTTCTTACTAATCGAATTCCTTCTCTAGGTGTACTTACGAGTATATACCGCGATGATTCTTTTTAAAAGCTTAAACCTCTACTCAAGATCCGCCTAAATATGCAGCTTTTAAATGAAGCCATAGACACGGTGTGTGCTCATTGTCCATAATAATTTTATACTATAAATTATTCAGGTAAAGATAAAATAAATATATAATTTTGGAAAGATTTTAGAGAACAGATTGAATAATTGTATGAATAATTTTTGATTTTGAATTAAAAAGCGAACATCAAAATCGTAATATATATTTATTTGGCTGAATGAAGTCGTTGTCCTTTGTAGCAAACTTTTTTTAAAAATATCGCCCATGTCATAGGCACCTACCACTTAGTATATTTTAAATTGAGCAATAACTAAAATATACTAACATTAAACATACCTATAATTAAGAAAGTATGCACCTACCTATATATTCAGCCCTTTTTGATTTCCCACTGCTGGGTACGAGCCTGCCTTCGACACGAGAGGATCAGGTTGGTCGACACTCTACAACAACGTCAAGTTGGCGGACTTCATGTCTTTCGAAAACTTTTTGATTTCTGTCAGACATGCAGGCGTCCTCTTCCCTTTTTTCGTTATTTATGTAATAAAATTTATTTATTAATAATGAATATATATTGTTATTTTAGCCTGGTTTTCATAATAATGGAAACAGTGTAAAAGATCGTGATGTTGGAGTCAATTTATAAGAGAATTGAATACAATTATCCCTCCAACGTTTAAGTGCCGAACGCGATATACGCTATATCCGGTTAAGCCAGGAAACGATTTTAGCGTCTTACATTTTCCTTTTATAATAAATTTCTTTTACAGAATAGTCTTATATTTTAATATAACACAAAAATAAGAATCACCTTAGTTCTATTTTTTTACAATTTGGAAACTTGTTAAATAAAACCATACCATTACCATAGGTTACATAATATGAACAATTAACATATTTTCGAATAGTAAATAATAAATAGTTTGTTCTAGTTAGTTTACTAAATTAGTTCAACTTACATAAGAAAAATTTACATATTCAAATGCACTTCAGTATAATTACTATTTGAAGTCGGACAGCGTTACGGTACTAATTAGTAATTACTAATAAGCGAACGCGATTCATCGCAGTGCATATAAAAACCGACAAACCGATAAAAAATAAACATAAATTTATTTTTATAGAGTTGCAAATTACAAAAGTTAGATCGAAAAGCAAACAAATTAACAAAAATGAAAACCGACTTCAAAACGCTACAAACCGAAACTAAAAAGAAAAAAAAATAATTTTAATTACTTAGTTATTGTTGGAGTCGGTGCCAGCCAAGAAGGACAGTTTTATCCTGCCTTTGCAATGAACTTTCGAACGGATATTTTGATTATATTTCCAAATTGATACATTAATTAAATTGTATTAAGATTATTTTGCTTTGGCTGGCACCGACTCCAACAATAACTAAGTAATTAAAATTATTTTTTTTTCTTTTTAGTTTCGGTTTGTAGCGTTTTGAAGTCGGTTTTCATTTTTGTTAAAAAATAATTTATTTTAAATTTTTTTGTGGAAATTATTATGTTTAAATAAAATATTGGAAGGCTAACTAAACTACTGCTCCAATAAGTCAGCGAAGTTTTGAAATGAACGACAATAGTCAATCGAGATTTGTCCACGTCTATTTTTCCACGTAACTCGTACACGTTAATAAGATTTACCTTCTATTATCAATCCACCTAATATCCTGAAGGAATACGACTATCAGTTCATAAGTACGTATAATATTAAAAGAATTTTCTTTCAACTCCTAACCGTTGAGGATATATACCTTACATCATCACAAATTCTTGAACAGCTTTAGAAAATATATGAAAAAGGTAATCAGTGCCGATAAAATTTAAGGGTTGCCCTCGGTTTCTCTAGGATCCCATCATCAGATGCTGACTTGGTGACAATGAGAACATCTTGAATGTATACCCTACCGAACAAAAAAGAATTTTTTAAAATCGGCTCACAATTCACGGAGAAATCGGTGAAAACACATAAAAAACAACTGTTGAGGAATTTTACCTTCCATCATCAGCTCATCCACATGAGATGATGATTTTCATACGTAAAAGCTTTATCGGGCTTAGAAAATATATCAAAAACATAATAGGTGCCTGTAAATTTTGAGAGTTGCCTTCGATTTCCCTGGGATCCCACCATCAGATCCTGACTTGGTGACAATGGGACCACCTCGGAACTATACCCTACCAATCGAAAGAAAAATTTTTGAAATCGGCCCACAGACGGCGGAGTAACGGTGAACATACATAAAAAAAAATACATACAACGGAACATATAACCTCCTCCTTTTTTGAAGTCGGTTAAAAAGGAATTGACATGAATATTATCATGTAGCTGTTATCGAGCGTCTAAATATTTAATGCGTAATGCAACGGGCGCGCCCTTACACGTTGTATGTTTATAAAACATCTTTATCATATGCTTTACTTTCACGCGGATACTCTAACTAAAGTTCGCAGAACTTTCACGAATTTGTATCATATTTTGAATAAATATTATATTATAGTATACTAGCTACTAGTGTCCGACCGAATGTTCCGTTTCGGTTTCGGTTTCGGTCTAGTTTCGGCAAAAACACTAGTTTCGGTTATGTTTCGGTTTCGACAGCAAACCTGCCGAAACTACGACCGAAACCGAAACTGCATTCGGGAGTTTCCGCGCTGTGCTCGGGTGTGTTCGGCGCGGTAAATGACATCCAAGCGACGATGACATTTGGCCGCGTCCACGTGCGTAATCATGTCGAAACATTTTCGTGTGATACGTTTTGAATTCGTTAAGTTTTATCATATGATATAATATAAGAGTACCTCGAAAAGAAATTTAATATAACAAAGGAGTACCTAGATTATAGTAGAATCAAGTTTACCATAAAAAATTAAAATCTAAACATTTTGTGGTTAATTCATTGACGTAATAATACTAATTTAACTCTTTCGCTAATGCTATATGTAAACAAACATTAGTTAGGTAGTAGTAGTAACATTAGTGGTGATAATATTAAGGATTTAGTTTCGCGTTCAATTTAATAATTATTAAGTAGGTACCAATATAATAATTTTTTTTTACACAAATTAACACTTACAATCAAACGAGTAGATACCTACCTGGTTAGAGGCCATTCATTTATTACGTAAGACTATTTTCGCAAGTTTTGACCCCCTTCCCCCCTATTATAAGAATAAATAAGAATAGGCCGACCCCCTCCCCCCCTGTTTAATATTTATTACGTAAGAGTCTAAAAGAAAAAATGAATACACGTCTGGTTTATTTTGATGTTTATTTTTCAAAGTAACAATTTTTTGAAATGTTTATTGTCATTTTAAAGGTACAGTACCTTACGCTCGGGTGCCCGCGCTTTTTGAATTTGAATTTTAACTTTGCGCATTTTTTGATCTTACGTAAGAACTATCGAGACTCCCTCCCACCCCCTTGTAAAACATAAGACATGGTCGACCCCCCTCCCTAAATTGTCTTACGTAATAAATGAATGGCCCCTTATCCGTACAAAATTAACACATATTTATTTTACTAATTAAAACTGACTGATTATAATACATTTTCTTTATTTTTCTGAAAACATGATCCTTATAAGAAAGTTTCGGTTTCGGTTTCGGTTTCGGCCGAAACTGAGACCGTTGCCGAAATTCGGTTTCGGTTTCGGTTTCGGTCGTAAAAACCAGTTTCGGTCGGATACTACTAGCTACTCACTCTCGGTTTAGAGTCAACGAAGCCACGGGTTTCGCTTTCTAAAATATAACCTCCTTCTTTTTTGGAGTTGGTTAAAAAGAAGCTACGCCTTATTAACCAGCTATGTGCAAGTGAAAGTCCCGTCAAAATCGGTCCATTCGTTTCAAAAATTAGCCGGAACAAACACACAGACAAACAAAATTTTAATAATTGATTTTTTGATGCTAGTAGATACCGTATATCCTTTTTTTATGGGACAAAGGGGGCAAACCTGATGGAAAGTGATCACCACCGCCCATGGACATCTGCAATACCGCAGGGCTTGCATATGCGTTGCCGGCCTTTCAGGAAAATGAGGGAGGTAGGAGGGGCACAGGGACATTCACATGCATTAAGTCAAAAGCTGTTAATTTGAATATAAAAACAGACACTTCATAATTTATTGTTATTTATATGTACTATAGATTAAATTATTTTTAGTTAATACATATGTAAAAGATACAAGCGTCCTGCCCATGCTTTGTTAAGTTCGTCTTTAAGTAGACCATAATGTGATAGGATAAATTTACCAAAAAATAAATTTTGGTAACTAACGAGGCTGATAGAAATAAATAAGTAAAACTTTATACTACTTATAAATAATGTAGGTACATGTATTTGTCACTCGATAGAGATTCGATTTTTTTAAGTTAAACTATAAGTACCTTGAAAGTAATTTGTTCCTAATTGTAATGATTTTAAATCACCACAAAACAACTAAAAAACTTGGTGAAATACATTATAAGATGTCATTTTTTGCAATCGGTCATTAAATTAATTTAGCATTTTTATAAATTACTTCTCGTATCTTAATTTTGATATCATAGCAATTAAATGTATAAATGTCGTTATAAAAATTAGAAAAACTCTAGAGATAAGTATATATTTGAGCGAACAAGAATTTAGGATTCATTTTAATCTTAAAGTTAACATAGTTTGAAAGAAGTGTCTCATATTGCCCCCAAGATGACGGTCGTAACCTCTGCGATATCGAGCGCAGTACATATTTGATGACACCACGTTATAGGTATGTTCGTAGTTTTTTTAATACTTTTTCCTAAAAATATTAAAAATAATAATGTGGTATCCGAAATATATAATATATGAGTAATGAAATCTGAATACGCTATTGTTTTTAACACATTCCACAGCCAAGTACGCATTATTTTAAAATCTTATCTGTATCCGAAACGGCTTGACCGATTTTAATTATTTTTTTAAACGTATTTGTCAATTACCCCCACTTCCTTTTTTTATAGCAGAATAACGTTTACCCGGTCAGCTGTGACTCTCAGCTTGAATGTAATCACTACATATTATAAAACAAAGTCTTCCGCCATGTCTGTCTGTCTGTCTGTTCAGGATAAACTCATAAACTACTAACCGTTTTGTTTTCACCAATGGATAGAATGGTTCTCGAGGAAGGACTAAAGGCGCAACCCGCGCTAGTAAATGTATACAAAAACTTGACAAATTATACACTGTTATAGTATACGATACAAATTATTTAAGATATAGGTAGTACTTATACCTCAAATAAATAAAACTATATTCCTGTAATAAAGTTCCAATGCTTTTATTTAAAACTCAATATAAACGTACATATGGACTGAATGATAACATACCTAATAAAAATGACAAAAACTTAACGTAACAATGGTAATGAAATGTACCTATCTCAAGTGTAGAGATTATCTAACATTTTAAAATTATTTAAAATTCAATCATATAATAGGCAGCTAAAGTATATTTTCCTTTAACAAAATAACAAGTAAATAAATGAAACTCAGTCACTGAGAGGAAATAGCGGGTATTAGTTGCAGTCGCAAGACGCATCTGCGGATAATAGAAAACTGCTTATAGTTGTTGCACCAATGCAAGTTCGACAGACTGACATACAACTAACAATTACTGTGCTTCAATAAAATATTTACGTATTTCTATAAAATAGAAAAGAATTCTTTTCACTTCTCAGAGCTTTAGTACTCCTTCTTCTTCAACATGTGTACTTCTAATACCTTATTCTTATTAAATATTTGCTAAATTTATAATATGCAAAAGAAAGTGGACAAGAAAATAAAAAGGTATCTGTAAACTGGAAGTGTATTTTTGGCAAGAATCTCTAACTGTCAAGCTTGGTTAAAGTTTATACTTCTAGTCTTAACACCAAACACAACTCATCTTTATACAATAAAAATAATAAATAGCTTAAGAGCTTTAGCTCAGTGCTACAGATTTTTCAATATAAAGCTGAATTTAAGTAGTTACGAAATAAATGCAAAAGCATTTCAATTAAGAAGTAATCAAGGCTTAGTTTCACTACACATGAATCGTGTATAAAATAACAAAACGCTAGATAGTGCATGCTAGAGCACCAATTCGGCAGCTCATATGAAAATTTAAGCTAAAATACTGTTAGTTTAGTTCTACTCTGACTGGTGTTACCTAAAGAAGTGTGTACATAATAATATAATTAAAAATGTTTTTCTTTAAAGTAAGTTTAAAGGTAATAACTAACTAAACTAAAGTTTTTAATTATTTACCTTTAAAATAATTTACCTAAGTAAGTTTTCATTGTTTTTCTATCAAACCGCTTTCGTATGTTTATATCCCTGTGTTCAAACCCTTTTTTTAAATCTAATATTTTACATCTTCATATTGTTATATTTTTTTATTTTAAATAATTTTGCACTTATTATGAAAAAAAATTAGCATTATTTACGCAACTAATTAGTCGTATCGTATTTTATTAATTAGGGCGAACGAAGCGAGCCCTAACACTATCCCACAGCCTAAGCACACTTTACTGAAAAAACTATTACGTCTATAGATTTGTGCTAAAACATAGTAATTTAACTTCATATTCAAGAGGTCTTTTATGGTTATATGCCAAAAAATAGAATTTTATATTCATTAAAAAATGAACATTAACAACTGTCTTAGACAAACTACGCGAGCCCTCACAAAGCTCAGCTTTTTGCTAGTATATAGACAAATTTATTAATAATAAAAACGGTAACACAACTATCTCTGTGAATACAGCTTTATATTTCTAACCGCACATTATCAAACGCTCACTTGCTTAGACCGCTTAGACCTGTCTTAGTCATCCTTATGGTGTTAGAAAGAGAAAGAATCGTTTCCAGATTTGCTTAATTTAAGGAACTATCTGTTTGCTGTTTAATAAATGTATAGAATGATTTATTTCAATGTCAAAAAATTCTTATAAACTAGCGACCCACCCTCGCTTCGCTCGGGTTCCTAAGTTTAGCGCAGGCGAATCCGCTAATTAAAATAAATATTTAAAAAAAAATAAAAGTAGCCTAAGTTACTCCTTATAACATTAGCTAAAATCCCGTCAAAACCGGTCCAGCCGTTTCAGAGATTAGCCGGAACAAACAGACAGACACACAAAAATTTTTAAAATTGTTTTTTAGATGCTAGTACTCTTTTTTTTATCTACTTTCATATGCATTTAGTGAAAAGCTGTTAATTTAAAATTAAAAACATACTTCAATTTTATTAATAAGTATAGATCATAAACTAAGATTAAAATAATTTAGTGACTCTATACAGATAATACTAGAAATAAAGACTAATAAGAGAAATTAATAGTTTTTTAAATCATTAAATCACCATCTACAATACTACTAAATTATAATCTTTTTTATTTACTTTATCCTTAGTTAATATTTTTATGTGTGCTACACCAGCGATATTATTTGCAAATGTCGCATTAGTGGAACTGTACCTTTACTTACATGTAAAATGTATGCACGCGTAACTAAAGCAACGGGTAATGCTTAATTATATGCAAATTGGCCCATCACTACTTTGATCGCGTTTAGCGACGCTCACGTAATTGAACATAAAATTATCTTCACTTACTATTTGCCCATGGCTTCATACTTTTGAACTTAAAACAATTCATTTTCATAAAAATATTTAGTTCTAAGAGACTATACATGTAGGTTTACTAAATAAATCTAAATCTGGGTCTCGCACCTCTGATTTTTTCATGTGCGAATCTAACATCTATCATGATTACCACTTGTCTTACGGTGAAGGAAAACATCGTGAGGAAACCTGCATGTCTGAGAGAACCTAGCAAGTTTTCGAAATTTCGATACACATGTAGAGTCCCTTAATCCGCACTTGGACAGCGTGGTGAACTATGGCCTGATCTCCTTCGTATTTAATGAAGGCCCGTGTCCTCCAGTGGGACATAAAAAAGGTCTGAATGAATGAACTTTATGTATTGTACAATCGAGCGAATGATTGTCAAATCATAATTGGCCGATGATTGGTGATAACAATATGGATGTATATTAAAATCAATTGACATACGTAAGTCGTTAAAACTCAAAGTCGTCTAGACTGATTGAATATCTCAGAAGTGATATAAAAATAGGGAAAGCCCGAAAAATGTACTGAAAAATCGCAAAGTTCAGAACTGATTCTAACCTAACCGTTAAAACGTACGTAGAGAGGACCTGAGCGAAACGAGATCGAATCACTATTCTTAATAATAATTTGAAAATTACTAACTCTACTATGATTGAATGTAAGAATCTTCAAAAAAATAGTGTCATTCAAACATGTTTCAACACGCCAAATAATCGCCTCTAAACTTAATACAAAGCTCGTTGTATATCTACAAAAGTATATCGTAAGTGTACCTATAAGTATACATAATTGATTGTAATTACATTTCGTATAAGATCGAGGTATAAAAATATTGTATAAGAAATGTAATTTTTGGCTACAATAATCATAAAGTTTATGAATTTTGCTGCAATATCAATAAATTGTATAAAATTATACGTGTTGTAATGGAACTCACTAATAAAAATGATTTTAGGACAATCTAAAATATTGCATGTTTGAGTTTGATATGCGAAAATTTCTAGAAAGTTTAGTAGTCAGATTCGATGTATACTGAAGACATCTTTATGTACTATTTTTACTACCAATAAAACTCTCCATCTTGAAAAAATCCGTAACTTTGTCACGTATTTAGGTATTATACATATTAAAGAGAACAGAAAATATTTATGTAACATGTATTTTTACAAATTTATATGGCCGACGCATTTGGTGCGTTACTCTTACTACACAACTTTAGTATGTCTAATTTTACAAACGTGTTTTCATTACATACATTTTTATGTTCAATTTAATTATCTTGTTAATGGCTTCAAAGCGTGCCAGTTGATCACAGACTATTTCGCCAATGTCACTTAGAATTAAGAAGACACAAAGAACGGTAATATAGAGTCAATACAATTTTTATGTTTTTACTTTTAAAATGAAGATAATATGTCAAACTACATACATCGCTTTCGTCCCCAGAGGGTCTAATATCTTAAATTTCCAGAATCCTTCCATCTAATATCTAAAAAAAATATTTTTGAATAATGGTAATCTTTATTTGAATGAAACATTATATTCAATTTCGTTCAGAATTCGCCATGCATTTCATAAATACAATAACAAACTAAAAACGTTTCAATTATTTTTTTGATTAATTATAAAATAATTTCGTTTAACAAACAATATTTGTTTGCAATTTACATTTTCATTACACTAGATTACAACGTTTTTCAATTATTTTTATATATTTCTTCCCTGCCTGTAATTATTAGTACCTATTTCCAATACTTGAATAAAAAAAATGGTTTAGGCGGAGCTATCCTCTGCTCTTGCGGACCACTCAAACACTGCAGAAATGCCCGTCTAGGGCAGCATATCATGCAACTTTAAGAGACACAGAAGCTCTCCGCTCAGCAAATCTAGAAGTTTCTGGAGTCATCAGGACTAGGCGGAGAACTCTAAATTCACTCTAAAGGGAGCCATATAATACATATATTGATCAACACTAGTCGACGTTGCTAGGACCGAACTCGGCACCACACCCAACTAATACAATAATAATCGCCGGAGCTCAGCATGTTTGCAATTTTTAGAAGTAACTTAATGCGAATAAGGTGATAACTGCCAATTTTCATTTTTTATAATATTGATATTTCACTCACCTTGTATTGTAAAGTTTTCAAGATTTTAATTGTTTTTTGACATTTGGCGGGAACTTTTATTGCTTATGGACAAGACGACGCGGGCGCACTTCGTTACAGCCGCCATTACGCGCTATAAAATGAGAGCTTATATCTTTTTCAACTAAATTACTTACTAATATTATAAATAACCAAGTGATGCGGGTTCAAATCCGGGTTTCGCACCTCTGATATTTTCATGTGTGAATCATTTATACCATGATTCTCATGACTCGTTTTACGGTGAAAGAAAACATCGTGAGGAAATGTCTAAGAAAACTTAGCAAGTTTTCGAAAGACAAGTCCGCCAACACGCACTAGGCCAGTGCGGTGGACTATGGCCTGATCCTTCCCGTACTGAGGGAGGCCCATGCCCAGCAGTGGGACGTTAAAAATGGCTAAAGAAAATTATAAATACGAGCGTTTTGTTTAGCGTTTCATATGTCTTAAAAAAAGATGGATTAAAAATATATGAATTTTTAAAGGAAAAAGTTACGAAATAAGTTTATATTCTTTGAATATTTACAAAAAGTACCTAGTACATTTTTTTAAATGTACAATAACGATTAACGTTTTAATTATGCTCAACTAAATTAAAAATTCTTTGAATGTGATAGCTTTAATTTTATCCGGCGCTAAAATAGTTAAATAAAGAATGTTTACGCCTTTGATATTTTTATAATTGTATAGTCGTCTTTAGAACTAAGTCGTAGAAAGATCAGAGGCAGAACACTTTGAAAGTCACAACGTACCGCGGAACGGTGCGCCGAGAGTGTATATCATATCATTTGTCACTTTTAATTGCCACTTGTTGGTTGTCGAAAGTGTCTGAAGAAAAGCCATATATTATACTTTATTGTGAAATAAACGTAAGGTGTCTTGGTGCATCGAGATTAAGACATTAGAACCGGGATTTTGTTCAAACGGCTTATTTATATGTCGTCGCTGATAGCGGCTTTGATGTTTACTTGTATAAAAGTGTAAACTGCCGTAAGTAAAAAAACATCATGTTTTCAAACTGTACTATTTTAGTCCACTGTTTATAGAAAAGTAATATAGAAATATTATTCCGTTTTACACTTTACAACAATGACGAAACGTTGTTGACAATAAATCTTGTTAAAAGTGTTTTTCTAAAAGAAAAAGGAAACTTATAATTTTATAATAACTAGAATTTACGCTTATTAATAAAATGAATCTAGTATTTAAAATCTTAAACAGTTCTAATAAAAAACCATTATTCTTGCCTACCAGTAAAAAAACAAAATGATGCACACACACAAGTGGCGCATTCACACGCGTGGCGCAGTATGTAGTGACTCTACTTGCTGCGCCAGTGGTTGCGGGTTCGAGTTTCGCTGGGGGCATACATTTGTTCAGCATGAATGTTTGTACTCCAGTCTTGGATGTTTATATTTATAATATGTATGTACTTAAACTTATATATGTGTAGTATATCAACCTTCTAGTATCCATAACACAAGGCTCGTACCTTACCGTGGAACTAGATAGTTCTGTGTGTAAATGTCCCAACATATATCGGAAATGCTTAAGTGTAAGAAATTATTATAATTTTAGAACAAACAACCATATAGCCATCTAATGATCATGAGCAGACAAAAGTGGTCGCGTTTATAACGTAATAAACTAAATATATTCGCGGTGGCGCGTAACGTTCCCGAGGCGGTCTGACAGACAATTAAAAATGACTGATGGTGTGACATGCCGTCAAAGAAGCCGATTTTCCCTTGAAACTATAAGAAAAAATCCGGTTAACACATTTTTAGGTTAAATCCTAATGTATTTTAGTTGATGTCAATCAAATACAAAGTTACACTAATTTTGTTGACTGCTGATGATATTTGATATTAGAAGGATTTTAATTTTCTTTGATAGGTATAGCTTTACTGATGATAGTTCTATTTAACATCTGACTATTGTAGAGTCCACAGAGAAGATTTTATTAAAGTTTTTAATTTTTATGAAATACAGCTCATATTGCTTAAAAACACGAAATAGATAAAAATATTGTCTATATTCATCTGCTCTGTGCTTAAAAATATTTTGTATTCTGTCTAAACAGGCCTCTCTTCAATACGATGGGAACCAGCCCATAGTCCACCATGCTGACCGATTGCGACTTGGTTGAATTTACATGTCTTACAAAATCTTGCAAGGTTCTAGACTAAAAGAGGGGAAAGCATGAATATAAAGATATGTCGGAAGGATCCTATGAAGTTTAAGTGGATTGTTTTAAATAGCTTAGAAAAATTAAATCGATTATAAAACGGAACCCTAATTGTAACTTAATATTTCCAATATTAATTAATTAATAGTTTTTTTTATTAAGCCAGGCATTTGACATTTACTAACAAACATACATAAATGTCATAATTTCTTATTTTCCTTATCTATGTGATTACCAATTTAATAGCTTATAATGACGATCTAATTTCTTTATAAATGATCCGATCAGCCGATAAAAAATCAGGTGTGTATAACTGTATTTTTAAATTAGGCTTTTTATAGCCCCAATTATCATTAAATATAATGCTAAAACTGTTCCGGGCTTGTTTGCACGTTAATTACTTTTATGGCCATTTTAAATATAATGTATTGTTTGAAATCGATTGACCAGTTGAAATTGATTGAAAATTATATTTTACAAAGGAGATACTAATATTTTATATCTTCGAGAGAAACGATGGTAAGTATAATAAATATTTTTCATTTGAAAACTAGTTACCAAAAATAGTAAGTAAGTAAGTAATCTTTGAAGATAGCAATGGAAAGCGTCACGGGTATAACGGTTTTTCGTGACGATTTCTCATGTGCGGAAAGACATATTACATGGAAAACTAATAATTAATTTTCTAAAATAACTATGCTGCACTATGATTTAAAAAATATCTTCACTGACCTTGTGTATAATGTTACATAATATGAATGTACGCTTTTGTTTATTGTACACAATATATTCACCAACTGAAATCCGATTTTAATGATTTTTTTTTATTTAATAGAAAGGTCTATAAATAATAACTTTCAAGATGATTTTTAAGATTGAGAATTATTCTATCAAATTCTTATAACTTACGTTGAAGTTTAGAGATGCAACTTAAGGACCAAGTTAATGTACGGGTGTACGGTCATAAACTTTTGCGAATTACAACGTTTTTCATACCTACTTAGATAAGTATATATTTACTTATATTTGTTACTAAGAAGGTACGAAAAACTTTGTAACTAGGTAGTCATTTCCCTTGTTGCGTGAGTCGCGGTAAGAAGGAATGAAAATAAAACAAATTATAACTGGAAACTATTTATAATCAACATCGAGTTTATAAAGTAGTCTTTACCGGCTAATATTTACAGCGTTGAGCATTTGTTCAGCGAATACACAAGCGTTATGTTACAATAATTTGTATTATATAGTCTATGTATTTTAAAATGATTACATACGTAACAGAAAAAAATTGAAAATAAAGTGCAAAATCGTAAAATTTCTGCGAAAAACAACTCTATATTTGTTATAGGTACATTTACTTTTTTCATGAAATCATTTTTTTTAATAATTTTAAATAGGATAACTAAAATAATATTATATGGCAATAGAATTTACATGAAACTGAGTATTTATAACAGAGTATTTCTCAAAAATTATACAATTTTTACTAAACAAAAAAGACGTCGAAAAATTAGGATCCATCAAATGTCTAACTAATTACAATATTCTATAGCAGACTTATATCTAATAGTTAATTAATTACATTAGTATTAGTCACATTTTCATAATAGTATTTTATTCTGTCACAGTATATAATAGTTCAGATTGAAAATAATAAAAATATAAGATAGTTACTAAAACAATTTTTATAATAATAATAATTTTAAGAATAAATACTTTGTGGAACTGTGTGAAATATAAAACAATTTTATCTCATATTTTTTATCTGTGGCAAAGCTTCATCATTTACTATAAATATGTATCACAATCGATTCATAAATTCAACCTTATATTATTTTTAACATATGAAATTGCACTATTCATTAATTACATATTATACATCTTAAATCTAAGAGCTGCACATTGTAGATTTTTGATCAACTCCAATAAATAAAATTGATAAACTCCTAATATATAAAGTGGTGGAGAAAAAAACCTTAATATTATAATTAAAAATCTACATTGTGCTTACAAGAGATTTTAGCACAGCTGAAGCGATTTAAAACAATATTTATAATAGTAAATATTACAGACTAATTATAGTAAGCAGATTGTCGAAATGTTGCCAGTATTATGCGAGAAAGTATAGTAGTCATAAAAATATAGTGGTTAATAAATTATTGTTAAAACTATTTAAACAGAAACTGCTTGCTGGTGCTAAACTTAGGTGAGTATCCATTCACGTCAATCACGGAACCCGCCAGTAATAACCACGCAATAATAATAGACTTGAGGTGATAAATATTAAAATATAAATTATGAATTTATATTTAAAAGAACAAGTATAAAATGCTTTCTGTGACATAATTATTACAATGAAATAGGTATATTGTAAAGGTTGTTAGTATCTACATATTTATTATGAACTAGCTGACAAACCGACAATCGCTGTATCGTCTGAATGAAGTATATATATTGTTGATGCTCTTTGAATTCATAATTTCATAGATAAAAGTAAGTTCAGTGTTATCGAATTCCCTTATTTCTTGAGTAATCAATTATTAATATTAAAGTAATTCGAACTACAACGAATATTTAAAAAATGAATACAATAAATTTTCAAATGGTGCTCTTGTCAGCAAACAATTTTTTATTTTCATTTATGTAAATTTATGGATCGAGTTAAACTTTATGGTCACTCAGGAAATAAGCAAGGAGCTAACAAGATATCTTATTCGTTGAAAAATTCTATCTAACAAACTTATATTGTGAGAATAACATTATGATTCTATAACAGGGCAAAATAGAAATGAATGCACATACTACATATATATATTTCTTTGTGATGTAAATGTTGCTAAACAATATGCGACAGACCTTTCACTAACCTAATGAAAATAATATAATATTTTGTCACTTTAAACTTGGTCAAAACCACGGCCAGACATTAGTTAATATTAATATTTCTTTTAAGTACGATTGAAGATAAATGATGCTAATTGAATCTAATTATTAATTGATGTTAAGATCACATTGAATCAAATTGAAACCTGTTCACCTAATTGACGGTATAAGTATTTATATTATTAATATTAATTTATATTATCGCACACTTTTGACAAGTAGGTACTTCCTCTTCCGTTCCTCAGTAACAAATAATATTAGTTTTAAAAAACATGAATGAAATATTACAAAAACATTTTTGATTTGAAATTATTTTGAAAGTAATAGAATCAAAATGTAAAGTTTACGTCTTTATGGTTATCTGTTAAACCGGATATGATTTTTTTTAAATTTATTTCTGTACTATTAAGTAAGTTGACGGATTTACGAAATATAGATTGAGTAAAGAAGTAGATACGTAGGTATTACACAACCAAAATACAGTTACGTACGTTTTCATATCAATTTTTACCAAATTTAAACATGACGTAGTACTCCATGTGTATAATTATAATTGTACTTACCAATAAAATTAATTGGGATTCCATATTTTGGCAATTAATATTAATTAATATTTTTTGTAATCTATAAAATTATCGACAGTAATGAATAAGTAATTGAAAGTAACTTTCATTTAGGAGTAATTTAATAATTATATTAATAATTTTCAATATAATATTTTTATGATAAAAAACTGTGTTCGTAAACAACACTTTAACTCAAGCTATGTAAGTTTTAATCAGTCCATATATAATTCATAAAAAGCATATTTATAGTTGTTTATCTAAATCTAGCCGAATAAAATCGAGGCAATTGAAACCACTGGCGAGAGCGAGTCAAACAAAACAAAAATATTTACACACGAAGATAATAAATATTAAAAGATATTCAAAGAGCTTTTAACATAGAACACTATATTAGAAATGCCATCACTAATTCGACAGTCCGTTTTCGTTTTCCTTATCGACCCTCGGATCTTGAGACCCCGGTCGTTGCCATAATCACGTATGAGAATGTCCGATGGATCCATGATGATGATTTGCTGCTAGGTGGTGGAAATATGGGGCATAAGGTCCTGGGCCAGTGAAGGGATAAGGTACCCCATGGGGGTACAAAAGGCCACCAGGGTAAGGTCCTGAGGAAAATGCCCCGCCTGGTGGAGGGGGCACTGTTGGACTATTCACGTCCATACCAGGATTTTGCTTTTTCCATTTCGTGCGGCGATTTTGAAACCATATTTTAACCTGAAGAAGAAAGTTATTATGAGTTTCAAAAAATATAGCTTATCTATTTCTCAATCTTGGTTCCATTTTCCTACGGGTTGTTTGTGCAACTAACTACTTGGAGTTTGCAATCTTACCTACTTACTTAACAGTTACATTAATAGTTATAATTAATTAATCGTCGTATAAGATATTTCGATCTATACTTTTAGTTCCTGGCAAACTTAACGTTGGATAAACTCAGATATCAAACATCTGGTAAGTACAGAGTAAGGGATTTCATTTCATTATATTAATACCATAGAAAACAGACCTTTGTGCGGGAATTGAACCCATGACATGCGGCGTTAGAAGGGGGAAGAGCTAAATAAATTCGTATTTAATAATTTTATACTTGTACTTTAACTGAAACGTACAAAGGCTTTAAGCTTTAATCTTATGTTACTTGGTATTTTTTTACACAAATTTTAAATCTTATATGCAAAACTGTCAACATTAATGTTTATTTAATGTTGGGACTTATCAAAGTTCTAAATCTTTTCATAGCACACTTTACAAAGTAATATAAACATACGAGTTGTGAGACTGAGAAAAATCTGAGAAGAGAGAAAATCTGAAACTGAGAAAAGTGAATTTTGTGTCTTCTTGCACTCGTTTCTAGGTTTAACCTTTTGCCAAGGAAAATTTATTACTCTTACAAATATTTGACTATGCTTAGGCTGCTATTTTTTTTCTTAAATAAATTACACGTATTAATTATTGTATATTTTATTATTTACCTGTGTCTCTGTCAAACTTAAGCTTAATGCTAAGTTCAACCGCTCGCAAACTGACAAATACCTCGTCGTTTTAAACTTATTCTCCAACGAAACTAGCTGTTCATATGTGAAGGCTGTTCTCGCTCTTCTTGGCTTTGTACCACCTTTAGTGTCTCTTGATGATCCATTCTTGCACTTCTTTGAACTGGAACTAGTTGGACTTTTTGGATCTCCATTTTCATCTAAATCTGATTGTGTTAGGATATCATCATCCATGTTCGATGTCTGGTCGTCTGTTTCCACATCATCAGCTTCAAGATCCGAATGTTGGAGATGGTCTTTAACTGTAACAAGATGATTCAAAAGCTTAGTATGACTATAAATAAGTACCTAAATCTGGCTATTATGTATATATATCTATCATTATTCTAATGGCCTGAATGAGGTACATGTACGACTCGACACATCCAGAGGTGAGTAGGACGTTCGAGTCACGGGTTGGGTCAATTTTAATTATTTAGTATTTTTATATTTTCTGTAAAGAAATTGTATAACAATGATAAGAATAGAGAGTGCATTTGTATCTGTTCAAGACGCGCTGAACTATAATATCTTGCGCAGATTGCCACTCTAAATAAGATTGTCACTGTGGCTTTAATCGATCGAGAGGACATTATTAATACTGAGGCATTCTTAACTTCAACATTATGTCATACCGGAATTCCAACAAACACTAAACATATTTGTTTATTATTTAGTGGAATAATAGAGACTTATAATTTATATACATGTCTTTTTTACGTGACACAGATACGTACCTATTTAAAACTCTTGTGAGCCAAATGTGAAATTATTATAATAAATTAAAAAAAAAACAAGTACGTCACGACAAATTTAAAACAACAACTTTTAACAGGTCGCAAATGTTAAACACGAATAAAATGGTTATAAATTAAACACTTTACTATCTTAATAATTTTGTTTTCTTATTTCTAGATGATATAATAGGCATATCCGTTTCCGCCTCAATCGTTAAGAGTTGCCAGTGCAAAATAGTTTTAAAACCACTATTAATTTTTAAAGCAGCAGTATTGGCGCGTCCGGAAACATTAAAATATAATTTACGAGTGTTTTGTCATTTTGTGCTTAGTGAAATTAGTAAAATGCGATCTCTAATGGTCGGCAGGATATATAAATATTATCGAAATTGTTTCGGTGTTTAGGTGTGACGTGGTTATGGGCTATAAGCGCGAAATGGCGTTAAAATGAGCATTAATAAAAGTCGTATCAAAATCAAAGCGTGTGTGTGTCAAATGGCCGGCAGTAACTTTCGCTGAAGCCGCTTGTCATAATTACACGTTAAATAAAATTGAATATGGCGTACGGTTAATTTCTTTTTAACGCTATTTATTCTTGAGCTCTTAAACAAGATGGATTTTGTATTTACTGACTCCTTCCTGCAATTTTGCACGCGCGCCATTTTCTTATTACGTTTGTTTTTAATACATTGTACTATAATTTATGGTCTAGTTCATGAATTGAATTGAAGTAACTTTTTTTATATAAAAAATATTAAATATCATATATCAGTCAGATCTAAATAGTTTTAACTGTTAGGCCTCTATGAAATAGTATTTTAAAATAACTTAAATATATAAAAAATATTAATTACGTTAAAAACATATCAATTTGAAAGTAAATTGCTCTTTCGAAAGTGTCTAATAAATTACGCGTGGCATATTATTTCCGTTGAAATGAAGTATGGTATTGGACTAGTTCTATTACTTGTGCTATTACGCTTAAACCGCCATTTCGTTGATCGGAAAACATACATTACAAAATGTCCTACATATTGCAATGTATATTTTATATCTGTTTATAATTTACTTATGTATTATGAAGCCTAAGTATTTTATTGGATGAATTTTGCTGTATTCATTTTCATTCAGCAATATAAAAATCGGTGCTCTTGTTTATTTGTTTGTTTTCACTGGTATAATGAAAAATTATTGCACTTACAGAAAGCTTAACTGTTGACGAATAATTAGCATAAAGCATTGTAAGTAAAAAGAGCACTATTTCGCCATCATATCAAGAGAACGCTTTATACAAGCTTAGATCTCTTTGTTGCTGAATCATTATTTACCTAAATACAACTACGAATAGCTTTCGGCGTCAGTTAGAAGAAACCCAAACAAAAATAACTTGACATTTTAAATTAATTTAAAATGAAAAACAAGGTACGTTCAAAAACATATCATACAATAATTTTGAGCTTTATTATTCACAAATGAAAACATACTTTTTGACACTTCGCATAACGATACACCATATATCTCTTTGTCTTAAGTGTTTGCTATAAATAATTAAATTTACACCTTATTTTCACTTTGTTAAAGTTCAAGTTTGGCTGAAGTTTGTTTTGTTTTAAGATCTTATTAGTAAGGTCGGTTGTCCACATCGCGCGGCACGAATTAGCGCGATAAAATTACGAGCAGATGTTTCGACGACAGATATATTAGTATACGACGACCAGTAGCTAAATTAAATCTTATAAGGACATGGTTCCAGCGGAAGTTGAAGATTATTTCGTATGAACACAATTTGTTTATTAAATAAAATGAAAGTAGAGATTAAATTGACTAATTTTCATGAACTATAGATGAAGTTATACTGTTTTATATCTATTCCCTGCTTTGTTCTTCTAGAAACAATGAAATACATTGACCTACTCGTAATATAGTCAAAAATATAATATATAATTTATTAAAATATTATTTAGATAACGGTAAAATCATTTTTTACATTTATATACATTATAATTCATTAATGCAATATATATAATTAGTGCAATATAATATGTATGAAGCGAGAAATATTTCACATTGGTATTTGGTAGAGTATTGGTTGAGTAAGTAGAGTCCAGAAAGACCTTAATAGAATTTTCAAGATCGACTATATATTATACATAAACAAAATCGGAACATCATAACATATTTATTACATATTTATTATACTAGCAATTTACCCTCGCTTCGCTCGGGTTTGTCCCTAGTTAAAATAATAAAATTTCAAAAATATAATCTCCTCCTTTTTTAAAGTCAGTTAAAAAGTAGCCTAAGTTAAGTCTTAAAACATTAGCTATCTGCAAGTGACAGTCCCATCATAATCGGTCCAGCCGTTTCAGAGATTAGCCGGAACAAACAGACTAACAGACAAATTTTTTAAAAATTGATGTTTTCTTTGCTGGTATCGTAGGTACCTATATACTTTCATATATGCATTTAGTGAAAAGCTGTTCATTTGAAATTACAAACAGACACTCCAATTTTATATATATGTATAGATATAGATGTATAGATGGTATATATTAGAAGAAACAAAACATGTATTTACAGTGTACTTCGCAAGGAAAATGGATTGACAAATATCATTTAAATAGCAAACTTTATGTAATTGCTTCCTTAAAATATTAAATACTTAACAAATATTGCATTTATCGAATATGTCAAATCAAATTAAAGAAAATATAATCAAAATATTCTTTATTCAAATGGACTTTTACAAGATCTTTTGAAGCGTCATTTTTACAATATTAAAGTATAGAATTTAAATTAAATCTCAGTATGTAAGATAAAAAACCAAGCTAGCATCTAGAATAAAATTTTCCCATAACTTTTTATTATTTATAAACTAGATTATTTATTTCCAGTCACGGGTTCCGGGTTAAAATAAATAAAATTTCTTAAAATATAACACTCTTTTTTTTTGAAGTAAGTAGCTGTCTGCGAGTAAAAGTGCCATCAAAATCAGAAAGGGAATAAAGAGACGGACAGACAAAAATATTAAAAATTGATTGATGTTGACCTTATATACTTTCATATGCATTTAGTTAAAAACTGTTAATTTGAAATTAAAAACAGACACTTCAATTTTATTTATATGTATAGATTACGTTATTTCAAACCTATTAGATCTATCCACCGCGCAGGTTAATCAATCGGCAGGACAATAACTACGTCTGAAGCAATTAGCTAACGACACAACACAACTTATAAGAATGTAAAAAGAAAAATAGGTTACCTACGCGAGTCTAGATCTATAAACGAGTCGCTATTACCTACTCAGTACTTAGTACTGTGTGGACTATTTTAGATACAAGGAAAAATAAATAAATAGCAATAAATAATAACGATACTACATACATCGAAATCGGTTTAAGCGTTTAGAAGTTATGGTGGAATAAAGAAACTCACTAACATACAATACATACGTGAACCCTGAAAACATAAAGCTCCTCTTTTTGGGAGTCGTGTAAAAAGTGAAAACTGTATCTATCTATTATTGCTGATTGATTGAATAATTCACAATTCGATTGTTCATGACTTTACGTTTACATTATAGTGCTTAAATCTATAGTTTTACCCGTCTTTTCATTTCCCTATTTCAAAAATAATAACAATAGCTTTTGACAAAGGTTTTCATATAAAATTCAGTTATAAGAATAGACTTGAAAGGAAGTTGTACGTTATTTTTACTGAAAGTACCTATCAGTTCCCCTAAATAGGTAGCTTTCAGCTTGTAGGCCGTGTAAACACTGGTCGGATTTGTAGGGGCGGTAAAGCCGCTATATAAATAACGTATACTACTACATTACCTAACTTTGGATAGAGTAGAGTCTATGCTTTTGTAATTTCAATCATACTGATTTTTATTGCGGATTTGCTTTTACATAGTTACTTTTATTATTATGGCTATTAAGGTAATAATTTTGTATTTAGTATTTTTAGAAAATAACTTTATAATATTATATTGTTATAATAGTTAAAAATTTATAAAATTATATTTTCTCAAGAATGTCTTTAGGCGTTTATACTAATAAGTACTAAATAAGAAGTTAAATTGTAGTAATAGGTACATGGAATTTGAAGAGATTCTCTTTGGAATTCATGTACTGGTTTGAGTTCTGAGGACAAATAGGTATGACAAATAAACATACAGACAAAGTATTCGTTTCTTGTGATTTGATATCATACTATACTAAAATATTATCTATAGATAAGTCAAAATATAAGGACTTATAGGTATTAGGAATATTAAAATATCATTAATATTCGATTTACTTGATATAAATTTATGCACCGTATCCGTATACGTCTAGACTAGATGTTAATTACTAGAAGCTACGTCTAGTGTTACATCGTTAACAGAATATACCGTTTAACTCGCATCTATACATCGTAAATGTATTCTTCATCAGTCAGATAATACGCAGAACACAATTTTCTGCTATACTCAAATCCCAGCGAGGAAAGGCACTTGTAATCGAGAGGGCTTTATTAATTACAAACTTGGACCGCAAACCTCCCTATAAATGTTGACTCACAATTTTATACTATAAGCTGTATTGACTAAGGTTAGAAATCCTTTACCGCGTTCATATTAGCCAAAATTTCAACCTTATCTTTTGGGCGTAGGAACTGTACGCCTTTGTTAACAAAACAGTTTAATTTCGACTTTAAAATGTATACGTTAGAAGTAATTTTCGTTTATCATGTGGATAAATAAGGACCATCAATTTGTTAAATGAAGAAAATGGAGACGTGTAATTTGGGCTGGATTCTTGGTCGGGTGATTTCGAAGGGCTTGTTCGCAGTTATGTTAAACGATATTGCAGTTTTAGGGTTAATTTATTTGATATGTGAATGTTTTAACGGTAACTGCTTTACTTACGGCTCTATGTAGAGCAGGAAAAGTGATTATAAGTTTGATAAGTTTACGTTACTTATGCCGTAACTTATTGTTTTTTTGAAGTTAGATTAGACATCTGAGATGAATACTTATTTATAATAAGATATCTGTGGCTTTTTGTTATGCTTCTAATGAGAACCAAAAATAACGTGAAATAACGCAATACATCGCGACAAGACATTATTCTTGTAATAACCAATAACATCTGTATCATTTGCTCAACAAGAATTCTTTTAATTTTAAATAATTAAAATAAAAAGAATTGTTTTTTCCTGACGTATTTTCAGTTAAGACTGGGACAAATATATTGTACAAGATTATAATTAATAATATACATGCACATGTAAAATTTAATCTAACCCATTTATTAACTAGTTAAAAGATTCAACAAACATCATTGTCATAAATTTTCCCTAAATTGTAAAACACAAAAGTACTTAAATTAGCTAACTTAAAATGGAATGGTGTTTATAACACAAAGCCACGGGTAAACGAGGACTTAATGTTGGTAACACTGCTGTGACTTTTTAATTAGCGCCTAAATAACGTGACAACGGCGTTACCCTCAGAATGATTATAACTGTTTATATAATAAACTTAACTTCAATAAAATGCTGTAACATATAGTTAAGTTTTCTAATTGATTGGGCTTTTAATTTAATGAATATAACGACGATTGAAAATATAAACATGGTTGAACTTGAAAGTCACCGAAATAAATCTTCTAATTAATAAAATCCTTATATGGCAACTAAATCATAAGTTAATGTATATAAACCTTGGAATGTTAGAGTTTGCCCTATGAACACCTAAAAAATTTTAAATTATATAAAATGACTAAAGATTTTTAAAACTAATTTCTTTGGGGGTGCTTCAATAAATATTACATATTTTATATGAATAACTATAGTGCATATAACTATATTTTATTATAGGTACTCGTATATGATAAGAGAACAACTTTGTAATTTAGTTAAATGAAAATGATTGTTAAAGAGGTGTTTAGAATATTGCTGCGTAATGAAAGCTTAATGTTAAACTCTTTAATTACAACCAAAATTACATGACAACGTGCCGTGACGCTGTGAATGACGATGAGCTTAAGTGGGTCACCGAGTTAATATAGACGAAATGATTATTAAGTTTATTATTATTTATTTTTTGTGTTACTTATAATAACATAAAAAGCTTACAATCTTACGGTATCGTTTCTTTATTCTCAATTCAATGGTGCGTAGCAGTTTTTAATTACTTTTATACATTTTTAGAACATGATGGTTTGAAACCACCTACTCACCGTATGTAATAAATCTAAACGTACGCATACCCATAACGTGAAATTTAAATTAACCCCTGCATACACGGGATAGGATAAAGGCTATAAAATAAATCAAACTTCCACTAAAGGCCGTGTCCAGCAAAATCGTCTTTGCCTAAAGGGCCGAAAAATATCCCACCATCGGCCGTGAACGCAAAATTTATGTCCGCTTGACCCTCCAAACGCCTTATTCACCTTTTATTTTTATTTGAGTGAGCAAGGAACAAATCTTAGCGCAAAAGGGATAATAAAATAATCGTTAGATTCGTTTAGACGACTCTAATTTCACGGATTGGTGCGCAAAGGGACGTTAAGGGTTGAATCTGTCTCGCTCTAACTTACCAAAATATAAGAGATGCTATCTCGCTCACATTGTGTAGGGAAGTTGGATGTATAGACTTAAGCTCGTGTCTATTTTTTACTGGCTGGTTTTTTAATAGGATTCTTTGAGGTTAGTTTGTAGATAAACTTAAGTAAGTATAAGAGATTTTTGTTTATTTAATACTTACATATTTTTAATACATGAGAATAGACAATCATTTCGAAATATATTTTTTCTCTAAAGAAAACAAGTCTAACTTAGCTTATCCATAAAATATAAATCGATAATTACTTCATTTATTTTATATCGATTAATATTTTTATACATTGTTCTACGCAGAAAAAGCAACAGATATTCCAAACTACCTCACAATAATTTTAAAAATAATAAAATTGTCTGTATTTTTAACACAGGCAAAACTTTATAAATAATGTCAGTAAAATAAATTACTACCATTGTACATAAAGGGATCCATAATACACCTCTATCTGAAACTTATCTTACATCTTAATATGAGCGCCACTTCGAACTTAATAGCTTTGATAGACATTTTGCTGACCAATCGTTCAAACTGTCGAACTAAGGCTATTTTCACATATATATTTAAAATTTTATTACTTTTGGCCACGTCTCTTTTCAATAAGTAATAAAAAGATAACCTTACGCATATATTAATTTCCAATATAGGTAAGTTTCCTCTTCCTCTTATTTCACTCATAATCAAAAAGCTGTATTAAGTTACATATATGGTAACACATGTTTTAGAAGTTAAAAAATAGAAGTTTAATCCAACATTACTGACTTTGAATAAATAAATAAAAATATCACTGTTAATACCTACATTTGTTAATGTCACAGGAACGACTAAAATATCATAAACTGCTAACATTATTGTCCACAGACAACAAAGATTTAGTAGAACTGTTAAAAGATTTGCAGTTTCCGTTCAGATGGACAATGTTTACATAGAATTAAATTCAAAATCATTTGTATATCATTCAGCAAAAAATATTTAAATATATATTATAACAATATAAAAGTGAGTGTTTACGTTTTTCGCGCAATAAATAAGCAAATTAATTAATAATAACTCCAAAGTACAGCTATCGGTTAATTGTGGTTTCCGTTTCCGGGTAGATCGTGCCTCAGAGCTTTCGCTTTTAGTCAGCCGCAGAAACTATATTAATACTTTTTAATAATTTTGTTAAAATTGATACATTTTGATCCGTTATCTTAATACTTGACCTCGCTTTGGCAATTGAAACTGTTTCGGCGAAGAATAAAAAAAATATATAATTAGAACATTATCAAGAAAATCTAAATTATTTCTACTTGACTTAAAAATAATTTAAGCTTTCTACTTAACTTTTTTCGACTTTTGTGAATATTTAGCTTTCAAAACTTTGTTTTTACAATGATTTTCTTTTGCTTTTTGGTTCCGCATCTTTAGAACCTCTCATGAAAAATTACTTTTTTTAATATACATTTATTTTTAGAGTATACTTTTAATCTTTTATAATAAACAATACATTCAAAATTATTAAATTAAAATAAAAACTATAACATCTGTTGCTTACCGACAGATTTGCAGCTTCCGGACGGACACCGGTCTGACAATATACACTATAATATATTATACTACATACTTTATTTAGTGTAGCCAATAATTTATTTGAGTTATTCATTATGAATTATATTTCATTTCCTTGTATTTTTTTATTTTAAATAAAAATTAAAAAGTAAAAAAATCCTATTACAGAAAATTTTCAAAAACCATTATATAAGTCAGACCACAATTTTAGGAATTTACCTAGAAAAATATTTCGCAAATTATATCAATTATAACGTTTTATATAAATTAATATTATTCGTATTAAATTGATATTATTCATATATAAATGGAAATTATAATTATTAACTAGTTTTATTTCCATATACAAGGTAGCTTGATAATTTCATATTGGTCATTATTTTCATTAAGTATAACTAACGACTTATCCTTGCCTTTCTTGTGTTTGTTGACTTTCCCTATTTTTCCAGGTGTTACAGAACATACATTATAATTAACTTACATACATACAAACTTTCCTTACATTTATAATATTAGTCCAAAATATTATTATTTTCACAGACATTTACCGTCGGATAGTTTGCCGATATTTACCTAAATGCTTAAACTTGTAAAGCTCGAAAATTTGCTAATAGTATAACAACTTAAATTATAATATTAATAATAGTTAGATTCTTCCTTAACTTTCCGGTGAGAGAAGAAGATGAGAAAATAATAATCTCCTCATCAAATGTTCTCCTTGTTTATAGCTTAGAATTATTTGTTTATAAAATCATCAAATTGGATTAACTGAGTTTGAATTATTATCAGAAACCATTCTCGTAATAATAAGTGTGCATTATGAAATTCGAATAGAAGCATATACCTAATGTAATTATTATTAAAATATACTATTAACACTTCAAAATTATTTATTTAATTATCAAAGGTATGTATAAAAGGCACTATCAAAATCAATACTTAATCAAGTTAGGTTGAAAAGCGAAAACATTATTAAAATTATTTTGTCGTAAACAATGTAATTACATATATTAATTACATAGATGCAACAAATATTATAAAGTAACAGACAGACGACGTCGAGTGCTAATATTAGTTAAATATGAGGTATATTAAAAGAGTCTGCAATTGCGCTACGTAATAGGTTCAGTAAGACATTCGAGGCAATTAGAAGTAATTAATAAGTGTATCGGTTATCAGTAATCTATACGTAATTGAAGAACGAATTTTATTGATTGTAGGTTTAGAAAAAAATGTAGAGCTACAAGGATAATTTTAAGGTACCTGTATTTTTATACAAATGGTTTAATTAACGGTATGTTGAGTTTTATGTGTTAATCAAAATTATGTTTGTTTTATAGAAACCGTATGCAAAATAAGTTTACACTTCTGAGAACGATTATACAGCTGTTTATTTCTCAAATAAAATTTCAAACCTCTTTCTGTCCTTAAGTTTCACCTGCGGGGAATAACATTATGATTCAATGTCGTAGTTTTTAATATAGACGTTTAAATTCATGAGGAATTAATTTATTGTTATATTATGTCATATTTACTACCGACTCGTCCTATGTAGGTTTAAATATATACCTATTGATTTTTTTAACGGAACCCTAATGCTTTTCCTTAAATAAAAGTAACCTGAGTTACTCTTAAAACATTAGCCACTAAAAGTCCCGTCAAAATCGGTTCAGCCGTTTCGGAGACTAATCCGGCTAACCGGTACGGAAAAGACAGACAAAAATGCTAAAAAGTGAGTTTTTCTTATAAGAACCGTATATAATTCCAGATTCATTAGGTACTGATGTTATTTATCCGTATAGTTTTCGTAGTAATAAGATTAATCCACGCGAGAATGCCTTAGTAAATTATTAACATCTCCAAGAAGTACATAATAAAATACAAAAAACAATAGAAGCACAGTAAAACTAAATTTTTACTGTGATAGAAGTCCTTTGGACAGTATTTAAATAGTACCCCCAAACACTGGAGAACATAACATGCCATGTTTACTATCATACTTGAATACTATTATAAAATTTTTGGTTTAGTAACAAATCGTATTGAGACACAAGATATTAAGCGAACAAGATGTACACAAGCACAAGTAGTACTAGGTACTCTAGGTTAGGTACTAGTTTCTCTCCCAAACTTTTATGGGACATTAATTGACACGGCCGGTAAAAGATCAGGCGTGGGACCGACGGTTTTAGGCACTATCCGAGGTACAAAGATGTTACACTCGCAACTTCCCAACTGTGAACTAGTACTGAGACTGTTTTTATGTAAAACCTCAATAGGCTAACTACCTGGTAGTTAGAAGAATCAGTTAGTCGATATTAAGATGTATTAGGGACACTAATAAAATTATGTACAAAAGATTTTCGAGTGATTAGGTATAGTTTACTGCAAAATCAAATAACTAATAAGGAATGAATTTCTTCTGGGTCTTTATATACAGACCATGCTTATGTTCTTGAGTGCAAAAGTGTTTTAAGCTTCCAGCTTCCCTCAGCTGCTTGCAGCTAAAATAATCATCAGATCGAGACCAAAGAGGTTGTGTAAAAGCAGGTCTTTACCAAACGATGCGTTTACATTTTTACTTTGCAATTTCTTTCTAAGCCATTTATTTAGAATATAAATAAATATTGATGACATTGTCCCTCACTTTGTTTCGAAGTGATAAAAATATAAATTAAAAATGTCTTTATCATTCTCAAAAACAAACATTAGGAACAGACGTTTCAATTCACAAAGCACTTATTGGTTTCTAATAAACTAAAAATAAAACTATGTTCCGGTACTCTACATCGTTTACCTTTCGTCACGTAGTTAATAGCTAATAAAGTCTTCAAACACGACAGAAGAAGAAAAAAGTAAATTGTTTTCGTCTCTATTGTAAGTATATAGAGCTTAAAACATATTTATGTTGAAAATTGTATTGACTAAGTATGAAAGCTGTCACGTTATCTATTGGGGGCACAATGGAGAAATAATTTGCTCAAATTGCCCTCTAGACTACCGGCATTATCGAAATAATTGCTTGTTAATGCTTCGTGTCTAAAAACTTATTAAATGACAGCAGACCTTGTATTTTATTGTAAGAATAATTAGGTATGTATTATATAAACTAGTATAATATATAGTAAATATGCTAATATAGATTAATTTACATTTTAATTTTATTTTATAAATTTAATCATATTTTTCTTCTGTTAAAAAGTTATTAGAATGTAACGATCGATTAATATTTTAGAAAAAGGGAAAATAGTGTATATTTCAATGCTATCCATATCTCTGTTTATTTTTGGTAGGTACCGTATGTAAAAGTAAATTAAGTAAACATAAAAAGTTTTTCTACTTTAATGGCTCGCTATTTATATACTGCAACTGCCTCGGTGGTGTAGTGGCTAGCATGTGCAGTTGCACACCGAGAGGTCCTGGTTTCGAGTCCTGGGTCGGGTCTAAGTTAGTTATTGAGTCTTTCTGTTTCGTAAGCCTCAGTAACAGCCCGAAGTTGGGAAGTTGGCGGTGATTCACCCCCGTGCCTCGGAGAGCACGTAAAGCCGTCGGTCCTGCGACTTTCACTGGTCGTGTCGAGCAGTCGTCCCACCGGAATATGAGAGTGATAAGGAATAGAGAGTGCAATTGTGTCTGCGCATACACTTGTGCACTATAATATCTCCCGCGCAGATGGCTAGTCTCAATGAGATTAGAGATTGGAGAGAGGACGTCATTTATATACTGTAGGTAGTACATTCTTAGGTTATATATTAACGAAATCTATATATTTAAAACTATATTATAATTCGGGCTATTTTACTACAGGTTTCAGACGCTTCGAATATAAGTACACATGGAGATAGTTACGAGAGAGAGCACGGTACCTACCTATAAACGATAGAGAAAATTTGATTTTTTTTACAAATTTTTTATAGTAAATACTTATAAAAAATAAATTAACTACAAAAACAAAAAAATATATAATAGTAAATAAAAACTAAATTAGTTTGTACCTATACAAAAGCTGTGGGAAACTGGCGCATTCAAAAACTCTACCTCTGCCAACATAAGCTATATAATATATATAAAACAACATAAGCTCAATAAATATTTATAATTATTTGAATAATAAAAGAAGTTTATATAGGTTATATACGTAGGTAGGTACATGATAATTTAATCTACATTTAATGATACACGATAATTTAGTCTATAGTTCAGTACCTATAACTACCTAAAAATTTACAACCTTTTTTTAGGTAACCGTCTAACAGCTCGATTAAGAAATGACATAGGAAATTGTAAATAATAAATTTATAGAAAGTATAACTTTAATTTATTAAATGAAATAACCATTAATAATTTAATAATACTTGCCAGAATCACTATCATCTCTGTCATAGTGTGGTCGCCAATAGGTTTCATCGTATCTTAAAGGAACATCTGATCGTCCGGTGAACTTAGTGGGGTCTAAAATATTTTCTACTGAAAAAGCAATAGCTGGTCTATCAGGTGGTCGGGTTAACCCAAGCCGCCTCGTGAGGTCCACTGGTGCGGCCTCTTCTACCCCAACTACGTCCACCTCATGGGCTTCAGCCTCCGTCTCTGTGTCTGCCTCCGCCTCGTCCTCTCGTCTCTCCGTACCTCGCGCCATTGCAAGCATCGTCATAGCAACGCCTTAAATTTATCACATTTAGATTGTCTATTTTATTCTCATTATTATTTATTAGGTATTTAATGATTGTCTTACAACTGTCTTTAAGCACAACACTGCACTATTGTTTTTTTGAAGTCAAACGATTGACATAGAAGTTAAATATTTTCAAAAAAAGCCTTATTTAAGTAGGAACTATATGCATAACTGCAGAAATCTGGCAGCTAATTAACCCGTAAACGATCGCACTGAAATCCGTCGACACGAGCGCTAATAGCGTGACAACAACCGTCTGCACCTAACATCGGAACACTATAAACTCTAAACCGGGAACGAAGCAGGCGGGGACTCTTCGAGAGGGGGCCCGACCGCAGTGGGGGGGCCGGGTGCTCGCGCGGTGATTGGGCGAGGCGAGCGAGGCGTGCCAGGGGTGGAGAAACGTAATGGAGCAATAAGGTTTAAACAATTTCGTTTAATACGTTGAATTATGTAAGAGAACGGCGGGCAAGTAATCGCGCACAAGCGATAAGGCCATTTGCGCTACTTCGTTACGTATTAATGGGGCAGGAAATTGACTTATGAATATTAGAGGTCGCGGCGAGCTGAAGATCGGGCCAAAGCGGCCCCGTGCGGCTCTGCCGGGTTATTTTCGTAGTTAAGCGCTGAAACAATGATGTTTATTGAGTTTTGAACTTAATGGCTTTTGGGCTGCGGCTGCGAGCGATTTGCGTCATTAAAGTGTTTGGATAGGTCTTTAAATACCTGTGGATGTATTCAACCTGTTAATTGTAACCGCTTTGTAATTTCAAATTACATTTCATATGAATTGACGAAGTTTTAAACGGCTTTAGTTGTGATTACGATAGCTACGGTTTTGTTGTTTAATTTGGAAACAAATAAAAATAAGTTATTTGTATACATAATAGATTTAATGTTTGCTTCAGAACATAAAAGGAATTTTAGACTGAACTCTTATTTTGTGCTTTGTTTACTATTTTATAAAAACTTTAAATAGGTATTTACGAAAAGTTTTAAAGTTTGATTATTTTATAGGTAGTAGGTATATTTTGATCTTATGGAAATAAAAACTTTGTTCAGTTTCCGTAGATAGAAAATAGCCTTCGAAGCGTATTCCGATTTTTAGTTTCCGCTGTCTTTGAGTACTAAGATTCTCATGTTAGCTTCGCTACGAAAGTTGACCAGATCGGGAATAAACCCAATACCTATTCAAAGAAAAAAACACTTGGTGCAGGAAGTATACCCGTCAAATTTAAGATTCAATTATTTGTCACACAGTAGATGTATAAACAACTTGTTATACCTACTTACTTATATAGAGTCAGTCGTAGAGCTCTTTACGCGCTATAGCTATCAATAAATGTCCTAATAGGTAAATATTATTTTAAAAAATCTAAGAGTTTCTTTAAATTACACTATTTTATAAAGTAGTAATTGGCTAAAAGCTATTAATTTATATTTTTTTCTAAAGATCAAGTTTCTTAAGTTACATATCGTTGATTAACATTAAATTTCCTATAGATATTATGTTTTACCTGTAAGCTTCTATAAAAAAGTTAAGTTATAGTTTACAAAGCTCTTTTTACGTAAAAAATACGTGGGTACCTACTTAACATTAGTTTATTTAGAACCTACCTACGAGTATAATTAATAAAATAGTAAGTGTTATACTGCCTTGCTGGCGTACTGGCTACCATGCAGAGTTGCACATCCGGATTTTCCTGAGTTCGAGACCCGGGTCGGGCCAAGTTTAGTTATTGCCCCGTTTTGAGAAGTTGGTGATCCGTCACTCCCGTGCTTCGGATAGGATGTCAAGCCATCGATCCTACAGCTTAGTTCTCACTGGTCGTATGTGTCGAGTATTCGTCTCACAGGAGTATGAGAGTTATAGAAAACGAGAGTGCACTTGTGTCTACGTGTATATTTGTGCACTTTATTATCTCCTACGTAGCTGACTAGTCTTAATGAGATTGATTGATTGACCAGTTACCTACTCACTTTACAAGTTATTTAGTATCGTTTCTATTAGACATATTTTTTTTCAGGCAATAAATAACTACCATAATATTGTCAGGACTTTAAACATTCACATAAATATCGAAATTAATTAGTAGCAGTATCAACGTAGGTAATAAATATCAGTTTATTTTACTTATAATAAGTGGTGTTACTAATCGAAATAAACCAGGATCGTATAACTATTTGAAATCATGACAGTTCTTAAAATGTTACATAAGTCTTTGGTCATACATCTAAAGATAGTAGCCCAGTGTTAAAGCGCTCGGTTGGATAACCGAGCGATGCGGGTTTAAATCCAGATCTCGCTCTGATATTTTCATGTACGAATAACAATTTCTAACATGATTACCACTTGCCTTACGGTCAAGAAAAATATCGCGATTTAATCTGCATATCTGAGAGAGCCTAGTAAGTTTTCGAAAGGCATGCGAAGTCCGCGGTGGACTTTGGCCTGATCCCCCTCGGCCCTCGTCTTGACCCTTCAAGGCTAGCAGTGAGAAGTTAAAAAAGGCTGAATCGATTCACCTAAACTCGCATCTAAATGAGAAATTCACTATTTAATACATTATTGCTATTACTGAAAAAACGCACCCAGCCACTGGAATGTTTCAACAGACCACGGCTGTCACTGTGACAATGACGTCTTGTCAACTAGCGGACGACTGTCAATCAACACGGCTATTTATTTTTTTATCGATCGTCTAATCGTTGTTAAAGATCTTTCATTAAGTGACACCAATGACATGCACGATTTCAGCCTTTTTGATACGGTTTTTAAAGCAATGTACCAATACAGCATGGTGCTTTTAGTTTAATGTTTATTAAAATAATACTAAATATTGGTTTTTGAACGTAAGGTTTGATAAAGATTTGTAATTTTATTAAGATTATTACAATATTTTAAAAACATCAATAAATACTTAAAAAAACAGCTTATACTTATCTAATGTATTCAATCATAAAATGCGAGAATAAGTAGGTACATAAGTATCTTCGTGATGTATCTAATAGCTTAACGGGGTTTAGGAAGATACTTACTCACACTTATATCAACATTGGCTACTTTTTATCGATGTTTATGTAAGTAATCAAAAATATAGTTAGTAAATATAAGATTAGAGCACCATCTATATTAAACGTAAAAAGCCACTGCGTAGCATTTACTTGTGATTAGAGTCGCCGCTGGAGACTGATGAGCGGTGACGGGCTGTTACTACTGTATACAATTAAAATTAAAAAAGTACCTTTAAAGTTACATTTATTACACTTCATAATATGTACTGTACAGGCAATTACAATACGATGAGATTCATTATTACTAAATGCCAGAATATTCGAGTTATCTACAAAATTACCTACCTACTATAGTTATAGTGAACAAATTAAAATTTTTAAGATATTTTAATTCAAAGAAACTACAGTATTAATTTCTTTAGTGAATAAGAATTAAAATATTTAGTAGGCAGGTATACTCCGCATACTTTTCATACAGATAAAAAAAGCTGTGAACTGCCAAACTTTTTTTTTAATTCTTCCTCATCCAAATTAAGACACCGATCAGATAAAACGATTAAAAAAGTAATCTCCAAACAAAATTTAAATCATTAATAAACACGTCTGGCGTAAAACTGAAGTCCGTTTCAGTGGACGGATTAATTAAAAAGTTTTGATGCGAAAAAATGGGGCTGACTGAAGCGGTACCAATTAAAATTCTACCAGGATTCATTACGGCACTTTATTTTTAAGTGCCTGTTATGAGATTCCTCGCGCTGTCATTAGTCACGGATAGTTAGATAGATATATTATGTATAAAATATAACTATTTTTTTACACGTCGATGTAAATACGAGTGCTAACGTAAAGTAATAAATATATACAAGCTTTTTATTTTGAGGTTGGTTTTAATTTCAACACCTAAAGTTTTATTTTAATTAAAAAAAAGTTTTCTATAGTTTATAATTAAATTATTATTTTTAAAACTAAAAGTAGATACGATACATGTACAAATGTACAATAAGTTATTCTCATTGTAATTTGTATGTATACCTACCAGTATATGTACTTAGTAGGTACTACTAGTTTTAATAATATTACCTACTAGGTTTTAAAAGTAGCAAGCAGCAAGCAAAAGCTTCGTACCAAATATCGTATCTATTGAAAAAATCATTACTAAACTTTAAAAAAGTGAATTTTTACAAAAATCACATTTTCAGTTTTCCTATAAAAAACCTAAGTATAAAATTTTATCAAGCTATTTTGTTGCCTCTCTCATTTAAAATATCATTTAAATTGATACATAAAAGCTCGAATTAACATTCTCAAACTAAATTTACAAGTTAAATCAACCTAATTTACAATAAGTAATAATATGTATTGGTACCAACATTGGCCTCCAGAGCCAACTACGTATATGTATATACAAGTATACAACTAAATACTAATATTTATATTAGTAGATAGAGTATTTATTCGCGTGATTCTAAAAAAATATTGTTTTTCTTCCTGCGGATTTATTTCAGCTCTCTCCCGGTCTCTCACATGATTTACTCATAAAGATTTTTTTTGAACAGGCTTATCTTTATATACCATATACCTATAAAAACCAATTAGATTATAAAAAGGGGATACGATGATTTCATCGTGGAAAGTCATACTGCAGTTTTCGATTCCTTAATTTTAGATACCTTTCGTGCTAGCTCTTTCCACGCACTTTCATACTTAGATAGGGATAATGGATATATGATGAGTAAACAAAAAACGCACGGAGCTAAAGCACATACCTTGTATGAATACTGAAATATATCACTCAGGTAACCACAGTCTGCTTTTTAAAATATAATTTAGGTGTATATAATACCTACATACACATATAGAACGAATAGGTAGTATAAATTAGTTTAATGAAACAAAAATAAAGTCATTATTCTGAACTACCTTTTACTAAAAAATTTAAAGAAATATTCAAATTGTACAGCAAACTACAAACATTAACAGTAGTATTTCTATTACCAGAAAGAGTTATTATTGGTACCAACGTATTTGAATTTTTGATCAAACATTGGTGACTCGAATGAAATATAATCGAGTGTCTAGCACCGGATTGTCAAACGCGCGCCAAGAATCTTAATAACCAATTTGTATTTAACAAATGTCTTTTGGAATTGAAAGTTTTCTTTTTGCACTTTATAAGAAGCTTGTTCAACGTTAATTGGACGTTTGTGGATGAATATGAACTAATTAATTTGGGAAATTTGTATTGCGGTAATGTCGTCTTTGAAGTGACTCGTAAAAATATATGAGGGAATACCTTTATTAAGCACTAAGAAGTGTTATGAATGATAATTTTTGTATGAACTATTTTTGTATTATATTAGATGTTTAATTTATATATTAGAGATTTAAACTTGTGGCTTATTTTCTTAGACAGTGAGATAGATGATTTAACATCACATGAAGTATAAGACCTATTATTTCTTACTAATTACTATATTTACTGTAGCGTTTTATACCTGCATTTTATAAAAAAAATAATAAAGGTTCATAATAAGCATGACCAATTTAACTAAAAATATAAAACAACTAGTAAATAGTCATATTGATACCCTTTATTATATTAGACTGGACAATTAACGACCTATCACGTGAAATAATAAGCTGATTGCAAACCTTTCCACTCTGATCTCCAGTAGGTGGCGCTCAGGCAATTTGTCACTGAACCAAACCTGACAAGCACATGATTTATCTCCGTCACACAGACAAAGGCTCAAATAGACCCCCTCGCAAAGCAAACACTCAATTTGGAAATAATTATGGAGGGAAAGTAGCCTTTATACTGTTTGTGCAGGGTCGACTTTCCCGCCAATGTTTGACATTGACAGCGCGGTGACAATCCCGCTGCGTTCGGAAACATTCCGCGGCTAATTGTATGTATCGGCCGACGCAAGCACATTTGTCAATTGTCGCCAGCCTCCCTTGTAACGGAACGTAATTAGTTAGTCAACTATTTCTGGAACGGTTTGACGGCTTATTAAGTTTTCAAATTGGACACAAATTGGATGTCATACCTAACTGATCGCTAAGATTCTACCGATGCTCTTTTGGGGTGACGGTGAATAATCATTTTATTAGAGCGAAGACAGCTTCGTTTTCTGCTTATCAAAAAGCAATCTGTTTAGTGATCCAACAGATCTTTGTTAATAGAACTAATTTATTAAAAGATTTGTGATTTTATTTGAATTGGCAAGCAACATGTGACTGTGTATTGCAATTTATTATGTAGACTACCAAGGTCTTAATCATATGTACCTAGGTACTTTAATAAGATCACCAGTGGTAAAATTGACATTTTATTTTCCTCTGAAAATAAATGTTTTTAAGATTAACAGTAGATATTTAAATGCAAACCTATTTAATACCGATCTAATTATTATTTGAAAAAACAAAAACAAAATACGATCTTCTATTTAGTAATGTAGGTAGGTACTAAAGATGTGATTATCATTTCTTTTTTATTTTTTCTTACTACTAATATACTTAATCAACATTTACGCGATGTCAAAAATGAATATTATACCGATGTGTAATGCTTCATTATTTTAGATCAAATTATAGAAATAAAATTATTAGATCTACTGAAACAAACACGAAACTAAAAAGATAGATACAAATATTCTCGAATTAAACGGAATAACAAATTACAAACGCTAGGTAATGATTTCCGGACATCTACTTTTTCTGCCGCCACCAAAACCAGGTTTTTTACTCCTTTTTTTGATCGTATGTTTTCGTAAATCGGGACTTGATTGTGAGAGCACTCACTAATCGACGTTTCGGTATCAAATTCGATACGGTGCGTTCCAGAACGAGAAGTGACTGAAAAAGTCAATGTATCGAATCGATTGATACAGCCGTCGACAAGCGATCTGTTTGGCTCCCCAGATGGCACTGCTGGGAAATGAGATACAAGGTTGTGTTACATTGGATAAGATATACTATAAATATATTTGTTTAAACTTACTAACTACCTACTTATATTTAACTGTATAAAATATATGTACAAATATGTTTTATTTAAAGACTGTTTTAGGAAAAAGATATCGTTTATTTGATTTATTTTCTGTCAAGTACCTATTTTACTTTATGACAATATTAAACATAGTTTATAGTTACTAATACGATCTTGATAGGCATTAGAGTTTAGGCGGTGCGAGCCAACGATGCTTTAAGATATGAATATTTAATTGATTTATTGACAGGGTATAAATAACTTAGCTATAATCTCCGTTTAAAATTTAAATATTTGAGGTTCGATAGTGATTTAATATAAATTAACTATCTATTGAATGCTATAAACCAAAGTCCTTCGCCGCCTCTATGTGTCTCTTGTTCACAATAAACCAAAAAGTACTGCATCGATTTTCATGCCAATATATTATTTAATTATATTTATATATTAACCAATGGATGGAGTGGTCTCGATTCCTCGAGAGGTTTAAGATATAGTTTGTCAAGTTTTTGTATACAAACTTACTAAAAAATAAAAATACAGCTAAACATAGAACTGTCTCTTCTTGGATGGATATTGATTAAAAAAATAGAACTTAACAAAATCAAAATGTACTTGATTTGCTAATAATTTTATAGTTTTAATTTTATTATAAAATACTTTATATTCTATTTTGATTACGAACAATAAATATTAAGCTAAAAATTTGTATGACAAGCTTTAAAAAGATTATAGCTTCGTACGTTCAATGAGTAGTTAGCATCGCACGAAGTAATTAATTCTGTTTGTAAACATGTGGCTGTGATATAAATTAAACCTATTATTTGTTTAATTAGGAGGGAAGAAATGTTGATTTGTTTAAAAATAGGGCAATCGTTGGAACTTTAGGATGCTAGAATGACAATTCACTTTTTATTGTTTTTTTTTTAAATGTAATTCAAATTGATTATTTAATTTTATTTTGTTCATTTAATCATGTACCGACCATCTGGAGATGTTACAACATTTTACAAGATCACATTTTTTTAAATTTACTTACATACATTTCTTACTACAATATATAACTACTAAGTAGCTTTACCAAGGGCAACGTTTTGCTTTACGAATGCTGCATATTTGATACTAAGGAACATATTTTATTGTTAATATGCTTTGTTTATAATTTCAAAGAGGTTTAATAGTTTATGCGGAAATCATTTAGGTCAACGTTTTTCATTTACTTTTAAAATAACTTTAACGTGCCTTACTGAAAGTTTTTCATGGACTATCAACTAAACTAACTTACCATGACGCCTTCTGAGAGATCTTTTTACTGTTGCATTCCAAATTAATGTCATCATAATTAAAACCATGGCATTAAATTTAAATTGCTTTTATATGCCTATCTCGAACTTATCAATATACATAACTTTGAGACTGGATAATAAATGTTTAAATTACAATTATTGTAGCGAATCTCTATATTTTTAAATCATTAAAGTCCACCACGCAAGCTAAGTGCGTGTTGGCAAACCGAAATATCTTTAAAAATTGTAGGTTCACTCAAACACGCAGATTTTCTCACAATGGTTTCCATCACATGTTTCTCAAGCAAACATGTGATGGAAACCATGCAAAACTGGGCTACCACTGCGTCTCTACTGTCTCTACATTACTCGTACTCGTAAATCGTGACTCAAGTGATAACTAATAAATAAGTATCAATAAAATGCTATGTCCGTGAGCATCTTTTTGTGCCTTTAGTAACATATAAGTACTATTCAATGCAATATGTACTGAAAAAGTTTTGAAACCTGTAAAAATAAAAAAGAATGAATCCACTAAACAAATATCTAGGCGTTTAAAAAATAAAAATATGAAAATAAATTTATTTATTTTACTCCATATGAGTTGCCCTGACAATAGATATAATTAATCTGTCTGGCTGAATGTAACACATCCTATAACACACATATCAAAAAACAATGAACAAAAAGTTAAAGAGAACAAAAACGCGCGTCGGCGGGAAAATTTTCCGGGATAATATTTTCAGCCAGAGTTGCGGCAACTAATTGGATTCCTGTTACAATAAACGCATCATCCCCTACAAAACACCCTCTTTTAAACTTTGGAGATAAAGTCGAAATAAAAAAAAAGTCAACGGTTCGATATTCATACGCCATTTTGTTTTTATTCTCGGGTTGATTACAGCCTGTGACGTTACAGAGAAGTTTTTACGATTCCCTTTTTTGAGATTGTTTGAGTTTTATAATTTGCTTATTAAATACACTTTATTGCTCTAGTTACTTCAGATATAAATAATATAAGCGGATAAATTGTCTGAAAGTTGCATGAAAGTCAAAATAAAAGTAAAGTTAAATATATTTTCTTGCCTTAAAAGTATCGTGTAATCAGCTCTCATACCAAATTTCATCAAAATCTGTCTTGTTATTTACTTATGTACTGTCACATTCAGACAGATATAAAAATTCTAAGAAACATACGTAATATAGCTTCGACTCAGAACGAATTTATTTTTACATTTTAAACCAGAATAGAAGTCAGTTTACAAGGCGATATTATAATGCAATAATGTTACTTATTGAATCACTTAATCTTGTATTCTCATATTGAATAATACTTAGTAATTATTGTTTTAAATAAACCAAGCCATTCTATGCATACTTTATATGTTCATATATACAAGATATAATACAAGATAATCCTCTTGAATCACGTTTTTACAAGGTATGTAGTGTATATGAATTTATAATAGCTTTATTATGTAATGAGTATGTAACTTAATTTTGAGTAATGATGTCAATAAAATTTAAGCAAAAATATTTCATGCCCAAATTTGAAAATTTAGATTTTTATTATAATAATTGTGTAGATTAATAAGGAAATTTACTTGGTTTCATTTAATATAGTGTTCTTATCGGCTGAAAGAATACAAGTGAACAATAATTAATATGATCTAAAACAAGTTTGCTACGACATGAGATCGTGGTAACTGCCATTACTGGCACACTAGGTTACGAAAAACATGGAGATAAAACTAAATTACAGAAAGAAATAAATCCTTTATTTTTTTTGTATGAAACTTTCCTATGCCTACAGCAAAGGAAAGTTTTTCAAAAGCCTACTTATTTTGAGTACAGATCAACCTCAAAGCCTGGATTTATTTTAGGCTTTCGTGACATCTAAGCTATTATTTAAGTCAACAATTTACATGGAATCAATTATAAAATTTTTATACAAAAATGTACCTTAAAGTTATGGAATAAAGTTTATTTTGAAAAAATAATAACGATTGCGTATATTTACACAGGGTAATGAGCGTATTTTACTTTTACTTTCCATACCAAAATTACAAATTTAAGGTTGAAAATGAATATAAACATTTTAAATGTGGTAAAAGGTAAACTATTATCATCCAAGATCAAGGGCAATTGCAGTACTTGATTCAATTAGAATTGTAATTAATCGCTAAAAATTACTTTTACTTACTGGCACTAGCAGAAAATATTTTGCTTTGATATATAAATGAAGACAGTGACCCAGTAACTAACGCGCTCGCTTGGATATCCGACTGATGTAGGTTCACAACCGGGTCTCCTGCATCCTGCCTGCATGTCTGAGATAACCTAGCAAGTTTTCGAAAGACATGTGGCCTTTGGCCTAATCCCTCTCCCGTGCCCAGCAGTAGGACGTTAAAAAGGGCTGTTTACATATGAAATGGAACCAAACAATACATTAATAAAATGTTTGTCAATTATATAAGTATATAAAACAATAGAATATTGTTTGGTTAAAAATAAATAAGTTTAATAACAAAAATAATCGTTGAATACATATACAGTAAGTTATTTTATTTTGCATACATTAGATAGACTGACCGGCTCTGTTCTAAAAACTGACTGATATATAATCGTTAAATTAAATGAAATTCCAATAATTATTACCACCCTAATCAATATGTTTACCTTTACCGGAAGTCCAATAGTACGTAATCATATTATTGAAAATGATTCGCAAATGAAAGTATCAGAGGTGCGAGACCCAGATTTGAACCCGCTTCACTCGATTTTCCAAATGAGCGCGTTACCACACTACCACTGCATTGCCTTTTAAGAGTAATGTACTTAGAATAGATACTGGACATTAATTATGATTCAAACTTTTAATTATGATGTATTAAGTGGCAATTACTTTGTTTTTATTGAAATTAAAACTACTTAAGAATCGTTTTTGTTTAAAACAATTATCTATTTGTCGTAAAAAATGTGAACGTAACTAGCGCAGTTAAGGTTTACTGGTCCAGACTCAAAGCCAATGGCTAAATGTGTACACGTCTAGTACTAGTGTTTTAATAAAAAAAATTAGTATTTGATTTTAAATAAGAAGACAATATAGTGATGTTGGATAATTTCTTAAAAGATTTCAAGTTGCAATGGCGTCAATATTTATTTGCATCGTTAGGTAATTTATTTAGTATTTATTTATTTTTTATTTATAATTTATTTAAAATGAATAATATAAATTATTTATTTATATATGTTGATCCATTTATATTTTATGTAAATATTGTATATATATGTATCAACATTTTTTCATACCAAATCACAACTACATAATTTTTTAGGAATTAAATCAGGAAATAAATAAAAAATAACAAAATGAAAAAGTCAAATATTCGCGTGATTCTAAGATATTATTAAATGTTTTTGAAATGTAATCTATAGAAATAAAATGATAGAGGTCTGCAGTTGTGCGCGCATCACGGAAAAACTACTGGATAGATTTCAATGAAACTTTCTAAGTTTTATTTCTTAGACACTTGGCCCTTATCAAAAAAAATTATTGCGATATGTTTATTTAATAAAAAGTTATGAAAGTTTCAAGAAACAACGATTTGTATATGCACTGCGTGTTTAGTGATGTATGTTTCCTTCTCGCGGAGTAGTGGGGCAAGCGGGGTAGCGCGCATGGGGAAAACTTTGTTAATATTTCGGACTCGGACGAAGTCGCGGGTATCAGCTAGTATTATATAAATAAGTAATATACAATGCATACATATTATATTATGTACACAACACACGTATCTAATAACTAAATTAGTTATCTTGCACGTCAGTCGTCAACAGTTCTTATTATTAAAAAAATATTTCTAAGTCATTACGAAAAAAAAGATAATTTTGAAAGAACATTCGTTCAACTCCTAACCGTAATTGAGAAATTGTATCCCACATCATCAACTCATACACATGAGACGATGAGAAAAATATTAAAAACTTACCTATAAAATTTGAGAGTTGCCCTCGATTTCCCTGGGATCTCTATTTAGAACATTAGATCCTGATTTGGTGGGAATGGAACTATAACTTACCGAACAAAAGCAAAATGTTTAAAATCGGTCAACAGTTAGTAGCCTTCTCCGATTAGGTACTATTGAATCGGAGAACATACATAAAATATTTGGTACATTGAAATAAGCTCCTCCTTTTTTGAAGTCGGCTAAAAGCAAAACTTTTTCTTTTTTTTTATTTCTTCCTTATATTTATAAAGTTATTTAAGTATAGATATTGTTGCTAATAACATACTTACCTTCATACCATTATTTCCTATTTCCTAGATGATTTTAACCGTTTAAAACCGATGGAAAGACAATAAATGATTATTTTGTCAAGGATAGCTAGTTGCAACGAGTATCCGATGCGCATTAAGTCATTTTAATAATAATTGTATCTACAATAACAATTGCTTCGTGATAAATAGATACCCGTGTGTAGATACTACGTTATAAATGATAGTGATTTATAGATTTATAGATCCTTTGGTTACTGTGCAAATTATTTATTTAATTTAAGAAAATGCCAGTTAATATGATTTTTAAAGGAGCCTTTCGAGAAAAATCACTAAGTCTTATAGATACATAATGATGTAAGGGACGTTCAAGTATGATATGAGAGAGATTGTGTCTTATAACGGCACAATACATGGATGGGAGGTAGAGTCAAAAATCTTCAAAAATTGCCTTACGTAATACTTAAACGCCTCCTTCATATATTATGTTTGTAAACGCTTGTGTGATACATGGCTTTTAAAACAAATGCCAGTTAAACAACGACCAAGCAATATTTTTTGTATAGGAAAATAAAATTAATAAATCTGTTATTAAAATTTCAATTATAAATACAGCGAGCTATGGCAGTCTCTGCACGGGGATGTCTATGGGATGGACTTCCCCCGTTTTTCCACAACTGAAATCGGATAACTCGCCACTATCGCGAGTGCCCACGTCGCAGGAGGAATCTTGGATCGGATCACTTCTTGTACTTGGGGGTTTACTCGGTAAGTATCTAGTTCAATGGTAAGATAAAATACCAGATAGTTGATGAACTACACAATACACGTAGGTATGTATATAACTTTAAATACATACATATATCATATTATAAATATTAATAGTAAGCACCCATGACGTATTTAAATATAAGAGTTAAGTATAATACTACATACTATACTATAATAGCTAATCAGTCAAATTTTCGAATAAGCGCCACGTATCGTATAGTCCAGTAATACGGAATAACTTGAAGACTAGCTTGGGCGATTTTTCTTAACTAATGTAATTACTTTTTAGGTCCATTAATAACTGTGCCATTATTGAATCGAATCGGTCGAAGGCTGATAATCATGGGGTCTAACATACCATTGCTCCTCGGTTGGCTCCTCGCCGGCGTCGCCACGGACTTGCCCACGCTCTACGCAGCCAGGATCATGTGGGGTTGTGCTACTGGAATGCAGTTTGCCACTGTACCCCTGTATATTGGAGAAATTGCTGAAGTACGCTAATTTTATCACCTCCGATATGTTTTTGTACGAAATTTTCAACATACTACTTGTGTTATGGTGAAGGAAGACATCGTAAAGAACCCTGCATGACTGAAAGAACCTAACAGGTTTTCGAAAGGCATGTGAAGTCCGCCAACCCACACTTGACCAGCGTGGTGGACTATGGCCTGACCATTGTTGATAAAATATGGCATTAAAGGGAGGTCCGTGCCCAGCAATGGGACGCTAAAGGATTGAATACCAATACAAAAGAGAGAATAAAGATATTTCAAAATTAAAGAAGGAAAAAGATACTAATTATATTATTTTAAATATTTCCGTATATAACAGGGCCATATTTGCATTTTTTGAAACACTATACTACAACACTAGAAAATAGTCCACCTTTGTCACGTCATTTGTTTTATAACTTTAAAGTCCACTAAGAAAAATTTGTATCAGACATTCTTATACATAAAGCACATTTTAACAGTAGGTATATAATTAAATCGTATTGTGTATGTTTCAGGACAAAATTCGTGGATCACTAAGTGCTCTATTTCTTCTATTCATTAATATAGGGTTTTTATTAGCATATGCCATCGGACCGTTCACTTCCTACTGGGGATTAACCGGCGTAGGCGGAGTCCTATCTTTATTCTATATCCCGTTTACATGGATTATTCCAGAAACACCGTTCTTTTTAGTTTACAAAGGTGAGTGAAGATATAGAGTAACTTTCATATTGTTAAACATATAAATAAAACAAATAAATAAATGTTACATTGTGACATTATTACACACAGCGTCATCTAGTTCCCTAGTAAGCTATAAAGGAAGCTTGTGTTACGGATACCAGATAGTTGATACACTACATTTAGTTTAAATACATACATATTATAAATATAAATATAGTTTTCGTATTTCTATGGTGATTGTATATTATGAACGTGTGCTAATTTTAGCTATCACTTCACTAGGTACATACATATTATAAAACAAAGTCTGTCTGTCTGTTCGCGATAAACTCAAAAACTACTGCACCGATTTTCATGCTGTTTTCAACAATGGATAGTAGTTCTCGAGGAAGGTTTTATAGTAAAGTATACAGTTTGTCAATTTTTGTATACATTTACTACGGAACCCGCAGCTTCGTTCGCACTAACTTTAGTTAAGCAGGTAAGTACCTATATTATAAAGTATTAGTCGTATCTCTTATCGATTTCATTTTCATGGCGCCGGACGCATTTGGATGTATTTTTGATATACGAGGGTACCTAGTATATACAGACGGACCTTGGGTGAAAATCTACACCTAAATTAAGCTACTAATATGATAACGTTTAGAATTAAGTTAGGGAAAATCATCTCAACTAAGAGCTTCCATAATCGATACGAAATACATATCTAAGGAAGTTAGCTACATACACATGAATAGTAATCTTATAAACTCTATGATAGGTAAAATGGAAGAAGCTTCCAAAATTTTACAAAATCTGCGAGGCCTTCCCAAAGATGTAGTCCAAGCTGAACTGGAAGCGTTGCAGGCGATGGTCGTGAGAGAGTTCAAAGTGGAGCCATCGATTAAAGATCTTTGGGCGACTAGAGGGAATGTGAAAGCTTTGGGTAAGTTGCTTTCGAAGTACTCATTCATAGAAGCGAGTTTTCACAAGAAATAAATAACTTTTTTTATCTATCTATATTATTTTTATAAAGCACAAAAAGAATTTTTCAATTCGAACCAGTAGTTCCTGAGATTAGCGCGTTCAACCGAAAAACAAACAAACAAACTTTTCAGCTTAATAATGGTAGTATATTAGATTATATTAATTACGAAGTTCGAATCCGTAGCAATTTGAGTCATACCATGGCAGTGTATCCGAAACTCTGATAGTTTTCCCAAGAATAAGCATTGACAAACAGACGAAAATATTATATATTTCAGGTATTTGCGTATTCCTAGCGATGTTGCTTCAACTGTCGGGTATCGACGTTCTGCTGTTCTATATGGAGGAGCTGCTAGTGAAGGTCGGCACGCGTATATCTGCGGCAGACGGCACCATTATTATGGGAGTTGTTCAAGTTAGTACTTGTATTATAATATTGTATGTATGTATGTATGTATGTATGTATGTATGTATGTGTGTGTGTGTGTGTGTGTGTGTGTGTGTGTGTGTGTGTGTGTGTGTGTGTGTGTGTGTGTGTGTGTGTGTGTGTGTGTGTGTGTATGTATGTATGTATGTATGTATATATGTATGTATGTATGTATTGTATTGTATGTATGTATTGTACTCAGCCCTTTTTAACGTTCCACCGCTAGGCACTGGCTTCAATCCGGGGATAAGGTCATAGTCCAGCCATATACGGGATGGCGGACTTTAAAGTCTTTCGAAAACTTGCTAGGTTCTTTAAGACAAGTAGATTTCATCAAGATGTTTTCCTCCATTGTAAGACAAGTATGGTAATTGGTAATCATGTTGAAAAATAATTCGCGCGTGAAAATATTAGAGAATATTAATTTTTAAGGGTGCTGTAGCTTAAATTCTCCCATTTTTTTTGGAACCGAGAAGTCTTAATTATCACACAATAGCGTCTCACCCTCGCTTCGTTCGGGTTCGTCCCTAGATTCATATGAATCGCTAAATTATAGTTTCAAGGAAAAAGAAATATTATAATATATTATACTTATTGTTTTATTTTTAGCTTCCTACAGTTGAAAGCAGAAACGCAAAGTTTGACGGAACGCGTATATTGCTTACTATAAAAAATAAACAAAAAAAAATTTTAACAACATATGGAATTCATCAAGCCTAATTTTATGAGTCCAAATTCCAAGGCCTTACTTACTTAGTTATTAAAGAGTTACATTAATTATAGTGATTAATTCTTCATGTCATCACTTATCATGAAGTCAACTCGTTAGATTTGAGATTTGTTTGTTTGTTTGTTTGCATTGAATAGGCTCCGAAAATACAGAACCGATTTGAAAAATTCTTTCACTGTTGGGAAGCTACACTATCTCCGGGTGACATAGGCTATATTATTTTCAAAAAAATTAGGGATCCTTACTAAAACTCCAATCATTTAACCCAAGGTAGCTAAATCTGGGGATGAACCCGAGCGAAGCGAGAGTGAGTTGCTAGTATCTATTACAACAATAATTAGTTCAAATTGGTTTCCACAATATGATTAGATATTTAGTTAGTAACTAAGTCTGTTAGATAGTTCATTAAAGTTAGTAGGTATATTTTTTGTTTCGTTTAACAAGATTTGATTAATTTGACGACACGTTTGGCTCTGTTTGTAGTGACCATATTTTCTGCGCCAGCGGTCGCGGGTTCGAGTCCCGCTGGGGGCATTCATTAGTTAAACTTGGATGTTTGTACTCCAGTCATGGGTGTTTATATTTATAATATGTACATATGTATTTAAACTTTTATTTGTACTATATCAACTATCTAATATCCGTAACACAAGGTTCCTTCGTAGCTTACCACGGAACTAGTTGGCGCTGTGTGTAATAATGTCCCAACATATTTATTTTAATTACACAGTTACTTTTATAAACTCTCCCGTGACCATGATTGCTGTAAAGCATTCGAAACGTCGGGAACCAAAAATCATAATAAATCCGCGACAAAATGCGAAAAGATAGTTTCATTTATAATCTCCAGTATTCGCGTAAACCTAAGAAAGTATTACCGTTATTTTTAGTTACGATTGTGATAATATAACATTTATTTCAGGTAGTAACAAGTTTCATCACCCCGCTGGTGGTGGACAGACTCGGGCGGAAGCTGCTCATGTGGACCACGTCGTTGGGACTCACGATATTCTTGGTATTTTAAGTTATTTTATCATAACTCATTAGATTTTACATTTTATTGTATTAAGTAATGGAAGCTCTAAAGCATTTTTATTGTAATTTGGTTAGAAGTCACTCCTATGAGTGAGGTAACTATTTCTGTTAAAACGGATTGAAAAATTCTTTTTGTGTTGGATAGTCCGTTTATCGAGGAAGGCTATATTACATCACGCTACGACCAATAGAAGCAGAACATCAATGAAAATATTGCGAAAACTGGAAGGGCGGGTGTTAGTTCTGCGAGGGACCATATAGACTCAGAAAGAATTTGGTTTCCGGTCTTTAGAACGCGTGCGAAGCCGCGGGAAATGCTAGTAAATAGTAATAAATATTACTGTCACATTCACAGAAGAATGAACTTACGTCTTAGATCGAAACCTTGAATAATTTTAAATAAAACCATATTTTCCAGGGAATAATAGGTGTTTACGCGTTACTCGACTCTCACTTCAAATACGACGTGACGTCGTGGGCCTTCCTGCCGCTGCTGTGTCTCATCATATACATGATACTGTTCACTTTAGGCGAGTTGTTTTCAAGTGTTTTTTAGAATTAATTTTTAACCGACTACAACGAAAGAGAAATATATTATTTGCCTATTCTGAACTGAACTATTCTTATCTATACTAATATTATAAAGCTGAAGAGTTTGTTTGTTTGGTTGAACGCGCTAATCTCAGGAAATACTACTTAAATTTGAAAAATTATTTTTGTGTTGGATAGTCCTTTTATCGAGGAAGGCTATAGGCTATACATCACGCTACGACCAATAGGAGCGGAACATCAATGAAAAATGTTGCAAAAACGGGAAGGGCACGCACGACTCAGAGATTAATTTGGTTTCCGGTCTTTAGAACGCGTGCGAAGTCGCGGAAAATGCTAGTGTGAAATATATAAAAACTAGCTATTTACCATTGGTTTTAGAGCATATAGTCTAAGTATATATTTGTAGTATGTACACTGTACAGTGTAGTTTTCATTCATATCCATCCAGCGGTTTCAGCCTAAAATAGTAACACACAGACACATTTTTGAATTTATATTATAATGGTATTCTAATTATTATAGATTAGCTTAAAAGGAGGTCCAAATCACTTATCAGCTATTGTAAATTTTTGAGATACCGAATAAAGATTTTTTTTATTTATAGGTGTGGGTCCCGTACCATGGATCTTAGTGGCAGAGATGTTCCCCGTCCGCACTAAGTGCCTCGCGAGCGGCATCGCTTCCTTCATGTGCTGGCTCGCCGGCTTTATATGGACGAGGTTTGTAAACTGACGAACTTTATTATTTCAAATGACAGTGAAGTTAAGTAATGTCTGAAAACCTAGCAAGTTTTTGATAGATATGTCTATACTGTTGCCACTCGTATTAAATGAACGCCCGTGGCTAACAGTGGTATGTTTAAAAGGACTGAAAACATACTCGTACCGATGTCACAATATAAAAATATAAGCAGCTATGGTCCATTGATTTCGACAGAAATGCTGAAAGATACTTATCAAAACTTGAAAAATATATCGATTTTCATGGAGTCGGTTTCCAAGTTAAAACACTGTAGTGTCATCTCGTGGCAAGTTGCAGTTATATATATATTTAATATTTATTATATCCTAAAATCATTTACCAACTTTCAAGTAGCAGTAAAGTACGGCAGTGGTAGCCCAGCGGTAACTCGCTCGCTTAAATAACCGATTCAAATCCGGGTCTCGCACCTCTGATATTTTCATGTGCGAATCATTTTCGAACATTACCACCTGTCTTACGATGTCTGTCGGTGAAGGAAAACATCGTGAGGAAACCTGCATGTCTTAGAAAAACCTAGCAAGTTTTTCGATAGACATGTGAAGTCCGCCAACTCGCACTAGTCCAGTGCGGTGGTCTATGGCCTAATCCCCCTCGTACTGAGGGAGGCCCGTGCCCAGCAAAGGGACGTTAATAAAGGGCTGATGATAATGATATAAAAGTAAGTATGACAAGTGACAAGCTATGTACAAAGAGATAAGCAAAGTACAGTTCGCGTCACGTAAAAAGAACGCTGGAAGAAAGTGGTGAGGGGTGTGTTTGCGCATCGGTACATTCGCATACGAAATTCCTAAGCCTATTCTTTTATTTTTAAACTAGCCTTTCGCTCACGATGTATATTGAGTATTGGTAGGTACATTGAAAAATATATTTGATAGAATGTCATTATATAGAATTCTATTAATTATTAAAATATGTTTGATTCATCTTAAAATATTTAATCTACTTGCAAAAAATTAAATGAATTCGTTTAATATATTTTTTAAATTATTAACAGCATTATTATCAGTCTCTCTTTTTATAAAACAATATACGTCAAAAATATTTTTTCACTATTTTTATATAAAATCATTTCGTAATTAATAACTTTTGTGTGCGCGATGGTATTTTAAACTGACAAACCAATAGCGAGCCGAAAAGCATGTGACGCGTGCCTCGACGTCCCGCGCCCCGCGTCTTACCACCAAATTGGCCGATAAATCGCCTCTGCGCAACTTGACAGCCAGCGTTCTTTTTACATGACGCGAATTATAACTCGACACATTTTGATGTTCTCTTTCAATGGACGACTATGACCTGAGTCGTAAAAGAAAATAAGGTATGTTATACTTTGAATAAACCTTTGCTCTTAAATATAAATATGTATAATATTTTAGGTTTTTCCGTGACGTAGCAGCATCGTATGGCATTTACACTGCTTTCTGGGTGTTAGCCATTTGCTGTGGACTCGGCTTTATATTCTCCATCAGTCCACTTCTGCCAGAAACGAAGGGGAAGACCTTCGATGAGATACAGGATATGCTGAATAATAAGTAAGTAAAAATATACGCATGTAATTAACTACTTGATCTATATCTAAAGATGTAAAATGAATGTAACGTCTATACGTATAACAAAAATTGAATTATGGCGAATCTGCACATTAATATTTTTTTTGGAAAATCTTATTGATGTATTCATTATAAGTATAGATACAGAGGCCGAATATGTGGATTATTGTCTGTTTGACCGTATCACGTGAAATGGTTATCTTCTAGATATGATGAAATGATGATATGTTATCCGGGTCTTCATATAGGGCACATTTTTTGAGAAATCTATGCTAATCGTTAAAAAGCACCTAGAGCACTAGTCCGAGTGGAATGAGGACAAGTTACTAGTTTAATATATTTGATACAAATTAGTGTTTTTAAAAGCTGTAAATTGCCTAAGAACTGACATTTCAATACTCAAAAAGTTATGAAAATATGACTATTTATTGAGACGTGCATATACAATAATAACTAGAATAGTCCAGATATTGTTTTTAAACTATAACGCCATCTATTAATATTTGGTTGAACTATTGTTTCAGGAGCAACGAACAAAAAGCAGCGGTTGTCTAACTACTGACTAATCAATATTATAAGTTTAATTATTTTATTTTTGTATTAAATTGAATGTACCTTATAATAATAAATATACATTGTTTTCCTAATTATTTGTTTTTTTACATTAAAAACCTACATAAAAGATAGCGCTGTCTGTATTTTAAAACAATATTGTAAATAAGGTCCACAATAACCTCCTTACTTTGCCAAATAAAACTCAATTTTAAATATAATAATAGACATTTAATATAATCTTAATCTACACATATAGATAATTTAAAATGATTTATCGTTGGAATTGTAGCGGACAGATTCTAAGTCCGAGGACATCTTTCCCTATTTCTGCGACCCCGCAGACGGGGCAGAGCTTGCCTTTATGTTCTGGCATGAAACTTGCCCCACATAAGGAGCACTTTTCTTCTGGCTTACCTCTGTATATGGGCTTATAGCTTATACCACAAATATTGAATGGGTTGTGTTCATCATATAGCAATTGATGTTCATCTGTGGGCGTTTTCTCGCAGGCTTGGAGTATTTTCCTTGCTTGTTGAGAAACTTCTGGTCTTGGACCAAGTTCTAGAAGTCGTCTGGCAAATGATGCAGCCGTTCTATAGTTCTTGAGCTTGAAGAACATGTTGAGAGCTGTTCTGAGGGTCAGGATCTGGTGGACTGGCTGTAACTTGCAGTGGGTGAAGTAGGCCGCCATTTCGCATGTACGTTTTTGCTCTTCGAGTGTGCCTTTTGGCATTGCTGTTGAAAAATAAATATATATTATTATTAGAGTATTATTAAGTTATATATATAGAGTATTATTATTAATTATTATATATTAGAGTAAACCTAAGAAAGTACGAATAAGAGGAGGCCTTTGCCAACAGGCACTCCGAAATAAGAGACACAACTTAGTTTGCATTTATTAGAAATTGTAATCATGGTTTTATTACTGTAAATTCTCGGAGAAATAAAGGCTATTTTTATTTTTATTTTATTTTTTATTTTTATTAAGAAATTACAAAGTAATTAAGAAAACCCCCTACCTTTCCTGGCAGTCTCCATCTGCAGCCCCACCAGGTACTCCCTGCAGATGGTCAGCAACTGCTGAGCTTCAGCCAACTCCTGCTTCGCGTCCACGTGGAGTAAGGGCACTGAGCGAGCCACGGACTGTAGACGCTCTATAGCTTCAGTGAACTTGCCACTCGTGGTTAGCTGGTAGCATTGCTGCAGGCTGGTTACTAGGTCGTTTAATTTCATTGCTGTGTGGGAAATATTTGGAATATTAATATTGGACTTAGCGGAAACGCACAATCTTACTATAGATTTATACCTATTTATAACCTTTAGATCATATAGAAATAAAAAAGAAACTACTAATTCTCGCGGCTCTACCCGCGTTCTATCACTATTAAAATAGAAGGATGAAAATTTAGGGTAATGTCATTTATATAGTGCCAATTTTTTGATACCCAATCAATAAAATCAATGAAATAAATAAAAACCACCTATTCTCACACAGGCTGCCAAATATGCACAAAAGATCTAACTAAAGCTAACTCTTCTCCGTCTCTGAGTGCCTAGTACTATTGACTTATTTTTTCGTTTCATCGAGTTTGAAATCACAACGATTCTAAGGAGGTTTCACTTCAAAATAAATTAAAAAAACAGTCACTAACTGATTACAGGCAGCAGGTCGCGTCCGCTCGCCTCCTTCCAGTTGCGCTTTAATGCCAAACTAATCGGATCTTCTACTATTAGTACATCTATATACGACTATATCGCTATAAACCATAACCCCAAAAAAAAGAAATAAAAATAATAAAAAAATGACATTTTTTTTTATCCATTCTGAATAAGTGCTTGACTACATTCCACCTGATGGTAAGTGGTAACACAGTCATAGATGGTAAGTCGCACTAATTCAGTAGTCACCTATTCACTCTTGCCTTGAAGACACCCATATTGTAATCGGGCGGAAACACTGATGCAGGCAGGTTGTTCCAATCCTTAGCCGTACGTATAATAAATGACGAAGCGAAAAAATTAAAAAAAACCAGCCACTAACTGATGACAGGCAGCAGGTCGCGGCTACTCGCCTCCTTCCAGTTACGCTTTAATGCCAAACTAATCGAGTATTTTCGGATCTTCTACTGTTAGTACATCTATATACAACTATATCGCTATAAACCATAACCCATAATAAAAATAAAAATAAAATAAAAAAAAATTAAAAAAAAATATAAAAAAAAATTAAATAAAATTAAAAAAAATTAAAAAATAAACCAGTCACTAACTGATAACAGGCAGCAGATCGCGTCCACTCGCCTCCTTCCAGTTCCGGTGTAAGTACGCGGGCAGCGGTAGCGCTAGCGGTAGCGCACCAAACGCTAGCCTCGCGCGCGCGAACATACGCGCAAACGTGTCTTCGTACGGCGCGAACTCCACTATGCCCACTTGCTCGTTCAACATCCTGTAAACGAACTTGTATATAATATATAGAAATTGTATATAATATAGAAAGATAACCTCGTATTGTCCAGAGATCCAAACTTTACAGGAATCGGAAAAAATGGTTCATTTTGTGAATGTTTTTCAAACAAGAGGTCTTCGTTTTACTTCAAATATGGCACTAGTAGTCATGTATTGGGTTTACGGTTCGCCGTAATATAAAATACGTAATTTTCATTTAATTTTTACAAACAAAAATTATGCATTTTTGACATACGAGGTATTCATTCTACAGCGACGATATTATTTATTTATTTACTACTGCTGACTTAACCATGCTGCGCTTGTCCCGCAGTAAAAAGTATCTAATATGTTAACCCAGATAATCTAATCAATCCCCCAAGCACCATCCTTCCGTCTGAATGGGGCTACCGAAGAAGACGTTTTTCGTCAGAAGGGTTCAGAAGGGTTCGTCAGAGACGTCAGAAGGGTTGCTCCACAGTCCACTCTGCTCTCAGGGAAGTACCAAGATAAACCCACATGACACACCGTTGGCCACCTCCTTGTGCATTTTTTAGCTTCATGTCCAATGTCATTTATAAGCTAATCATGATTATGGGAATTCACTGTCACTCGACACACGGCTAACGCTAGTTCGAGAGACAGGGATTACAAGTAATAGATTGTAACAACATTTTTTTGAATAAAGAAATTATTATTATTATGCCCGGCTGGATTGCTGGACGCTACTCCCCCATCGCGACAAGGTGAACACATGTTATGGGGACCAGTCATCCCCCTATCCTTGTAATGCCTGTGACTCGCTTACGCCGAGTCAGCAACTTTTTTTATGGACAATGTATACGCCTATACAACAGGATCCCAGAAAACGTTCAAAAAGCTTCTATTGCCAAATTAAAAAATATTGTGAAGGAACGCTTGTGTACTAAAGGCTATTATTCGATTAACGATTTTTTAGAAGACAGTACGCCTTGGAAACGCTATGATCGCCGCCAGGCTATTTCAACATATACAATTATTGTTAATTTATAATTTAATTTAAAAAAAAGAGTGAGATTAAGATAAAAAAAAGTGCGTGTATACAAAATACACATGTCAGAAGTGAAACTTGAATTTAAAATAAGGCTAACTCTTCCCCGTCTCTGAGTGCCTGGTACTATGGACTTATTTTTTCGTTTCGTCGAGATTGAAATCACATCGATTCTAAAGAAGTTTCACTTCAAAAAAATATTAGTCCCGCTGAGTTTCTTTCGCCAGTTCTTCTCAGGTCAGAGGTTTCTTGTTTACGAACTGGTTCAGTAAGAAATTGTAACAATTTTTATGCTGAATAAAATATTTTGATTTGATGGATAACCAACCTCATAGCCATCTCGAACTGTCCGGTGGCTACATAGTCGTGAGCGGTACGCAGCTTGGCGGCGAGCGCCACACTCACGCCGCGAGTGGGCGCCACGAAGTAGCCGGACTCCTCTGCACCGTCTATGTCCGCTGTAATTTAAAAAAAAATTAAAAGTGCGTGTGTACAAATTACACATGTCAGAAGTAAAACTTGAATTTAAATTAAGGCTAAGTCTTCCCCGTCTCTGAGTGCCTGGTACTGCCTATGGACTTATTTTTTCGTTTCATTGAGTTTGAAATCACGATTCTAAAGAAGTTTCACTTCAAAAAATTGTGCGTGTGTACAAAGTACACATGCCAGAAGTAAAACTTCTTTGGCAAACTAATTTTTAAATCTCGTTTATATTTATACTAAATAACCCCGTCTAAGCTCGTTGAGAGAGGGAGATGGCGCGAAGGTCACACCCACGAGTTAGACAGAGTTAGAAATGTCACTGACTCGCGGTGGGCGAGATCTAACTAAGGCTAACTCTTCCCCGTCTCTGAGCGCCTGGTACTATGGACTTATTTTTTCGTTTCATCGGTTTTGAAATCACAACGATTCTAAAGAAGTTTCAATTCAAAAATGTAATGCTGTTACATAAAAAATATGTGTATAATATAATAATTCCGACCCGACAGACGTCCTGTACATATAAAAAATTCTTATTAAATCCAAAAATTTCGAACTTTTTTGAATAAATTGTAACAATTTGGATCGTTTTGATAAAAATATTTAAAAAAAGTTATAACAATACTTGACGTCATCACGTTTTATAACATATAAAACTTGATGAGGTCAAGTATCGTTATAACGTATATAATAAGAATATACATATTATATAGATTGTTTCCTTAAACTGACATCTATTTGTAATTAATATTTTATATAAAACAATAAATAGAGCACTAAGTATATCATCACTCACCAGGCACAGGCGCAAGTTCTTCAGGAAGCTCCAAGTCTTCATCTCCCACATCCCAGCCACCGTCATCACACGCATCTTCCACAGCTCCAGCATCGCCCTCTTCCTAAAATAAATAAAAACCACAAATTAAAATTTAAGATCTCAACTTTTTAGAAATAAATACATTTCACAAAAAGTTAAAAAAAAATACTTAAATAAAAAACTTTTTAGAACATTATTATCTACAGAGAAACCTTCATCAATGCTCAAGTCAAATCTTGTAGTATGCAACTCCTCATCACCCATCTTAATATCAGACTCCTTCTTTTTTATAGTTATTCAAGTAAAAGAAGACCCATAAAAAAATGTTGTTCCATTACAGCATATTTTCACCATTTCATCATCCACTGTATATTTATCACTAATAAACTTTGTGAAAAAACTATAGCAATTAAAGGTCTGCTCATCATCCAATATATCATCATCATTAAAGCAACTTGTCAAGGAACTATAGCAACCGAAGTTCTTCCCTCACCTTAGGTTCTTGCAGCACATCTTCATCATCTCCCCAAGCGCCTCCAGCCTCGAGCGGCTCGTCTCCCACCGCACTCGCGGTGGCCGCCCCCACCCCGGTGTCGGCGGCCGCACGGGCAGAACCGGCTACTTCGAAGAAACTCCTGGGAAATTAAAAATATATAACTATCATTTCCCGCAGCTTCGCACGCTTTCTAAAGACCGGAAGACAATTTTTTTCTGAGTCGCGCGGTATGGTACCTCGCAGATATAACGCCCGCCCTTCCGTTTTTTCAATTTTTCATGTTTCTCCGCTATTAGTTTTAACGTGATGTAATATAACCTATAGCCTTCCTCGATAAACACACTATCCAACACAAAAAGAATTTTACAATTCGAATCAGTGGCTTTTTGAGATTCAACCAAACAAACAAACAAATAAACAAACTCTTCAGCTTTATAATATTAGTATATTACAAGTGGCTTGCTACAGTAGGCTTCAGAAAGAATTATAATCTGTACATTTAATATTAGAAACTTACTTAGATACAGCCAGCAATGGCCAGTTCGGCTGAGCCTTTAGTACGGGCATGGGTGGACATAACATCACTGCATTCGGATTAGCTTTGGGTATGGGTAAGTTCGCTGCTTCTAATGCAGCCTTTAATTGTTCGGCTTCTTCTACTTGCTTGTGGTTTATCGCTGTTAGATATGCTAGAGATAGCTGTAAACAAAGTTGTTCCGCTTTGTAGCATAATAAATTTTAACGTTTCATATAATTCGCGTCATGTAAAAAGAACGCTGGCTGTCAAGTTGCGCAGAGGCGATTTATCGGCCAATTTGGTGGTAAGACGCGGGGCGCGGGACGGCGAGGCACGTGCCACATGCTTTCTGACTCGCTATTGGTTTGTCAGTTCAAAATATCATCGCGCACACAAAAGTTATTAATGACGAAATGGTTTTATATAAAAAAATTGAGAAAATATATTTATGACGTATATTGTTTTATAAAGAAAGAGTCTGATTATAATGCAGTTAAAATATATATTAACCGAATCAATTTATTTTTTTGTAATTAGATTAAACATTCTTCATTGAATCTAACATATTTTATGAATTAATAGAATTCTATTTAATAACGTTCTATCTAATATATTTTTCAATGTACCTAACAATGACCAATATATGTCGCGAGCGAAAGGCTAGTTCAAAAATAAAAGAATTGACTTAGTAATTTCGTGTGCGAATATACCCATGCGCAAACACACCCCCCACCACTTTCCTCCAGCGTTCTTTTTACGTGACACGAACTGTACTTATGTATGTAAGGCAATATTATTTATTTTTAAACAAATAAATAAATAAATAAAAAAAGTGCGTGTGTACAAAGTACACAAGTCAGAAGTAAAACTTGAATTTAAATTAAGGCTAACTCTTCCCCGTCTCTGAGCGCCTGGTACTATGGACTTATTTTTTCGTTTCATCGAGTTTCAAATCACAACGATTCTAAAGAAGTTTCACTTCAAAAATAAATACGGGATTTGAGCGCGTATATTTTGGTGGCTAAATACCTTAGTCCCAACTCTTCGATTGGGTTGCATCAGGCGTGGTCACAGACAAACTCGGTCTGTACAAGCGTTCCAGTCCCGTATTGTCATATACATAACGATAATAAAGCAAATTTTAACCAAAAAAGTTGGCATAGTTGATGTGCTGTTCAGGATAGGAGAAAACAGTGAATCATCACCATCTTTCCAAATCCGGACTAAGAATTTATTGATAGAACGTTTCATTGACACTACCTATACTTTAACTCCATTACCAAAACTTTACCCAACCCAAAACTCAAACTCAGAACAGAAGCTAAATATAAATAACTAATAAGTTAGCATCACTCATCAATATACCAATGTTAATTGAAAAAGAGAGAGAGAAAAAAATATTAGTCCCGCTGAGTTTCTTTCGCCAGTTCTTCTCAGGTCAGAGGTTTATTCTTTCCGAATTGGTAGTATACTCGTGACGTTCAGTAAGAAATTGTAACAATTTTTATGCTGAATAAAATATTTAGATTTAGATTTTTTAATTTTAAGAAAACTTCCAAAAAAATGCCAATCTCTAAATAAATAAATTATCTTCACATATAAATATGTTGGAACATTTATTACACACAGCGCTATTTAGTTCTGTGTAAAGCTAGGCTTGTGTTACGGATACCAGATAGTTGATTACTACACATATAAATTTTAAATACATACATAATATAAATATTAACAGCCATGACTGGAGAACAAACATTCATGCTCAACAAATGAATGTCCCCAGCGGGACTCGAACCCGCGACCGCTGGCGCAGAAAGTAGGGTCACTGCCAACTGAGCCAAAGTTGAGAAAATTTCCAAAAAATGCCAATCTCTGGTAAATCATCACCACATATCTCATCTAAGCTTACCTGTCCAGCATTCTTCAACAGCTTGATCCTCTCACTGACATCGCCCAGCAGCAACGCCCCATGGAACTGTGAGGACACGTCCTTCCTGATCTCCGCTATCTTCATCATCTTCCGCAGCTTGTCCAGGTTGCCGGTGATGAGGTACAGGAACGAGAGCTTGTCGAAGTTCTTTGTGCGTTGGTAACACATCTCCACTATCTGTTACAATGTTTATATTAGTAAGTTACTTTTTGGAATTTATTTTTATTTTATATTTAAATATATAGTTTTTTATTTCAATCATGTTTATGATACTATTTGTAACCTATTTTATTTTATAACTAGCAACTCAATCTTGCATCTCTTAGACCTCCTTTGTCCCTTACGAGTCAGTAAAGGTTTCTCAAAAATGAGATATTATTTCGCAGTAAGAAATATCATGTGCTCTGGATAATCATTTGTACTTTCATCGAAATCCATCCAGTACATACAGTCAGACAAAAATTCTACAAATTCTAAAAACTATAGATTAAGCCCCTAGATGGATTATAATGAGCATTTCAAAAGAAATCATGTACAGTTTCCACTCATATTTTTATTACATTTATAGAAAAAAATCTAAATGAAATTTCACAAGAAATTAAACCGCTACCTAACCACCTCTCTGTGTCTATTGGCATTGCAACCAATAGACACAGAGGGTTGCTTGGTTGTTTGGAATGCTAATGAGTCTTCCCATTATAACAATTTGAACACATATCATGACTAGTACTGTACTGACTGTAGTAGTAGTACTAGTAGTAATCAGGAGTAGGATGGTCTCAGTCAAACTCTCAAAGATCTTCAGCCTACCTGATGATTGCCAGTATTAAGAGCAGCTTGAGCCAACTGGTCCCAGGCCTCCGGCTCATCCAGACTCTTGGCTGCTTCGAGAGCCACCTCAATGTTGCCACACTGTAGAGCTAGGGAGAGGCGAGTGCGCGCATCTTTGACGAAGTGGAGTGCTACTTCAGGGTAACCTGGTATATAGAGATAGATATTATTTAGATATGAGTTAGTTAAAACATTTTGTTGTAATTATTTTAGGAAATCAATAGAAGATACAAAGTAAAAATTCAACAGTGTATTATTATAATAAAAAGCTAATTAAACTTAATTTAAACCAGTCCATACATAACAAGACAATACAAACATTAAAATGATTAAAAACATACCTTTTTCTTGCAAATAGCCAATAATACTCTGCCCCACGAGCTTAGCTGTGCGTACCATGTGTAGAACCTGGTCGTACTGACGGGTTACTAGCGCCAACTTGAATCTGCCAACAAATTGTATATCATAAAGAACTACATAATACCTTTACAATAATATGTTAATTAGTTTTCTCAGAAATTAGATATTTTCCCGCAATAAAAGTATTCATATTCCAAACCGGTCCGGGAGGCCCACTCTCCTTACATCCCCCTTTCCCTCCCTCCTCCCTTTTCTCTTCATCCTCCGTCTTCGTTTCCCCTCCCTCTTACCTCCCTTCTCCCTCCCTCCCTTTCCTGAAAGGCCGGCAAGCCTGGCTTGCAGATGTCCATGGACGGAGGTGATCACTTCCCATCAGGTGAGCCTCCTACCCGTTTGCCCCCTTTTTACCATAAAAAAACTTCATCAAAATCTGTCTGGTGCTTTTCGCGTGATGTAAGCAGACAGACGGACTGATCGATAAAAATTCTAAAACTAGATTCGGCCTCAATATAGATAATGATGACTATTTTAATAAGACTTAGCAAAAAAATATATACCTATTCAACTAGACAATTACTTTATTATAAGTATTGATAAACTTTTTTTTATTTTCATTGAAAATAATTATTTAAAATTCATCTTCTTGGAATTGGAAGTCTATTAAAGTTATTCAGACTACCGGGTACTGAATTAGTTATAATATGTTTGTTAGGTATACAAGTAACGCAATGTCTTTGCTTCTATTAACACAAGATGGCGCCACTGGCGACTAAGGCCGATCGCAAAATCGATATCCCAACATCGATTACCAAAACAAAATCGATAACTTGACATCGACGAGTCAAACAAAATTGATAACTTGACATCGACGAGTCCAACAAAATCGATACTCCCAAATCGATTATCCTACAACTCACCTGTACTCGGTGGGATCGATGTTGAGGACCTTAGGGCGTGCCTCGCGGTCGAGGCACACTACTCGCGCGCCGGTCTCGCCTGCGATCACCTTCACCGCGTATACTGGCACGTCCAGAGTACGGATTATGCCGTAGTCACTGTAAAATACAATGTACAATGTAGTTACAATTGACTAGGTGAAGTTCTGTACTCCTTGCTAGGTTATAAAATAATCTGTATTAAGGAGTAACAGTCCCGTTCCCCTTTGGATATTTAACAAAATTTAGGTACAATATATTTTTATATGAAAATATAAATACAAATAAAAATACAAATATTATAAATAAAAATAAACTAGTGACACATACTCACCCCACTCGGATTCATACTTAGATACGTTTTAACTTCTAATACAAATTTCACAGACCTTAGATATTTCCTGCAGTAAAAAGTATCCCATATATCCAGGTCAACAACCCGGATAAGCAGCTATCATCATATTAAATTTCATCAAATTCTGTCCAGTAGTTTTCTCGTGATGCGGCCACAGACAGCCAGACAAAAATTTAAAACCCGTAGATTCGGCCTCCGTATAGTAATGATTATTTCAATAAGATTTTTCAAAAAATAATATATACGACTAAATTAAAAGAAAAGCTTATATTTATATAAGGATAGAGTAAAACCAGCCATGACGTGAACTTACCCATCTTTACAGCAATATTTGATATGATTGGCAGTTGTGTAAATAAAGACAGGCTGCGGTGTAGAATCATCGAATGCTCCGGACTTGACTCGAGCCCCCTCAGTAATAGAACACAGCTGTTCTAGCTTCTTAGTGCAGATGGTGACCGTGTGCTTGCCTAGAAGCGCCACGAGTGACATATCCGAATTCCATATGGCGTAGCGGCATTTTGATACTTTCACCTGAGACAATTTCAAAAAAATTTGTCTGACCAAATAATGACTGACCTTTGCTTTGCTCATTTTTTTTTAATTTTATTCTTTATACTGCTAGTAGCATCATCATCATCATCTCAGCCCTGTATAACGTCCCACTGCTGGGCACCGGCCTCCCTCAATACGAGGGGAATCAGGCCATTGTCCACCGCGCTGGCCTAGTGCGTGTGGGCGGACTTCACATGTCTTTCGAAAACTTGCTACGTTTTCTCAGACATGCAGGTTTCCTCACAATGTTTTCCTTCACCGTAACACGTGATAATCATGATAGAAATGATTCGTACATGAAAATATCAGAGGTGCGAGATCCGGATTTGATCCCGCTTCACTCGGTTATCGAAGCGAGTGCGTTGCCGGTGGGCTACCATTGTCTATATAGTAGGAGAGCTGAATAGCATGCTAATAGCATCAGCCTAAATTAATGCCCGGAAGTCCCGTCAAAATTGGCTCATTCGTTTCGGAGATTGACCGGACCAAAGAGACGGACAATTTAAAAAAAAAATAAAAAAAAGTGCGTGTGTACAAAGTACACATGTCAGAAGTAAAACTTGAATTTAAATTAAGGCTAACTCTTCCCCGTCTCTGAGAGCCTGGTATTATGGACTTATTTTTTCGTTTCATAGAGTTTGAAATCACAACAATTCTAAAGAAGTTTCACTTCAAAAAAAAAATAACTCACGCTAGCCACAGTCCTCTTCTGCTGCACATCAAGAAGCTGTACACAGTCAGGCTCACGGAGGAGCAGCATGCCGGTGCCCGCGTACATGATCTCCTCACATGTTGGTGTCGCTATCTTCTTTGACACTTCATTCTTCAGGTTCTTTATTATTAGCTGTGATAATACAGTAATTGATTAGTGGATGGATGTTGTTAGAATAAATAAAAGAAATAATACAAACATAGTGTAATTATATTATGCATTCGTAAGCAAGTAACTTTGCGTAGAATATCATGGCCTCCGATTTTAATGTTTTCTTTAATTTTAACATCTTGGTCAGTGGCTGTCTATTGAGCTATCAGACATCATGTTGAAAGATATTGATATATGATGATCTCATATGCCAGTATGTATTTAGTTTCATTTAATGAGCCACAGCTGCTGAACATAGACCTATATTGAATTCGAAAAGAATAGACCATAGTACACTACGTGAGCCAAGAGCGAGCGGACTGAACATGTCCTCCAAAAATTTTCAAGATAAAATCAAATTTAAAAAAAAACAATGGAACAAATGGATTGGTACATGAAAATATTAATATCAAAGATAACCCAATAAAAAAACCAGGTTACTCTAGTTGCCACGGTTACCTGGTTGTTATGAGCCAAACGTGTCGTCAGATAATATGTAGTAATGATGAGAGTCTGGAACTAAAGGTGGTTGCCTTGGTTGCCACGGTTACCTGGTTGTTATGAGCCAAACGTGTCGTCAGATAATATGTAGTAATGATGAGACTCTGAAATTAAAGCTGGTTGCTGCGGTTTTTTATATAGGACAAAGGGGGTAAACGGGCAGGAAAGTGATTTCCACCTAATGGAAAGTGATCACCACCGCCCATAGACATCTGCAACACCGCAGGGCTGGCAAATGCGTTGCCGGCCTTTCAAGAAAGAATACGCTCTCTTCTTAAAGGTTGCCAGGTTGTAGCGGTTTGGAAAGACCGCTGGCGACAGCTGGTTGCACAGTGGTTGCCGTTGCCATAGTTACCTGGTTGTTATTCTCCAGCACGGAGAAGGGCTCCGCCACGTGCCCGCGCTGCGGCTCGGCCGGCGGCGCGGCGTCCTCGCGCGGCGCCGCGTAATAGTAATGAGAGTCTGTCTGGATCTAAAGGTGGATGCCTCGGTTGCCATGGTTACCTGGTTATTCTTCTCCAGCACGGCGAACCGGTTGCGCGCGACCCAGACCGCGGTGGTAGCGTGCCCGCGCTGCGGCTCGGCGGGCGGCGCGGCGTCCTCGCGCGGCGCCGCGTACAGCTCGTATGTGCTTGTGTCGCCCGACCGCCATGTTACCAGCACGCACCACTCCGCGTGGTTCAGCGACATACTGCACATACGTATATGTAAAGAATTTTTATAAAGAAATGCACTAATTAATTTTCCTGACCTTTCAAAATTTAAATTTTGAACTGAAACTTTATATATATATATATACACAGTGAAACCTGGTTAAGTGAGACATCAAGGAACCTGCTATGTCGTTTAACTTATAGAGGTATTCCACTTACCTAGTGTCTCAGATATCCAGGTATAAATAAATATCTGTCTCATTTACAGAGGGTTCCTTTGATAGAGGTTATTGACAGGTTATTTCAGTTATAAAAGTGCGATTAAACAAAACAATGTTTTCTCAGTTACAGAGGTTTATGCATATAAAATTTACTCCCTGTCTCAGTTATAGAGGTAAATATGATGATAAATCGAAAGAACAAATCCCAGATATAGAGGCTTTAAGCTTGTCCCACTAACGAGGTATTTCAGTGCCAAAGTGTTGGGACCTTAGCATGAGTTTCAGTTATGGGTGTTTCTCACTTATCCAGGTCCCACTTAACCAAGTTTCACTGTACTAGCAAACCAGGCCCACTTCGCTGGGCGTAAGTTAAAATAAATAGATGCGTAAGTTAAAATAACTTAAATGCCAAAACGCCATCTATTAGGATTTTATAGAACTAACCGATAAATACACACGAAAGTCGTATAATAAACATTTAATTTGAAATAAAATATTGCGACTATAAATTAATATGTAAGCTATCCTATCTTTCAAGTTGGATCAAACTGCACACATTGTGCAAATTTGATTAAAATCGGTTAAGTAGTTTAGGAGTCTATCGCGAACAAATAACGTGACACGTGATTTATATACATTAGATGTTAGGGTGGCGCAAAAAAACTACTATTTTTTTTGAGTCTCGTGTGAAAAAATGATTGTTTTTGATGTTTACAGAGCCCTCTCCAAAGGACAGCTCAAAAAAAACTTCAAGAGGTTGCTCCGAATTTTTGAAAATGTCAAATGCATTTCGACTCTATGCATTTATGATTTGTGATTTATGATTTAATGCATTTCGACTCGACTTATCAGTAGGTAGTAAGATATTCGCGTAAATCAAAGCAAGTATTGTTTACCTGTAAGGTAGCTGTCTTCCACCTCCCTTGATTTGCATGACTGGGGAATCCCTGTTAGTCGACATATCTAGTTTGCGCAGTTGCCTAAAATAAAAGAAAGCATTTGAACTGTTACGAGAACTTTAAGATTAATGCTATTATCCAAGTCAAATCACTACAAAATGTAAATAATTATATTTCAGCCATTCCGGTTAAAACCAAATATAGTGTAAATATGTTAAAAAAAATAATAACCAAAAAGGTTTCATTACAGAAGACACTTAACTAACTAAAAACTAAAATCATTTTATTAATCCCCACCTGTCTTTAATATAAAACAGCATGTTATTGTGTAGAGCATATGCTGGTCTTTCTCTTTGTAGTTTGAATAAAATCATCCCAGCATCGTGTCCCGCCGCAAAAAGATTTAGAGTGGGGTGTGATGACAGTACCCAGTATCTGTGAACAAAATTTATGAATTTTATAGTTGAATCTAATCTAATCGATTCGAAACTTACAATCCTGATTCTATGACTTTGACCGATTAGCCGAATAGTTCATTGTATAGAAGCCGAATAGTTCGCATAGTTCAATCTAATCTAATCAATTCGAAAATCCTGGACTATGACTTAAACCGACTTGCTGAATTAGTTTAATGTAAAGAAGCCGAATCCAAAGCAAAGGCCGCCACGATCACAATTATTGATGTTAAAAAAATATTTTTTTTGTTTTGTTTTTAACTATGATATAATAATTTAAGATTGTTAATTTTGTTTGATAAATTTCACAGATAGTAGAATTTAAATATGAAATTTGGAAAATTTTCTTATGGTTGTAGGAAATGAAAATATTCTCAAAAAACAATTAATTTGAACCACAAACAGGAAAAAATCACATAATAATCGCAATCGCAATTCGCTTAACGCATAATATGAATAATATTACATTCAATTTAAAATTTTTATTGTACTGCATTTGAACAGTAAAAAATAGACTTTATTTGACAAAATACTAAAGACTAGCAATACGCACGGCTTTGCTCGCGTTCATTTTTTTAATCGCTACTAAACTTCATTCGCTCACTCGCTGAGCTGAAAATTCTCCAAAATTACTCCAGCTTTAATATACTCCTGAGCCGCATGGCTACCTACTTCATATATTATGTGCGGCGTGCACTCCTCCTCCTCTCCTGTTATTGTAGTTTTAGTAGGGATCCTTATTTTTTTCTTGCTATCAAAATAGCCCATATCAATCAGTGATAATGTAGCTCAAATGGTGAAAGAATTTTTAAAATCGGTCCAGTACTTTTTGAGCCAATTCGTTACAAACAGCTTCTATTAATAATTTTCGCAATTTGATTATTAACAATTAACCGAACCCTAGCAAAATAAATACCTCTCATGCTCCCTTCTAAAAGTATGTAAGCAAGTCCGCTTAGTCATATCCCATACACGGATGGACTTATCCTCACTGTTGGACAGTATTAGTTCGTGTCGCGCGTGGAAGAGGGCGCACGAAACGTTGTTGTAGTGACCCCGACATGTGTCCACTTCCCATGCCTGAAGAGAATAATAACTAAATATATAAAAGCGTAAAGTAACTAACTAAGTCAATCCTCACTCACTCACTCACACTAAAGAAATTAGGCAGGGGTTTATCGTTTATAAAAATCCCCTAAAAACGGACTTTGCTACAGGGTCCAATTAAGGTCTAACGACTCTCGCAAGTTTGTATGAATGTCCTTCATATTTTGTACTACAAAAGTACAAACTTTTTGGCAGGGAGCACCCAAGGACGAAGCCAAGCGACGCGAGGATAAGTGGCTAGTATTGTGTATAAGCCATACAAATAAATGAATGAGATTTTAAATAGTCTCTTTGAACAGAACTGAGAGTAAATTAAGCTTAGTGCTAGTAGTAACATGCTTTTATTTTAGAAATTTTATTTATTCTAACTAGCGAAACCCGCGGCTTCGCTCACGGGTTTCAATCAAGGGATGAACCCGATCTAAGAGAGGGTGAGTCCCTAGGGTATATAAAGATAAATAAATAAAATAATAATAAATTTATTTAGGGTATATAAAGATACTAGTATCTTAATAAATCCTTAATAAAATATCTAATAAAGAAATCTATTATATTATTATTAACGAAATAAATCTTTGTCACTTTTGAACTTTATGTTCATAGTCTATGACTCAACATTTCTAATAACATTCTTTATCTGAACTCAGATTAATTATAAAAATTTAAAATATTTATTAACTTTAAAAATTACGAAATAAACAATGAATACAAAAAATGTAGAACTAGAAATCCATTTCGCTGTTGCTACATGAACACACTACAAAAACAACTTGGAATATCTAACCTCTTTAAACAAACTTTGTATGACATTAAAAAAAACAATTTAGTTGACATTCTTATCCTTATAAAGAAAAGAACTGGATAACTCCTTGTTAAAGTACTAACTAAATAATTACCTTAGCATCATTCATTCTCCACAGTTTCACTTGACGGTCGTCAGCAGCGGAAACAATAAGGGGTAGACTTGGGTGGAACGAAGCCCAATTGACACCTCTATCATGGCCTTCTAATACATGCTTTACTGCAGCATCAGCCTGGAAAACAACCAAGCACTAAGATATTTTTGTTACACATCACATTTGAGAATAAACTTTCTAAATACTATTCTTCTCTACTACTACTTCTCCTTATTTTAAAAGGTTTATTTTTTATGTTATGCTACTACAGAAAAGCATAAATTGTATTGCTTAGCTTATAATCCCATAAAAATACATGATGCATCATATAAACAAATTTTGTGTCCATACTGTTGTTTTATAAAAATAATTATAAAATCTAATTTTTATCTTGCAACCAGCCTTTAGACTACAAAAAGCAGATCACTTGAGTTAGGTATGACAAATTACAACTTAGCATCATCAGTAACCGATAACATTAACATTGTAAAAGCAAAAGAAAACAAAAATTAAGATTGTGCAAAACTAATAATACTTTGATCACAAAATATGCATATTATCAGCACTACAAGTACATATAAAAAGCTTTTATTTTAAACTAGCTGACCCGTGCCCACTTCCTTGGGCATAATGTTAATAATCCTCTTTTAGTACAGAGTGCTTAAATAATTTAAATTATTTTATTAATATTAAAAATTAAAAATTAAATTATCTATACTAATATTGAAAAAACTACTTTTTGTAACTTAAATATAAAAGTTAGACATAATATGCTGTCGTTGACTTTTTTGTAGGCATTTTGAAGCTCCACATCTTTTCTCTAGAACTCAAAAATATATCTATCATAGTTAAGGCAGCGTTCGTAAGAAACGCTTTCATTCGACCGTTTTTTCTCCGATTCACTTTGACAACGGACTACCACGTAAAAGCCTTTTTATTTTTCGGTTTTTTATATAGCCTATGACACCCAGCAATAATGTGGCTTTATATTGGTGAAAGAATTTTTAAAATCCCGAGATTACCCCTTACAATTTAACAAATAAACAAACTTTACTTCTTTATAATATTAGTATAGATTGATCTAAAAAATCTCTATTTTTACAGGCAACATGCACCAATACTAACAATCTAACTTTTAATTGCTACAATTGTTAAAAACTACAACTAAAAATAAATACAAACACATGCCATAATTACCATTACCTGTCCGAATAAGTCAGTGGCCTGGGGGTTTCTTAAATGCTCGGCTAAGCCTGCAGGACCAGGAGCTACACTCTTTTTACGAAGACCAGAAAAGTCCCACACTCTCACAGATTGATCTAAAGATGCAGACACTAATAGGTCTTCAGTGGGATGGAATTGAGCACACATGACATAGTGGTTGTGGCCAGTCAACACACTAATACACTGACGGGATTGCCAATTCCATATCCTTATTGTCTATTAATAAAAATTATAAATTACTCATTTTTCTTAATAATTAGTTTAATAAAAAATATAAATCATAAAACATAATAAATATTTATTTATTTTAAATTTGAAGTAAAGCAATACTCATACCAATCTTGAAAACTTAAAATTATAATGGTACCTGATCATCAGATGCACTCAATACCCATGGATATTCATGATGGAAAAAAGTTGTACGGATATAATCCAAATGTCCGAGTAAAGTAAAAAGACACCTTCTTTGCTTGTAATTCCATATCTGTAATAATTATGCAATATAATTAGTAATATTTCATAATAATTATGAATATGTAAATATAAATAAATAATAAATATTACACTTATTACTAGTATTAACAACAGATACCATTATTCAATACACTTCAATAGTTAATGACGGACCCCTTCATAGTTATTGGGGTCAGAGTTGGATTTATCCCTAGGTATGTTTTAATTTTTTAAGTAAAAAGTTACTACTTATAATATCAGCAGTCTGCAATGAAACTTGTGTGCATATCAGATCTGCCATTTTGAGGATATTTCATATGCATTCGGTGGTGTTGTTATGATATTACCATTAAACCCTCCAATTGTATTTCTCTTTATATGTTACAATAACATTAATGATTTATAAGTCAGTATTTTGCACATCAAGACAGAAACATGTTACACCCTAATATGTACAGTAGGCATGTTACCTTTATTTTATAATCGTCTCCACCAGATACAAAGAGTGGTTGTTGAATGTGAAAGCATATTCCACGTACAGGTCCATCGTGCTCATCGAATTTCTCTAGCAACGTACACATACGATAATCCCAAAGCTGGATAACTCCATTGTGAAGACTGGTCAAAACCCATGGTCTCTTTGCATGGAAGGATATACCTTTTACTCTCGCTGACTTAGTCTCAAATTTAGTCAGCATTATTAAATATTTCTTACGGTTATACTTAGTATTTCCAATACAATTTCCCTTTAAATAAAACTAAACGAACAGAACATCGACATCTCAAATGTCAACCCGGCTGACGTGACACGTCTAAGCTAGTGATGCTGTTGGTGTTGATTGTTGAATCACAGACAAAAAAATCCATCGACACTGTTTAGTTTTAATAAGGTACACACACGGTCGAGTAAAACAGTTATAGTAACCAGCTCAATTTCAGTAGTAAGAGATTTGTACGATTTGTGTGACAAGCATCCAAGCTTCATGTCATCGCCGCTGCACAGCGTCGCTATCGACTGGAGCAGCGCAGTGCGCACCGAGCACGCCAATTAAATGGTATTTATGAAATACGAAATAAATTCAAGTAATGTAATGGGGGTTTAGAAAGCTTTCATTACGTGGGAAAAAAAAGAGACAGTAAAATTCGATCTTAGTTATATAGCACTTCAGTCTATTGTCACGCCACGGCCGTAAATGGAAACTATTGTCATGATAAGCCGACGTACCTCCACTACTCTTGATTCTAGACCTTCTTTATAGACCATGGGTACACGTATACACTATGTTATGATAGAGATAAGGAGGACTATCTTCGAGTATGACAAGTGTCCGTCGAAATGCGTTAAAATAGGGTGGCTGTGGTGTACATCAGTGTAATTTTTAAATCTTATTAATTGTGGTTGGGCCACAGTAGCAAGTGAGTTAATAACACTTCACTCAGTTTACCGCTGTTATATTCATACCCTTTTGCTACACTTGCGCCATTTTGGTGTATTTTTAAACTGTTATTTACTGCTTAAGACGTGTCTTCTGCTTCTAAAAATAACAATACAAACTAACAAAACATGTTCGCTAAACGTGTTAGTAAAACGTTTCCATCTCATGCGACTTTTAAACACTAACATCTAATATCTAAGATAATAATGATTATGGACGAATACGTTAAATTATTTTACTTACAATTCATTTCAAAAGACACACAATACACTATGGTAATAGGCATAGCTGGGCACGGTTAAACAAATAATAAACTCGTTAATCGTTAATCCGTTACTTAAAAAAGTTAACTTCGTTTAACGTTAAAGCGTTACATTTCGAAAGATTTAACGCAAGTTAAAGTTAATCGTTAATCCGTTAACACGTGATTAAAATTGTATTTTTATATCATTGCAACAATAATGATGGGTTCTGGAACTTAAAAGCTTCTCAGCATTTCGCGGAGGCGGGACCGGGCTTATCAGACGCTCAGTTCAACGCCTTCAATATCCAGCCGTTTGGGACTCTACAAGAGCCACTTCGCTATCATGAGGCATCTCTGGCCCTGGATGGACGCTGGACGTCCTTTTTTCATTTCTCCCACTTCATCCCGATACTGATGGAAGCCGTCTCGACTCCGTTTTTTTTTTACCGAATGTCCGGGGCATTGAATCTCTTTGCCGGTTTTGAGATTGTGAGGTACATGGCACTGTATGGTGCCCCCGTTTGGATCGACGCCCTTTTCGTTCCGATCGAGGTCCAATTGTACAGTACGCAGCAAGTCCTGACGGTGAAGGCAATAAGGGGATGACGCACGGTGTCCTTCTAGCGGGCGTTTCACCCTGGGTACTCCAGGCGCAGGCAGAGGTACTCGCGCAAGTGTACCAGTTCCGGGCGAGTGAGCGTGCGCTCGGGAAACTTCCAATGTATAAGTCCCTCCCGTCTAGCTGACGAGGCCATGCTCCGGCGATGGAGGGAGCAACTGGGAAACCCAGAGGCTGGCCTGGCGAAAGTGGATGCAGTTCATCCTGTTTCACTGGGTTAGGAGGCCCACACGGTGTCATGACTTTCAGACTGACGCAGATGCTTCCCGGGCACCCGGCACGTGAACACGCACTGATAATCTTACCTACCAAACTTTACTTAGGTACCTGGTTTCGTTTTACTCGACGCGACGCGGTGCTTGGTAAAGAGTAGGTACTGGATTAACGATTAACGGACTTGAGAAAATGTAACGGAAGTTAACGAGTCCGTTAAATTTTTTCTAGATTAACTTAAAAGTTAATCGTTAATCAAAATGTTAACTTCGTTAATTAACGATTAACGGATTAACGAGTTAATGCCCAGCTATGGTAATAGGTTAAAACATAAAAATATAATATACAGTATAAATCAGGAAATACGAAACACAACATCAATGTATGCAAGCAATAATGTTTATAAACAATATACAGTCTCTATGCAACGATGAAATGAAATTCTCCTCCCCCACAGGCGAACACGACGATGTTTTCCGTCCGTCTCAAATAACATGTTATGCTAACAAAACTTTGATGTTAGGAGTTAGAAGAGGCTTTAAACTTACAGGTGAATTAATGTAGACACTGTTTCAACTTTAAAGATTGTACTCCTTACCTCTACAGTCTACACCAATGCTGTTATATACCGATAGTAACTAATACTTAATCTGTGATACCGATTACCGATGTCAATGTCAATTGTCAACACTCAACTTTTATAAATAAAATGTAAAACCTACGGAAAAACATAACCAAAACATAACATAACCTCTCATAAGATAATATTTCAATGTTGTTAATATTTCACATGTAAATATTCAAATTTTTAGTAAATTGGGAATTTAAAACATGTGTGTACCTAATCATTATTTAATATAACACAGTAAAATAACAAAGACTTATAAATTATATCTTAATAACTTTGGTTAGTACCTGCTAAAATATGAATACAGAAACTTTAGAGGAAATTGGTAAGATTTGCATACCAGGAATGCGACTAAGTCCATCAGACAAAGAAAATATACCTGGCCCTGGGACATACGAATTAAAAGGATACATATATGCATCTTTGGCGGGAATCCTGAAACTGGAAGAAGATCCAGATACTAAGGTATTATTTTAAAATAATTTCTAAATTATATGTAAGAATTGTTGGATATATTTTAATATTTCATTATTTAAGAATGTCCTTATTGTTTTAGGCAACAAAATTTTGTGTGGATAGTCCCAAAACTCCCAGTGTTTTGCCAATGGCTGGTGATGTAGTTACAGCTAAGGTAACAGTTGTGAATTCCAGACAAGTCCAATGTCTCATACTATGTGTAGGGTCTTCAGTACTTGCTAGAACATACAGAGGTATATTAAAGAAAGAAGATATTAAATGTACTGACAAGGACCGAATAGATCCTTATAAGTGCTTCAGACCTGGGGATGTAATATTAGCAAGAGTTGTATCCTTTTAAAGAAAATATTTAATCTATGTGTAAGGATAAATTATAGATGAATATACTAATTGAAGATATTTCATAATTTGCATTGTTAATATCTTGTACAGTTTATACTTTAAGGATTGTTTTTTTAAAGCATACAATTTTCTTAACTTTTAACTAGCTCCCTATGACTGAAATACACTGGTATCATCTTTCTACTGCAGAAAATGAACTTGGTGTTGTCATAGCAACCGCAGAAGGTTCTCCTCAAGGCATCTCAATGTTACCTATAAGTTGGTCTGAAATGCAATGTCCAAAAACTCTTGCAAAGGAACCAAGAAAAGTAGCTAGAGTAATACCAGAAAGTATCAATCAAACACTGTTTACAACAAAGGATCAAGAAGAAAAAGTTGAAAAAGAAAATCGAAATGGTTTAGATTAAATAGTTTTTATGAATACTTTGGGTTTTTTTTTTCTATAATATTCATATTTCTCCTAACATTAAACAATATAATTATTATTACAGTATTGTAATGTAGTTTTATTATTTCTACGTCTTGTGTAGGATAGAAATAATAATTATTAAATTCCAATTAAAAATATAAAAAGATGCCAATTCAAAAGAGAAAACCTATTTTAATGTGCCTAATTTAATGGCGTTAATTCATGGTGATACGATTTCCTAAGTTATTGTTACAATAATAGGTAGTTTTAATGAATTTAATATTGTACAGTTTAGCTACAGAAATAAGTACAAAACACATTACATTAGGTACAAAAATAAATATAAGTACAGACAATATATAATAATTTTCATTATTTTGTCGCCGCATAAAGCATTATAATATTGACTTAATTTAATAGTATTTCGTAGGAAATATAATCACCACCATTATGCTTATTATGAAATTTAAAGAATAATAATGAAATGTAAATACATAACCAAGCAATATACTCTATGCACATAGACATAACCCTAGTTTTAAGTTTCGCTCTTTCGGGACTCGGGCTCGGTTAAATAACATTCGATTACCTAGGCATAATATTGTGAATCGAGTTTTACAAATGATTCGATTCCGATTTTTGTGTTGATATTAATTGTCAAGTGTCAACTATCAACGGCTTACGGCCTTATCGCAAATCTGTCAGTGTCAATGTCACACTATACTGTGTAGTTGTGTACATTATATTTTCTAATTTTACTTGATTTTTATCCTATTTTAAGCCCTGCTCCAGTGAATTAACGTATTAAAAATATTCTATAGCACACATTTTTAATATTTCTTTTATAGCTACAATCCTAAATCATTCCAATACGTTAGTTAAAAATTTATACATTAATCCTTTCGTTATCTGAGAACTTGTGTACATAAGAAGCTCCTTCAGATGCAGTGTTATCTAGTAAGCAGTTAATTTGAGACGCAGAGAGGTTCAGACTCATGAAAAATGAAGTTTGCGGAACATCTAAGTGCTCATATCACACCAGAATGGCGAAAACAATATATCAATTATGAGGTCAGTTATTATGGTTTACAAGCAATTTAAATTTAAATACTTTAAACGTTTGCATTACTTTACTGTTCCTTAAGATAATCAGAATAATATTTATAAAATATATATAAATTTTTATTATCATATCTCATATTTTTATTCATGTTTTTTACATACAAGTCACATGAGTATTATACAATTATTGTGAATGAATAATGACATTGATTCACAGATAAATCAAGTATTGAGATTCAAAAGTATGAAGGTGAAACCTAATGTAGTCATTATTAATAGAAGAGTTTATTCTTTTGAAATCTATACATATAAATAAAATTGGATTCTCTGTTTTTAATTTCAAATTTTCAGCTTTTCACTAAATGCATATGAATGTCTGTCTGTTTGTTCTGGGTAATCTCTGAAATGGCTGGACCGATTTTGAAAGGACTTTTAGTCCCAGATAGTTAACGTTAAAAGGTGTAACTTAGGCTATTTTTTAACCAACTTCAAAAAAGTTAGGGGTAGAAATTTTATTTATTTTAACTAGCTGAATGATTAACTAAGCTGATGCTAAACCTAGTTAGAAATATGTTTCTCATACTTAATATGTTGTATGTAGAATCCTAGTAACATTTTAATATTGCGTACATTTGTAATGATTTAACTTTCAAATCATTTAGTTAAAAAACATTTTTTAATTTATTATAAAAAATATACTATGTATATTGTTAACAAGTAAAAAATATAAAAATGAATTTTATGAATACCTTTCTCTAGGAGATGAAAGCAATGCTTTATACAGCAGTTGAAGAGGCTCCATCAGCTGAAAATGTTGAACCTGAAGTACTTTCAAGACATTTTGCTAATTTTGATGAAACTTTCTTCCATTACTGTGATCAAGAGCTTAAGAAAATTACTACTTTCTATTCAGGTATTAAATCATAATATTCTTTTTTAATACTTTCATAATACTTATTAGGTTAATGAGAACCATGATTGCTGTAAAGCATTCAAAATGTCAGGAACCAAAAATCAAAATAAATTCACAACAAAATCTGAAAAGATAGTTTCATTTATAATTCTTTTTTTTTTTCAATATGAAAATACAAAATGTAATAACTGTATAATAAAATATGATTCAACTTTAACTTTTTTTAATTTAATTCTTATTTCTTAGGAACTGAATTGATATAAAACAGTAATTATTTTTTTTGTTCCATATATAGTAACAACTGCAGTAGTTTTGTATAGATATATTTATAAATCAAACTATCTTTTGATTTGATTTTCAACTTCATACCTATGTTCAACAGTGATGGGATGAATGTCATATAAAAGTTTTTGGGGAATACTTGATTTGCCAGCTAAGTTTATGAGTTGGTAGGACAGGCATGATGGAGAAGAAGTAAAAGATTTTCTGAAATGTACAATTATGTGGTTAGGCCAATTTAGACTCAAAAAAGTAGTAAATATTTTAAAAAATGTAATTTTGGTAAGATATTTAAATAAGTAAAGCAGTAAAACTAAACTATCTTATCTTTTTCATGATAAGTGTAATAAAGTAGTTAACTGTTTCTTAAAAGAGAAATATAATCAAGAGTTTAATCTAATTTGCAATCTGATAAATGTTTTATTAATATCAAAGTAAGTTTTTGTACTATTGATCAAATGATTTAACAAACTTACATTTTAAGTTGAAATAAGAAACAATACTGAAGATTATTTTATGGTTTTGAGCAATTGTTTTCCTCGATTTTTTGTAAAATTATATACACATTTTCATAGGGATGTGAAGCATACGTAAGCATAAGCTGTGGATTATTATATTAAATATGAAAAGAAATGACTGTACGTTGATTATTAACAAATTTATCTATTCCGACATGTTTGGCTCAGTTGGTAGTGACCCTACTATCTGCGCCAGCGGTCTCGGGTTCGAGTCCCGCTGGAGGCATTCATTTGTTGAGCACGAATGTTTGTACTCCAGTCATGGGTATTTATATTCATAATATGTATGTATTTACAATTTATATATACACAGTCTGGCCATAAATACTGTTACAATTAAAAATAAGAAAGATATTACATTTGAATTTGGAATCTGTCATTTTTATACGATTGCTCATTGTGATTTCTAATTTTGGCGCCAATACATTTTATAATATTTTGCGATATTAAAATGGAGTGGGGTGATAAAGAGAACCGAATCGCTGTGATTGCATTACACAAAGTTGGTATGGAGCCAAATGCAATTTTTAAAACTCTCCATACGCTTGGTATTAGTCAAATGTTTGTGTACCGGGCTATCAATAGGTACAATGAGACCTCCTCTGTTTGTGACAGAAAAAGATCTGGCCGTCCACGTAGTGTTCGTACGAAAAAGGTGGTCAAAGCAGTAAGGGAAAGAATTCGCAGAAATCCTGTCCGAAAGCAAAAGATTTTATCTCGGGAGATGAAGATAGCACCCAGAACCATGTCGCGTCTTTTAAAAGATGACTTAGGACTTGCAGCCTATCCTATAAGAGACGCACTGGTCATTTTTTAACTGATAATTTAAAAAAGAATAGGGTGGTAAAATCGAAAAAACTACTGAAGCGGTACGCAAAGGGAGGTCACAGAAAAATTTTGTTTACGGATGAGAAAATCTTTACAATTGAGCAACATTTTAACAAAAAAAATGACCGTATTTATGCTCAAACCTCTAAGGAAGCTTCCCAATTAGTCGGCAGAGTGCAACGTGGGCATTACCCGACTTCAGTGATGGTTTGGTGGGGTGTTAGCTATGAAGGAGTGACTGAGCCATATTTTTGTAAAAAGGTATCAAAACATCGGCACAAGTGTATCAAGATACCATTCTTGAGAAGGTAGTTAAGCCCCTTAACAACACCGTGTTCAATAACCAAGCATGGTCTTTCCAACAAGACTCGGCGCCGGGTCATAAAGCTCGGTCTACGCAGTCTTGGTTAGAAGCGAACGTTTCGGACTTCATCAGAGCTGAAGACTGGCCGTCGTCTAGTCCCGATCTTAATCCGCTGGATTATGATTTATGGTCAGTTTTAGAGAGTACGGCTTGCTCTAAACGCCATGATAATTTGGAGTCCCTAAAACAATCCATACGACTGGCAGTGAAGAATTTTCCCATGGAAAGAGTGCGTGCTTCTATTGATAACTGGCCTCAACGTTTAAAGGACTGTATTGCAACCAATGGAGACCACTTCGAATAAGCTTTTTATATTTTAAATTGTTTTATATTTATGTATAAAACTAACACACTGTAAAAGTAATAAATATTATTTGCATTAAAAAAATTTTTTTTCTTTGTGACAATATTTATGGCAAGACTAAGTATGTACGCGTAAACCTAAGAAAGTATTATATGTATAGTATATCAACTATCTGGTATCCGTAACACAAGCCTCGTAGCTTACCACGGAACTAGATGGTGCTGATGTAATAATGTCCGAATATATTTATTTATTAATTATTTTCAATTGTTAAATTGATATGTTGAATACTTTCATTTTACTGATAATAATCGAGTAATAATTCCGGTCAACATTTCATTTCGGGAACATAAGTAGGTACTTGATCTAGCTCTATGGAGTTGTTGGCTCTCCTAAGCTGCACAGTACACTCACAATAATTGTTTTTATATAATAATGTAATAATAAATGAAAGTACCTTTTCGGATTTTGTCGCGGATTTATTTGGATTTAGATTCCCGACGTTTTGAATGCTTTACAGCAATAATAAATCCAAATCAAAATCCAATACCGAAAATCCACGACAAAATCCGAAAAGGTTTCCTTTATAATATTTTTATATATTTACTACGTACGAGTAAACTTAAGTGGCTAGTAAACAATAGTTTTGTTTATGTTTTTACTAGCTTTTGCTCGTAGCTTGTGTAGTTAAGTGCAATTTATATAAATGTAAATTAGGATTTGGTTTGAGCCTTCCCAAATAGAAGAATGTTTAAAGAATTTTTAATTTAATACTACTTACAGAGACTAACAAATGTCTATATTTACTCATAATATTTATTATTTACCTTAAATTATAACTTGTAAGTCATGTTATTAGCTTTTAATTCAAGTTATATTGTTATTACCACGCTATTGTAAATAAGAAAATACGTAATTAAACAATATAAGCCTAAGCTCATACTTATGGTTCTTCTGAGTCTAATTTAATCTGTAAGTCAATAGTGCCTCGGTGGTGTAGGGGCTAGCATGTACATCATGGTTCCTAGATTCGAGTCCCGAGTTGAGCCACGTTTAGGAGAGTACATAAAGCCATCGGTCCTGCGCCTTAGCTTTCACTGGTCGTGTCGAGTACTAATCGTCCCACCGGAGTATGAGAGTGACATAAACAGTACGATCTCTTTCGCGTCCAACTGCTAGATTGGTCGACAGGGCCGGAATCGGTCGGAGAATATTATTATATTATTTTTAAGTAATAGTAATCCATGTTGTTCTTACTTCTTTTACAGAAAAATTAGCAGAAGCCACTCGTAAATATGCAACTTTACAAAGTGAATTGAAGTGTAGATTTGATACAATTAAGCCCAAAGCCGGTGGCGACAAAAGAGCAATACCGCGAAGAAAAGTACAAGAGTTAAAGCTGGCATTTAGTGAATTCTACCTTAGCTTGATATTATTGCAAAATTATCAGAACCTAAACTACACTGGATTTAGAAAAATATTAAAAAAACACGATAAGGTATTTTATTTTTTTGTTTAAAAAATACACAAAAATTAAAAAAATAATAAACTAAGGCAGTGGTGTTCCGCTCTCCAATAACCAAGTGAAGCGGATGTCTTGTACCTATAATATTTTAATGTTCTAATCATTTCTACATGATTACCATTTGTCTTACGGTGAAGGAAAACATCGTGAGGAAACCTGCTCTCGAAGACATCTAAGTGTTCTAAAAATCTAATCTATCAAGTTTTCTAAAAACCCCGGACCTGGCCAGTGTGTGCCTGATTCTTCTCGTATTGAAGGGAGGCCTGTATTTCATTTTCTTAAAAAGGATTCGACCTATATTATAGTACAATAATAAATATATATTTTTTTACTATAAAAGAAACTATCTTAAGGCAATTATGGTCACGGGAGACCATGACCATTGCTGTAAACCATTCGAAACGTCGGAAACTAAAAATCAAAATGAATCCGCGACAAAATCCAAAAAGATAGTTGCGTATATATAATGTCAAATATTCTTAAACCTAATAAAGTATTATATTTTTTTAATATAAATATTAATTTCGTCACCAGTTATTAAACTTAAAAAACGGCGCACAATGGCGAGCGGAGCATGTGGAAACCTCGCACTTTTATACAAACAAAGATATAGATAGACTCATAAGTGATACAGAAGCGACCGTCACCAATGACCTGGAGGGTGGGGACAGACAGAAAGCTATGAAAAAGCTAAGAGTTCCACCACTTGGTGAACAGCAAAGTCCTTGGACGACCTTCAAAGTTGGACTCTTTTCGGGGTCCTTCATTGTACTATTCATAACTGTTGTTTTATCTGGTAAGTATTGTAAACTCTACGACAGGATGGTCTTCCAATTACACGTAATTACGCATTAAATAATATGTATCCGTCTATTCTTATTATAATTATATATCCCGCAGCAAATATTATCAGCAATACTTTCAACAGCAATTAGGTATTTTATAAAATCTATACTGTCCGAAGTAACGAATCGAAATGTGTCACTCACCGAGTAAACAGAACTTATAAAACCTTATCCCACCCATTTTACAGCGCCCTCAGGTACTCAATACAACTCTCAATAAAGTAAATTGATAATAGAATAAAGATAGTCAATACCAGTCCATATTCATTATCCATTAAATACTTATATAGAAGTAATAACAGTATTTAAAAAACAAATGCAAACCCATAATAAAATCTGTCGAATCATTACATTATTTTTTTTTTGGAAAATATCACTGAAGTAGTCATTATTTAAATGGGCCAAATATATTTTTTAGGACTTTTGTCTGTTTTTGAACGCATTACGAGAAAGCCACTAGCCACAGGTTTTAACGAAAGATGATGATAACTGGTTATCTGGACCAACATATAGAATTCTTTTTACTGCAGGAAAGATTTCATAAATCGTACCTACAGTGAAAACCTTGCAAAAACAGGCATGTTGCTAGTTTTTTATTAAAAAAAAATAAGTGATATTAGACCTTGATAATAAACAGTAAGTTTTTACGATGCGGTTAATTTGGACACAGTCATTGGAATAGAAAAAAGGCAAGCTAACCATGTAGTAATTATGATGATGAGATGCACACATGAGTATCAAATGTGAAACATCAAAATTTCGAACCCACTATACTTGGTTTTCCGAGTGAATTTGTTGTCATTGGACTATAGTTACAATACACTACGGACTACACAGATACATATTTATCTAAGTTTATCCTTAAATGACTAAACAATGCCTCGTAAACCAACCGCATCCTATCAATGTTTACATAGAATTGGTTAATATTTATGGTCTTGGTCACCATAAATTGCGTTACTCAAACACCGATGGTAAATCTTCCTCGTTATCTCAATAACTGTGGTAAATTTAAACCAAATATACACAGTTACAAAATTTAGGCAAATATTGAATGAAAATATTGATTTTACATACTTCATGGTTGTTATAACGCTTTGCCTAAGCGTTGATAAGAAATGGCAATGAATTAAGATTTTGGTCAATATTAATATGGCGAAGTTTAAGAAGAAATAGGTCTTCATGGTAACTACGATATTGCGAAGGTTACTTATCTTAAATAATTTATTTCCGCTCAGCTCTGGTTGTTTCCTAAATACGTTTTATGTCCAAAAGATAAGATATATTTTTCCGCAGTAAACAGTGTTAAGTATATATATTAAACTAGCATTTCCCGCGGCTTCGCATGCGTTCTAAAGACCGGAAACCAAATACTTTCAGTGTCTACGCGGTATGAAGTAACGCCCGCCCTTCCCGTTTTTGCAACATTTTTCTATTAGCTCTGCTTCTATTAGTCGTAGCTTGATAAAATATAGCCTATAGCCTTCCTCGATAAACGGACTATCTAATACAAAAAGAAGTTTTCAAATCGAATCAGTAGTTCCTGAGATTAGCGCGTTGAACCAAACAAACAAACAAACAAACTCTTCAGCTTTATAATATTAGAATAGATTACCTATGTTGACCCGGATTACTAGCTATTATCATACGAAATTAATTCAAAATCTGTCTAATTCTTTTCTCGTGATGCCTACATGTATGCGGCCTCTATATCAATAATTAATCAGTATATCAGTGCATAAGTAAAATTGAAGTGTCTGTTTTTTCTTTAAAATTTACAATTTTACTCTTAATGCATATAAAAGTATATACATCTTATATATAAAATTCTCGTGTCACGGGGTTCGAACTTGAACTCCTCCGAAACGGCTTGACCGATTCTCATGAAATTTTGTGAGCATATTGAGTAGGTCTGAGAATCGGCCAACATCTATTTTTCATCCCCCTAAATGTTAAGGGTAGTCCACCCCTAAATTTATTTTTTATTTTTTAAGACATTTTTTTTTCCTACAGATCAACCCAATGAGGTTGATTAGCAATTAAAAAATGAACGCGGGCGAAGCCGCGGGTACAGCTAGTATAAATATAAAAGTGTCTGTCTGTCCGTCTTTTTTTTTTATTTGTTCCGGCTAATCTCTGAAACGGCTGGGCCGATTTTGACGGGACTTTCACTCGCAGTTAGCTAATGTTATAAGGAGTAACGAAGTTTACTTTTATTTTTTAGTAGAAAATTATAAAATCCGTTTAATTCATTTTAACTAACGCCCAGTGATGGGTTTGCTAGTCTATACTAATATTATAAAGAAGTAAAGTTTGTTTATTTGTTAAATTGTAAGGGGTAATCTCGGGATTTACTGAACCGATTTTAAAAATTCTTTCACTAATAGAAAGCCACATTATTGCTGAGTGTCATAGGTTATAAAAAAAACCGTAAAATAAAAAGGCTTTTACGTGGTAGTCCGTTTTGCAAAGTGAATCGGAGAAAAAACGGTCGAATGAAAGCGTTTCTTACGAACGCTGCCTTAACTATGAAAGATATATTTTTGAGTTCTAGAGAAAAGATGTGGAGCTTGAAAATGCCTACAAAAAAGTCAACGACAGCATTTGTCTAACTTTTATATTTAAGTTACCAAAAGTAGTTTTTTTAATATTAGTATAGATAATTTTATTTTTAATATTAATAAAATAATTTAAATTATTTAAGCACTCTGTACTAAAAAAAGGATTATTAACATTATGCCCAACGACGTGGGCATAATGTTAATGTCAGCTAGTAGCTAATAAAATTCATTATGTTTCCGATATTCTCTTTTTCCAAAATATAATCTGTATCTTAAATCTTAAAACATGATTTTTTAATATATTGGGACATAGCGTAGTTCTACAAATGTTATTTAATTTTTATTGTATTGTTCAGAAAATATACAATATCGTATTAAAATATGCTTTTGTAAAAGTTACATATAAAGATTAATTATAAACAATTTGTTTCAGCACTTTTCCACGAAGGGGGTACGGCAAATTTTAAGACCGCGTTCAGATTGTATCGCGGACCGTTCCTTTTAGTAGAATTTATATTTTTTATTGGAATAAATGTATATGGTTGGCGTTCGTCTGGAGTGAACCATGTTTTGATATTCGAGCTGGACCCTAGAAAACATTTGTCTGAACAACATTTAATGGAGTTAGCCTCAATTTTCGGCGTAGTTTGGGCACTGAGTATACTAAGTTTCATATACAGTGAGAGTTTAAGTATACCCCCGTTTGTGAACCCGCTGGCTTTAGTTGGAATAATGTTGGTTTTCCTTATGAACCCCTTTAGAGTCTTCCGACATGAAGCCCGCTTCTGGTTTTTGAAGATATGTGTAAGTTTAGTTTTTCTTTACTAGATTTCCTCATTTATTGTTATAAATATAATTGTCGTTCTATTCTAATAAATATATTATATTCCTAACAATAAAAACCTTCGCAATAATTGTTAATACGAAGGTTTTTATTAAGGCTGAACGTTTCTGGATGAAATTTCCCATAAAGACAAATATAGTCTGGAATAACACATAGTGGGATAGGTTTGGCTTAACTAGGGAGAAACGTAAGTAAAGTGAGAGTGAGTAGCTAGTATATCATGTATTCTTTAAAAGAATGTGTAATAATATGTTCGTGGATATTTACTTTTTTTGTTTAAAAACTGACGTCCTATTTGATTTTTGACGATCTACTTACTTTTTTAAATTTTTTGTCTATCAACATACATTTTTCGTTGTTTTCGCTAACTTAAATAACTTTAATCTAAACAACAAACTCCAATTCCCAGATAATAATGTTATTGTTAGCATATCATAAATACCTATTCATATATTAGTAGATAACGATCAGAATCGTGAGCACAAACTATTGGTAGTGACAATATATTCATAATACTTAACTGTTTTATTAATTAATAGTCAGAACTAATTATCCACTCAGGCGCAAGTCTTAATGGATAACCTATCTTGGCCAGACCCGAGACTCGAACCCAAAACCTCCGGATGTGCAGATTCTTGTAATAAACTAGCAACCTGACCTGGTTCCGTCTGTTGCCCATTTTCAATTTAATTATTATATACTTAGTTAATATTATCTCCAAAGAATTATGTTCTATCTTATATAAGGAGATGGTAAAAGTTGGGAAGTTTTATCCATAAACAATCTGTAGGTACTAAAAGTTCCTAATTTTTTTATTTAAAAGTTGATATTTTAAATAAAATATGTAATGACTTTTGTGGTATATAAAATGTTAGTCTCTCTCGTCACAATGATTGCTGTCAAGCTTTTGAAACGTCCGGAACGAAAAATTCAAAAATATCTGCTAAAACACAGGTAGTTAATTAACAATATCATTTTATTCGTATAATGTATGTTGTTTAAATAAATACATAAGCTATTATATGTAGGACTAGCGACCCATCCTCGCTTCGTTAGATTTAGCGCGACCGAAGCCACGGGTTCCGCTAGTTAAAATATATATTTTTTAATTTTTTAAAATAAAAATTTCTTCTTATAACATTAGCTATCTGCAAGTGAAAGTCCCGTCAAAATCGGTCCAGTCGTTTTTCAGAGATTAGCCGGATAAAACAGACAGAGAAAAATTTCTATAAATACATTTTTTGATGTTAGTACCATATATGCATTTAGTGAAAAACTGTTAATTTAAAGAGAAAGAAACAGTGATATAACACAGATAATTAAACAATAAAAATAATACATAAACCAATAAAATTTCTACAAACAGGCAATTTATAAAGTATGACCCGTGCCCACTTCGTTGGGCATAATGTTAATAATCCTTTTTTAGTACAGAGTGTTTAAATAATTTAAATTATTTTATTAATATTAAAAATTAAATTATCTATACTAATATTAAAAAAACTACTCTTTGTCACTTAAATATAAAAGTTAGACATATGCTGTCGTTGACTTTTTTGTAGGCATTTTTAAGCTCCACATCTTTTCTCCAGAACTCAAAAATATATCTTTCATAGTTAAGGCAGCGTTCGTAAGAAACGCTTTCATTCGACCGTTTTTTCACCGATTCACTTTGCAGAACGGACTACCACGTAAAAGCATTTTTATTTTTCGGTTTTTTATATAACCTATGACAGTCAGCAATAATGTGGCTTTCTATTGCTGAAAGAATTTTTAAAATCGTTTCAGTAGATCCCAAAATTACCCCTTACAATTTAACAAATAAACAAACTTTACTTCTTTATAATATTAGTATAGATAATAGTAGACACTAGATAAAACTATGGAAAAGACATTTAATTTTCTTACGATTAAAATTGAAAACAGACACCAATTTTATTTATATGTATAGATCGATGGAATATTCCTTCGTATTCCAGGGTCGTATCCTCGCGGCTCCCTTCATGCCAGTGCTGTTCGCGGACTTCTGGCTGGCGGACCAGTGGAACTCCTTCTCATACGCCTTCCTGGACTTCCATTACTTGATCTCTTTCTATGTGGCTGGTGTGGACTGGTTTGTTGTTAATAGTATGTATCTTGGTTAATTACTTGTTTTGACTTATGGCTTAAATCGTGCGAAGAAGTTTGGGAATAAAAAAAATGATTAATTACTTGTTTTGGTCTATGACTTAAATCGTGCGAAGAAGTTTGGAATGAGAAATGTCTCTAAATTATCATATGGTCAGTGGTAGTGTATATTTTAATTTAAAATTGTTTGAAAGTTTCATAAAATAAAAATTTATAAGTTACAATCTCCGCACCAAGTTTCAATTTTCAAGGAAAAAAAATATTAAAGAATTGTGGACAAGGAGATCGTACAAAGATATACCAATGATGAATGTATTGTACTAGTTTAAAGTTTCGGCCCAAAACTGTTTCTATTTGACCAGTTTTTCTCTTACGGTATGAGTCAAGTAAATACAACTGAAGCAACAAATATATAACTGTCTGCTCACGAGAAGAACCGCGAGTTAAATGGCTGTGGAAGACTGATGTAGACCATTGTCCATTCCTTGTCGGGAATTTAAACATCTTTTTCCATCTTTCTCTACAGAAAGATTTCTATAGCTAGACATAAGCACTTAAGCTCAGAAGATTTTCACGCAGTCGTACCAGTAGATTTAAGTGCGACTTCATCTAAGGCAAACTTTCATTCCCTTGGAAAAGTAGCCATAATCTATTATCTATTGGTTATTCAAACCTATAACTTCCATTATAAATGAAACTATCTTTTCGGATTTTGTCGCGGATTTTGGTTCTCGACGTTTCGAATGCTTTACAGCAATCATGGTCACGGGAGAGACTAAGGTATAAGACGTCTCAGGGGGTTATATACTTGTTAAAGACAGTGCCTACCCACAAAAATCATAATAAATCCGCGACAAAATCCGAAAAGATAGTTTCATTTATAACGTCAAATATCCTAAGAAAGTATTACTGTAACTTTCAGATACATTTGAAACAACAAAATGGTTTATATTCACTCGAGCCGCAGTGAACATAATACCAGCGTGGACCAGATTCTGGCAATGTCTGCGACGGTACAGAGACAGTATGGAAGCATTCCCGCATTTAGTGAACGCGGGGAAGTATTCTACAACGTTCTTTGTTGTGATTTTCTCTACTATGCGGACTTTTTATAGTGGTAAGTTTATTTATTTTGAAATTCAGTTTTTCAAACGTATTACGGAATAGTGGTTAAGTGTAAATTGTCAGACTTCACATCACTTTCGAAAATTCACTAGATTTGGTTAGATATTTAATATGTTTTCACTGTAGAATCATTCAAATAAGCATGTTGGAAATGATAGGTTCATGAAAATATCAGAAATGCGAGACCTAGTGTTTGCGCTTTACTTAGTTTTCTAAGCAAGCAAGTTACCATCGGGCAAGCCAGGAAGTGACATAGAAGTTCGTTACACGACGTTACTCTTACAAAGAAAATTGGTGCACGACTCGATGCGACGTCTAGAATGCTTTACAGCAATCATGGTCATGAAAGAGTGAGATTTTAGACGTCTCAGAGGTCAAATTTTGAAAATTTTCATCAAAATCCGAAAACGTAGTTTCACATGATGACACGTTTGGCTCAGTTGGTAGTGACCCTACTTTCTGCGCCAGCGGTCGTGGGTTCGAATCTCACTGGGGGTATTCATTTGTTGAGCACGAATGTTTGTACTCCAGTCATGGATGTCTATATTTATAATAAGTATGTATGTATTTAAAATTTATATACATGTAGTATATCAACTATCTGGTATCCGTAACACAAGCCTCGTAGCTTAGCACGGTACTAGATGGTGCTATTGTAAAATTATAATAATAATAATAATAATAATCTTTATTCGGTATCTCAAAAATTTTTTTTACAATATCTGATAAGCTGATTGGAACCTCCTTTTAAGCGCATAGGCACTTGTGTTAGGAGAAACCGCTCTTCCATTACATAAGTGTTAACAATTTCAACAATAAGCTAAGTACTATATATTTTACAATTTACTAGCAGAATCTAAGATGAAAAGTATATGTGTGTGTGTGTGTGTCTGTGTGTGTGTGTGTGTGTGTGTGTGTGTGTGTGTGTGTGTGTGTGTGTGTGTGTGTGTGTGTGTGTGTGTGTGTGTGTGTGTGTGTGTGTGTGTGTGTGTGTGTGTTTATGAGGATGAAGGTTCATGACTGATTGTAGAGTTTGACTGTGTTTACTAGTGTATATTATGATTACCTACATAAGGCTTCGGTGTCATCATAGCTCAATGTTTTTAGGATGTTATGTAGAGATGTTTTACATTCATACTTATTCAAATTGTATATATTTAATATTTTATTTAATTTATTGTAAAGTTTAGCAGCTTGACATCGGAATTGTCTCACGTTTGAATTGCCCTAACATATTTATTTATTTATTTACATTTAAGTATTTTGGTTTATATTACAAGTTATTTATTTTAATCAACAGTGAACTACGAGAATTCCTACGATAACCCGTTCCTATACCCGTGGCTGGCGTGCCAGTTCATCTCATCCACATACACGTATACGTGGGATGTGAAGATGGATTGGGGCCTCCTCAGTGTTGGACCTTCGGCGGAGAACAGCTTCCTCAGAGACGAGATTGTTTATAGTCCTGGGGTGAGTTGGTTTTGGTTTCAAAAATGGGTCTTATCTGGTCTTTTCATTGTATACTTCCGTTAATATCTTTTTAAATGTAACTGTAATCGTTTAGAGTTGAAACATAGTGTGATTAGGAAAGTAAAGCGGATTAAAAATTATTGTAAATATTTTAGTGTTAGTTCATTCAAACAGGCATTTCTTTACAATATGTTTTTTTAGTTATGCAATGGCAAAAAAATAAAAAATCTTTTTTTGTAAAAAGACTCGTCCACTAAATCCGCTAAACCGATTATGATGCAAGGTTTGATTTTGATTAAAACATAGTTTGAGACTAGGAAGGACATAGCCCATAGTTTTGTTAAACAGGAAATCATTCCTTAAAGAGGTGAAAACCTTTGTTCGCATTAGTCTCTGTGTTATATGTTATACGGAACTGTTTGTACACGTACAATTAATTAGGAGGAGTTAAGGTGCGAAATGACCTAACGCCACGAGTGCTGTTTTTACACTGATTTATTTAAAGAATACACGATACATGTAAATTGCTGTGTAGACAAAAGTTATATAACATTAAAATATATACCTATTATACATAATAAATTGCATGTACGAGTATGTATGTATATACTCTGTACATACTGCCCACTCCAAAAGAAAATAAGAAAAGACACAGATTAAAATAAAATAGATACATATTAATATTAAATGTCAAATAAGTCCGTTCTGATTTTGTTTTCAACACTACACACATTTTCACTTCATTCACTATCACTTACGGTCGGAATATCTAGTCTCACTGATGGCGGAGGGGCCGTCGGCGATGTAACGTTCGCCTTGTGGACACTTAAGGTTGAGGTGCGCATCTCACTGTGAGCGTCACGTGAAACTTCCTGTTGAGCGTGCGGGAGGAACACCACTGGAGTGGCCGCTGCAGCCGCAGCAACGCGCCACACGCGCCTGACCTTACGCCAGCGCTGCACGAGGTAGTAACAAGCCAACAGGCCTAGTATCGCTATTACGATATATAATAGCGAGTATTGATGGATGTCATGTGCGCTTAGTGAGCCGTCAGACTGCGACTTTATATCCTCAATCCGTCTATGTAGATCTCTCCAGGTGTCTTCGTGGTTCTCCGATATGAAAGACTCCGGAAAGGTAGAGTTTACGATATCGTTTAAGACAGATGTACTTGGATCTACTGATATTCTGTTTCCAACCTCGATCTGACTAAAAAAGTTCTTATGTCCGTAGAGTGAAAATGATTCTCCTTTAATCACACAACCTTGACCTATATCAATCAGTCCATTACCAGTCAAGGTAATCAGCTGTACGTTACCGGAACAAAATATGCGAAGAGAGCATTTCTCGCAACAAGAAAATAGCCACCTGTTATCTGTATTGTGCAATTTGATCCATCGCTCCTCGCACCGCGTTTGTTTTGAACTGCATATTGTTTTATTATTTATACGTATATCGCATACATGCTTTGTTAATCGTACACTGTATATCGGTTTATCGTAGGAGCACAACATTTTTTCCGAAGATACGTGTATGCAAGATTCCATTTCTCTCTCTGTCAACAAGAGAAGTAAATCCTTTTGCAAGTTAAATGCCAAATATGGAGTCAGGGTTTCCATGACATAGTTATTTACCGATAAACTATACACCTGGTCAACCTCATACTGTTCTTTTCTAACTAATGGAATTCTTACTTCTATAATTAAAAGCCTAGTCCCTACCTTAGCATTTATTTTAAGTAACTTATACAATGATTGAATATCGCTCTTATCAACAGGTAAAGATAAGTCGCTAGAAATGTGACCTGATATAAAATTAACATTTTCTTCAAATTGCTTAGGCGGTAAAATGTATGGGTCCATATGACCTTGCCAAATATCGGTTACAGTATTAATCAAATTTTGTTGAACACTCTTAATATTAGATATAATTATTTGAGCAGATAAAAATGAAGATAAAATATACAATTCATTTCTGTTATGTAACTGAACACTATTGAGTGTTAATGACACATTTCTAATATAATCCTGAATAACACCAAACTGTTTGTTCATTATGAACTCATTTCTACGTAAAATATTAGACTGTGCCTCTATAACACTAGTCTGGTTTTTTAATAATATTTGTAAGTGATTTTCGTTGATATTAATTTTCTCAATGTCTTTCTCGTATTGTTTTAAGAACCTATCATCGAGTACGCCAAATAAGCTGTTTGTTAAGTAACCAATTCCGTTAACCAAACCTCTTTTTAGCCTACGATTTTTATTGTGAATCATAAGAATATCGTTGTAGTGAATTATCTCTGATAACTCATGTTCTAGTTGGAATTGGATACCTTTGTATTGTGGTGATAACTCTAAATCGTTTGCTATTTTACGTATATGACTGACATACTTGTTTACGCTCTCTAGGCCTAGCCAGTAGGTGGACATATTGTAAAATACAACTAGCTTCCATTCATCGCGAATGAGACTCATATCTTTTATTTTATGAAAGTAAACGCTTTGATTGTTATCAAAATAAGAAAAATTGTAAGATGCGTGTATAGAAGGTATAGTAAAAAGAAATAGCATTAAAAGTGTTACAATGAAATTACAAAAACGATTCCGTGAGGCAGTGCACACTTTACGTCGCGTAACGGTGGTGACGTCACGAGCTGTGTTTTGTTCGTCAGGGGATGACGTCACCGCTTTTGTTTCCTCTTTTACCGGTAGGGGGACAAGCTTAATAATTGGCCTTTTTATGACGCCGTTTTTAGTTTTCACTGATACGACACGAACGTGACCGTCTTTACCGGGATGAGTTTCTACAATCCTCCCCAGAGCCCACTTACCAGGAGGCAAGTTTTCTTCTTTTATAACGACAATGTCATCTAGTTCTAGATTTTTGGTAGTTTTACGCCACTTCGAACGAGACTGCAACTCCTGTAAGTATTCGGCAGACCACCTTCTCCAGAGCTGCTTATTCATGGATTGTATCATCTTCCATCTGGTAGTTAAACTAATATGTTCAGGGTCTGTCTGTGGTCGAGAGAGTAAAGATCCTCCGACCAAGAAATGCCCAGGGGTCAGATATTCATCCTCTGGGTTTTCTGTTAAACCAACCAGCGGCCGAGAGTTAAGACAAGCTTCTATCTGATGAAGGATGGTGATGAACTCCTCGTAGGTGAGTTTTTGTTCCCCAACTACTCTTTTCAGGTGATACTTCATGCGTTTAACGGCTCCTTCCCACAAACCTCCGGCTTCTGGATTCCCTGGTGCGTTAAATAGCCACTCAATGTTGTAGTTATATATGCTACGAAAGAAATCCTGGTTTATAGTTTTTATGATCTGCTCGTACTCCTTTTTGAGCAGCCTGTTAGCGCCCACAAAGTTGGTTCCGTTATCGCTGTAAACTCGGCGAGGGCACCCGCGGCGAGCACAGAACCTTCTAAACGCAGCTAAAAATCCCGGAGTACTGAGATCAGATACCAGTTCTAAATGAACTGCCTTGGTAGAGAGACATACGAAAACTGCTACGTAGCCTTTTGATGTTTTAACCCCGCGTCCTTTGTTTATTTTTATGTCAAAATGACCCGTAAAGTCTACACCTGTATGTGTGAAGGGGCGTGATGGGGTAACCCTTGGTTGTGGAAGATCAGCCATCAATTGTTGTGACTTCTGTTCACTAAAGCGCCTGCATTTGACGCATTTCCGCAACTCCCTTTTAACGGTGCGTAGTCCACTTATTATCCAATATTTCTCCCTGATAAAAGAAAGTGTTAGTCGAGGGCCACCATGAAGCGTCAATGTATGTGCTTCAGATATAATCAGATTAGTTAGACGACTGTGACTCGGAAGTATGATTGGATGTTTTGCTGATGAACTTAAAAGTGAGTTATTGAGCCTTCCTCGAACTCGCATAAGTCCATTGTTTTGGTCTATATAGGGGCAGAGGCTTGATAATTTACTGTTTCGGCTAATATTTTAATTATTAACTAAACGTTGATAATCCTCTCCAAATTCATATTTTTGTACCGTCCTTATAATTACGTCATACGAACGTTGCATTTCTGAAAAAGTTAGGTAGCTAAGTCGTAGTACGCTTTGTTTATTCCGCAATGACACTATGTAACGTGATAGCCAGCCGAGGTTAATAGCCGCGCGTCTCAGCGAACTGCATTCGTTTATTAATTGAAATATAAATGCATTGTTCTCGGTTAAGGCTGCGTTCACACTGAAGTTGGAAGGATTTTCTTTGACTTCAATATCGGGGGAAGGGTAGCATTCGCTTTTTATAGTTTTAGAATCGTACTCTCGAAGCCATTCTGGGCCCTTCCACCACAGGGAATGACCTTTTAGTTGTGCTGCGGTCATCCCTCTCGTCGCACAATCTGCTGAATTTTGGTTTGATTCTACATGATGCCAACATGAGGGTGGAATAACGGCAGTGATCTGTTTGATTCTAGTAGCTACGAATTGCCTCCACCGGTTGGTATCTCCGTGGATCCAGCCAAGAACAATCATACTGTCTGTAAAAGCATGTATTTTATTTATTTTATTATGTAGCGCTTGCCTAACCTTTGTTATAAGGCGTGATAATAATAAAGCGCTACAAAGTTCGAGTCTCGGTAGCGTTAATTTATTTTTAATCGGTGCTAACTTTGTTTTTGCGGTGAGTAACATTGTTGTGTACTCACCCTTAGTATTTCTAGTGCGTACAAAAATTGTACAAGCATACGCTTTTTCTGAGCTGTCACAAAAAGCATATAGGTTAATTTTATCGCTTTCTCCAAAATATCTCGGTATTTCAAAAAATTCTATATTTTGGAGATCTTGCTTTAGTTGTTGCCACTCCTCTACTACGTGGTGCGGTAACCTTTGATCCCAGGTTATGCAATCATCGGACCAGGTCTTCTGAAATAAAAGTTTAGCCCTGATGGTTAGCGGTGCGAGCCACCCTACGGGGTCAAAAACCTTTGAAATATGTGATAGCAATTGTCGCTTAGTAATATGTGTATCATCATTAATGTCGTAAAATATATTTTTAAATGAGAATGTATCATTTTTTGGGTTCCATCGTAACCCCAGTGTTTTTCTGGACTCCGTGCATCGGAAGTCTAAGGAGGAGTCTACATCCTCCAATGATAAATTTTGAATAAGAGCAGGATCGTTACTACTCCACTTACGTATTTTCATGCCGGCTCCCTTCAAAATGTTGATCAGCTGTTGCTGAAGTTCCTTAGCCTGTTCGAGAGTGCTACATCCTTCTAGAAGATCGTCCATATAAAACGAATTCTTTAAGGCGGCAGCGGCTAAAGGGTATTTTTGTGCATCATCGTCTGCGAGCTGCCTTAATGTGCGCATAGCGAGGTATGGCGCGGCCTTTGTACCGTACGTGATAGTAGTAAGCTGATACTCTCTCAACGGGTCTCCTCGGGATTCCCTCCAAACTATACGCTGTAAATGTTGAGCTGACTCATTTACAAGGATCTGACGAAACATCTTTTCGATATCCGCAGTAATTACATATTTATGTTGACGCCAAATTAAAATAAGGCTATGCAAATCCTTTTGCAAATTTGGCCCCCGCTCCATTAAGTCATTTAGGCTGTTACCTGATGACGTTTTTGATGAAGCGTTAAAAACTGTTCGTAATTTAGTGGTAGTTGAGTCAGCTTTTATAACTCCGTGGTGGGGAAGGTAACATGACGGCCTTTGTTGACTGTTATCAATAGGTTTCATATGACCGAGGCTCGAGTACTCGTTCATAAATTGTATATAACTTTGAGAAAATTGCTCATTACTAGCTAATTTCTTTTCTAAACTTATGAATTGTGCGATGGCCTTGTTTTTTGACTTACCTAATTTTTGTTCAAAATTTGGCTTCATAGGAAGCGCTACCTCGTACCTACCGCCCTCTAAACGTTTAGTGGTATTTTTAAAAAGTTGTTCGCAATATATTTCACCTTCCGTCATGTCAGCGGTACACTCGTTTATTTCCTCAAATTCCCAATAATTCGATAAGTCAGATAAATTATTAATAACAACACTACAATTAAATGTTCTCACATTTCCTGATAATATCCAACCCAGCTTTGTTTGTTGGGCAATGGGTGCCTTGCCGGGGCCCTTAACTAAGCCACTCATTAAAATATCGGAATAAACACTAGCACCTAATAATAAATCTATGGGTTTCGAGATGTTGTAATCCGGGTCAGCTAGCTGTATATGCTGGAGATGTTCCCAGGTCTGTTTAGCAAAGGAGACGTTAGGTAAGCTATTTATGACATGATTTATGACTAAGGCTTGTGTTTCAAAAAGATAATCTTCGTATATAGACTGACAAGAGAGATTAATTACTCCTTTACTTTGTTTTGAACCATAACCTATACCGGAAATAGATGCATGGTAACGAGATCTCGGTAAACCTAGCCACTGCGCAGCACCTTCAGAGATAAGCGAGATTTGAGAGCCCTGATCGAGTAGAGCTCTCAAGGTACTGTATGAGCCATCTGCTCCCTTAACTTTTAGTAATAATGTCGTAAGAAGAATTTCCTCGTCATCATTGGAAACGTAGTTGACGTTATGATGTCTGTCTACAACGGGTGTAAGCAATTTGTTCGGCGCAGCGGTAGAGGGGGACGCATGCATCAAGTTACTAGCGGCAGCGGTAAGAGAGGGGGGCGCGGAATATGACGCAAATGAATCGTGTAAAATGGAATTATGTTTATCGTTACAAATTTTACACAATTTATTAGAATTGCACGCGTTGCCATAATGACTGAACAAACAATTCGCGCAGATATCTAATTTCTTTACCGTTTTTAGTTTCGCATCCGGTCCTAATTGCGCAAACTTATTACATTTAAACAAATTATGTTTTTGCTTACAAAATGGACAATTCCAAGCACGTGTTGTATTGGTCTGGAATTTTACATTGCGATTCGATGAACGAAATTGGTTAATATTACTCGATTTGTTAGCAGGCGATTGATTGGTATTCAGATTAGATCTATAGACATAAGTTAAATCTTTTTTGCTAATCTCTTCGAGGGCTGTAAATTTTCCCTCTAAAAAGCTCATAAGCTCGTTAAGCAAAGGCAAGTCACGTGGTGACTTACGGGCTTCTTTATAATCATTATAGGAAACAGGATCTAATTTTTTACATATTAAATGAACTAGTATCGGATCCCATGAAGAAATGTTGACCCCTAAATTTTGTATAGCATGAATGCATTCCATGCTAGTGTCATAGAGACGCTTAATTTCGTAAGCTGTTTGCTTTTGAACAGTAGGTTGATTCAAAAAGGTCTCTAAATTTTTTGTAAATAACAGTTGGGTGTTATTGTACCTACGGGTTAATAAATCCCACGCAGTATCATAATTATCCGCAGAAATATTAAGATGCTGTATTAGCCTTTCCGCTTCCCCCTTCAACTTCCCCTTTAGATGTTGCATTTTTTGACACTTAGTTAAAAAGTTATTGTTGTGAATTGTTTCGTTAAATAAATCAAAGAAAGTAGGCCACTGAATATATTTTCCTGTGAAAACCGGAATATCTATTTTAGGGGTGGATTGTTGAAGATGGGAAGTGGCTGACAATTTTTGATAAATTGACCTTCTCATATTTTTGTATTTTGTTTCATTATAACTAAATTCATGCTCATATTGGATGTCGGAACCCTGACTCATATGATCGATTTTAAGGTGCAATTTATCGATGCTATCCCAACGCGTTTGCAGATTGCGAAGCTCCTCTTCCAGTTCCCACTTATCTATCATAGTATTTAAATTTATACCTTGTATTTGCCTCGACAAAGCTCTAAAATTTGTTCGTTGTTTCGACAATATATCTTCAAGCTCTGACTGCAACACGGGTGCGGGAGCGAGCTGTTGGTGAGAGTCACGTGGCGTCGGCGCGGGCAGCGGGCTGGGCGTCCCGGCGCGACCGGTTGCGTCGCTTGGAGTGCTAACTGCTGTTGTGACCTTTAGTTCGGCGTCCTGGCTACTTACGACCGGCTTGTGCTGCAGAGATGGAGTGAGTTGATGTGACGCTATCATAAAGCGAACCCTGTTATAGTATTCTTTCGCTCGGTCGTACTGTTCCTCCGCGAAGTATGGTGAATCGTCTCTAAAAGGCTCTAGCTTGTTGTCATTGGAATTAAATTCCGACCACAGTTTGTCGATGGACTCGAGCTTGGCGTCTAAATATTGTCGCGTTTTGCGGCCGCTTGGGTCTTTCTTAAAATTACGCTCTATTTGCTTAATGGCGTCGAGGATTTCAGCCTGGCGGCGGAGTAGCATATCCATGTTATCAGATAAAAAGGAAAGATCTTACTTGAGTTGTTGTTAGCTAGCGCCTTACGTTCAGCTCCCCGATGTCCTTTGGGCGTGCAAAGGGGTCACACCAGAAATACCACTCGATCACAGTTTAAAAGTCTAAATCACTTCACTAAAAAAGTCTAGGTTAATGTTCAATGTTCATGTCACGCCACGTGTCGCGAGGATGTGACTGTTTGTCACGTGATATGTTTAAAAGTTCAATAAAGATGTGCTGTTTGCACAGATGTGACTGTTATCACATAAACTTAACACTTTACTGACTGACTTAACAATTATTAATTTTTCGAAGGACCAAAAGATATAATTATACGGAACTGTTTGTACACGTACAATTAATTAGGAGGAGTTAAGGTGCGAAATGACCTAACGCCACGAGTGCTGTTTTTACACTGATTTATTTAAAGAATACACGATACATGTAAATTGCTGTGTAGACAAAAGTTATATAACATTAAAATATATACCTATTATACATAATAAATTGCATGTACGAGTATGTATGTATATACTCTGTACATATGTGTAACATCATTTATTGTGCAATTTAGAATAAAAAAGGGAGATGAAACTTGTGAGCGACTTTGCGCGCGTTCTAAACGCTGGAAACCAAATACCTCCTGTTTTTGCTGATGTTCCGCTCCTATTGGTTATAGCGTGATGTAATGCCCATACATAGCCTTTCTCGATAAATGGACTATCCAACACCGGTCCCCACCGACCGGTCTTTCCTGAGATAAGCGCGTTTCACCAAACAAACAAACAAACTTTTTAGCTTTATAATATTAGTATAGATAATTTTCATGCTAACCATCAAAACTTATCTAGTCACTCACCCCGTTATATAATAATATTATTAATTTACAGTTCTACTACTTTGCCATAATAGAAGATTTAGTTCTCCGATTTATTTGGGCGCCATCTTTCTTCCTGACAGAAAATAACATAGTCAGTGGCGAAACAATGGTGTCGATACTTGCACCGCTTGAAGTCTTTAGGTAATAAAACTTTCTTAGTATTATTAAACATTTTAAGTTAGACTTTTCGTTTGGATTTTTTCGTGCTGGCTGTGTTTGGTTGAAAGCAAATGTCAAAAAAACTATAAATTGATACATCACGCAAAATTTTGACATTTTAGAGATTTTTTTTTAAATTACGGAACCCTTGATGTAAAATCAGAATGCACTTGATTGATTTTTGTATCAACACATTATATTAAAATGTACAATTTGAATCATAAAAACATGAAATTTCTCAATAGAAAAACAATTTCTATTATTGTTTTTAACGAATTTCATTTAAAAAATAATTGTTTCCTTTAATCCCAGACGATTTATTTGGAACTTCTTCCGTCTTGAGAACGAGCATTTGAACAACTGCGGTAAATTCAGAGCTGTGAGAGATATTTCCGTTGCACCGCTGGACTCGTCGGACCAAGCCTTGATTATTCGCATGATGGACTTGCCGGATGGAGTTGTTAATAGGTAAATATATTATGTTTTTATTTATTACTAGCGACTCACCCCCTTTGGCATAAAATTTTTACAAACTTTGAATGTCTTACTTATTTATACATAACAACATGCTTGTACTGTCAACACTGAAAAAAGTTTCAATTTGACAGCAAAATCCACATTAACAAAATGATCCGCCATTTAATGAATTCATTTGTTACAAAAAATGTGATAAATAAAGAACCGCTCGACCGATTTTGTGCAAACTTCACATAAACCATCTACTAAATAGTCCGAACAAAGCCTAAACATTTGGTTTGGATAGGTGAGCCCATTCTTGAGTTATAAAATTACAACGAAAAGTGGCATTGATTTTTATATATATAGATGTAACCTGTATGTCTGAGAGAACCTAGCAAGTAAGAAAGAGATGCTCAGTCCGAACAACCCACACTAGGCCAGCGTGGTGTACTATAGCCTGTTCACTCTCATATTGAAGTTCCATACCCATCAGTAGGACGTAAAAGGGACTGAATATATATAATACCAAATTTCTAATTACAATTAGTAGTAATAGTAATTCTAGCGACTTGCCGTTTCTTCTAATTTTTTTTTCAAGAGAATCCCAATTTTTTATTTGTTCTGAAATAAAACTGTAAGTTCCGTACTCGAAATTCCAGTCAAAATCAGATCTTATCTCGTAAGTCGTATCATCTATGTACATCCACGTATATCTATACAGCTTTGATATTTGTATCTGTGATAAAGTCTGTCTAATGTCTTATTTTTATACTAGTGACTGTATAAAATATTGTAAGCATAAAAAACAATACTAAATACAGTCAAACATAAACCTAACGATTAATAAATAATTCTTAAACTTATATTAGTTTCAGTTATCCATTAATTCAACGAATCGTATATCGCGTTCGCGCCATTGCGATAAAAAGTAAAGTCACCTTGACAGCTTAGTCACGGATTATTAAATATAAAAATAATTGGTTTATCCTTATTATATCATATATTTTATATTTCAGGGCAACGAAGAAGAAACAAAAAAAGGCAAAGGAGAACGATAGGAAGCCGTTATTGAAGAAGGAGTCCATACAAGACCTTCAGATCGAACTCGACTTGTCCTCCAAGATGTTATAACTAACTGTGATATGTCTCCTAGATATTATTTATAAGCAATGATTAAAGTATTATTGAATTATATTTATAAATATTCTAGACTGTTCTTGTTTTATTTTTAAAGACCTAATAATGGCTACATATGACATAATTATCTATAACATTAATCTAGTACTTGCGACTCATTACGTAAGTTAACTATGTTTAAGGGCTTCGTCATGTAAGAATTGATGAAATTGATGAAATCTTTTATTATATTAATAATATTGGACAATAATTGGATATAATAATTAATGATACAGATAGAATGTAATGAAAAAACCATTATATTTGTTAGTGCTTTTATTAATATATAAATTTATTTACACTTTAAATATTTTAAATAAAACTCTCTCCAGACCATGATATTTGTAAAGTGTAACGCATTCAAAACATTGGTTACTAAATATTAACATAAATCCGCAAAAAATCCGAGACAGTTTTATTATTATTATTATTTAAATCTAAAAATTATTTTACTAAATAATAAAATTTGCAAATAGCGATTAAATATTTTAGATTTCTCACGATGATTCATTATTATTTCATGCTGAATATATTTAGCTTGTTTTAAAAACATTGACATAGTTACTAAAGAAACAAATGAATACTTTAATAGGTACTCAAACAACAAACAATAGTGGGTATGACTAATGGTCGAGGATTTTGGGATTTACTCAAGCATGGCAAATCAGCATAAGAATATCTCAAGTCTGTTGAGTACTTCTATCTATACTAATATTATAAAGCTGAATAGTTTGTTTGTTTGTTTGGTTGAACGCGCTAATCTTAGGCACTACTGGTCCGAATTGAAAAATTCTTTATAGTCCGTTTGTCGAGGAAGGTTATAGGCTATATTACATCACTCTACGACCAATTATAGGAGCGGAGCATCAACGAAAAATTTTGCAAAAACGGGAGAAAATATTTTTTACTTTTCAGCCTTTAGAACGCAAGCGGAGCCGCGGGAAAGGCTAGTCTTATATAAGACCAGTCCCAGGCCCAAACCGAGAAAACGAAACCGGTGGCAAACCGAGGCACCCCGCGGACGGCAGTTTCCAGGGGCGCCAAAATTATATAGTATATAGTTTGTCCATTTTGTTAATGGTTTTTTGACAGCTCGCCGACTGACAAGCTATAGTGATGTCAAAAGGACGTAATAATCGATTTCTCTTATTATTTTAAATATAAGATAATATTTATTTTTATATTTATTAATTTGAAAATAAATATTATCATCGTAAAAATCAAGTGTGGTGGAGAGAACTAAGAGAATCATAATGTGATGCGGGCCGTGACATTGCATATTTTGATAATTTATGCACACAAGAGTTAATAATTAAAATAACTGAAGACTCCTCATCGGACAAATCTAATATAAATGATGATTCTGACGAATCATGTTAATAAAAGGAATTAAACTATTTTAGTTATTTTATTTGTATGCCTTATACTAAGAAAGAAAGTAAAACTTTACTATTAACTTTAATATTTTAATTTATTGGTTTAAATCTTAATTTTTTTTGTCTTCCTTATTAAATAACATATTACACCTTATTTACATATTAGCATTGATTTCTATCGATTATTTGTAATCTGTGGCACAATCGTAGTAATCGTTATGTGTGGCACAGCAATAAGGGGGAGGTGCCCGTCCATGAAGTACAATATTAATGTGTATGTCATTTTAACTTTAATGGCTAACCATTAAATACAAAACTTCGTGGGCGTGAGCTGTCAAAAAACCATTAACTAAATGGACAAAGTATAATTAAAAATGAAAGAAATTATGGCGGCTAACAAACGTCAAACATGCCCACACCAAAAGTGAAATTGTCAACTTTTAAGATTTGCCGACCCATTGACGTCATTTAACGAGAGGGATGCCATTATTAGGATTCTGCTCTAGATCAAAATACCTATCGTACATCTAGGGCTGCCTCTATACGTCCTCTACATAAATAATAGCTAGCTTATAATAATATTTAATAAAATATCTAGATAAGTTAGTAGGCTAATTAGTACTTGCTCAAAAATGAGTATCAAGTTACGCATCAACTTATAATAATCTTGAATCTTGAGTAAATCCCAAAATCTGCGGAACAGAATGGAAGCGAGTTCATTAAACGCAATTGTTTATAGTTTAACGAATTTAATTTTAATTGCGTAACGTTTATTAACTAGATAGGAGTTAAAAACGGGTCGCGAGACTTCCGGAGAATAGTCTGTAGAAACCCCGTTGAAAGTGGCGAGAACGGGGTCTACGAAAAATAACTGTGTATGAACTCTATAGCCTTAAGTCGCTTTCGCGACAATTCTCTTTCAAATTCGAAGGGGATACAATGACGCATCCCTTCCATTCCGTACCGCAGCAATGTAAATTGACCCTGGCTCATAGTGTAATAATTAGTTGACATAATAAAATAGAAATTTGCTTGATTTGCTATACGATAAAAATGGTGTCCCTTAAAATCTAACTGCTTATAAAACTGACAGCATATCTTTATTTTTAAGTTAAAGCGTTTTCTTTCATACAATAGAATATTAATATAAATATGTGGCCTATGGGCCATCTATTTCTTAACAAAACTTAATGTATACATTATACTTTATAATTATAACAACTTTCGTTTGAAGACAATTGCAACACGTATAAAACTAGTTAAAGGCATCTTTGTATTCCTTCAAACAGCAAGAGATCTTGTTATCTTCTTATCTGTAATGACGTTATAAAACTATTTTAATAACATGAACATCTCAGTAGAAGTGACGGCGGACCCGGGTTAGATGCGTAAACACTAACAATTTAAAAAAAAACCTTTGTTTGTATAATTTAAATCTATACTTCTATACTTAATACTTAATATACTTAATATACTTAATATACTTAATACTTAATAATATTATAAAGAAGTAAAGTTTGTATATTTGTTAAATTGTAAGGGGTAATCTCGGGATCTACTCAACCGATTTTAAAAATGCTTTCACCAATAGAAAGCCACATTATTGCTGAGTGTCATAGGTTATATAAAAAACCGAAAAATAAAAAGGCTTTTACGTGGTAGTCCGTTTTGCAAAGTGAACCGGAGAAAAAACGGTCGAATGAAAGCGTTTCTTACGAACGCTGCCTTAACTATGAAAGATATATTTTTAAATTCTAGAGAAAAGATATGGAGCTTGAAAATGCCTACAAAAAAATCAACGACAGCATATTATGTCTAACTTTTATATTTAAGTTACAAAAAGTAGTTTTTTTACTATTAGTATAGATAATTTAATTTTTAATTTTTAATATTAATAAAATAATTTAACCCCTAGAGCGTCGGCCTCCGTTTTACGAAAAGGCTCGAAGCGTCGGCGTAATTTCAAGGACGTTTGATAGATAGGGTAGACCTTCGGAAAAACGATGAATTCGTTGATATGTATATATTAAAATGGTATAAATTATACCTTCCCGGCTTCGTTATGAGTTTATCTAACTATTTATATAATTTAATAAGCAAATAAAACTGACCTTATCTCGCAGTGATGTAATATATATTTTTTTATTTTTAAATTATTTTTAAATTAGGATGCATATGCGGAGCCGTCGACGCCTCGAGCCTTTTCTCTTATGATCTTACGGTGTATCGTGAAACGCTCGAGGGGTTAAATTATTTAAACACTCTGTACTAAAAAAGGATTATTAACATTATGCCCAACGAAGTGGGCACGGGTCAGCTAGTCTAACTCACTTTTAAAAGGAAGCGGTAGCTCAGTGGTAACGCGCTTGCTTGGGAAACTGAGTGAAGCGGGTTTGTATCCGGGTCTCGCACATCTGAATATTTTCATATGCGAATCATTTCGAACATGATTACCACTTGTCAATCAAAAACATTTTAAAGAAAACCTGTATGTCTGAGAGAAGAAGAGCAAGTTTTCGCACTTTGCCTGCATAGTTCATAATCAACCTGATGAGACCAGTGCCCAGCAATGGGACGACACGAGTCACGACGAAATTAAAATATTATGTTCAATTATATTTATTGAAAGTGCATAGATCAAACAGTTTAGTAGAGTCCTTGTAATCACAGTTGTAAAGGTTCTACAGTACTTAAAAACTTAAAAAGTATGCATTAATACTTTTAAGTAGTTTAAAGCTTATGAAGTTAACAAATACCATCAATTCACTAATAATATAATAATAGACAAGGGATTAACAATTAACCCCTTTGTATTGAACTCAAAATTTATTAAAAATAGGGAAAAACATATTTTTTGTAATTACAACATATTTAGTAACAATATTGATGTTTGCTGTTTTCATCATCTCACCTAAGTACGTAAAGATTCAAGCCGTGACTTCATTTCATCCAGCTCACTCTCGTTTGGTTCTTCTGTCTCAACTGTCTTGCTGGTGGACGGAGCTCCCACTGCTGTGGGTGGGGCTGGTGCTTCCCCAAGCTTGCCTTGTGTAAGTTCCCAAAGGACCTAGAAGTAAGAAGGGAGGAAAATATTGATTATTTTCAACTCAAAAACATGACACTCATATATATTATACTCGTATGACATATTTTGAAAAGACACACAACTAGTTTCTAATGTATATTCTAGTACTTTAAACTAGAGTACTAGGGTTTATTTAAACATGTATTTAGCCCTTTTTACCATCCCACTATTGGGTATTGGCCTCCCTTCAATATGACGGGTTTAAGCTATAGTTTACCACATTCACAACCTAGTAAATGAAGTAAGTGGTTAAGGCATAACTTATGTGCATAATTAGTTAGGAAAATTGTTTATGTTTATAATAAAATAATATTTTTTATTCTAATTATACCTTATCCACTTCACTTTGCGCCGCTTCTTCCATTTCCTCCTCATCTTCCATCCCAGACATGGTCTCATCCAGCATTTCTTCAATGATACCAGCCTTCATCATTTCCTTGCTGAGCTCCTGCATGGTTTGGGCTACCTCAGGAAGACGGATAAGAGCCTGCATTGCTTGCATTACCTGAATAGATTTGTTTTAAACACACATTTTAAAATAGACAATAGGACAATAAGTAAAAATAAAAAGTTAATGTATTTTAAATTGAAAGAAGCCTAGGACTAGTTGCATCTTAGTCTCAAGATTGTGAGAATTTAATATAAAGTTACCTACATAAGTTATAAGTTAAAATGTACTTAAATCTATAAATAAATAAAATTAAATATTTATTACCTCTGTTGATTTTGCCAGTGAACCTGCTACCCTTAGTGTTGCTAGAAAATAATTACACAATAAACATTTCGAAATTCACATTCATTATGTTCACAGATATTTTATTATTAAATACAAGTAATGTTATTACATACAATGTTTTACTATTTCATGTGCATAGATAAAAAGTAGCCTATGGAACTGTATATTAATACAGCAACAGCATATACGTATTTGATACAGGTGTTGCATATCAATATATAAATTATACTTTTATGTTGCAAATATATGTTGATGCATTTAGTTTATAAACATAATAAATACATATTATATAGACAAGGGATTATTAAGCAAATAATATAAATTACTGAAAAAGTAGAAATTCTATATGAATTACCTAATTGATTTTTCATTTGCATTTGTACTGAATTCAGATGTGCCTTGCTTGTATATATTTTGCTAACTGCTTTACGTGATCTTATAATTTCCTTAGCTAATATTGTACACACTTGCTTGTCATTTTTTGTAGCTGCTTCTTTTAATGATCGTTTTATTTTCTCTTCTTCTCTTTGAATTGCTGCAATGAATACAAATGTATTAGTATCAAATAAAATTAATTTAGTATTTAAACTTGGAGGGGAAAACTTAATGTGTAATATGTATAATTTCGATTATTTTGTTTTATAAATACATTACCTCTGATTTGTCTGTCTAAATTGTAACCTTCTTTTCGGAGTTTGTGAGACCATTCATTTACCTAAAAGTAAAATTACTTGTAATATTTTATATAAATTTAGCCATGATTAATTTTGTTATCACTGCTTTCAATATACCATTTCTTTGGGATTGCGGTCAGGAGATTTTCCGAACAAACCCATTTTTGTTAAAATTCAAGTCAATCTTTTAATAATTGAAATATAAAACTCTAAATGAAAATTGTTTAGATGTTTTGACAATTGTTTTACCAGATGACATTGACATTAAAGAACGGAGATGATCTCATCGATGTGTCATCAGCCTATATTGATTATTGAGTATTGTCTTTTTTTAATTAAACATTTAGTTGTACTGAACCTTACTATTAAATATAATTAAATAATAAAATTTATTTTAAAATATATTAATTTATTTAAAATGTTTTATATATTTTGTAATAAATTCAAATTAGTTTTAGCTGTGGACTTTTTCAAGTGACATTTGCCGGTTATTGTGCTATGATAGATCTGTCATCTGAATTCTGACATAAGCACAAAAAATTTAAATATCCATATTGTTTAAAATATATTTACATTTGTATTATAAATACAATAAATTGTGTTTGTTGTGGTATTCAACATATCCAGTAACTACCCAAGGTATTGTGGCCTAATTATTTTTATTTTGTTTACAATTTTGCAAAGGTGCAATCCGATAGCTATTCTTTTTTTAGCTCAATGTTGGAATGCATTGCATTGCGATTGCATTTACGTTAACGTCGGTCGAATTTGAAAAGGTTCTAATATTATCTTATATAATATGAACATAAAATCTTACGCCCAAATAAAATTATTTGCAATGTATTTTATTACGTGTAAATTAATCTAATGTTCTATTGATTATGTGTTTATATTATTTATTACATGAGTTATTATTACATTAGTATATATTATCATGTACATTAAATTATTTATATTTTATTTAAAAAAATCTAATAAGTAATAAACGTCGATTTTACTTAAGATTTTTTGTGTTGTTACTATATTACTTTATATTCTTAATTGAATATAACCATATTAATTAAATAACAGTACTTAAAAGAATATCAAAAATTATAAGTTATTATTATGTTATTATATTAATTGATTTTCTTAACTTCCCTTACTCAATTGTGCACATTGTTTATACTTAAACTGCCTAGAGCTTCATCTGGATATTTTTGATTTTTAACAGTCTTGGTTTTATTTAATGATAGGGTAGGACAAAAGGGTATAAATTAGTTAAAAATCTTCATAAGAAATAAATTTATACAATATTAATAGCAGAATAAAGTTGGGAAAGTAAATTTTGTCATACACAAAAACCACAAACAAAGAATACATTCTTGTCTCATTCTTGTATGATAATCTGGTGCACTACTTTGATCTAGGATTTAAAATATCACTACATAGTATAAAACAAAGTCTCTTTATCTGTCCCTATATCCCTATGTATGCCTAAATCTTTAAAACTACGCAACAGATTTTGATGCGTTTTTTTTAATAGATAGAGTGATTAAAGAGGCAGGTTTATATGTATAATAACAGTAGGCTTTATATTTTATACCCGTGCGAAGCCAGAGCGGGCCGCTAGTTTGTAATATTAACAGTTCTGCATTATGTTTATTAAATATTTTTTTATTAAAAAATTACCGTGATGAATGCTGGTTGTATTAATGTTTTATACCATCATCTATACATTTATAAATATAAATAAAATTGAAGTGTCTGTTCTTAATTTCAAATTAATAGCTTTTGACTAAATGTATATGAAAGTATACACGGTACTGACTCCAAAAGATCAGTTTTTATTTTTTTTCCATCTGTTTGTTCTAGCTAATCTCTGAAACGGCTGGACCAATTTTGACGGACCTTTCCCTTACAAATAGCTAATGTTATAAGGATATATTCTAAGAGGTGCCAGACTTATATATAACTGGGATACTAAGATATGTCAATACAAAAAACATAATATAAAAATAATTTTAAACATTACGGTCATTGCTCCTCTACGATTCTATAGCTACCCTACGTCTGGAAATGCGATTGCCGGCACCATTGTTGTACAATCGTTCCTTTATGAATCAATTTGCCCACTTTATTCATTTATCTGTGTCACGTGTTGTACTTGTTTTTTTTTACTTTCTGTTAAGACTCAAACTTAAAGGTCAAGAATTATTTGGTTTAGTAAAGTAGTGAACATCAACACTGTAAAGTTTAAAATAATCAAATGTATAAACCGGGTAAACATATCATATGATACTTTTTACTGCAGAAAAAAATACGTCTCTGAGAAATCTATAGCCGAAATAAGCGATTTGATTTCAAAATCAGCAGATGGTGTTAGCGCAATTTACAACACAGTGATCGTGTCCGATTTTATGCAATGCATATAGTACCTAATCGGATGCAGTTGTCAAACTGACAATAGATCAACTAAATGTGTTAATCGCTTCCTGTCTTTCAATTAAATGCAAAGTGCCTATTAAAGTATTTACTACGTAGATGTTACTACGTAGTAGGTGCTACGTAGGTTTACGTGAATAGACACAGCCAGCTTGGCTTTTTTTGTAAACTTCCATGGAAAGATTAAAGGAATATGTAGAATGTTCATTATAATTGTATTAATATTTAAGCAAAATATATATTATATTTATAGTAGTCATTCATTATCATAAATGTTTCCATATGTAAAGTAACGCGCAATTAATATTTATTTTATTCCTTTTTTGCGAGTACACAAAGACGGCTTCTATTAGTTCTTATACCTATACTTTTTGTAGTTTATAAATACAAACGTATGTACTATTCCAGATTATAAACTACCTATATGTGCCGAATTGCATCGATACATTCAACTTATCAGCTGTTCTGGTTTGATAGAGTTACTTAAAACATACTTCAATCCAAACTTTCGTAAAATAAAATGTAAGATTTAGTAGTTTCTCACCCTCGCGTCGCTTCGCTCTGTGGAATACAAAAAAAAATATCTCACGGGAATCGTACTATAATCGTTTTCTAGGATAAGAAGTAACCTAAGTGCATAGACGTATTAACTAAGGACGAGACACATAAGCTGACGTACCTTTACCGGCCTTGACAGTAATCAGGATATTTTAGGCCTGGCCGTTTGATTTTACGTCAGTCTCAAGCACTTACTTGTCAACAAAACATCTCCCAAAAATGACTAAATGTTCTATTAGATGGTGTAAAAACTAAAGCAGCGGAAGCAGCACTATTTCTTTTCACTTGTAAGTAATATATTTTATTACATTTAATGTGATTTATCACAAAATTTAAGTAAATGTAAAATAAAATTTCGTATTATTCAACTATGTTAAATATAGTCGATATATCTATGTATTGTTGACATCTGACAACCATCATAAAATGGCTGGTTTATACCGTTCAAATCAAATGACAGAACCGTCGAGTAAGTCCATTTGACATCGACTAGTGCTTGACAATGTCGAAAAATATATCGATATTTGACGAAATAACTAAGCGAATAATGGATGTTATTTGTACAGTACAATAACATAAAATACTTTTATCGCAGTATCCTACAATCTGATGACAATAAATTTATAATAATATTTTTATAATTAAATAAAAACATTATAAATGCAAAAATTATAATTAGTATGTGTACTTAATTTTTATTTTATTTTAACACATAAATTACACAAAATTTTAGATTTCCTAGGGATCCTTCTCGAAAGAGAAAAAAAATTCTTAACAAAAAATTTGAAGTCTATAATAACTATAATTGAGTAAAAAGTTCATAACAATGTCCTGCTTATTTTAGTATAATTAAAATATAAATACCGGAAGCTTACCCCACCTTTATTCTCCCTTTATTTTCTTTGCCTTACAGCTTATTTATGATACACCTTTTCTTTCCCATTCGAACGTTCTGGGTTTGATTGTCGGCGAAAAATCAAACAATATTTATTATTAATATTTAAAATGTCATTGATGTATGTATTTTATCGACTACGTTCAAGCACTAGCATTAGAGTGAATTTTGATGTATTGTGTCAATTCTTTGTGTGCGTTATACTTCAAATGGTTGAAAGTGTTTTCATGCATTTGTATTTTATGACTGGTCCTTAGGTAATACGTCCATGCCTAAGTGATATTCCAAATTATAATAATAAATTACTTAATATTATTTTAACAAATGTTAGAAAATTATAATAATTATAATTATAGTAGCTAAAAATAAGTTGATAATATTGCCATATGTATAATATAATTTAAAATTTTAAAATCTTAAAAGTATAGAATTGAAATGTATAATTTTATAGTCTATCATTTTGAACGTTTGTAAAAAATTGTGGGTAGGCACTGTCTGTAACAAGTATATAACCCCCTGAGACGTCTAATACCTTAGTCTCTCCCGTGACCATGATTGCTGTAAAGCATTCGAAACGTCGGGAACCAAAAATCATAATAAATCCGCGACAAAATCCGAAAAGATAGTTTCATTTATAATGTCAAACATTCGCGTAAACCTAAGAAAGTATTAAATAAATTACGGTGCCAAATTTCATCCAGATCCGTTGCCAAAGTGCAGCTATTGTTTTATCCATAAACCATACGACTTAAAAACAAAATATCTTAGAACTAGTGTGTTGTATGATTAGCCACAACTGGCCATGGACCCTTCAAATAGATTTCTAGTCACAAAGTCGAAGTCGTCCTCTGGAAGATGTCAAGGTACCGGAAACGACAACTCATGTGTTGAATATTTAAAAGAAACTCGAACGCATCGCGTTTGTATTGGCTATTATTTTAGACACGAAGTTAAAAAATATTCTGCATTTTTTTTAAACATGACAATATAATTTTACATTATGTATGTACTTTACTTATCAAGTTTTGCAGGAAAGGAACTTTGTCCCTCAACCAATGCTTGTAATAATAATTATTTTTCATGTAAGTATTATTGTCATCCGGTCAGTAATATGTATTTGTTTGCTTCGTGTATATTATGTAAAAAAACTCTTAAAATTTACATGTCATACGTATATATAACAATTTTAAAAAAACCTGTTCATTATTGGTTCTATCGCCATGCACTGCATCTAATTAAGACATACATACTCGTAAGATATTTTTATATTATTTTGCTGAGTCGCACGGCATTGTCATGATACCTCGCAGGACTAACGACCGCCCTTCTCGTTTTTGCAACATTTTCCATTGATACTCTGTTCCTATTGATCGCAGCGTGACGTAATATAGCCTATAGCCTCGATCAACGGACTATCCAACACAAAAAGAATATTTCAATTTAGACTAGTAGTTTCTGAGATTAGCGCTTTCAAACAAACAAACAAACTTTATAATATTAGTATAGATAATATTATTGTAGAGATTACTTAAGGTCGTTTTAAGTGCACTCGTGCTCGATGTAAACAAAGAAACATTTGCCGCATTATTATCGTTTATCACACGTGTGACGTAGGAACGTGTAATAATAGTTTTAATTTGTAAATCATGGCTGGATACTTCATCTATTTATAATAACTTGCGTGCCACGTGGCATTGAATAAAACATCCGAGGAATAAAAAGGTCTAGGAAATAGATCATTCTATGCTTTAATTTGCATTTGGCATATTGTGTAGGGCCAAAATGAAGTACGTATAGGATAATATGTAGTTAGTTCGTACTGTTTGATGGAGGATGTGTCTGCATCGGCTTACTTCTTAGGGTATACTCTATATTTCACGGCTATACGGCTTCCTGTATAGCCTTATAGTGTGCTACTATCTTTAGTTAATAATTTATATCTTATATCTAAAGTTGTCCTTTCTAGAAATAAAAATTGCAATTGCACAAGTTTAATACTTTAAATCAAATCAGGTTATTGGGATCCTCTGTTAAAAGACAATATGTGAACTTAAATGATTCACCGTCCATAAGTGATTTTTGCAAGTATAACGAGGAGGAACGAAGTAGACAGTATTAGAAAAATATAGAAGTTTTATATAAACTACTCTTATCCACCCCCGGAACGGCTTTGAGTTATTCACATATCTACAAACCAAATCTTTGGTTAATTTGTTGTTGATACAATGTACCTACATATTATATGTTAAATCGCAAATCAATTTCATTAGCAATATATGTTTATATACTCAGAGGCACAATTAACCGCCCACTTACATTTTCCGATGTAACTTCAAAAATTCATTTCGGAATGAATTTTTTCTTGGCAATATTATAGATTGGATAATATCAGATATAAAAAAATAATGAAAAAATCGGATATTGCTTGATTTTTTAAAAAATGAAAAAAACTTTAAAATCACCGAATAATAAACAAAAATAAAGGTAATGATAAACAACCTAAAACTTTTTGTTGACATTAAAACATAAATTTTATAACGAGTAAAACGCAACTGTCAAACCCTGACGCACCTTATGAACCAATAAATGTATCTAAAAACTTCACAGGCAATACTTTATTTACAATGAAAACAATAAGTTGGAAAGTAAATTTTCGACTATACTCAGTAAAAGAGACTCAGACTTCAGGGTATCTTCGAAAACGGGGCATAAATTGTCTGAATTTATCATAAACTACCTACTTAACAAATGGTCATTCAATTTCATAAGCGTTTAGTTATTGTAAACAAAGTTACGTCGCTTTAGCCTGGTGGGCGGTTAATTGTGCCTTTGTGTGTATAACAAAATATCCTAGCTGCTATTTTTTTTTATTCTTTTGTCTAGATTGAAAAGCAGCCTATCAACGTTTATGTTGCTAATTGTCTATCATATAATATGTACCTTTTATCGAGATCTTCGTGATGATCTCGATTTCGAATCTACAATAGGTATATGTATCTTATATCTTATTGATTTAATTCTAACGATAAATTACATACTTTCTTAAGTAAAATAAAATTTCGGACTTTGTACAAGCTAATTAATTTTCACCAAATTCTTTGTGATCGTATAAAAGATAACAATATTTTTCAATTGCTTATTTAAATCAAATATCCTATTCAGATTATCTCTGTTATAATTTTGTTTTTTCTAGATTATGAATATAATCAGCAACACGTATACGTGTTTGTTATCTGTGATTGAATATTGAGCTTATTGTTGACTGATAAGTTAAAGGACTTTTAAAAATATATTTTGTTGTTAAGTAGGTTTAAATACATTAATTATGTATTTATAAGCTCTTATATTTATTCATATGACTGTTATAGCAATCCAGAAACCATCCAAAACATCACATGCGCATGCATATCAATCGTTCAGAGCGACTACAAACTTAGACACAATTAAGTATTTAGCTAAAACTCTTAGACACTTTCTCCACTCCGGGCCATCCTTACTGATTGAACCATTCATTACCATAGACCAGATATAACTTTAATAAAATAAACAAATTGACCAAAACAGGATACCTCATTGAAATTGCTGTACTGAACAACCAACTTGCAAAATACGATACTAGATTTTTGCAAATACACTGATCTTAAAGATGAAATAACCTAAATTTGGCATTTAAAAAAAGTTAGTATAGTCCCTACCTTTTCGATCATGATAACTTGTATTTAAAATCACGGGCGCCTAATATTTCCTTTTCTTCATAAAACTAATTACTTTTTAGTTATCGTTGGGCAGGTTTCTAAGTCTGTTCATCTCATTAGTTATTCTCAACAAGCCCTTTCATTTGATACCTATACCTATTATAGCCTGGTGCCTTAAAGATGAATTGGATGTTGCGCCATGTTGGATTTAAAACGACGTCACACAGCTTACCTTGCATTGTCGTCCATATTAAACGTGTTTACAAAATTAAAGCTCAATCGCTTGAAGTTATCTGCTTCAAAATTGAGTTTTAAAATTCCAACGTAACAATCACAGTTTCATACTCGTAATACATAATTTTATGTACTTACATTGCAAGTTAAAAGCTTGAAAAATCTCCCTGATGTACACTTGGCTTAGACCCGTGTCATCATTTTAGACCCGCTAGCCAAGAAAACAAAAGGAAAAAAAATAAAAACCAATGACACTAATCATTAATCAATAACAAACAATCAGCCCTCTGAAGTTTTATTGACGTCAAAAATGATCCTATTCTTTAATAATTACAGATAATATGTACATTTCTACTTATAATAATCTTAATCGTAAATAATTATGCCACTTTTATAATAGGATGTTTTTTAAGGTTTTTTGAGGTTCCCCTGAATTAATATTTACGAATTTCGAATAAATGCACAAGTGTACGTGCAGAATACAAATTCAAGTGCACTTTCATAGTCTTGTTACAAAAGTCTTGTGAAAAGAGAGAAATCTATACATATAATAAAATTCTAACCGAGTCAAATCTATTAAATATTTTTTGGAAAATCTAATTGAAATAGACATAATTATCGATGTAGAGGCCAAATCTATTGTTTTTAGAATTTTCGTCAGTCTGTCTGTCCGTGACCGCATCACGAAAAAAACACTGAACGGATTTGGATGAAATTTGGTATGATGATAGCTGGTTACCCGGCTCAATACGTTGGATACTTTTTACTGCGGGAAAATATCTTATTTCTGATAAATCTCAACTAAACGTTCCAAACCAAAACAAGACACGTTATGTGGAATATATTTTGTTTTCGGCCTTTAGAACGCGGGCGGAGCCGCGGGAAATGTTACTATTTTATCAAAAAAAAAAACAAAATTATATTGTGAAATAATCATGTGAAGCGTGAGATTTTTAATCACACTTCATTAATTCATTATTTTTGTTAAATGCTGTTAAAGTTCATTTAATTCGCTTATATCATGTAGTGCAAATAATGTAGGTAGGTAATTGTTCAAATCTTGAACAACCTTCATCTTTGATTTAGAACTGTTAGCGTCAAAAAAAAAAACAAAACAAATAACAAACAAATACCATTATGGAGGTATGTAATTATAATTCTTCCACAGAGCACTATATAAATTCTTCTTTCATACAATACGTATCTTTTCTAATATGTAATGTTGCTAAGTACATCATAATAAAAATTTTATCTGTAGTACTTAAGTCGAATAATTTTAAAGTATAATTGATCGTGGTTACACATCGTACCTATCTACTAATTCGTATTGCGATAAAACGAAATAGTACATAAGTGAAATATTTTATCGATAATTAAAAATATAAACAATTCCATTTATAATAATGTAAAAATTAAATATAATGCAATATTACGTACTACTCTCTAATTTAATAAGACAATAGCGACCCCCACTAATGTTGCTCTTGTGTAGAGCATTAATATGAGATGTTAGACACGTACACAAAATATATTTTTGTAGCCTAGCCTTTTTCTAGCCTAAAAAATAGGCTATAAAATGTGGAAAAATTACCAAACTCCTAATAAAGGTTTTACTTGATATGGAGTGCAGTACAATCACTTTTCATTTTATACAGATTTATAAACGGAACGTACATTTTGTAATATGTATAACTTTGAGTTTAGGTTTTTGTGAGGACAATTAAAAAAGTATGTATGTATTTGTCGTTGACAAATAACTAAGTAACACTTTATGACAAAGTTCTTTTTATAGCAAAAAATATTTCATAATTTTCTCAAACAATTCCTACACATTGGAAAAGTTTTTACCATTAAACAGACATTATTTTGGGCATTAGAGTAAATCGAAATATTGATTGAATCGATTATTATAGTATTTAAATTTAAAAATTCGTTCTTAGGGCTGGAAACCAAATTCTTTCTGAGTTGCACGATATGGTACCTAGCAAAACTAACGCCCGCCCTTCCCGTTTTTATAACATTTTTCATTGATTATTTCCTATTGGTTACAGCGTGATGTAATATAGCCCTCCTCGATAAACGGACTATCCAAAACAAAAAGAGTTTTTCAATTCAGACCAGTAGTTCCTGAGATTAGCGCGTTCAACCAAACAAACAAACTCTTCAGCTTTATATATTGGTATTTGGTATAGATGTATAATAATGAATCCTAATACACGAAGAACTCGAAAAAAAAAAAAATATTTATATAATTATTATAATTACATGTAATATTCCTATACTGTTATGTTGAGATGTCACTGGCTAAAGCAATAAAACACAATATTTTAATTAGTTGACGATATTTATTCAAATGTTACGTCAGAAAGCTGTTTATATAATAACAGTATCGCGACAATTTTTCAGATTCGAACGATCATTAAGAATATTGGAATAAGGTAGTAGTATAAAAAAATGCTAATATGTAATAATAATATTATATTGTAATTTTAAAGTTTAAAAAAGAATATGAACTTTTATTACCGCTTTCATTCTAAAGTATTTGTACGCATTTTCTCTAGTTGATAAAGCTTGTTCGGTGCCTATACAGAGCAAATTATTTATAAACAGTTAAAAATATTATACAAATTATTAGTATTATTAGTATCGTTTCGAAGCAAGTTCTGATCTTACAGCTCTAGAAAGATAATATTGTTAAAAAATTGCAATAAATAAACATAAATGTAATTTGTGTTCTATACTAAAGGCGCTAGAGAAATTCTAAACTAAACTCAAATACCAGCTTTTAGAAGAAAGATATTTAAACACTATATTTTTAAGGTATTATGCTCGCTCGGTGCTTTTCAGAAAAAATAAAAAATACGTTTTTTTTTTTCAATAAACATACAATTTTTTCAATAAAAATACATAAAATTTTATAATTACAAAGATTTTCTATGAGATAAGCTCAGAAAATATTATTAGATAAAGTTACACACTTATTATTTAGTTAGTGGAGAGTGGAGTCATTAACATTAGGTATCTTTTCACCTACTTCAATTATTATATTGTGACAACAGGCAAAGTTTATCTAAGTATTGTTGACGCAAACTAAATTGCTGTAGAAGCATACCTACTAAGGTTTATCTTCTAAGGTCTTTCTGACGTCGTACGACCTCTGCGGACTAGTTTCTGTGACCGATATAATGACATATATGTTATGTATTTGCAAATTAAATTTTAAACTTGTAAGGCCTTATTTAAAATAACATCCTCGCCATTTATGTGTTTTCTGTGTATGTCTGTTTGTTTTTCCAAAGACACAAGTTTTTCGACAGACGTTATTTAAGTAAAAATAAATGCATATTTTTTGCTGTTATTAATCTTATATAACTAAGTAGTAATAGAAGCAATCTCATTCATAAATATTATTGTATATGATAATATCTGAATAAGTTCGATAACCTTACAAATACTTTAGTAAACAAAATCTTAAGATTATCGTAAGAAATACATACATACATGAAAATTATTAATCGTCATAATTGTATTCTATTTCAACGACAAAATAATGGAGATAATATTCTTTGCTTTTTTCGATCTTCTTGTTAAGTAGTTAATGATCTTCGCATTTCGGTTGCTGTAATGATACTCGTATCCTTACCATTGGCGCTATGCCTTTGCACGGTTGATGACTGTAAATAAGCAGATTCGTCTTTATTACTACCAACCAGCCTACAACGAAGAGTATTAAATTGTTCATATTTTTGCAAATATTCATAACTGCGCCTTTTGTCCTATATTAATATTATATTTTTCGTGGCTCCGTCGCAAAATCTTTTCTTAGCGAACGTCTACTAACTATAAACTACCTCCCTGCCAAATTTCATCTTTATTCGTGTGAAGCTCTATACGTTTTCGATATTTCGTGGTGAGTGAATGAGTGACTGACCTTTTATATATTTAGATATATGTATCTAGTAAGACAGAGAGAGATAGAGAGAGAGAACAGTGGAAAAAATTATATTCACAATGTAATTTTCGAGTCTGCAATTAAGTAATCAACATCATCTTGTTAACTGATACTATCTTTTACTTGTATAACAAAAAACTAAGTGTTTGGTATTTATACCTAAATATCATTTTAATACATAATATTACTCATGTCGTCGTTGAATCACTGTATTTATCTTAATATTACATAAAATATATATACTTGCTAAGGTATTTGATATCTTATCTACAAAATAGCTCTTTCTATATGGCGAAGTTTGACAATGATCATTATTTAATTTTATTGTTAGTAAACGGTATTCAGTCTAAATCAGACCACTTTTCATGGACACAACGATTGAGTGCGAAAACCTAGTGAGTAATGTATATAAATTGGTATTAATTTCATTCAGCTTCTATGAAGAGGTAAAAATATTGTTACATTACGGTAGAGTTTCACTTGCCCAATGTTATCTCGTTTAACTAAGGATATTTGTATGCGACCGCAAATGTAGTTTTCTCATCGTCTTAAGAAATATTCTTGTTACATAGCTCTAATTACCGCAAATCTACTACAGTTAGGGCTGCCAGGTGTTTGTTTTCGCTAAACATGTCCGGCCTATTATGATCGTGTCCGGCCAAATATATACAAGCTTTAAGCTTTAGTTAGGTTTTCTGTCATCATTATTTTCTTATGATCAAATTTTTCTAAAATCAAGATCTCAGGCTTCAAAATATAATGTCCAAAATCTATATCCGACTTTTTTATTTTTAAGCCTGGTAACCGAGCACAATAACAACTGGCCTGGCTACTGCAGTAGCAAAATAAGTTTTCTACCCAAGCTTTTTATACAGCACTTTTTATACAAAAAAAATAATTCTATAGTGTTTCAATTTTCAAGTTGCTCAAGGCAAAAAGTTCTTAATGTTGGAGTACCTTGTACACAAAACTCTTAATGGATGATCGAATATATTAAGATATGAATAGATATAGTTTTATCTAAAAATAACATGAACACGTGCTGCCACATTGACGTTAGAGCGATCGATATACAATCGTGGTAGATAAACGGCGAGGAACATACAAAGTATTTATTTATTCGAATCAAAGTAAAAAAACTTATATTTGAGACTCTACTATACAATTAAATTAATAATATAGTACGTTTCTTACCATCCAATTTTGGTAACGTATTTTCCCGCAGTAAAAAGTACTCTATATGTTGACTCCGACAACCAGCTCATCATCATTCGAAATATCATCAAAAACTGTCCAGTGATTTTGTCGTGATGCGGATGCAGCCAGACAAAAATTCTAAAACTGTAGATTCGGCCCCTGTCTGTATAATGAACATTTCAATAAGATTGTCCAAATAAATTTTTGAAACGAAGTTCCATATCGCGCGTTGCGAAAGGGGGCTAGTCGGAAAAAATTAAGACCATAAGTTGTAACGACACTTTTTGCTATAGTTTTTTTATAAATCATGGTAAATAATTATTATAATTTTTTATGTTTAGATTTTTATTATTATCGATAAAAAAATTATAACAAATGTATACAAGAATAATTATTTTCTTTATACCGCTAATAGAACTTAAAATTGATATTTTTATAAAAAGGAACTTTGTTCCTATCCGGTGTCCCACGACACCAGTTTTAATTTATTATGTTCAAACCTGAACAGAACCTAGAACTTTATTATATGTAGCTATAGATGTAAATAAACCATATAGAGAATTCATACACTGGAAAGGACCCCTTAAGTTGCGTGGCAAACCATTCGAGTGCTATCAATTACGAGTGTTAAGCAATTGTCGGTCGTTCTGTCACAATTGTCATTTACTACCGCTTGCTTCATGGAAGAGAATGATATGTTACAAAAATGTTTTTTTAATTCGTTTAAGTCAAATCAAATCAAAATATTTTATTCAGCATAAAAATTGTAACAATTTCTTACTGAACGTCATGAGTCTACCACCAGTTCGGAAAGAAGAAACCTCTGACCTGAGAAGAACTGGCGAAAGAAACTCAGCGGGACTATTTTTTTTTTTTATCTTAATCTCATTCTTTCTTTTTTAAATTAAATTACATATTAACAATAATTCTATATGTTGAAATAGCCTGGCGGCGATCACATCATTCCCAAGGCGTCCACTAAGTCCACTGTAATTATATTTTTTACTCGTTTCTCATTGTTTCTCATCTCATCATGTTCCTCATTCTCATTTAATCAATTTCAAATCAATAAGCAAATTTTGCTAGATGAATATAATAACATATAAAATTGTAAGCTCTTATTGAAGGCTTTAAATAATCAATACTTTCCTCTTTGTTGTTGTAAAGGATAACGTTAAATAACTTAAGACGGGGATATACGCCGTTGACCTTGCTCGATTGGGCGTTGCCGGTAAAAATTCCCCGCGCAACCCCGCGCCTCCCGATAATAATTACGCGCGACCAGCGCGCTAGAATTCGCGCGTAGTACGGCACAGTGTAACAACTAACAGCTGTTGCTTTGTTAGGCATGGTTCTATTAGAGGTGTTCGCAACGGTAATATATTGATAAGGCGTTATAATGATAGCATTTTTTATCAACTTATGCAATTATAAAAACGACACTAATAATAATAGAAAAAAGAGTATTTAATACATTGAAAGTTTTATTATAAAGCATTATCTAGTTAAATAAAGTTTATTTAAATATCATAAAAAAATATTTTTTACATAATTAAAATAATTATTATTTATATCTATTATTAATTTATGTGTACAATATGTAGATACAATTTTTATCACTCATAATCACAGTAAATATATATAATTGAACACACCGATTCTCGTCCGATCATCGAAGTTAAGCAACGTCGGGCGCGGTCAGTACTTGGATGGGTGATCGGTGGGCCTGGGAACACCGCGTAACGTTGGCTTTTTGTTTTTAATTTTGTAAAAATTCATTTTATTTCAGTCCTCAAACAATATTGTCATATTAAATATGTTGTTTTATACTTATTGTTTTTATATATGATGTTAAACTTAAAAATATTATATAACGCTGTTAAGTCCTGAATCGCGCTATCGAAATATTCTAACTCGTTGAATATATATACAATGTTGTCGAACGTCCAAGTGTACTCGCTTCGGCAGTACATACACTAAAATTGATGATCGATACACAAAAAGTGTTTGTAGGTTCACAACTTTCAGTTTCACCAGATAGGAACGAAGTTCTTTATTATAAAAATGTTATTAATTTTAAGTTCTATTAGCGGTATAAAGAAAAAATAAAAATATGTTGTGGCTTCCGGGAAGTGGTGCCTTTTGTGGTGGTGTAGGTTTTTGTGAGTCTGTAGATGTTTGTGTTTGTGAGGTTGATCTGAATTATTAACAAAGTTATGGCTATTTGAAATTTAGGGGGTAATTGAGGGTTTGTCTTATTACAAAAAATCAGTAGGAACTAAAGTAAAAATAATGCTTTAAAATTAAATTAAAAAATAATAATAATAATAAATAAAAAAGCATTTTATTTCCAGTTTTACAAAAAACATGAACAAAAGAAAAGATTTAACTATCGTATACTTTATACAATTAATACCTATAAACAGTGCTATGTTTTTTACAAAAATATGTGTGAGTACAGCTCGTGTACTTATTGTAGTCAAACTGTCATGGTGTGTGTGTTTAGGGATACCTGCTCCAAATCTTTATCCCATTTTTTAATATGATGAAGGTTAAATAAAATAATTATTTTTAAAATTTAAATATATAATTTGTAACGATTAAAATATGATAATTACTCCTGAGGATATAAAAAATTACTAGTACTGCAATTTTGCGGATTTCATTTCGTCATATGGATTTCATTTATTTTTAATATAGATAGTGGTGAGGGTGATCAAATAAATATTGTCATGAAGATTAGTCAACTACGCAGGATATTTACTATAGTGCACAAATGTACACTAAAACGTGAAATAAAAACTTAAAAAAACGTCTTGATAAAATAACAAACACTAAAACGTAAAAAACACTTTATTGGTAGTTTTCATTGATAATAGATGCTTGGCATCATTAAATAATACATACTCATTTTTGCAATTAGCACCCCGATAAACTTCGAAAATGACACCCTGACCCATGTAATTGTTTAAAAAAAACCGGATGTCCGCCATCTTGGATTTGAAAATGGACCTCATTTTCGTAATCAGCGCCCCGAGAAACCTCGAAAATGACACCCATGTTATTGTTGAAAAAAAAACCGGATATCCGCCATCTTGGATTTGAAAATGGATCTCATTTTCGCAATTAGCACCCCGAAAAACCTCGAATATGACACCCGTGTAATTGTTGAAAAAAAAACCGGATGTCCGCCATCTTGGATTTAAAAATGGACCTCATTTTCGTAATCAGCACCCCGAGAAACCTCGAAAATGAAACCCATGTCATTTTTGAAAAAAAACCGGATGTCCGCCATCTTGGATTTGAAAATGGACCTAATTTTCGTAATCAGCACCTCGAGAAACCTCGAAAATGACACCCATGTCATTGTTGAAAAAAAACCGGATGTCCGCCATCTTGGATTTGAAAATGGACCTCATTTTCGTAATCAGCACCTCGAGAAACCTCGAAAATGACACCCATGTCATTGTTGGAAAAAAACCGGATGTCCGCCATCTTGGATTTGAAAATGGACCTCATTTTCGTAATCAGCACCTCGAGAAACCTCGAAAATGACACCCATGTCATTGTTGAAAAAAAACCGGATGTCCGCCATCTTGGATTTGAAAATGGACCTCATTTTCGTAATCAGCACCTCGAGAAACCTCGAAAATGACACCCATGTCATTGTTGAAAATAAATATCGTGAATATAGTTGCAAGTCCTCTTTTGACTGTTAGCTAACTTCTCCCGTGAGAATTTTGTGTCTCGCGCATCGTAAAATTTCACTCTCATAAATTTTTCATAACGCGCCTAAAGAAGTATAACTTCAACATGAAAGATAAACAGATTAAATTTTATGTTACCTATGGCTCAGTAGACGTAACTTCGTTACAGGTTCGATTTCCAGACTTAGTCCTTATAACTATACAAATAAAATCTAAATTGAAACTTCTCTTAGTCGATACTATATATTTAATAATAAAATAATAAATATGTTGGGACATTTACACACAGCACTATCTAGTTCCACGGTAAGGTAGTACGAGCCTTGTGTTATGGATACTAGATGGTTGATATACATGGTGGTTGGTATATACACATATATAAGTTTAAATACATACATATTATAAATATAAACATCCATGACTGGAGTACAAACATTCGTGCACAACAAATGTCTGCCCCCAGCGGGACTCGAACCCGCGACCGCTGGCGCAGCAAGCACTACAAACTGCGCCACGCGTGTCGTCAAATATGTATACTAAAATTTTTAAGTAAAAAATTTACAAGTCAATAAGGTCCAAAATACGCCATTTATTTATTTCATTTCAATATAGTTTTAAATACAAATGTTTTAGAGCATAATTTAGCGCACACGACTCGTGACAATTCTGTTCACGAATTAAATAAATAAATTTCTAAATTGGTTCTGCGCTTGCGGAGCAAACAGTCACAGGTCCGTTCAGCACAACGCCTCGTCCCGCACTGATTTACTGGGCGACAGAGGGTGTTCTCTCGCGGCTTACGTGTATGAATTACGTAAAAAAATCATAAAAAATAAATAAAACAGTTATTTGAAAAAATAATCGGAGATCATATTAGGTGTTGTATTATTTAATATGCTGAACGCAATAAAAAAATCTTGTTTTTGATAGTTTACGAGAGAAATGATATGAAAAATTGTAACAGAGGGTACTTAGCATATTTATTTATGATATTTATGTTGTTTTTTTTAACTTTTTAAGCGGAAGAGATAATGCTGTATATGCTGTAGAATAACATACATTTTTTTAAAATTTTTTCCTATTAAGATTACAGAGAATTCAAATACAAAGAAAGTCCAATTTACATATATCGCCGCCTTAATTAGTTAGGAGATGTAAGTAGGTACAAGTGATATTATTATTATTACTCAATAATTATTAATACATTGTACCTACTCGTAATTAGCGTGATATTGTGAATAGGTATAATCATTACAAGTAATAAAAAATAATAAAAATAAACACACAATGTTACCACTGGCCTTAAATTACTCGAGTGCGTGTTAAACATGAATTGTACCTATGTGAAACCCTGCAAATTTTGTTTTTGTTATGTTGTTGGCCTTGTTAGTATAAAGACCTAAATATTCTCAATTATGAGTCAGGAAGCCTTTGCACATTGAATTTTCATTATTTGTAGGTTGAATATAACAAAGACAAAAGTGATTTAAGTAATTGAAATCTCGTTGTCTTACTTTTCTTTGTTTTATACCACTTGCATTTACGTATGTATGTTTTATTAGCATAGATCTCTCCTATAAGTATCATATATATTGATCCGAATAACCAGCTATGATCGTACCAAATTTCATAAAAATCCGTGCAGTGGTTTTCTGGTGATGCGATCACAGACAGACGGAGAAAAATTATAAAAACTTTGGATTCGGCATTTGTATTGTTATGATGATTATTTCAATAATATTTTCCAAAAAAATATTGTTGAGTTTCGATTTAGAATTTAATTATGTCTAGTCTATACATAGATTATGTAGATGCTGACCGATAAGAAATGTAAGAGTAGTATTACATATATATTAAAGCAAATTCCATATACGTATTTAATTAATTTTATTATGTATCTAATAGACAGATTTTACAAACCTTTGCAGCATGCAAATTTATATATTATGATATACATGAAGATTTGAATAAGATATAAGAACGACTTTATATACAATGCAACATTACGATGAATATTAATAAATATTCTCTGACCCTTGGGCTCATTGACGCTTGTCATTCTGCGAACAAGACCTTGAATTAATGTCGAATAAGTATATGGTATGAGGTGTTCCTTTTGGTATACGAAATATGTATGTAAATAAATCAATATGTTGGGACATTAACGCAAGACACCATCTAGTTCCATGGTAAGCTATTTGTTTTGGATACCAGATAGTTGACCACTTCACATATATATAAAATAACTTTAAAAACATACCGATGACTCGAGTATATTCGCGTTGATCATATAAATAAAAGTCACTAGCGCGCCATGACTCGAACCCACAACCGCTGGTTCATCAAGTAGGGTCACTACTAACTGAGCCAAAAGTATCGTTGCATGTAAATTATCATAAACTTCATATTTTTTAACATCGATGTCATTTACAATATTATGGTATCCCTTATGTTAGTCCGATGATGAATCCAGAATGAAAACAAAAAATGCTCACAGAAACTTCGTAACTATGTACACAATCACTCCTGAATATTCATGTTACTTTTTTAACTTTTACAGTTTAGAAACTCAATTGAAATCTTACATCTTATCTTATGATATAAAGAAGTAGTTCTTGTACATTAGCGAATATATATTTATGTGTATCTTGAAAAATGGCTCGAAAGTTGTAATTAAATGTTATACTTGATGAGTCTTTAAAAACAAGAACAATGTAGTAAAACATTTTTTTATTTAAACCAAAGCTTTAAAGTTATGTGCTCTGTGTGTTCTTCAAGTCGCTAAATCAATTAGGTATCCTGTTAATAGCTTCAAAGCGTGTCAGTTGGGCACAATTAGTCGCTCTTACTTCCCCACTTACTCTTCAATTGCCTTTATAAAATTCTTAGTAAAATTAAGGTCTGTTTAAGGACATTTGTTTTAAAGAAGATTGCTTAGAGACAGCAGAATTAAGTTTTTTTAATCTTTAGGAATAACATGAAATACAAACTTATAAATATCTCTCACTCAAACTAGACGATCGATACTAATAGTAATGACTTACTCTTGTTTGGCATATTTTTGTCTGTAGGTGTTATGTTAAATATCGACATTCTCACCTTTTGGTTTTAATATATTATAGTTTTATTAATAACAGTAGCCTATATTATACGGGTTTTTCTACGTTATAGTCCATCCAGCTGTAAATTTCATCCAAATACTCTAGCCAAAAAAACATTAAAAACTTCGCATTTATATATTTAATAATTTAAAGCTAAAAACATCAGCCGGAGAGCAAGCAGAAAAATATTAACAATTTATAACAAAACAAAATTATTGAATAACAAAGGAAAGGCCGCTGACGAAATGCGGCACACACAACATCCGAATAGTGCCAACTGCGCCAGGAAACTATAAACAATTTCTTTTTCTTTGCGGCTACATCGATATGTAAGCTTGAAAGAAAAACCGGCAACACTATATTGATGTCGTGTGATCGACTGATCGTATCGTACAGGTTCAGTAATAGTTTAAACGTGCGCGTGGGCAGACGTCACCTGCTCTACAAAAAATATCGGTTGACGTCGCGTAGTTACATAAAATTAGTTATTACTACTGTTCCTTCTATCTAATTTATACGAAAGTGCATTTCAAAAACATTCCTCGTGTAGTGTAAAATAAACGTATGGTCTGATGACGAAAGGTAAAAAAAATCTAAAATCAATGCAAAACTGTATAAATGAAAATGCTATAGGAATATTTTAATAATAATTGTTAGTGCGAGTAATACGCTATAACAGTACTGTCGATTTCGCTTTCCATTCACGCGATGCGCCGGAATTACAATTTGATTCATGCAGGAAAAATAATGTTTGATAACTATGCCACAGTTCGCGAAAATTTCATCACATACGTGTATTACGTTGAGACTTGTGAGATTTTTGTATAATATTTCATCCACGTATATCCACGACGGTTAGTCACGGTCCAAATATTTTGATTAGTAATTCATGTAGTCTGGATTCTTATAGTCCGTAAAGTTAACTGTTCGGCTTTGGCTCAATGAACCATATTACTTGGAATGCAAATAGCTAATTTTTCTTCAGAAAAACGTTATATTTCTTAGGATATAATTGATTGGTGAACTATTACGTCAAGTCTTAGGTCCATTTGTTCTATCGCGTGACTATATTTGTAATGACTAAATGTTTCATTGTTTACAAATTATAATTATAAAATCGTGTCACGTTGCTCTATCAAAATTAATTTACGTAACTAACCACGTTTGAATTCACAGCCAAAGTAAATTTTTATGAAAAGCAGTTATCTATATTATAAAACTATTTCGTTTGAGTCTCCAGAATTGAATAGATTTTGTAGCTTACTTGTATAAATTTAGCTCATTTATTTTGATCGCAGTTATTCTGGTCTTGAGAATAAATGGCAACCTGTGACATTTTAGTCGGGAATCTATTTTTAATAATTATTATTATTACTATCACAGCAGGTAAACAAGTTGGTAGTTTACTCGTTTTAAGATCATTTTAACAACAATATTTTTTATAGTTGCAATTAAATCTAGCAATTACTAAGTAATAAAATATTTTGTAAAATTTTCTGTCAGATACGTAGTTTACACGGTAATAGATAGCAGGTTAACGTCTGGCTGCTAATTATTGCATTCATTTGTTAATGAGATAGATCGTAAAACCTTCATATTGGTTTTCTTCCAAACATTCGGCGCGCAGGAATTATTTAAATTAGAATTTTGATGAAATAGCCACAGTGGTTTCCCTTTTTGTATTTCACCTTGTATGTTTTCTAGTATATTACTACTTATATCATATAAATTAAATTGAAGTGTCGGTTTTCAATTTCAAATAACAGCTTTTCACTAAATGCATACAAAAGCATATTGTAAGAAATAAATTCTTAAGTTTATTTTCTGTCTGTCGTCTGTTTGTTTCGGCTAATTTCTTAATCGGCTGGACTTTATTAGAAAATTACAAAAAAAAATAATTTATTTTAACTTACGCCCAGCGAAGCTGGCCTAGTTTGCTGGTATATATCACTACATAGTATAATCACAAACGCTTTCTCTGTCCCTATATCCCTATGTATGCTTAAATCTTTAAAACTACGCAACAGATTTTGATGCGGTTTTTTTAATAGATAAAGTGATTCAAGAGGAAGGTTTATATGCATAACTAGTAGATCCCGCGGCTTTGCCTGTGCTAAATCTAGGGGAGAGCCCGAGCGAAGCGAAGGCGACTCGCTAGCTATGAATAAATTAAAGAGTTTTTTTCTTTGTACTCACGAATCTCTTTCTTATAAGTATTACAATTATTTGGATAGGAGCGACATGATAATTTAGGGCACCATATTGCTAATGTTTGTTTAAGTTTCGTCTATCTTCATACATAATGGTTTCAAAATGTGGCGTTACTTTTGAATATACTAAAGATGGCAGGGAAAGGCTATCACTTGTTTCTATAATATAAAAATTACAATCTCAATTATTTTATATTTCTAAAATGAGTTTAGTCGAAAAAATTTGTCAACATACATAAAAATTGCATATTTCGAAACTATCTTTAATCTAGAACTAATGGATATTAATTAGCTCTACTAAAAATGACTATATTATACATAATGTATAAAAATATGAAACAGTTCAAACGTATTTAGTTATTTTGGGACTAGAGTAGGTTATGTAATTTTTACGTACGGTCTAATCGTAGGAAAAGTACTCAGTCATTTTAACATTGAAAAATGTTTAAGATCGGTTTAGAAATAGAAAACTGTATGGATTTAAAAATAATTGAGGTTCCAATAAAAATATACTCATTAAATATATGTGTAGTGTATTTTTATGAATATTATATTATTTATCATTTGTAATTTTATTTTTTTTTAATTAATTAACTACCTATTTGTTTTCACTTCATTGTTTTTTTAAATAATATTAACCCAACATTCTTAATTATGTCAATATTGTATGTAAAATAACTTTTTATAGTATTTAAATAACAGTTCAAAAATAAAATTAATGTACATATTTAAGTAAGTGTAATTTATATAATATCTAGAAGTTGCGAAGATTGTAATACGGACGGAATAATGCAGACAGTACTTTGTAGTTCCATGGCGATAAGCTACGAGGCTTGTGTTATAGAGACTTGATAGATACACTATAAGTACATATATTAAATTAAATACACACATATTGTAAATTTATTATGTATTAGATTTATTATTAAAAAGTCTCACGTTTTAATTGTTAATCTTAACATATACATTTTCAATAGATTGTGAAAAGTAGACCAAAAGGTTCATTTGCGTACAATGACGAAGTGCCGAGTGCGGTCGACGTGATGTTATTGTGCAAAACTATCTTGTTACTGAAACTGAAGCACTGTGGTTTGGAGTAGCGGTAGCTATTAGTATCTTACTTTTTATGTATTGAATCACTATATAATAGAAAAAGCCTTCCCTCGCATATTTCGATACAGTTTTTATTGATAGAGATAAAGACACTTTAATTTATTAAAATAACTAGCGACTCGCCCTCGCTTCGCTCGGGCTCTTCCCTAGATTTTGCACAGGTAAAGCCGCGGGATCTGCTAGTTATGCATATAAACCTTCCTCTTGAATCACTCTATCTATTAAAAAAAACCGCATCAAAATCCGTTGCGTAGTTTTAAAGATTTAAGCGCACATAGGGATATAGGGATATAGGGACAGAAAAGGCGACTTTGTTTTATACTATGTAGTGATGATATATATATAATAGACTCTCCTTCGTTTCGCTGGCGTTCTTTCCCTATGTTTCCCGCAATAAAAGGTAACTTATTTGTTGTCCCAAATAACCAACCAGCTATTATTATATATAAATAAATAAATATTATAAAAATCTATTCAGTTGTTTTATCGTGATGCAGTCGCAGATAAACAGATAGACAGAATAAAATATTCAAAACCATAGATTCGGTATCTGAAAAATATAGTTGATTTCTTTTTAATAAAACTTTATTTTTAATGTGCTTAACAACTATAGGCACGTTGGATTGCTATTATACTATAAATATTATATAACATTAACCAATACTTTGTATTAAATTAAGTATAATACGTAAATCAAAACATTTATTATCACAAAGCAAAATTGATTAAAAAAACTGACTGGAGTAGACAGACATTTATCACGTTTATTTTTTTAGCGTTCAATTATAGAATCATTTATGATAATGTGTAGTTCCACGTGATCTCTGACACACTTCATTATTTTATTTCGTGTTCATATGCTCTAAATCTTTTAAAGAACTTAGTTTGTATTCATTTAGTTTATTACGCATTAAAAGATAATAACTTTAAGCGTCGTTGTTCTACTTTTTAAACTATTACGACGTACAATAAGTCATAATCTCTCTCGTATAATATTAAATGTAAAGTAATACTTTATTTCGATTGCGATAGTGTTATCTATGATAGAGTCTAAATCTTATATAAAAAGAGATACAAAACTATAACAAGGTAATAAGAAAAATGTGAAGCTATAGGAATATAATATGTAGAACTCCTTTTAGATGCTCTCCTGGCCAATTTTGTTCATGGTAGCTAATTCAATGCGACTAGCCAAATGTTTAGGAGGTTATAGTGCACAAGCATACACGTAGACACCAGTGCACTCACCTGTGATAGATCGTTAAACTGTCAACACTATGTGATCTCTGAGGCACGCATGTGCTGCTCCCAAGAGACAGTTTTATAGGGTTTTTTATATCAGCTAAACTTTGCCTAATATGTTGATAAGTGACAGAATGTGGAATTTCAAATAAAAATAATTAAAATTATTTACTGTTCCATGTATAAGGTCTTTATTCAGTAACATTAATCATTAAAAAATAAAATGACTCTTAATATTTATTGGTATGCTTGAATGTAGCGTTCTATATGCTTTAGACACTCAAACAATTTTCGTTTATTTGTTTTTGAATTTTGACTGACAGACAAAAATGACCAAAAATATTTAAATTACATGCCCCACACTTAACTTTGTTTTTTTTAGTATTCGATACTATATAAATAAGTTCTATATATTATATTTTCAAACCACATTTCTTAAGATCCTCAGCAAAATACTAAATAATAAATATGAAGACATTTTTTATGTAATAAAATCTTTAGCATCTTAATGTCATTTCTTGTAAAACATTAAAGTTTATTATTTCCTTACCCTTTGTACCTCTAACATAAAAATACATTATATTTATATAAACTTTGTATATAAAGTGTATTACTATTTCAGTATAGGTTGATGGTTGGTCGCATCATAAACTCGTACTAAACATAGTTATTTACCTAAGAATCTACATACATCAACGTATTTAAGATACCTACTCGATTTTACAGACGTACTATTAGTAGGTAATATGTGTCATATATGACACGTTTGGCTCAGTTTGTGGTGACTTCTTGCTGCGCGAGCGGTAGTCCCGCTAGGGGCATTCAATTGTTAAGCACGAATGTTTGTACTCTAGTCATGGGTGCTTATATTTTAATATGTATGTATTAAATGTTATATAATATGTGTAGTGTATCAACTATCTGGTATCCGTAACACAAGCCTCGTAGTTGACGATGGAACTATATGGCGCTGTGTGTATTAGTGTCACAACATATTTATATTTATTTACGTATTTCATATAATATTATACTTAATAATAAGTTGACTCAAACCTTTTTCACAGAGTATATAAATGATGAGATTTATTTATATATTACGTAAATATTATTGTATATAATGCTTAAAGGTTAATGTATGTTTTAAAGACCTTTTCTCAGTCGACATCGATAAACCCAAGTATCAAGATTGAAGTATATTTTAGTCGACTTAAGTATGTTTCCCTTATTCACTGCTCGATCACGCAATATCTGAACTCTGGCCCGTATCATGTTTTAATAATTAATATTGACGTGATTGTAATTATGCCTACTATCACGTTATCTCGTTCGACTTTACACTGTGTAGGTTAATTGTTATTATATATCTACCTAATTTAAAAATATTTGTTTTCTTATCTTTTGTACAGATATATTAATGTTAGATTATAATTTATAATATAATATTATTGAATAAATTTTTTTTAAAATGTCATGTAATGCATGTTTTTTTAATTATACAATATATTTGACAGCTTTATTGTTATTAGTGAACCATCAGAGGGATAGACGAAAAATAATAAGATATTTACTATCCCACGGGAACTTAAAGGATTGGTATAATAAGGCTATACAACTAATTCAAATGTTTAAGCACATGCTTCGAGTACATATAAAGATGCGTAATTGATGAAATCTACAAAAATATTTCAAATGACATTTATCTTAGGAATAAGAGTAAATATTATTTCTGTACATATTCGTAGCTCTGTATGAACTTTGATCACTATTGATACAACTGCGCCTTTGTTACCGAAGAGCTACTGTGCCTCCCTTCACGTGAACTCGGTGCAACGGTTTATCGCAATTCATTTAGGTCGTATGTTATTGTTTTCAACGATAGCATGAGTTAGAGCTTGTTTTATCACGTCCAGGCTTCTGTAGAGTCAAGTGTTAAATTGCTACTTGATACTCTATCGGCCGGTTCAGTCGACTGCCGACTCTCATTCGATAGAGACGTGCGCGTTCGTAATTAATATATCGCAATCTCGTAATGCATATGGAAAACGAAATCGACAGAATTAATTCACAAATTAATTTTAGGGACCAAAGTAAAATTATTATTTGTGCCTCGATTCTGTGACTATATACCAACTTGTTATAATATATAACTATTCAAAATAAGTTTAAGTGCTTTTAACTGGACTTGTGATGAAAAGCCTAAAATGGATACGATGATAAATATGTGGACGGTGGTGGAGCAGGTGCGGGTGGCCAGCAGTGCCGCCGAGTTGGCCATCTTCACTGCCATACTTTACTGGTTCTTCACCTCTAGGTACGTTATTACTACTTTTTTAGTAAGATATAATACATATAATATGAATATTTGTGCTTATGTGTAAAAGATATATTTTTTTAATTTTTTTAGTGAGTCTCTTACTTATTGTCTTTCATACATTAAAAATCATTATGGGTAAATCCCGGAAAAAAACTAAATAATCGTATTATTAATACTATACCTACGCTTATATTTTTATTTCTTATGACTTATAACCTTCTATAAAATAAATCGTGAAAGTCGCGTATTTAATCTTATATAATTTATTAATTTTTCTATCGAGAGGAATTTTTGTACGTACCCACACATATAACTATGTTTAATCCGGATGTCAATACAAAAATTTAATATTGTTGGGCTGATCTAATAATAGAATTGACAGGAGATGGATACTAGAAGTCGTCAACTCATTGACATGATTTGAGATCATATGATCATTTTTAAAGAACATAAAAATATTATAATGGATTGGATCGAAAACTGTATCTTTTTTAGTTTTTGTTAATTATTTTAATTATACTTTCGTACTTTATATGCCTTTTCTATACTTAAAGTGTGGAGTTGTATACATAATATGTAAGCTTTTCTTACATTTATGTGTTGGATAAGTCGGATTCAAAGGAAATATTTTGGATAAAAAGTTCCGGATTGTAGAGAAATTCAGGAGAAACCGAAAACGCTTTTAGCGCTTTTTTCAAGTCTTACGTACTACCTAGTATTTGTGTAATCTCAAAGACCATAAAAAATAATCTTGAGACAGGATAGCGTTTGAAATATGTTTCTGCTTACAAGCGACTCGCCTTCGCTGTGCTTGGTTTCGTTCCTATGTATATTAAAAATTCTTGAGCGTAATTCTTCTAGAATAAACATATATTCATGCAAGTATCGTATATAATTCCAGTATTTAGTTTACATAGCACAAAAAATGAAAGACTTTCATACAAACTTGGGAGAGCCCTTAGACCTCCTTTATCTGCCCCGTCGCAATATCCGTTCATAGCAGACGTCTACTACCTATAAACTACCTCTCTGAAAAAATTCACCTTTATACGCTATTTTCGATATTTCATGATGAGTGAGTAGTATCCTTAGTGACCTTTCGCTTTTATATATTAAGTTACATATACCTACAAGCATTAATATTTATTCAAATATTCCATCTAAGATTGACAGGGGCGGATCTACTTAAAGGCTGTTTGGGCTGCAGCCCAGGGCCCCGTGGATACAGAGGGCCCCCAGCCGAACTGAAAACAATAGACCATATTGTCAATAATAAAAATTATCTAGAATTAAAAAAAATCCGGTCATAAGGTTGGCAACACTGCGATCAATCAACCCGTGTGCACATCTATATAACGGAACGGGGAATTCCCCGTCGCTTGTTTTCGGTCGGTGTATTCCGTGTATTGTTTATTACTGGGGACTTATAAGGACCGGAGCTTTCTTTTAATTTACTAAAATTGAAAGTATTCTGCATAAGTAGACTTCCTGCTTTTAGTAGACAGTAGGTAAGTAAAAAGAATTATAAAACATGAGTTTATAAATGAAATTACCTTTTCGGATTTTGTCGCGGATTTATTTGGATTTTTGGATCCCGATGTTTCGAATGCTTTACAGCAATCATGGTCACGCGAGAGAGTAAGGTATTTTACCGTATTTTTTTACGTCTCAGCGGGTTATAATACTTGTTACAGACAGTGCCTACCCACAATTTACAAAAATTCTAAATGGCATCAAAGTACCTTAGAAAATTATACATTTTTATTCTAAACATTTAAAAATTTAAAATTTTTAATTATATTATAAATATGGCAATATTATTAACTTCTTTTTAGCTACAATTATTATATTATTTTATAATATTTGTTAAAATAATATGAAGTAGTTACAAACAAAATTAAAATTTACGGTAAAAAGTTTAAGCCAGACCAGATGGTCTTGTCACTATGATGCTGTCAGAGCTTTAAAAAGTAATTATGGTGGCATTATAAAAATTTTAATAACTTTTTATTAAATGAAGATATTGCAATCATTTTTTTGATAAGAGCCAAGTGTCTAAGAAATAAAACTTAGAAAGTTTCATTGAAATCTATCCAGTAGTTTTTCCGTGATGCGCGCACAACTGCAGACCTCTATCCTTAGATTATATACATGTCTAGATACAGCATTGGACCGCCCTGAACGGCTCAAGAAAAGTCTACTAAAAATGGTAGACTCGCTTCTCACCTACGTCATTTGAGTCACTAGTGGATAACAAGCTCGCGAAAAAAATAATAATTATGCCGGTTTGTGCTATCAAATTGTGTTGAAATTATGTGGGAAAACCGTATAATAAAACCAAGATCACTTTTCATCGGTAATTTATGTTATTTAACTACTATTTTTTAAGAAAACATGGATTTTTAATTCGTTACTATTTAGGTAAATTTGACAAGCCTGTGTTGCCAGCTTGTAACTAGGGAGACTTAGCGAAATTATTGGAGATAAATTATAAATATTATTTATTTATTTATTTATTTATATAGGATTACTAACAGTGTATATAAGTAATATTTTTTTAAAATAATAAAATACTAAAATTATATGACATTGAACATACATAATTAGGTGTAGTTGATTATAAATTATTTAATTAGAATAAGTTTTTACAAAATAAAAAATAGTTTTAAATTTCTTTTGTTTTTTTTTTATATTCAATATATTGAATTTATAAATTCTTTCTTTCTTTTGGGTAAAGGCCTTCTCCAAAGCAAACCATTTATTTTTATTTTCGGCGGCGTTTAAATAAACATCATTACACCTTCGTAAATCATCAAATGATGCAATAGTATATATTGGGTTCTGTTTGTTACAAAACCGACTTCAATAACAAACACTAGAAATAACAACATAACTGATTGGTGTAATATAGTCGATAGTAGAAAAATATTGATTAAGCATCTATAATTAATGAAAACTACCAATAAAGTATTTTTTACGTTTTAGTGTTTTTTTATCAAGACGTTTTTTTAAGTTTTAGTGTATATTTGTGCACTATAGTAAATATCCTGCGTAGTTGACTAATCTTCGTAACAATATTTGATCACCCTCACCACCACCTATATAAAATAAATGAAATCCATATGAATAAATGAAATCCGTAATATGGCAGTACTAGTAGTTTTTTATATTCTCAGGTGTAATTATCATAAAATATGAATTACATTACAAATTATTTATTAATTTTTTTTAAATAATTATTTTATTTCAACTTCATCATATTAAATAATGGGAGAAAGATTTGGAGCAGGTATCCCTAAACAGGCACACTTTGACAGTTTGACTACAATAAGTACACGGTCTGTACTCACACATATCACGTAAAGTGAGGACGTTTTCTGCGCGTCGTTTGTTCGCCATGCTCAATCTAGACATGTATATAATCTAAGCCTCTATCATTTTATTTATATAGATTATCCAAATGACGTAGACGAACATTTAGTGAATGAGTTCATTCAGTTAAAATCTTCCTTACTGCAGTCTAAGACAGAGTCTTACACTCTTGCAGTGAAATTTTTTGGCTAATTATTTATGAAAAGAAACTTGTTGAGGTTTTCCCAAACTACTATACCATCTTAAAAAAATTTTTAACGATGCCGATCACTAGCTGTGAAGCGGACCGCTCTTTCTCCAGGATGTCGTATATAGAAAACAAATACAGTTCAACTGTATCATTTATCAGTTCTGTCCATAAATTGCGATTTAACAAAGGGCTTACATTGCGATGACCAAATAAAAGTATTTGCAGCACAAAAATGTAGAAAGGTTGCTTTATAATTAATATAACATAACCATTAATAACCTGTCAATTTATTTTGCAATAGGTAAATAATGTTTTAATAAATAAATAAAATATTTTGTCCTGTACATAACATATATTATATATACCTACATCACTACAGAAAACAGTTTTTTGACAAAATGGCAATTGGTTGAATAATTAGGTAGGGCCCCTAAGCAGTATTAGCCCAGGGCCCCACAAATTCAAGATCCGCCCCTGAAGATTGAATACAAATAACGTGAAGTGCTGGGTATTTCTCATGAATTTATTTAATATCATGTAACGAGTATGTGCCAAGCTAACACAAAGTAAATGTTCCTTTTATTGTGAATTCTAAATTTAAAATAAACAACGATCTATTTACTTGTTAGATGGCAAATATTTATTTTACGTAAGTAATATTTATGTTGCTTGCAGGACATTATAGTACGTACATAAAATAAGAAAATCTTTATTATATTAAATTAAACTAAGTATATAGATATTAAATTAATTTATGTATTCACACTTTACACGCTGTGATCGCAACACGAGACAACCACTGGACCGATTTTGATGTAATTCACTATGATAATAGCAGTTATCCGAGTCAAAATAATATGGAATACTTTTCACTACTGGAAATTATGTAATTTCTGTTTAATCTATACTATTTAATTGTTAAGTGTACGTAAAGGCGCTCCCGAGCGAGCCACATAAATTATATTCAAGTCTAGACTATTTATTACCTAAGTATCGAAATCGTTTGTCATTGCGTCAAATATTGTTAGTTAATTATTTACCATCCATATGTATTAGCCACAAAGTTTTGTGAAGGAATTAATCTTCAGCTCTAATATAGGTACCTCAAGTAGGTACTAACATATAACTCAAGTCTGTCTAAAGGGATTGTAGCTACAGTACCAGGCATTAAATTTCATTTTCTTTCGCACGAAAATCTAACAATCCGGTGTGTATTAGGAGCTGTAAAACAATTATAATTTTCTGTGTAATTGAATTGAATACATATTTTTTTTCTACAAGTGCTGTTAAGTTGTGGAAAAATATAATAAAAAGATCATGAACTTGAACTCAAACGAATTGGATACCTACCGAAAAATGGACGTTTTCGGTAGGTACTTTTTTGTCTGAACGCGTTCGTATTCCACTGCAGTTGAACCAACAACGAGTGACAAACGTTTATATATGTAGCAATATACTCTATGGACAAACGTCACATAGATTTGCGAGACAGAGATAACCAACCGCCTATGAAACCGAAATTGGCCGACGGATTCATTCCAAAGATTGATTTGCTATATTTATCGCCAGGTACAGTTCGCTTCACGTAAAAAGAACGCTGAAAGAAAGTGGTAGGGGGTGTGTTTGCGCATGTCCCAAAGTATATACGGTACATACACTAAAAATCAATTTTTAAAATTATTATTTGTCTGAGGGTCTGGCTGTCTGTTTATTTCGGCTAATCTATGAGACGGCTGGACCGATTTTGACGGCACTTTCACTCGCATATATGTTATGAGTCGCATATGAGTAACCTAGTCTACTTTAATTTTATTAGAAAATATAAAAACTGTTTATTTTAATTACCGGTTTTGCTAGTGTATGTTTTATTAGGCAATTTGATTGTTACAGTCGTGTAGCTGATATGTTAGAAGTGGTGGGTGAGAGGGTAGGAGGGTGGTGTGGCGGCAATCGCGACTCTACCTCCCTTCGGCAAGCAGTGCGCGCGCGTCGTCGACAAAATGCTGAAGTATATAACAAACTGGATGCTGAACTTACGGTAAGGTTTTTTTTAATTTTGATTTTTTTCTGTAAAATATCAAATATTCTTGTAAAACTAAATAGTAGAAGTAATTACTTAGCTTTGTATAAGAATTTTTCGGCTATTGTTATATTGAATTTCTAAGACTGATGCATGACAAGTCCATTGTACTTAGGTTTATTCTCGTATAAATATACTATTATATTTTGATATTTATTTTTTAAGAACTAAATTTTATACACCTAGTTAAGATTTTTTATAAAATAATATGTGCTACATAAAAAAAGATTTATTATCGTTTTCCCATTAAAGAAACTTATTAAACGTCTTATTGCTTTCATAATATTATATTGAAATATATGTATGATAAATGCGAAAGTAACGTTGTTACGTTTTTACGAAAGTAAAACTTGAAGTGAGTTAAAGAAGGATTGATATAAAAGTATGAATGTCTGAAAAAGTGTTAAATATTTTATAATGAGGATCAAGTAAAACACACCTAGAGACGCTCACGTAAGCTACTAGCATAAATACCTAAGAATATAATAAATATTTTTTTTTTAAATTAATATGTTGTTGTTGGGATAATACGTTGGGACATTATTACAACAGCGCCATCTAGTTCCGTGGTAAGCTACGAGGCTTGTGTTACGGATACCAGATAGTTGATATACTACACATATAAATTTTAAATATATACATATTATAAATATTAACACCCATGACTGGAGTATAAACATTCGGGATTCGAACCCGCGACTGCTGGCGCAGAAAGTAGGGTCACAAGAAATTGATGTCTGATAAAAGCATATTACAGTTCGCGTCACGTAAAAAGAACGCTGGAAGAAAGTGGTGGGGGGTGTGTTTGCGCATGGGTACATTCGCACACGTAATTACTAAGCCTATTCTTTTATTTTTAAACTAGCCTTTCGCTCGCGACGTTAATTGGTTATTGGCAGGTACATTGAAAAATATATTAGATAGAATGTATTAAGTAGAATTCTACTAATTAATAAAATATGTTTGATTCAGTGTAGAATGTTTAATCTACTTACAAAAAACTTAATTAATTCATTTAATATATGTTTTATAATTATTGACTGCATTATTATCGGACTCTCTCTTTATAAATAGTTCAAACATATTTTTTCTCTTTTTTTTATATATGTATAAAATCATTTCGTAATTAATAACTTTTGTGTGCGCGATGGTATTTTGAACTGACGGACCAATACCGAGCCGGAAAGCATGCGGCGCGTGCCTCTACGTCCCACACCCCGCGTCTTACCACCAAATTGGCCTATAAATCGTATCTGCGCAACTTGACAGCCAGCGTTCTTTTTACATGACGCGAATTATACTTCTTTAAAGCTAAGCTAAAATTGCTATTGTTATTAAACAAAATACGTAACATGTAACATATTATTCACCAATCAAAAACAAAGGTACGCATGCAGAACGATAACTATACGGTGTCGCAAGTATTATTGCACTGATTGCAAAACTTGTGCCACCTTATATAACGTCGCTTACGTTTTCTAGCTGATGCAGCTTTTCATATGCAAATTAATATATTTGTCAATTGTGAACCAATTAATTATCTTACTCATCTATACATATAATACATATACATATATTTGAACCAATTAGAATCTATAGTTTTTAGAATTTTTATCTGTCTTTCTGTCTGTGACCCGCATCCAGGTTTATAGGATACTTTTTAATGCAGGAAATTATTTAATTACTGAAAATCCTATACTCCGACACGTTTGGCTCAGTTGGTTGTGACCCTACGTTCTGCGGCAGTGGTCGAGGGTTCGAGTCCCGCTGAGGGCATTCATTTGTTGAGCACAAATGTTTGTACTCCAGTCATGGGTGTTTATATTTATAATATACTAGCAGTACCAGTGTAGTAAATCAATTATCTGGTACCCGTAACACAAGCCTCGTAGCTTACCACAGAACTAGATGGTGCTGTTGTAATAATTTCCCAACATATTTATATATAAATATTGTTAAAACTTAATTAGGGACAAATAATATCAACATGCCTCTTATTTCTGATACAGGTTTCTTAAGAACAATATTTTTACACATAATATTAGGTGACTCATTATAATTTATGTTTGTTATCAACAAGATTTCTTATCCATTTTTTTACAATAGATATGACTATATTTTACTTAGAACAAATATGTAGTCGAAATCGTAAACGATGATAAGTAAAAGGAAAAAAAATGGCTTAGTCTTAGTGTAATGTGTGTTTGTACTTTCAGTAAATATAACCTCTATACAATACAGACATGCATATAAACTTTCGCCGTTACAATAGTATTTCTAATAAAATTAATGTACAAATTAATTGAATTTCGGATTTTGTCGCGGATTTATTATGATTTTTGGTTCCTGACGTTTCGAATGCCTTACAGTCTCTTCCGTGACCATGATTTCTGTGAAACGTAATTCTTAAAGTCTATAATAAAAAAATCTATTACTTATCATTTATTATCCTTTCATCCAACAGAATAGAGCGTCGTCGTTATACCGTCTGAAAGAGAGTCCGCAAGTGCCGGCGCCCCAGCCAGAGACCCGACCGCCAGCTGGTCTTGCGTGTTCACGGTGTGCACCTCTTTCTAGGGTAAGTACTATTTATTCCTTCCCTTTTTACCGTCCCACTGCTGGGCTTTGGCCTTCCCTTAATACGTGTGAGTGAATACGCTCCTGTTCATTGTTTGAAGTTCGTTAAGTTAGCTTTATGAAAGAGGTTTCTATAAAAATATTAATTGCATTGAACTCAAAAAGTTAGTTGGTTATTTTAGGAATATTCTTAATTAATTTGTAAAGTTAATGATTATTATTATCTTTTCACGAGGTTATTTAAAACCTTACAAAATATTATATAATGAAAAACGTGAAGAAGCAATGACCATTCCGATATGTGGATTATTTTTATCTCTGTCTTACGTATATACTTAGTATATGCATATATTATTATCATTAACTGCCTGGGTGGTGTAGTGGCTAGCATGTATAGCTGCTCAACCAGAGGTCCCGTGTGTAAGTCCTGGTTAGGCCAAAATTAGTTATTGAGGTTTTCTGTTTAGTAAACGTCAGTAACAAGTCCGAAGTTGGAATGTTGGCGCTGTGGTCGAGTGTCGTTCCATCAGAGCATGAGAGTGACAAGAATAGAGAGTGCACTTGTGTCTGCACGCACGCTTAATAATAATTATATCTCCTGCGCAGATGCATAGTCTCAATAAAATTGGCCGCCGTGGCTAGAAAAGTGGTAGTACCATGCTTGTTACCTTCGGGTAGCAGCCGAATGGGCTGGCACGCCCCCTATAGTACCACTCTCTCACAGAAGACCGGCGTGAAGTGGCAGCTATGCTGTCGCGTTTCGTCCGGTGAGTGAGAGTCTGGAAGGCCCACTATCCCTCCTTCCTCTCCCTCCGTCCCTCTTCCCTTCATCCTCAGTCTTCGTTCCCCCCTCCCTCTTACCTCCCCGTTCCCTCCCTTTCCTGAAAGGCCGGCAACGCATCTGCAAGCCAGGCTTGCAGATGTCCATGGGCGGAGGTGATCACTTCCCATCAGGTGAGCCTCCTGCCCGTTTGCCACCTTTTTACCATTAAAAAATGTCGGGAGGACATTTTTACATACATATACATAATATATAGTACCATCATCGATTTTTGGTAACCACAGTTGGTCTTATGAAGACTAACTATCTACGCGGGAGATATTATACGATACTAGTTATAGGTATGTGCGTAAAACAGGTGCACTTTTTTTACTTTCACTATCATACACCGGTGTGGTCTACGCCCGTACATGCTCGCCTCTAGAAAAACAAGGCAATTTACATGAATGAAGCCACATACTTATTACCATGTAAGATAAAAAAGTAGGAAGAATGTTAATGACATTCTGTTAGTGGCAGTATAACATCGCAAATAAAACAGGACGAGGACCCAATTATTAATATGTACTTACATTTTAACAAACGTTAACTCAAATCTAAGTGATCATAATACTTGTATACTTAATTGAAGATATGAATGGATGAAGGCTATATGTCGCAAAATATTAATTTCTAGAAAATTAGGTTCAATGTGTGTAATGTATCAAGTGCATATATAAAATGAAAGTCCAAGTGGCCAGAACTGAAAAAACAGTCACAAATATGGCGGTTTGCATGTGTGTTTGTACTTAAAACTCCTAACGGACTCATAACACCGACATCTATGCATACAAATTCTGAAATGCGACATTTCACATATATCTATTACGTATACGTCTTCAAATTTATTATATTATAACAGTAGCGACTCGCCCTCGATTCGCTCGGGCTCGTCCCTATTTCATTCGATTTGGTGCGAGCGAAACCGCGGGTTTGTATTATAGTTAATTATAAAAATAAGAGATACATTAAATATTACATCCTAAAGATTAGCAAAATAGCATTTACGAGGAAGTCAAAGATTAAATAAAATTAGTTACTTTATATTATGACTATATGATCCTTTTATAAGAGCCACTGGTTATTTTTTTTATTTTAAAGTTGTATCTTAAAGTGGTTGCTTTTTGTAATTAAATTCACATTAAGCACAATTTAATTTTATTATCAAAATTGCGTGTAGCAATTTTTGATAAATCTTGAAGCTTAATTACAGTGATTTACTTCTTGCTTATTTATAAAAATTAGTATATCAAAATTATCAGAATGATGATGATGAATGTAATGTGCATAATATATACATAAATATCGAATTCGCTCTTTTTTAACATCCCACTGTCGGATACGGGCCTCTTCAATACGAGGGGCATCAGGTCATAGTGCCGCCGGTTGTAGCGGGTTAGCGAACTTCACATGTCTTTCAAATATTAGAGACATCGAGGTTTTCTTGCGATGTTCCATGTTTTTCTTCAGTGTAAGGGAAGTGGAAATAATTCGCATTCGAGGGGTTTGAACTAGTTTCACTCAGTTTCTCAGGCGAGTGCACTACCACTAGACTACCAATGGCTTAATAATGTGCAAGTATTAATAAAAATATTTTACTCACAATATATACCGTTGAATCTAAAATAAACAAGTAAAAGAGCAAAAAAAAAATTATATGTACTTGAATTCAAAAAAGATGCTCGCAGGAGTGTCTTTTTTATTCCTTACTAATATATACATTAAACTTTATGTAAATAGGTAACCAAAGGTACCTTACATCTTGTACAAAATAATGTTAGTATGTAAATCTAATTTACAACTTAGCATGATTTATTGTATGTTATATGACTAAACAGTATTTTACCATTTTTCTCAGTAAATTATGATCTCATGCTGTAATTACCTCAAGTACAGGGCTTTGAAAGCCGGTTAATTTTTATACCGGATTTGATCATTGACCCTAAACCGAAAGGCTTTTGGTTACTCTTTTTAACCAGTTAAATGAAAATGAACGGTTTTTAGGTTCCTCGGCCAGAGACTAGGTAGTTCAAAAACGGCTAAAACTATTTTTTTGTGCGTTTTATTTGGCGCGTCATTGCTAATGGTGCTTAGTAGCTGGTAAAAGGCTTAGAAGAAGAAGTGAGGCCGCATTTATTTTATTTTTTTTACTTATAAGTAATTAACAGGTTTATTTTGGTATCAAAACCGAATACCGAAAACCATTCTATGAGAATAACCCTTAACCATTTTTGTTTCAGTTTGTAAAACATTAATTTTCATTAACCGGTTAAACTCGATCACTCGTTCAGTGATTAATTAACCATATCATTACAAGAAATAAACCGTTTTTTCCAAACCGGTTCCGAGCCCTGCCTTGAAAAAGATCGAATACGAATACCGATCGGGTAGAACAAATAAAGTGCGCGTGCGGAGCCGCGGGCAAAAGCTCTTATATAAAATTGTTTACTATTTTTTCGCGCGTACTAATCATCAATTTTATGCTATTAAGTATTGGCAATATCACGTTTGTGACATAGTTGTAACATGTACTTTTAAGAGTGGTACGATTCATATTACATTTTTTATGGAAAAAAATCTACTTGAGTAGAAATTGTACATTACCTACGATTTTTTGAGACCATTCTGAATTAGTGATTATTATCGATACAGCGGCGGAATTTATAGTTATTAGAAATTTTGTCTGTCTGCGACCGTATCACGGGAAACACTGGACAGATTTTAATGAAGTATAGATTTAATTTGATATAGGCGGCTCTTCGCGCAACGGCTTTTTATAGGCTATTTTTAGGGGTGCTCGTTATTCTGGATAGCTGAAAAATTAATTATAAATAGAATGCTATTTATAATAACCAAATCGCCTGTTATTTATTTCCAGAGGCAAGCGCTATAGCTATTTTTTAATTTATTTTTATCGTATAATATGACCACAATAAAGAGAATGTCATCACTATGGACGACAACTGCCGCGCTTGACACTTCGTGCTAGCCGTATAATATTTGTTCCAGTCGTGTGCGCTAAATTATGCGAAAATATATAACGTATAAATATATTATAGCGTAAAAAAATAATAGGATTTCAAAAATAGCGTATTCTTATAACTTTATCAATATATAGCCGTTTCGCCCACCTCTACAGTTATAACACGTTATCAACAGATAGCAATTTCGCCCACCTCTAGACTCACTCTTCGGTTCAACATACAGGATAGTTTTTACTGCATCACTGAGAAATGTATTAACCGTTAAAAGGTAACTAAGGAGCGAAGCCGAGCAGAAAGGGGTCACTAGACTATTATAATAAGCAAAAAAGTGCAAAAAGGACAATGAAAGATAATAATAAGAGAGGCGTATATTCTTCTTGAAAAAAGTGGATTACTCATATTTGTCAGTGCAGATGTGTTGTGCAAGGAGCATTCATTCGTTCTTTGTTTCGTTTTGTTGCATTGTAGATTTTTTTAGTTTCGTCATCAGTTTATACTTTATTATTTTGTACAAGTTACCTGTCAAGTAGAAAATTGAAGATAAATCTTTAGTGCCTGAGCGACAAAACTTCACTCGATACTTTTTTTTAAATAGTTTTTCCAAAAAAAAAGGCCCATACGACCTTTCTTAACTTAAAATGCAAAAGATTTTCTAAATAACAGAAATGATCCAAAAATGCAAATACACATATCTATAGTACTAATTTATACTAATATTATAAAGCTGAAGAGTTTGTTTGTTTGGTTGAACGCGTTAATCTCAGGAACTACTGGTTCGATTAGAAAATTCTTTTTGTGTTATATGTTGTGTTGATAGTCCGTTTATCGAGGAAGGCTATAGGTCATATTATACACGCTACGAGTTACGACTAATAGGAGCGGAGCATCAAAGAAAAATGTTGCAAAAACGGGATGGGCAGGCGTTAGTTCTGTGAGGTATGATGCCGCTGATGACTGAGAAAAAAATTTGGTTCTAGGTTTTTAGAACGCAAGCCGCGGGAAATGCCAGTCTATATATATTAAATTTTATCCCGTTGGACCGCGATCCCATGTGACGTGACATATAACGTCAGAAAAAATACAATTCATTATAAAACGTGGTATAACAAAAACGCAAATGATAGCTACACGTAATTTAGTCTATGTTTAAGTATGGTTGACAATTTGATAATTATAAATTTAGTCAAAAATCAATAATCAGTAATTTGGGTCAGCTAGTTTTAAATAAATATTAGCGTTCTGCACTTATTATCTATATTATAAAGTATAAGTGTGCGAAATTTCATACTCTTCCGTTCTCGCAACACTGTAATGACGTCTTTGTTAAAGATGTAATATTTTAATTCTTTTAATTATCTATTTTTATTTAAAACATTAGAAAAAATCATTGTTTATGAGTAGTTTGTTGAATAAAAATGCAGAATAATGCTGTTGTATTTTACAGTTTACACATACACTTAATTTTAATTGTGTTAGTTCCTTATTTTTTATAATTTATTCTATAAACTGAAGAACTTAGGTAATATTTTTTTTTTTGCTAAACGAATAAGCATAGTAAAAAGAATGGCAAAGTAAGGCAACTTCATACAAACGCACCTCGCGCGGCTTGTATGTGTGCGTCATAGTATCTTTACGTTGCCGCACGCACACTCAAACAATATCTCGAACCGTTTATCAGTGCGCCAGTCAAGGCTGACGCCGCACAATTTTCGCGCGTCACGGTTTTTCACTATATGAAAAATGTGTGATATTCGTAGAAGAACTTATTGCTGTGTGATTGGGTGTCTAAATTCTTCATCGATTCCAGAGTTGTCTTTGTTCAAATTACCTACTGAACAGGAAAGGTAAACAAATCATTTATTCTAGCATATAATTTATACTTGATGATGAAATACTTATGTAGGTACTTTTATTTTTGTTGTATTAGTTTATTATTTTAATAGGATGTGATATGATTTTATTAATATATTATACTTTTAATTTTTTAATTGTTACTAATAGCATATTTATGTTTTTGTAAACGCAAGAAATTAAAGGTTTTTTTTTTACACAAATACAATTCTAGATAAATCTAACAAACAAACATTTTTAATACTATTTTCTACTGATATATCAGTTAAGCAAGTAACTACAGGCCTAATAAAAATAATCATAAGAATGTAGAAACAAAATGCTTTACATTCTTAAATGTATATAAATAATAAATATTTTTTAATAACACACTTCCCGGCCCAGTGCCAATTTCTGAGCACTGAATTAAAATTTAGCTACAGTGACAACCCTGTGACAGGCAACTATGGTAACTATGACAGGTAATTATATCGCGGATTGGGCCGAAGTTGCCCTCCTTTGTTCTCTTTATACTATGGAATAAGTGTACTGCCAAAGTATCAAGACAACAGACGTAAAAATATTTTATTGTACTCAATATTTTCCACATTTAAATTATAATTTATTCAAAGTTATATATTCATATTACCTGGTAACTTTCCGTAGGAATCTTTGTTTCTAGACTTATAATAGTAGTATATATACATTATACAATATACATACATATAATATTTTTGAGAAACGATGGAGAAACGATTTCTTTAGTAAGTAAAGACTAGAGACTTATAATATATAGATATACTGTAGGTATATTATCCCGAATTATACATAATATACGGAGTTAAATGTTCTCTCTCCATCAACTTTGATGTCGTTTGTACCTACTTCAAATTTACTGTTTCTGCAAATTTTTTAATTTTTTTATAAAGCAATTAGCCATCTACCTTTTGCAAGAAAAAGTAAATGCTCATTTAAAAAGATAATTGGAAAATTAAACACATACACGGATTCAACATGTATTTTGATCTTATTGGCGGTGACCACACATTAAAGACTTTCTATAGAGTATAAGACCATAGAACTGTGTATGTAAGTACTTAAAACACACTTATAATGGATCAATGTAGGCTGATAGAAAGTCTGCAGTGTATAGTTCGTATAATGGATTATTAATCAAATTACAAATGCAAATTCATATATAATATTTTTTAATAAATCAGCATAACATACCTGAGCTTAGTTCAATGACCATGATGAATGTGGTAATGACTAATGACCTCGAACGTTGCAATCTATGAATGTTTTCGAATTTATTCAATTACGAATATCACTATAACTATAACTACATAGTACAAAACAAAGTCATCCCGCTGTCTTTACGTCCCGTATGCTTGGATCTTTAAAACGGATTTTGATGCGGTTTTTTTTTAATAAATAGAGTGATTCAAAAGGAAGGTTTATATGTGTATCTAGCGGAATCCACGAATTCACTCGCGCTAAATCTAGGGACGAACCCAAGCAAAGCGACGAAGTGGCGCTTATTAAATTATATTTTGCATCAGTTTTTAGTACCTGTAAAAGATAGGTAAGTATCATACTGTAAAAAATCTGTATTCAAATGAACGTACATATGTATATTGTAAAGATTTTTTTATTTGGTTTTATACATAAGAGTGCATCATTAAATGCATTCCATCAATTGACGTAAAGCTCGTTATCGATTTAATGTAGTTTACTATCTATTAAATTAGACTGTGTTCGAATTCTGCTTGATCTTGATTAATAGCCCCACAAATAGTCTTACAATAATTCTGACCACTGCTGTAGAGTTGGTAAAAACCTATAGACGTAATATGTACGTAACATAAACTTAAAAAAATGACCTTGACCTCGTTTCTACTTACGATATATTATATTATTATGTATATATTGTAAAATGCTTGCGTATTTTATAAAAATAAGTTTCATTCAATAGTTCTATTAGAATGGGAATGTCAGGTCAATGTACGAAATCACCAACAGGTAGGCGTGATCGAGTGACTAACGGTTAACAAAATTACGCATCGCGAACGTGAAAGCGCGCAAAATGCTGGTATTACATATTACACTCAAAACATTAGATTAGCAAAAACTAGTTGTAAGTCTTAACGTGAAATTGTAAATTGACTGTTTCCGTCCAGTTGTAGCAATCATATCGCCAGTGTAGTGCCTGAGAATCTTTAGATACTCGTATTTATCCTACTTTGATTAAAGCAAGTATGTTTTCACTTGTTTGCGATTTTGTCTTGATAATGGTGTTAAATGAAAAACAGAAGTTGGAGTTTTTTTACAATTATTTTCAACTAAAACGTACACAGACTTTAAAGGTGTTCAAAAAACTACGCAACGGATTTTAATGCGGTTTTCATCAATAGATGAGTGATTCAAGAGAAAGGTTTATATGCATATTATAATACATGCATATTATTATAGCCGATACAATATCTCATTTTAGTGAAAAACTAAATCGTTATAAAAAATCTACCTTGAAACACTAATCGTTTAAAACGTACGTAGGTATCTAAGGTAAAACTGAGCGAAGCGAGGATGAGTTGCTAGTTTTAATATAAAATACATACAATTAACCTCGCATGAAATACCTTTAATCTCGATTCATTTATATATACTCAATTTGAGCACATCTTTCATCACTTTAAAGTCAATCAAACATAGTAGAGTTAGGTGTGTAATCTTTTGGCCTTGACAATGTCAACAGGGATCATGTTCTCTATACGCGCTACATGCGCGTGAATATAATACAATTAATTTATCGCTTTTTATCGATAGCTATAAATTACTAGATTTCCTTCGTCTTCTCTCGCGTTCTTCAGACCGGAAACCAAATTCTTAGATTTCACACATTAGTATACCACGTGATGTTATACAGCCTATAGCCTTGTTTGATAAACGGGGTATTCAACACTAAAACAGTTTTTCAATTTGAACCAGTATTTTTTGAGTCTAGAGCGTTCAATCACACAAACTCTTGAGCTTTACAATATTTACATTATTAGAATATAAATAAATTAGCACTCCATATGATATTTCTCAAATTGCTTTTACGTTTTTAACACTTCATAAATGAATTCGCATACACATCGTAAAATACTTCAGTTTCGACAAGGATGCAACTCAGCATGTAAATTTTGTTTGTTTGCCTTTATTTTTATAACTTTTAAAGTCAATTTAAATTTAAATGTACTTTTTTTTTTCTCTTTATTTAAAGGAGCTTCATCAATAAATGATTATGTCGCCCCCGTTAAATTTAAATGTACTTATTAGCTTGTAATTTAAATGTATTGCTGGTCCAAGGATGTGTCACGGTCAGCTCTATGTGCCACCATTTGTACGTATTCATATCTCGTAGTCTTTTGATTGCACACCTTGGGACTTATTGTTTTATCTTTTGACTTTTCCTTAACTATTGTTATGTTCGAAACCTCTATTGAATAAAATTTAAAGATAATTAACTATAATTGATTATTGTGCTACATAAGTTAATATCAAACCTTGCTGTTTCTATATAAAACCATTCAAAACTAATAAATTCCTTTCAAAATAAGTATAATATATATAGGTATAGAGGTAAGTGTATGGAAAATTTTGTCTTAAGGAAATAGTAGTATTGTCACCTTTGTCATTTAGAAACTTATATGTAAATTATAGTGTATGAATGACACAAGGTTTCGAAATTTATGCAAGTTAAAAGATAAAAAGCTGTGGAAAACTACTGTGTGTCTCTATTTTACTACAAAAAATAATACTTATACGAATATGACTGTAAAATATATTTTTAAGTAGCACGTGCTTAAATAGCATTGTGCATAGTTATTTACTCGTGCATTGTTCATTCATATTGTATCTGTTGTAATGGCGGCATTAGATTCCAAATATAAATTCATGCAGTGTAGAGTGGCGTGACATACGCGGACCAACCAACGCGTAGCGCATCGTGCGACGACCCCGCAGGGCATATTTTATTATAGGTAGTGTTGCCAATTATATAAAATGATAAATATATAATCTATTATAGTTATCTAAAATATTAATTTGAAATTAATGTCGCTCATTAACTTATACGGTTAATAATTGACCTGCTATTGAAGAGACCCAAGTATTATATTGAAGATAGACAAAAGAAAAGGCTGATCCTATGTAAACTGATCCTATGTAGACTTTTAAACTTTCTCTACGAAAGTATCATTGTCACTTTCTAAGTGATGCCTTAATAATTTATTTATAAAATTTTATATTTTATACAATTATTCGGAATTAACATGTATTAGGTAAATATCCATCTCAAAAGTCTGCTTTATTGTTTACTTAAGTTTTATACTCGGAGAAGATTGAGTAAACTATTAAATAACTATAGTTATGTTTAATCGCTTTGCTAAATTCATTAACTTTTATTATATAACTTAGCTTCTCACCCTCACCTTCGTTTGGCTTCGTCCTTAGTGAAAATCAAAAACAAATTTATCGCACGGTAACTGTGCATTTTTCCGAGATAAAAAGCCTAGCCTAATAAATAGCCTATGTGCTATTCCAGCTTATTATTTTATTTATCTGTGTACCAAACTTTATTCATATATGTTCAGCCATTCTAGGGAGAATGAGTAACAAACATCCAACTAATTACAACTTCATCGAGTATAGGTATATAATGTTAAGTTACTCACTTTAAAAGTTAACACATTTAAGTAGATGTTTCGTAACTGTCCTGTTGGTCTAGTGACTTGCATGTACTAAACATTCATGTATGTAAGTAGTACATCATAAGGATTGAGGTCCAAGGTTGACTTTCCGGATCAGGCCAAATAAGCTTATTTAGTTTTCTGTCAAAACTATCTAAGCAATCTGACCGTATTTGGGAAGTTGCCTTGTTTTTTTTTGTTAGGTTGCCGACTTATTTAGTGATTATATTATATACTTATAATCTGTTGCGTAGTTAATAAATTATATGGATAATCTCTTCAATAATTAACACACTAATTAGAACTAATTACTAATTAGAACACAAGTTTTTAGTAATATCTGATTCAATTTGACAAGAAAAAAAAACAAGGTATCTAGGTATATATAAAAGTGAAACATATTAGTTTTAATCAAATAATATTAAGATACCAAACAATGCATTCATTTCTGCATTCATTTCTGCACCCATATCGGCATATTATATTATTATTCGCTTATAGTTAACGAGTAGTAATACATTTTTATATTCAATATATTTAACGTTTCACTTTACCAACACCGCTTAAAACTTATTTTCTTACTTCTGAAGGTTTTCTGTAGTGATCCTTTTTAGTCTTTGTCGACATTCTGTTACTGTACTGTATTTTGTATAACATTATATATTACAGGTATTTTAAATTGTTAATTAAAAACCTTACCGATTCTTGATTATTTGTTTTAATTGATACTAAGTTTTTAATTCCGTCAATCAATATTTTTAAGCTGACTCGTTTGGCTCAGTTTGTAGTGACCCTGCTTTCTGCGCCAGCGGTCGCGGGTTTGAGTCCCGCTGGGGGCATTCATTTGTTAAGCACGAATGTTTGTTCTCCAGTCATGGGTGTTTATATTTATATAATTTGTATGTATTTAAAAGTTATATATGAAGTATATCAACTATCTGATATCCGTAACACAAGCATAGTAGCTTACACGGAACTGGAAGGCGCTGTTGTAAGAATGTCCCAACATATTTATTTACGTGTATAAAAGCTTGTATCAATTTGAAGATACCACTATTATTTTGTGCTTATTTATATAATAATCTATCGTTGTATTCAGTTCCTTTTAACGGCCGTTAACTGCTGGGCATAGGCCTGCCTTCAATACGAGGGTGATCAGGTCTTAGTTTACCACGCTAGCCAAGTGCGAGTTGGCAAACTTCCCATATCTTTCGATAAGTTTTTATTTTGTCTTGGATTTGCAGGTTTTCTCACAATGTTTTTTTTTCACTGTAAGAAAATTAGTAATCATATTGAAAGTAAAAGTTATTAATTAAAATGAAAATATACATTTTATTTATTTATATTTATTTTAACTTTACAGGAGTCTTGGAAGGACCCTAGAGTGGAAGAATCTGGGGCAGTCATAAATATTCTGAATATTGGTAGACAGACGTTCGCTAATGGAGGCGTGGTTTCACGGTATTTGTGCGATCTGGCGCAGTGCGTGCATCTCATTAAATATGATTACAAGGACATATTGCCTAGCGTAAGTAACTTGTATTAATGATTTTTAATTCATTCTTGTCTTTTTTTGTTTTTTTGGCTTCAATATGTGCCAGTTAGGCATGTGTAACTCAATGACTTTTTATGAGCTGCGGTTCAGCTCATGAGTCATATGCTTGAGCCGGAGCTGCGAACCGGCTCACATTTCAGCTCAATTGTTATTGGGTACTTTTGACTACTTATAGATCTACAGCTCATATTTTATGACTCGGTTCAAACAAATGACATGTATGATGTACCTAAATTATAAAATATGGAATAAGGCAGCATTTCGAAGTTATTATGGTTCTGACACAATTATAGGGGAATACTAATTTTAATATTGATGTTTATTATTTATATATAACTAGCGACTCGCCCTCGCTTCGCTCGGGCTCTTCCCTAGATTTAGCACAGGTAAAGCCGCGGGATCTGCTAGTTATGCATATAAACCTTCCTCTTGAATCACTCTATCTATTAAAAAAAACCGCATCAAAATCCGTTGCGTAGTTTTAAAGATTTAAGCGCACATAGGGATATAGGGACAGAAAAGGCGACTTTGTTTTATACTATGTAGTGATTATTAAATGCTAAAGCTAAAGTGAGTTTGTTTTACTTATTTTAACGTTACTTTAATTAACGTAGGTGGTAGGTACCATAGTTTTATATTATTATAATATTTATATTATTATAATATTTATATTACTATAGGTGCCTGTACCGCGCGAGCGGAGATTCGAGCGAAAGCTAGTTATTTATATTTAATCTTTAAGACTAGCACTTTAATATTAATTTATATGACATTTAATGAAATTTATATTTTCAAAAGTGCTTGTTAAAGTCTATTTGAATAAAGTATACTTTGATTTTGATCAAATCTATATTCATAATTTCGTCAAGGCCCAAGGGTTACGGTAGACTCGATCGAAACCTTAACTGAATAGTAAAACATACAAAAATAACGATTTCGAGTCGACAATATATTCGCAAAATTCGGATTGTCGAGTATTTTCATTTTGTTTAATTCTCATGATGCTGAGTGCTGACAGACAAATCGTAGTCGCCATATTGCTCGCTGACGAAACGTCACTGACAAGTTGACAACACAACAAAAGTGTATATAAATAAAATAAAATATTAAGGTATTATAATAAAATAAAATACATGTTTAAATTTTAATACACAAAAAAATATTTAATTCCTAAAATACTGTTAAAAAATAATAATATAATAATGTGTTCTAAACTCAAAAATCATAATTCCGTACTTTCAATTATCAAATGATGCGTAATGATTTCTCATAGATGGCGTTATTAATATTTTTAATATTTTATTTTAGTAAGTAAAAAAAATCAAACAAATGTGATCTCTCTGTAAAAAGAAAAGCGTTCAAAGTTTTTTGCATCTTAGCCTGATAGAAAAGTCGTTAACAAACTACAATATTCACAAGTATGTACAGTCGTAAGCAATGACATGTATACGTTGACAACTTTTCAAATATATGTAAACATCAATCGTTTCAAAAGAAAGTATACAAGCTTTGTGTCAAAATAAAGTATACGTAAGATGTTTCATAATTATGTATACATTTTTATCAATTCATAGTAAATAACATAAAACGAATATTATTGTATACTTTTCGTAATATAAGTAGTTAGCCATTAGTCTGTGCACAAAAAAGTGCACAGGTTTGCGCTCGAAAAGCATAAAATAATATTTTCGTATTTGAAACAAAGTTTTCTAATGCATATATAGTGTGTCTCTTCCATTAACATTTTTTAGTTCATATTTTATGACAATATTATGCTATTACTTATAATAATTAAATTCCCATTTAAATTTCCGCCACGCTCTTTTGTGGGTGGTCCATAGAACCAGTTATTATATTATCCAGTAAGAATAAACGATAATCCTGTAGTAAACGGTATCCTAAATATTGACCTTAGTAGGTAATAAGCGTTTAGTAGTCGATTAGCGATAATGGTTGCTGATATATTTTATCTGTTTCATAATAAAACTTCCCAATAAAGTAACTGGCAGATAAATTTATATGTATTTAGCCCGTTTAACTCAAACTCAGACTTGAACCCCCATCACATGGATATCGAAGCAAGCGCGTTACCACAGCGCTACTACAAATTACAATGTGTCAAGATAAATTTATATTAGGCCACATGTTATTTGACGGAACGGCAACCGTCGTAAGCGACGCGACGTTGCCGTTTTGCGCATCGATACAAAGACGTCAACTTAAAATCTATTTTGAAAAGTCAAATAATTCACTATCTATCATAAACATATATAATAAAATAATTGTAACTGAGTCAAATCTGTACATAATTTTTTTTTAAATCTAATTAAAATAGATAAAAATGTAGTAATTAAAATAGATAGACATTATTATCCATACAATCAAATCTATCGTTTTTAAAATTTTTGTCTGTCTGTCTTTCTGTGACTGCATCACGAGAAAACCCCAGGACAGGTTTTGATGATGATTTTGTAAGATATATCGACTAACCGTTACAAACCGACTATAAAACGTCACACGGTGTGTGAAATCTAAGTATTTTGTTTCCAGTCTTTAGAACGCGGGCGGGGCCGCGGGAAATGCTAGTTTCTTACATTTTTAAAAAGATACATTTTTTTAAATATTCTTCGAAATAAAATATGAATTAATCATAGTGTGATAAAAATCGTAGATAAGTATACTCAACCAGGTGGGGATTTACGAATTGACCTAGAGTGCAGACTTGTACTCTTCCTCTCTTACCTCTCTTACACTTACTTATATGACCTCCTGGTCCTGTTACCTGCATCTTACAGGAGCTTATGCAATTATTATGGTGGCCGAGTTTTGGGCTTCTTTTTTTTTATCTTTATTTTTAAGGGGTTTTGCGCTTTCTTATTTTAACTATTGCCATCGACTCGGCAAGAAGAAGAAGACTCAATGCATAGAAAGTATATACGGTATATACATACATCATTTGTCTGTCTGTCTGTTAGTTTCGGCTAATCCTCGAAACGGCTACACTGACTTTGACGGGACTTTTGACCTCAGATATCGTAGCTAATGTTTTAAGGAGTAACTTATGCTACTTTTAATTATGAAAACTGTTTTATTTATTTTATCTTACGCCACGCGCGAGTGGTAAATATTAATTATAAAAAAATTAGGTTTACGTTTAAAAATTTGCGTAAATCAATCCAATCAAATCAAAATATTTTATTCAAATAGACTTTAACAAGCTCTTTTGAATCGTCATTTTTACATTATCAAAATTAAAAGTCAGTCTGTAAGTCTGTGAGTAAACTACCACCGGCTCGGAAAGCTGTTCTGCTGAGAAGATCCGGCGAGAAGCTCAAACTCGGCTCGTAAAATAGACACAGATGAACTTACCGTTTAATCACTAGCTATCCAAGGAAAACTCAATACAACCAATTATTATTTTTTCCTGTAAATTAAATGCTTTTATGTAATGAAAAGTATCCTAAGTCATGGTCCGAGAAATATGTTATAGGTAACTACACAATTTGGTTAAAATCGGCCAAGTACTTTTTGTGTAAAACGAAAACATACAAACAGACAAAAAAATTCAAACATATTTTTTGGGATTTATATTCAATGCACTATACGTTACAGTATTTTTTTATAAAAACAAAAAAAAATATTTCATGTATAGATTTTTTAACTCACTGTTCTATTATAATTATACGTATTATTGTATATTCTTATAAATTCACAAATGTGGAAAACATATACTCAATGATGATGACGAGCCACGTTCATCACGGCTCACTCCTTGTCCCTAAATCGCCATCCAGTATATAATGCATAAATTAAAAGATACGCACGAAACAAAAATTAAAAAAGTTATACACGCGCGGGATTTGAACCCGCGTCGCAAGGATATTATACGCATACTACAACTACGCCAATTGAGCTATGACAACTTAATATAATTGGGCGAATTCATGAAAAAGTAAGTTTCTCATAACAACGCAAACTAAACAAATAGAGAATTGTCAGTTGTAATTCTAATAATTTCGAATTCTTTTCAATGCTTTGTTACACATTAAAATTTTAAATAAACTGATCTTGTCCTCGAATTGTCAAAAGTTTAAAACTGTCATCCAATGTTGTGAATGTGTTACAAACGCTCTTACACATACACATATGCACAGTCTTTTACGCGATAATATTTGTATTATACGTATGATTTAAAAATGTATTATAATATTTAAATTTAAATAATACATTTTTAAAAGCAAAGTATTATGCTTCATTTTCCGATGCAAGAAGCCTAAGATCTTAAAACATATTTTACTGTTAATTATCTAATTAATAAGTTTACGAATCATGGTGTTACAATATTTTAAATACTCTCTGTGCTGTTGGCTGCAGAAGATATCTCATATACCCTGGGTAAAGCTGTTTAGGAGAGCTCTGCCTAAAGTGAATCCAAGGCGCGTCCTAGAGAATCAGGTCGCAATTAGTCGAATTGATTCAATCACTTAACATATAAAAATAAATTAAACTTCTAACGACCAGTTTAAAGAATTCACGTATTTAATGAAAGAGACACAGTATTTGTATTAGAAAACTTTGTTAAATACGAAAATAATATTTAATGCTTTATTCTTAGTTCTTAGACTAATGGCTACATAGTTATAACACGAAACTTGTATATAATAGTATTCGTTTTATGTTATTTACTATGAATTGATAAAAATGTATACTTAAATATGAAGCAACATACGTATACTTTATTTTGACACAAAGCTTGTATACTTTCTTTTGAAACGATTGATGTTTACATATATTTGAAAAGTTGTCAATGTATACATGTCATTGCTTACGACTGTACATAATATTATTATAAATAAATATATTGTCATCGTACTGTAATGTTTTCAGTTTTAATAAATCGTATGTATAATCGTATGTTGTATGTATTAATATTACGCATATACGTAATTTATTATGGTAAGTAGCTAATATTTTAGATATTAATTGACTTGGCGCGATGGGAGCCGTGGCGCCGCGCCGCGCTGGCGTCAGCGGACTAAACTGGTTTTTCTGCCTGTTAATGTCTTTCTCTTTCACTTCTTAAGTTCTACTTTTTTCAAAAAACATAATATATTAAATATAAAGCGCGCGTGTACAATTATAAATTATTTAGGTGCATATAAGTAATTGTTTGTTTACGTTTACATATAATTAATTGTTTAATTATGTCGAGTAAAAGGAGTGAAGTATGGAACCATTTTACCGACTCTAATGAAAACTCAAAGGCAAAATGTGTCTATTGCAGTCAATTGGTCGCCGTGTCTAGAAATTCGACAGGAAATTTATTACGACACTTAAAAAAACATCCAGGTATTACCACCACTCGTTATAATCAAGAAAGTAGTTTGCCCAACTCCGTAGATATAATAGATAAACCATCCACCTCCGACCTCAGTAACAATAACCCGAGCTCTACGTCTACATCTACATCAAGAAAACTGCAGTTGAAGGAGAGCATTAATTCTTATTTACCAAAAAATTTAACAATTAAAAAAAGCAAAGAAATAGATGTCCAACTAGTAGCTATGATAACAAAAGAATACCATCCATTCAGTATAGTAGAAGATCCGGAATTTAAAAAACTCATCCATCTTTTGTGTCCATCATACCAATTACCAACTAGGAAAACCCTCACTTCAAGTTTGATTCCCGCGCAGTACAATATGGTTCGCGAAGGAGTCCAGCGGCGACTAGAACGTGCTTTTGCCGTATGTGTCACTGTTGACGGTTGGACAAGCCGAAATAATGATAGTTTTTATGCTATGACCGCACATTACATAGCCGAAGAAGGAGACAACATAAAAATTTATTCCGATTTGTTAGGATGTGTTTCATTCCCAGAGCGACATACTGCCGACAATATACATAAAAAAATTAAAAGTATGTTACTAGAATGGAACATAAATCATAAGCTAACAATTATCATTTCTGATAATGCCCCTAATATGACTGCTGCGGTAAGATTAGGAGGGTGGCGACATTGGGGATGTTTTGCTCACAGTTTAAATTTAGTTGTGCAAGCAGGCCTTAACGACATAGAAACAATAACTAAAAAAATAAAGATAACTGTCAACTATTTCAGACGAAGTACCCATGCATGCGCACAGTTAAAAGCGACACAGGAGAGAATGGGTCTGCCCGTTTTAAAACTAAAAACCGATGTTCCAACGCGTTGGAATTCAACGTTACATATGATCCAACGTATTGTATCCACTAAAATACCTGTAATAGCCACTCTGGCTCTAATTGGTGAAAGAATGTGCAGCCCCGAAGAAAGCGATGGTGACGTCATGCCAATGACAAATCATGAATGGTTAATCGCAGAACAAAGTGTAGAGGTGCTGGAGATATTTGACATTATAACAAACGTTATTAGTGCTGAAAAAAAAGTTACTGCTTCTACGGTAATTTTATTTTATAAAAAAATAACTAATCATCTTAAAACCCTTAAAGAACGCCAGGATTTAGTACCAGAAATAAAAAAGTTAATAGAATCATTTCAACATTTATTTAAGAAGCGATTTGAGTCCGTTGAAGACCACGAGCTCCTTACGCAATGCACACTATTAGATCCACGTTATAAAAAATATGGGTTTTTAAATGAAAATAAATACAGAAACACAGTTCAAACTTTATACACAAAAATTTCAAACATCAAAATAAATGTACCTATAGTAGAAGTAGTCCCAGAAAAACCTTTAGCTCAATCCTCGGCTGTGATACAGGGAAGCAGACAAAATCGGGAGTTAATCCTGTGGAATGATTTCGATGAAGAAGTCAAAAAACATCAAACTCCATCGAATGCTTTATCATCGGCCATAGTGGAGGTAAATAAATATATTGAGGAGCCTCTTTTGCCTCGACAGCAAGATCCACTTGTTTGGTGGCATCAAAGGAAAGATGTTTATCCTAGACTGTACCATTTAGTAAAGACCCGGTTATGTATACTGGCCACTTCAGTGCCCTGCGAAAGGATATTTTCGAAGGGTGACCAAATCATCACCGAAAGAAGAACTCGTTTAGATACGAAAAAAATTGAGGAAATTATTTTTTTATCTTATAATTTAAATAACAATGATTAAAAAAAAATTGTTACACAACATGTATTTTTATTGAACCTTTTCTATCTCAAATTGCAATCATAAGGAATTTAACTTTTTTAAAGTAAACAGCAATTTTAAAAATTTAACCAACTTAAAAAAAACTACTATTAAAAAGTATTTCAATATTGTTTTAAATACAATTGCCTTAGGGCATAATTTGACGCACATGACTCTTGACAAAAATATTATACGGCTAGCACGTGTCAAGCGCGGCAGTTGTAGTCCATAGTGATTACATTCTCTTTGTTGTGGTTTGATTATTTTTAAATAATAGATTATTACTTATTTTTTCAGCTATCTAATATAACGAACACTTAAAACTTAAAAGTAAGTAGATTGACAATGTTATACCATAGACTAGTGAGTCAATAAAAGACGTATACATATTCCATAGACATATTCTCTGTCTACGATAAAAGACATTCTCAATCGTGAATCGACTATATAGTCTATAATAATCAACGAAGTAATAGTGAGCTGCATAGAGTACCTATATTGCTAAATGCTACATGTGAGTCATAGAGTATAATTTGAGCTGTGAACCGTTTATCTAGCATCTGAGCCGCAGCTCAACGGCTCAGGCTGCTGTGAGCTGAATATTTGAACCGGCTCTGAGCTGAGTTACACAAGCCTAGTGCCAGTTGAGCACATTATTTCGCCAATGTCACTTCGGAGGAGTCACGTTAGAGATTGTCCGGTGATATTTTAATTAATTCCACAAAAAGACCGGATTCACAGTATTATATAGTAGGATTTTATTTGTACAATAATACCTTCACCTAAAAACATAAACGGCACAAGGGTTAAATTTATAAAAAAAACATGATAATGAACTACTATTACTTCGCTACTTACTACTGTTAAAGCTTAATAGTTAATTTTATTATATTTATTAATGATTTTTTATGTTAATCTTTCAAGTATTTCAGCTGTAATTTATTGTTGTCATTGTATTCAATTTGTGGTTGCACTCAACAACTTTTTGAATAGGTTTTGTTTCAATTGTAATATCTAGGTTGGATTTAGCATCATTTATGTTTATTTATATACTAGCGACTCGCCCTCGCTTCGCTCGGGCTCTTTCCTAGATTAAGCACAGGCAAAGCCGCGGGATCCGCTAGTTATGCATATAAACCTTCCTCTTAAATCACTCTATCTATTAAAAAAAACCGCATCGAAATCCGTTGCGTAGTTTTAAAGATTTAAGCATACATAGGGATATAGGGACAGAGAAAGCGACTTTGTTTTATACTATGTAGTGATTCTACTAGTAATTAGTAATAAAACTTGTAAGCAAATGATTCAACTCTATAGTTCACTATATAAGACGTCGATTAAAAACTATTTTCGACTTCGTCTTTATAAAAAAAATACCTAAATAATTTAATACATTGCATTGATTTGATTTATTTTTATAGGTTATGCAAGACGAGCATTTCCAACGTGCGATAGAAGATACTACCCAGCAAGAGCTGAAGTCAACAGCGAACGGAAAACATGATGAAAAAGATGAGAAGACATACGCTAATGTCAGGAAGCGGATCGAAGCGAGGGCCATGGCAGTTCTCCGAGATATATCTTCCTCTATGTCAAACAATGTATTGAGGTTAGTTTGAGATATGATTTATATTTATACTGAGTAATATAAAATATTATTTAAAACTAATATTTAAAATTCATTACATCGATCTATAAAAAAGTGGTACTTGTACAGATAATATGACCGTAATTTTGTATTATCATATTGAAAGTAAACCGCGAAATGTCTAATACTATTAAAATATTCGTTTCTAATGACAAACAATGAATAGTAATGAGATCGCGCGCTACTTTTTAAATATTCTTCACTACGTAAATTTGTCAATGACAATACTAGTTAATATAGACAAGCTCAAAACACGTCACAATGAAATTAAAATTCAAAGTATTTTATTCAGCATTAAATTATTACAATTTTTTACAACAACCGTCAGACCTGAAAACAACTGGCGAAAATAATTGAGTGGGACTAATATTTTTGCTTGGATTCAAAAAGCCGACACTTACAAGTATTAAGCTTGATAGTATTCCTTTAAAATTTACTTTCAAATCAAATCAAAATATTTTATTCAGCATAAAAATTGTTACAATTTCTTACTGAACGTCATTAGTCTACCACCAGTTCGGAAAGAAGAAACCTCTGACCTGAGAAGAACTGGCGAAAGAAACAAAGAAACTTTAAATCTCTCTAACCTAATTATTTTATTTCACAGATTAGTAGCCTGGCTATGTCACAAGGCAGTGCGTAGGATTGCGGGCGGAGGCTGTGGTACTCGATCAGCTTGTGTGGAACGTCTTCGTCGAGCCAAAGCCGCGGGACTACCATTAGTCTTCGTTCCCTTACATCGATCTCACTTTGATTACATATTAGTGACTTTTACATTATATCTCACTGGGTTAAGACCGCCGTTGGTAGCTGCGGGCGACAATATGCGGATACCGTTCTTTGGGTGAGTTTTAGTAGTAACGCTATTTTTTCTTCTAGTAGTCATATAAAACTAGAAATCATAAGGATTACTACTTGTTTCGTTTTTCTTGCACCGATCTCACTCTGACTATAATATACAACATCTAGTGACTTTTACACTATATCATATACCAGTATGTCTCGCTGTAGTCGTCCACTTCTCATTTTTTGCTATTAGATATGAATTTATAAGAAGTTGAACTACCATTGGTCTTCAATCCTTTACAGCAATGTCAAATCGACTGTAATATTTACGCCAAATCGCACGTTGTTGTAAAAGTCCTTTTAACCTATATCTCATTATAATATGGTTTTTATATGAAGCTAAATAGCAGTTTGAAAATGTCTTCGTCGATATAAAAAATGTTAAAATTATCCATATACAAAAATTAAACTCGTGATGTAAATGCTTATGAATTTCATTTGTATATTTATAAATAATCTTATATTTTACCGTATTTTAAAACATTAACTTATTACAGATGGTTTCTACGTTGTTGCGGCGCTTTCTTTATCCGACGCAGAGTGGACGGGTCGGAGTACCACGGTGATCCCGTATACAAATCTGCACTCAGGTAATTATTCTAGTAAAATGAATAAATAAATAAATAAGCCTTTATTGCTGTCAATTTTCACAATACTAATACATGGGTGTTATACTTGTTACTGAGGATCGGTTTTTCCAACAACAGCTTGTCCTTCGACATAAGCCTCCTCCAAAGACTTCCATCTATCTCTGTCTTTTGCTATTCTAATCCATTTTGGACCGGCAACTCTTTTGAAGTCATCTTCCCAGCGCTTCATTTGTCGGCCCTTACTTCTTTTGTCATCCCTGGGGTACCACTCTGATATGTCCTGCCCATTTCCATTTAAGTGTTTTGTATTCTTTATTCACATCTTTAAATTTTGTTACATTTTTAATTTTATTTAGTCATATTTTATCCTTTCATTTTACTCCTATTGCACTTCTTTCTATTCCATTCTGACATACGGTTATTTTATTATTTAATTTCTCTGTTAATAACCACGTTTGACAGCCATAAGTTAAACATGGCAAAATGCATGTGTTGTATACTTTTCTTTTATCTTTAATTGACATGTCTTTATATATAAAGACATAAAGACATACCGTCTAGTATTCGATTATTAATATTATATTTATTTATTTGATACTACATTAAACACTAAACTTTGACTTTGTTTTGAAACGAATACGATCTCTATGTTAAGGAACATTTGCTTTAATGATAATCTATTACTATAATATAATTATTTTTGTTGAAATTTATAAGTGGAAGTATTGATAGGAAACTAAATGTCTGAACATTATACAAAGAATCATTAAAAAAATTATACGAAACATGTTAATCAAAAAATTAATATTAATATTTCTAATTTTAACATTAAAATAATAAAAATAAAAAAAATATTTATTTATATTTATTGTTACAGAGCCTACATCCTCAACAGTTTAGCAGCTAATAATAACTTGGAATTCTTTATCGAAGGTGGACGAACCAGAACTGGAAAGCCACAACTACCAAAAGGTTAGTAAAATTATGTTTTTTCAAAGCTAAATACATTTATATACATATATATATATATATATATATATATATATATATATATATTAATTGTTCATATTAATTAGATATTTAATTATCTTCTTTTGTTTTTTGCGTACGAAAAGGATTTTTTGTGAGTATGTATGAGTATATAAATATAAATAATAAATAACTATGTTAGGACATTCTTACAACAGTTTTAATCAATCAATTTTAAATACATACATATTACAAATATAAACCTATGACTGGAGTACAAACATCCGGGTTTAACAAATGAATGCCTCCAGCGGGATTCGAACCCGCAACTGCTGGCGCAAGAAAGTAGGTTCACTACAAACTGCGCCAAACTGGTAATAATAGTAATAGTTAAAACTTAACAATAAAACGTTAAATAAATATAGTTAACAATAAATAGTTAACAATAGCCTATCTATTCCCTACTGGCCATTTCAATGTGTCTAATATTGATATTAATTATAATCGATATAAATGAATCGATATCAATCTATCTAATATCGATATTAATAAATTCCAGCGGGAATCCTATCAGTGATAACGGACGCATACCTAGACGGTACAATCGACGATGCTCTACTAGTACCGGTAACACTAAACTACGATCGTCTAGTGGATGGAAACTTCGTACGCGAACAGCTCGGCATGCCCAAGCAGATGGAGACCTTCTGGTCAGCTCTGAGAGGCATCTGGAGTACCCTGAACACCAACCATGGTGGTATACGAGTGGACTTCAACCAGCCGATATCTCTTAAGGTAGGTTTAATTGAATATGTGGCGACGTCATAATTACAGCCGAATCAGCGAAATTCAACAAAGTCCAAAGCATGGTCAAGCAAGCATTAGCGTAGACGCGATGTAACTTGTAAAGTTAGTCGTTCGATTCGCGAGTGCCCCGACGGTCCCCTCCTCACAATAGTATCATATTCTAGAGTTCTCTAATTTAAGTAAATTGTGAGCTTGTGAAATAATATATAATTAGTTCAGTACGTTTAATGTTTCATTTAGACCGAACACGCGGTAGAACTCTAAAAATATATGTATGAAGAATATATGTTCTATTGTATAGTATGGGGGATTGAATAATGTGAGACAGTTGGAGATGATTCACCGTATTGATCGTAATGGGAGATTAAGGTCTTCTGATCCATGAATTTGATTGGAAACCATGTGAATACCAATCATGGAAGGATCCGCCTGTTGTTTAACCAGCCGAATCGGCGGGGCAGTTATTATAATAACAACTTAACCTTATAATACTAATTCCCTTACACAAATTTATAACGTAAAAACTATGACTAAGTATTATTGCCACTATAATTTATTTTAATTCCCAACAAATTGTTTTACAGGAACTCGTGACGTCATTCCAAAAGTACAACTTTCTGAAGGGCCCCATCGACAAGACCCTCGCGCCTCCCAACAACAACTTGGCAGTGAACCTGGACAGGCAGATCCTCTACAACCATAGCCACAGCAGCCTCTTCGGGGCAGAAGTTAGCACGGAGCATAAGATGATGGTGGAGGCGATTGGACGCCATCTTGTTTATGGTTAGTAGATACAATTTTCTATGACTGATTTCTTTTTGTATGTTTTCTGCTTTGCCTTTTAACTACTTATCTATACTAAAATTATAAAGAGGAAAGGTTTGTACGTAAGTATGTTTGTAACGAATTGGCTCAAAACATACTGGACCGATTTTAAAAAAATTTTCACCGTTTGAATGCTACATTATCACTGATTAATATAGGCTATTTTAATTGCAAGAAAAAATAAGGATCCCTACTAAAAGTACAATAACACGAAAGGAGGAGGAGTGCACGCCGCATAATATATGAAATAGGTAGCCGAGCGTAAAGAGTAATTTTGGAGAATTTTCAACCCAGCGAGTGATCGAATGAAGTTTAGTAGCGATTAAAAAAATGAACGCGAGCGAAGCCACGCGTATTGCTAGTTTAGAGTAATTTAAAATATATTTTTTTAAAGGTCAAACCTCCGAACTTTATGTTTATGGTACGGTTTCAGTTTCCAAAATATTCTTTAAACTATCCTCTGTCAATAGAGCTACTCTCGACACATTTTAAAAAAATGTGAACAAAAATATAAACTGCGACAGTAAACCGTTATTAAATCGATTCAGTACAATATATTTATTATATTTTCATGCAGATGCAGCCCAATCAACAGCCCTAATGTGCACAAACGTAGTGGCCTATGTATTGCTAACGGAACAGCGAAAGGGTTGCTCTCTGTCCACCCTGCAGGGGCTGGTGGCGGCTCGAGGGGAGGCTCTCAAGAGGGAAGGTCGGGACATGGGGTATACTGGAGATCCACAAGCTGTTGTGAAGAGAGCTGTGAGTTATATGTACTAAGATAAAATATAATAAAAGAATAAAATATAATAAAATAGAATAAAAGAAGAATAAATATTAATAAATTATTAAGAGATGAAATAACTTGGTGGTCTAGTAGCTAGCAAATATGGCCAGTACCTACATATAAATGAAATTGATCATCAAAAAAGCATTTTTTTATTTTTGTGTAATACTCTCTCTCTCTCTCTCTCTCTCTTATATTGAAATGAAGAGAAATATCACCATACTTTACCGCAAGTAAAGCTTTGCATTTGTGTGAGTGATAGCTAAAAACCAATAGCCGCGCATCAAAAACCAGTTAAAACAGGTTTTAACCAACTCGCAACGAGCTACGCCTTCGCTCGTGCCTATCCGTAATCTGCACTCACACAAATGCAAAGCTGAGCTTATGCCTCGAGAACTGTACCTTAAAACTAAAAAAAATGTGTTTTCATGCAAACGAACTAACATCACACTCGAGTGTTTATAATATTTTGTAACGTTAGTAAAACTATTTAATAATTAATATCTGTTCCAGTTGGAAACACTAGGTAGTTCCTTAGTAAGGATAGAAGGGAGTGGTGCCAACAAAATAGTACGACCTCAAGCGAGTGTGCCGGCCGCTTTGGAACTATCGTACTATGGAAACGCGCTTGTTGCTCATTATGCCGCACCTGCTATATTAGGTGAGTTATAAATGTTAGTTTAAATTATGCAGTGTACAGATATTTGATATTTTTAAAAATAGCGCCAATAGATAAAAGTTGATACAGTAGAATATTATAAATGAAACTATCTTTACGGATTTTGTCGCGGATTTATTTTGATTTTTGGTTCCCGACGCGACGTAGGGAAGTAAATTAAACAAGTTATTTTTTTAATTCGGCTCACTTCACTCCGCTTACAGCGGCTAGATTCATATCATACCGACTTGATACGGTAGTGCTATTCTGGTGGGGATTTTAAAATATTATTTGCCGCATTATTTCTACTTGTCTCCCATAAGATAGTAGTCCTTACCTCTAGCCTCCATAGTTAATAAATGACAAAAGGAGATTAGTTCAAAAAAGTGTCAATAGATGGAGCTATATGTGACAACAAATCCATTGGTGCTTATGTTATGAAGATAGTTATATTTTGGAGGCAGCCAGGGGATGCAGAGAAAATCCAATTAACTTAAAATTAATTTATTAATTAGAAATTACAACTAAATTACACAACTAGATGACAACTTGTCGATATTAGAGCAAGAAGTGCATGAGTGAACCAGTGATCCGCTTTTATACATTTCAAATACATTTCGAATAGGAAGTTAGACTACTGACTTAGTTTTAAAGTAGGTGACCGCTGATACAGCACCCGTGCATCGCGGCAGCGTCGTCTTGTCGTCGCTACGCGGGTTTGTAGGGCACCGCTGATGCGGCGGATTGGGTTCCGTAACAAGATATGTACAGTTCTCGAGATATAAGCTAGGCTTTGCATTTGTGTGAGTCATAGCTAAAAGCCAATAGCCGCGCTTAAAAAACCAGTTAAAACCGGTTTAAATCAAGCTTGCAACGCGCTACGCCTTTAGCCGTACCTATCCGTACGCACTATAGCACGCACTCAAATGCAAAGCTGAGCTTAAGGCGCGAGGACTGTAATGATTTTAACCATATTCTTGTTAGTATAGTTTCTACTAAATGTATGAATGCCTGCATAAAAAAGGCTTGGGTTCGAGTTCCAGATCAGGTCAAGTTTAGATATTGTAACTTTTTATAAACGGATATTTTGTTTAGGCGATAGGTTTATTTCATTTGTTTTTGGCTTTAAGACACAAGTGAGCAACAATTTTTTGTTTATTTTTTCGACAATCATTTAATAATGATTATAAAGATTATTGGCTACCAATAATAATTTTCATTTTTTTTTATGGTAAACCACAACTAATAATAACCTCATTCCCCAGTGACAGCACTAGAAGCCATCCAGCATCAGTCCCAGTCGCCCACAGTGAGCCACAGCTTGCTGTTGGACACAGCTCTGCAGCTCAGCGAGCTGCTCAGCCAGGAGTTCATCCTGTGCGCGCCCTGTACCCGCCTGGAGGAACGACTGCTGGACGCGCTGACTGACCTGCTGGCTGCTGGTGTCCTCAGAGATATGCAGGTCGGTTGTATTTCCTTTTTAAGAAGAAATTATCGCTTATTGAGTTAGGTGACATACAGCTCCGTCCGTCCGAGAGGCCTGAAAAGTACTAAGTAACAAATATTTTCGTTTATATGGAAAACGGAGAATATTTAGTCTATATAATACATTGGACTATATATTTTTATGTTTAACTAAACCTTAATTCTCGTGTTTTAGGGCTTTTAGGGCTTGCCACGGCCCCACTCGTATACTAAAGACAAATTCTTAGATTAAGTTTTCTATATTTATACATAGTAGTATAATTCGCGTCATGTAAAAAGAACGCTGGCTGTCAAGTTGCGCAGAGGCGATTTATCGGCCAATTTGGTGGTAAGACGCGGGGCGCGGGACGTAGAGGCACGCGCCGCATGCTTTTCGGCTCGCTATTGGTTTGTCAGTTTAAAATACAATCGCGCACACAAACGTTATTAATTACGAAATGATTTTATATAAAAAATAGTGAAAAAATATTTTTGACGTATTGTTGTAGTATTATATTGTTTTATAAAAAGAAAGACTGATAATAATGCTGTTAATAATTAAAAAAATATATATTAAACGAATTAATTTAATTTTTTTAAGTAGATTAAATATTCTACGATGAATCAAACATATTTTATTAATTAATAGAATTCTATTTAATGACATTCTATCTAATATATTTTTCAATGTACCTACCAATACTCAATATACATCGTGAGCGAAAGGCTAGTTCAAAAATATAAGAATATGCTTAGAAATTTCGTATGCGAATGTACCGATGCGCAAACACACCCCCCACCACTTTCTTCCAGCGTTCTTTTTACGTGACGCGAACTGTAGTATTCTAGAGAATATGTTTTAATTTTTAGTTTGAATATTTCAGAAATAAGATTTTTTTACATTAAAACATACCCTTTACGTTGACTTGAATAACAAGGTTTGTGGTTTTCTCTTTAAGCGGGTCACAAATATACAGACAAAACTCTAAAAACTTTATAGATTCGTCGTCTATATCAACAACAACGACTATTTCTAAGAGAAAATACTTAAAAATACAACTAAGTTAGAAGTTGATTATATTGTTACGTACTACGGGTTCGGGATCGGAAATTAAAAGCGTTCTCGCACTAAAGATGTTTTATTTACACTTTATATACACGCGCAGTTTGTACACAGCACTAGTTTAATTTAGTCTCTGAGCACTATAAACCACCACTTTTAATAATTCACTATGTTCTTCTTCACTTTTCCACTATTTCGTATCTCTTCGCAATCTTCACTCAACTCCGAACTTCAACTGATCTCTCGACACACTGCCGGCCTTTTTATATGCGTAAATATAGAACATTATAGTATCGAAAATTCAAAATGTTTCTAGTAATTTCCAAATCTTTCCTGAAAATGTTTTCTCTCTCTCTGACTTTGAAAATTTGCAATAAACTGTTCTTGTTATCTAATTGTCAAAAGTTATAAATTGACATTAGCTGTTGTAAGGCATGGTACAAGCGTGCTATTATGACGGGTTCGCACTCTATTCCGCGACAATATGTATGAAATATTTATTGATTTAGCATATTTTTATTAGAATCCATATAATAGTCCAATCTTTCGTGGCGCATAATATAAATTAACTAGAGGAACTCGCGGCTTTGCTCGCGCTAAATCGCCAGTATATTATAGATATAAAATATTATAGCAAAATACAATTAAAACTTACTAAAATGAATAAAAATATTAATAACGCCATCTATGAGAAATCATTACGCATCAGTTGATAAGTGAAAGTACGGAATTATTATTAAAGAGTTTGGAACACATTATTATATTATTCTTTTTAATACTATTTTAGGAATAAAATATTTTTTATATGTAGCAAATATGGCGCCAATATGGCAACTTCGATTTGTCTGTCAGCATCATTAGAATTAAACAAAATACTCGACAATCTGAATTACTATAATAATATAAATTATTTATAAATTATATATATAAATTATATTAATATAATAATAAAAATTATAATAAAAATTATTAATATACATTTATTGCAGACATCAGACGCGTTAGAGGAGCAGCGCTGGTCGCGTCGTTTCGCTCGCACCTTCGATGACGACGACGAGGAGCGGGCGGACCCCACCGCGCGCGTCAAGTACCACGTGGTCGACACACCGGAAGCTCTCTCGGAACGGTATATATCTTACACTACCATTTCCCGCGGCCAGTGTTGCCAGGTCAACTATCTACTATCCGTAATACAAGCTTCCTCCTTCGTAGCTTACCACGGAACTAGATGGCGCTGTGTGTAATAATGTCCCAACATATTTTAATTTTTTTGAAGTGAAACTTCTTTAGAATCGTTGTGATATCAAACTCGAAAAAATAAATTCATAGTACCAGGCACTCAGAGACGGCGAAGAGTCAGCTTTAGTTAGATCTCGCCCACCGCGAGTCAGTAGTGACGTTTCTAACTCTGTCTAACTCGTGGGTGTGACCTTCGCGCCATCTCCCTCTCTCAACGAGCTCAGTTTTCCAAAGAAGTTTTACTTCTGACATGTGTAGTTTGTACACACGCACTTTTAATTTTTATTTAGTAAAAGTACTAAGATATAAGTAATTTAATCGTATATTTATTTTAATTCTAGTCGTCGTTTGCTCCAAACCATCCGTCCATTGCTAGAGGCGTACTCTGCGACCTGCCACAGTTTGCGTTTAGCATCACAAAAAGAAATAGTTACTTCCACATTGGATTTATTACTTGAAAACTTTTCACAGAATAAAATGGTTTACGGTTAGTAATTTTTTTAATTTTTATTTAAGCGATTTTGTTTGTTACCACAGATCAAAAACATATATACTGTATAATACATGGTGCCTTCAAAAACAATGTCAAAGTCAAAAATAGTAGCATTTTTAAACTACTAATCTTTCTTTTTTGATTAATTTGAACTAATCTCCTTCGGGTCTTCTCCATTCTACATGACATTGCCAAAGTGGTCAATGCTCAACCGTTATATTTTGAAGCCCTTAACAAGAGTATTTAATTGATTAATTTGATAAAAAGGAAATTTAAAAATAAACACAATAACACTATATTCTATTGTATTTTTTAAGTATTAGTTCTATTCCTTGAATGAGAGATAATTTAATATTAGTTTATTCAATATCAATCACTTAATGAGAATATTTATAAGTGTTGAATATTACTTACATTTAGTAATAAATGAATTAAAAATATTACAGGAGAGGCGGTATCAACAGACGCTATCAGAAACTGCCTAAGACTGCTTCGCCAATGGGGTGTCATAGAGATGTACACAGAAAAACGTGAAAGGAGAATCAAAATATGTCCACCTTATGACAATAAACTGAATTTAGACGATGTTTGTGATAAAATACACAGATTCAACATGGACTCGAAGTTGCTAGTTTAATAAGTGATAAGTGAAAGTGGCTCAAGACGTTGGAAATAACATTCACATTAAAAGTTCTTTGCATACGTATTTGTAGTGTCGGTTAAAGTTGAGTGTAGAAAGAGAACATTCTGGAAGGTACAAGCATACTTTATAGTGAAAAATTTGTATGGTGCCTTTGCTTTTGTGTGAACTATTATGTATCAATATAAAAGTGTGACGGAAAAAATTGAAATAATGGTGAAAATGTATAATAAATTATTTAAGTATTTATATAATTTTTTTTGTATTATATCTCTAACATTGCATTTATTTGTAACACAGAGCTTATTTTAGACCTGTCATATTCAAATATGCGTGAATCTCATTTCAATTCACTTACACGAGATCACAATCAATAATATTTTGTATTAAAAAAACTGTTATTTTACCGTGAAGGCTTATATTTAATTATTTATTTGTATGTCTTAGTATAGCATCTTCAATCAAAGATTTTCCCAACAGATTTTCATTCCGGTACTTATTTGTCCAAACAACTAATTTACCAAAGGAGTTTTGACTACTAAAATGTTGACTAAGTATGTTTTATTAGTTAGATTCTTATATATTTACGAATTATTTGATTATTGTTTGCTAATGTTTACGCGAATTTCTATCATTATAATTAAACAACGTTTACAGTGACTAAGAAACAGGGTAGCCAACATAGGACCATAAGTACTATGAGTTGAAACGAACTATATCTATATATAAATATGAATATAAAGCTTTGTTTTAAAATAGAGGAAAAAAGATTAAGCCTAAGCTTTATTTAAAGTACAATATTGGCAGTTTGAACGAATAAGCACTCATCCGACAAGATATTTTCCTTCTAGTGTTTATACAAATATCTCTCAATCTTAGGGATATAATTTAATATTTATAATATAACATACATATTAAATACAGTTTTAGTATTAGATTTTGTATTGTATGTTACAAAAAAGGCTTTATTTGTGACATTTATATACATTACATATATTATTTTCTTCTTTTTTTAAATAAAATGTGTAATAACAAAAATATAATTTACATTTAAGCCAAAGTAAGCCTTAATATAAAAGAATGTGAGTTTTATTTCCAATGCATCTGTTTTTGTTATTTGCTGGCTGTGTTATACCACTATTTGTATACTTTCCAGTGTTATGACGAATTTGTGATTTAGTTTAAGGTAAACTTTTTTTTATATATATATATAATATGTATGTATGTATGTATGTATATGTACATTTATGGTGAGTACGTTGTGATGATTGTTTCTATAAACTAGTAAGAGCAAAGATTATCATTAAATATTAGTTACTATTAAAGAATATGCGCACACGCTGTTTGTATGAGATTGATAGTGAACTCGGATCTTTTAATATAACTAATACTACTAACTATCTATATAGTATGACTGCTGCATATCTATATTTCATAGTGCAACAAATTTGACATAAATAAATTAAAAAGTAAAATAAAAATATTATATTGTTTCTTCTTAGACCTAATTGTCATGTTTTGTAGGATTTTGTATGAATGGTAATGAACAGATATGTTGATATGTTCATAAATGAATGGATATATCTACAATAGTCGTAATTTATAAATAAACCTTTTTAAGTTTTATGGTTTATGTGAAAGGGTCTAGAACAATGAGACATACAACCTAAGACTAAAAGGATGAAAAGACGGAGTGTTTAGAAGAATACAATTGAAGGTCATTCATTCTTATTTTATATGTTTATTTTATCCATCAATAAAGATTGTTAATACTCCGTATTTATTTATTATTTTAATCACAGTATAAAAATCTATACAGAATGCGATTTGCTCCGATCAAAGGTTTAAAAAAAAATACAAAATATATAATCTTTTAGCAAGCTGCAAGATACTTTTCCCTTCAGCCCTAAAACATTTTCCCGACTATCAAACAAAGTTCACAAATGTTATAGGCATTTTCTTGCAGTAAAAAAATCCTATATTAAAGTAAACTCTCATCAATCAGCTGTCTAAAGCTAAGTTTAAAATCAAACCAGTGGTTTCCTCGCATTGCGATCATAGAAAGACAGCCATCAATGACTATTTCAATAAGATTTCCAAAAAATATTTAACGTACATATTTAATGTTCCTACGGAATTAAGTACCTGTATCATGCATGTACATGTACAAAGAGTGAATTTCTAGTTTGGGAAGTAAAATAAAAAAAATATAAAAAATGTTTATAATTCTTCTTTATTATTATTTAAAATACGTTATAACATGATCACTTAAATCTTTAATTAACATAGAAAGAAAAATATACAATCTACTTGTCATTTGAAAATATAATATATGCATAATAACACTTGAATAAACAATTTAATAAAAACCTAACATTTTTAAAAATCTTATTGCTCTTAATTTAAAAAAGAAATCAAAATTTTAATCACAGATGGTAAACTAATTTTAAAATTTATATTCATAAATTATCTGAATAATATTTTGGTACATTTGTAACAATAACCATTTTGTTTATTGCTTGAGAAGCTTATAAACAATTTTGAAGCATTCTTAGAAACTTCATATAATTTTCTTGTTCACGATTTCTTGCAATAACGGCCAAATATGGGCGTAAACGTATTTGATGAGAGGACTTCTTTTCAGCATGGTTAATGGACTTCAAATGGTTTTGTATTCCATCCAAACTGGCTTCAATGAAGTTGCAATATCCACAATGGAAAATTCCAGATCTTACCTGAAATATAATTAAATAATTTATGATTTACTTTAATTAAAAATAAAGATTCTTCAACACAACATTTAACTATCTAACTATCTCATAGTTTTCCAAACAATACTATAAAGTAAAACCAATTTTTCGATTTATCAAAGTGAAATTTAATAACAGCATTTTAGACCTAAACATCTTAAAATAAACACATACCTCTCTAATGAATTCATTTTCATAACATTTTACTATAACAGGTGTTACTTGCATAGCAACTTTATGTTTGAATGTTTCTATGTGTTCCTCATATTTAAATAGGTGGATGGATACTTCACAAGCATGACATCTCCTTACTCCACCAGACCCACCTATCATGTTAAAGCTCAGATAACTTATACTAATTTCTTCATTTATTACAACATCATGATACAAAACATTTTGTAACTCAGATATTGTGTCTATGAAATCTAACATTGGTTTCTTAGATATATTCACTTTAGGTTTTTCAACATTCTTCTTATGACCATCCTCAGAGACATGTTCTTTCATCATTTCAAGAGAAGAAGAAATTCTAATATTACACACTTGGCAGTATGTACCGGTGCTTTTATATTGTAGGTGGTTTTGTTTAGCAAAATCCATAGCAAGTTTCAGCTCTTTAGTTTTTTGAACATTTGTTTGATGACCTTTCCCCGATACATGTTCCTTCATCATTTTAAGGGAAGAAGACATTTTTATATCACAGACTTTGCAATATGTACTGGTCCTTTTATATTTTAGGTTGTGTTGTTTAGCAAAATCTGTAGCTAGCTTCAGAGCTTCAAAGGGTTGTAGCACAGTTTTATGTTCTTCATCAGCTGCATCTTGCACTTTTGCTATGCAGGTGTCGTTTTCTGAAGGCTTTTCTTTTTCAGATTTACCACTTGTGCTCTCTTCATTTTTCACCACTGACTTACTCTTAGTATCAACACTTTTCTTGGAATGCTCATCTTTATTAGACTTTATTTTTTTAATATTTTCTGCACACTTTGTATATTCTGTTAGGTGTTCTGAAGTTTGGATGTGAGCCTCTTTAAATTCCAAATCAACAATTATATTGCATATTATGCAATTAATTAGATTGCCATCAATCTAAAATCAATAAAAATATTACATTATAATCTTGTATATAATAGGTAAATAATACTAATATTTATTCTATTTTAATAAGTTAATTATAGCTTGTTACTGTCATAAAAAAAAGAGTTTAAATTGCAACAATACATACCTTTCGATAAACTGTTTTATCTTCTTTCAACTCCAGCTTACTCTGGATAAGATTTAAAATGTGTTTAGAATCATTTTTGTGATTTTCATCGTTATCAAAGTCAATGTTACAAATAAAACAAGATTCATTGCTCAAGCCATTCCATGCTTTCATTTCAATGAAAATTTTATCAAACACAATGATTCCATTCACATGTCCTTTTATAAGGCACTTGGTTTTGTTAATTATGTGTGTGGGATCACTAACATGAATGTGGACTTTAACATTTGTCTGGATCACCACATTGCATAATTCACAGTAATAGCCCTGAGACACCTAAAAATATTATTAAAATTAATTATATTGTTACTTAACTAAAATTATTTCTTTTGATTTGTTTAAACCAAACATGAAGTATATAATTATATTAATATCTCCTGCCTCTCCTATCACAGGAGATGATGAGGGATTACAGTGCACCAGTGTACGCGCAGTCACAAGTGCTCTCTCTATTCCCATCACTCTCATACTCGGTGGGACGACTACTCAACACGACCAGTGAGAGCCAAGGCGCAGGACCGACGGCCTTACGTGCTCTCCGAGGCACGGGGTGAACCATCGCCAACTTTCCAATTTCTGGCAGTTACTGAGGCTTACTAAACAGAAAGACTCGATAACTTAACTTGGACGGGACTCGAACCCAGGACCTCTCGATGTATGACCGTACTATCAACTATGGTATGCTAGCCACTGCACCACCGCACCAAAAAAATATATATAAATTTATTGGTTCTGATAATCGAAATGTCCACGAACTAAGATTGCTACTCAGATCAATTTACTTGATCTGAGCATTGCTTGTCATAGAATCGAGAGTCAAATACTGATTTCCGAGATAAATAATCAAAATTACTGACTAACTTTTAACTTCTGACTTTAACTTGTAACTTTACCTTCCAAATCAGATTATCCTTATATTTTTCTGCATAGCCCACAGACTTCAGGGTATCTCTGTGTTCTGATGATTCAATGTGCTTATTTAAATCATTCTCTGTCAGATATATTTGACATGATAAACAAAAAGAATCCGTATAAATACAATTTTTGTTGAATTTCGACGCCATCGCGGTTGTTATCTGAATAAAATAAAAATAATAAGAATTAGGAAATCACAGCGCCGCCTTTTATTAACGAGTTTCGCAATATAAATATTAAATGGTAAAGTAAAATGAATGATTTGGATCTAAGCTAAGCAGGTACCGTGTAACTGTAACTGTTTTATGAAATTCGGTTTCTCCCCGTCTATATTAGCAGTGTTGCTACTTGTTAGTGTAGGTACTAGGTAGAATATTGTAAAATATTTTTTATTGAAGTAAAAATGTAATTTGATGCCAATTTATATTTCTTTTATTCAAATTTATAATAATTTTTGGTGTCTCACTATTTTAAAAAAGTAAGCTATTTAATTTTAATATAATGAGATGCAATTCGTGGTTTAATCTATAGAGGGTTGAGACTCTATAGCACGATCGAGTAAAACAGTCTAGCAACAAACTCAATTTCAGCAGTAAAAGATTTGTACGATTTGTGTGACCAGTTTTTAAACTTGGCGTTAACTCCGCTGTGTAGCGTTGCAATCGACCGGAGCTACGCAGTACGCACCCGCCGCACCGCGCCGTGCCGCCGCGCCGCCGCACTATGGGAAAGCCCCATACAAAGCCGTCTCAAAACTGTTTTACGTGAAAGTCGTTGTTATGGAATAAAAATAATAAATTAATATAGTCTAATAAATAAGCTTTCTTTATCCTATTTTTATTTTTTATTTTTTCTGTTATAATGTATATAAATAGGCTTCAAAGCTAACTCATGTTCAATAACGTAATTTTGACGCAATGTGTTACTACAATTCAACGCCACATTACTCGAAAGTTTTTGATATAAATGTATAAGTATTATATATTTTTTAAATGCTTATAATCTCCTCTTAACGTTTCGTAATTAGTAATATATATATTAGTTTGGTAAAATAAAATTAATCATTATAGTTTAATATGGTATGTTTTTAGGGTTAATTTTTTTTTAACGAGACGTTTACCCTTTACCGCTGCTTGCCGCTGTCGAGATATTTGTTGTAATAAGATCTTTATACATTAGTTAACGCAAGGAGAAAAAAAAATATTGCCCATATTTGCACTTTTTTTGTCACGGTGCCAAAACATATCGCGAGGTAATGATTTTTACCTTTTTTTCAATTTCTTTTTATTTCTCATAAAATCATTTGTTATCTATTAAGGTCAAATTGATAAAAAGTTCATTACAGTGATGTTCATTACAGTATTATTAATAGTTTTTAACTGAGACTCGTTCGAGCGCTTCTTGTACAGTTTGTGATGCTACTCCTCGGCAAATGAATAACTTAGAGGCAGTTAGGACACGAGATGTGAACGAAAGTTCATTTCAATACGGACTGTCAACACTATATGTTTGGATTAGTAATAACCTAATAAAACACAGTATGGAGATGATATTACACATTTCTTATAAATTGCATTTTGAAAAGTGGTCAGCTAATACACCTGAAAATAAAAAAAACAAAGACGAAAAGAAAAAACTGGTACAAAAGCGGTTTAGGGAGGAAATGGGACTGCATGTCGATAAACATCGACAAGGCACTGGAAATAGTAATGACGGAAACACAGCTCGGAGATTTTTTCAGAATTACTCTTGCTGTGCTTACAGGTGTAGACGTAGAATTTATAAAACGAATGTACATAATACCACAAACTATGTCATCTGGAATGGTTATTAATTCAAAAAAGTTTGGTGAATACGCATATAGTACAGCCCAACTGTACTTAAACTTTTATAATTGGTATTATATGCCTTCGTCCGTGCATTTGTCCGAAGGCTCGCAAGAATCCCGAAATAAGGATTACAAAAAGTTTAGACTTCATCTTTCTAGAAAGTGTCCACGAGTGGCTACCAATGAAGACGTGTTCCATACCTTATTGCACACCTCTGATACGTACATATCAAGTTTGAGAAATAACTCAGAAACAATATCGAAAAAACTTTTAGATGAAGCCAAGGCCCTTCTTGCTATCAACGAAAATTTGTAGTAGCTTCCTGAATTTTGTACATATTTTTTTTTCTCGTTTGTTACTATTATTCCATTTTATGTATATTACAATAAAAAAGACAAATTTTGTTTATTTTTCAATAGAATGCATGTATTATATGTTTTTTAAAATTTTATTTCTTAAATTAATTAATAAACAGAATTTTCAAAATCAAAATTATTTCCATTAAACTTTGTACATACAAGTATACGTGTGCAAAATTACAGCTCATTTAGTTTTGAAACAACTGAGATACGAAGTTTTGAGACGAAACATACGCGATTTTCCCATAGTGCGCCGCCGCCGTTTAAGTGACAATTAAACGGTATTTAAGAAATACGAAATAAATTCAAGTAATGTGGTGATTGTTTAGTACGCTTGCATTACGTGGGATAAAAAAGAGACAAAAATATTGTATCTTAGTTACACAGCAACCCAGTCTATCGTCACGCCACGGCTGTAAATGTAAACTATTATCACGATAAGCCGACGTATTCCCATTACTCTTGATGCTAGGCCTTCTTTCTAGATTGTGTTATCGGGCCAAACGTCAGCGGAGTCAGTGTCAGTTCGTTAGTAGGTATTTGTTCGCTGTGGTCAGCGTTCAGCGTCATGAAATCCTTGTAGTGCCTTGTTTATAATAAGTGTTTATTTTGATTCCAACATGCATAGTCTGTTTTAATTAAAGACAATAGTTGTATAAGTGTAATATGTTACAAAACATGTGTATTAATATGGTTAAGTGTGGCCGATTGAGTGCTTGCTGGTTTATGTTTTACTTAATTTTATTAGCCCTGACAAAGGATAGCGCAGATGCTCAAGAAATACGTAAGTTAATTTTTATTGAATTTCTTTAAACAGTTTTTATAAGATTTTGGCCAACTAATTAAGTAAAACTTTTAAAAATTTATTTAAACTTTTTAATTCTTACAATATTAAAGATTATAAAAAAATATTTTTTTTTGTATTTATACCTTTTTTAAAGTTAAGAATATTTTCTTATTATTTAATATATGAATTAAAATTTGTTTATTTCGTAATGTGACTTCGTTATTTATTGATTTTAATTCTACATAGTATTATTATTTATTTTCGAGTTTTTTGGCCAACAATTATTATTATACCGTATAAAATAATATATTGTATATAAGAAAGCTTTTAAAGAGAAAAGCAGTGCAAAGACACTTGCAGTTAGTGTTTCTACACAAATTAAATATTTCAAGAATATTGAACAACTTTTTTAAATTAATCTCTATAGTTCTTAAATAGGCAACACATGAATAAATCTGGTCTTTCTTTTACATTTTAACTACAGATTACTGCAAGAACTACTTTGGGTTGTACATCTTTATGCCAGTAATGATTTAATACATCTTGAAATGATTTAAATGAAAATTGTTAAGTTTAAGAGAAGGTACCTTTTTATACTAAATCTCTCTTGTTATAAAAAATACCAACTTCCATTTTTTAGCTATAAAATTAATAAGACTTCAACATATTTTATTTTTAATTCTTGATGGAACTTTCCAAAACTTTTTTTTTCTATTTAATTTTATAATTAGAAACTTGACATTATTGATGAGCATCTAAATAAACTTGAGACTTTTATGGAGTAACTGGTATCAATGATGATGAAAATTTATACTTACATAATATTATAATTATATTTAATGACTCCCTTGTTTCACTCACTTTTGGTTAAGCTTAAATCTTATTGGTCCCTCTGATTTTTTAAAGGCTACATCTAATCTAACAAATAATAAATAAATAAACATTAAACAGTAATAAAACAATAAACATCTAATCATTTAAGTATCATAGTTCTATTTTTATCTTTACAAAAACAAGTTAGCCATTTTTATACATAGTAACATTAAACATATGTATAAACATATCTGAAAAGTTAATTTAATAAGTATATAGGTAATAAAGGTTTATAATAGACTCCTGTTGATAAAGGTTTTATATCGCCGGACGTCCGGACGCACGCTTCCGTCACATCGCTGACCCTCAATAAAGCTGATAGTGATTGCAAATATTACGATTTATTTTATAATTTTTTATATTATTCTAAATAGTTACTATAGAAACTAGTGTTATTGTTATGCATAAAAACTAAATATGTACGAGATTCCGAGTGTGAGTCATCTTAACTTTGATGCATTTTTAATATAAAAGGACAGTTTCTTCTCTCACATATATATAGATCTGAAGGAACAAGTGTTCTTAGGAATGAAAAATATCACCGTTTACATTGTAAGAAGATACATACATCTACGAGTACAAAAATGTACATTTTTCGCTCGTTTATAACGTGTAGGTAATTTGACAAATATAAAAATGTGTGTGTGTGTGTGTGTGTGTGTGTACCTATGTATTATTTTCTTTTGTATTTAAAATATATGTAATATATTTGTAAATGATATGTAATAAAAAATAACAGTATTTTAGAGACTTGCTCAAAGCCCATGTTTAGCTAGTGTGTTTTGTTAAGTAAGTACGTAAAATAAGTTGTTAAAAAAATTAGTAACAAAGGTTAAATTTAAGCACATAATATGTCTATAATAAGTTGTACATTTATGTAAATGTTATAATAATATACAGTATATAAATAATTTCATAAATAACTTGAATGTCGTTCTTATTATGTTTAGCTATTGAAAATCAAGGGAATATTAAATTTGCATCTACATATATACCTTATGTGTATGTATTGTGTGTAACTTAATATACCTTAGCGAGCCTTAAAAGTTCAGATTGGCAGATTATGAAGGAAGTACTTTTATAATAAAACGGTCACGGCCAGTCCCTTGGCAAATATGTATTTCCGCTATTGGGAATGCAACCCCATAATTAACTGGCTAATTATAAAGTAATATGCATATGTAAATGCATTTGATGTAGGTATAATATTTTCAATTCTAACTGACCTGACAGACTAAATATACTGACCAAAATTATTTTTTGTGATGTACTTCTTAGGCCTTATTATATATCAAAATCTTATAATAAAATAAAGTTATTTTCCCTATATTTCATAATATTCCGGGTAAACTAAATTAAATTTCTAAAAACTACTAACCAGATTTTGTACCAAAAGATTAAATAGAGTGTATCTATGTTATGTAGTACAATAGCGTAGTAGTACTTAGTAGAAGCGGGTTTCATGAAATATAATATCTATAATATATTATAATATTAACAATATAAAGCTTAAACACGCTATTCGCTACATTTATTCCACTTTATAACTTATTTGTTAAGGAAGGTTTATACTTTATATATGATAAATAATAAGTAGTTATGAAATACGACTATCACTACATATTATTTACAACAAAGTCCTCCGCCGCGTCTGCCTGTTTGCGACGAACTCAAAAACTGATGTACCAATTTTCATGATGTTTTCACCGATGGATAGAGTCGTTCTCGAGAAAGATTTAAGTATATAAAAACTGAACCCGCGAACTTCACTCTCACTAAATCTAGTTCCGAATCCGAGCAGAACGTGGGCGAGTCGCTAGTATACAATAAATACCTATCCATAATTTGAACAGTAGGTAAAGAAAGGCTTAAATTAATACATTAAAAAAGACTAGGTACTACAATATTATCAATACTTAGGTGATCACGCATGCTAAGAAGCTAAGACACTTTTAATTAGCATATTATACTGTACCTATGGAATGAGTCAGAACATCCGTCGGAAATCAATTGTGATTCACTAGATACAGAAGAAAAATGTTGACGTTTCTCATTTAAAACAGTTTTTTTTAAATAAAATATGATAATTTTATGCATAAAATCATAACTCTAAACATCATTGTAGCTTTATATTGAGTAATTTTAGATAATTTTGTAGGTATTCGAACTTAACTCTACACCACCTCTACGTATACACACATCACTTTATTTTTTAATAAATTTATCAAATCATGTTAACTATTTTTCGATATTTTTTGCTAATCTTACTTAATTATTATAAATGCGAAAGTTTAGATGTTTGGATGGATGTTTGTTTCTTAATCACGCGAGAATGACTGAAAAGATTTCGATGAAATTTGACTCGAAGATAGATTGTAGCGCGTAGACTTTCTTTTATTCCAAAAAATAAAACAGTATTCCACGCGAGCGAAACCACAGGCGATCGCAAGGCGTACATAATTTATAAAGTTACATAGTAAATATTAAAATGTTTCTACTTTACCTTGAGCAAAATCGTTTGTCACAGATCGTGAATGTGAATTCATAAAGGAAACAAGATTTAAGTCAAGTATAGACGTTAAGTTACTGAGATATTCTCAACAAAAATTCTACTGGGACGTATTTATGTCGCAGATGTGGCATCCGATCTTTTATTTATTTACTTTGCTTTTATAGTTATTGGTCGCTAGGAAAGTTTATGTGACTTGTATACGAGTTTACACTCGAAGTATTCTATGTTTGGAATTTTTAAATCTATATAGAAAATATTATCTAGATTTATATTTGATCTGGAATAATAAATATAATAAATACTTAGCTCTAAAATATACTTCTTTTGATGCTCAATAAAAATCATCTCAATAAAACTAGCGTCACTATTTCGCTTAGCTTGGTTCTACTTCTTCATTCGTTAAGAAAAACTTGATGGTTATTTGTATACCTATTAGTAATAACTAGAGACTCACCCTCGCTTCGCTCGATTTCGTCCACTTTAACAATTAAGTAGTACGGATTTCTCAGAAATTAGATACATATATTATTCCCACACTAAAAAGTACCATATTATAATATGTAGATCCGGATAACCATTTATCAAAATAGTTGCAGTGCAAGGTTTCTTATGATGTGGTCACAGACAGACAGTCGGACAAAAATACTAATTCCTTCATCCAACACAAAAATAATTTTTCAAATCGAACCAGTAATTCCTGAGATTGGCGCGTTCAACCAAACAAACAAACTCCATCTATAACGACAATAACAACTAATTTCAAACTCTCCAAAAAATATTGAATGTAAATATTCGACTCTATATACGTGTAGTAGTAGATCATAATGTATATTATGTTATATTTTAATGCCCATAATAAACAGAAGTCGTTCTATTTTAAAACAATCGTTGTGGCTCATTTAGTTTAATGTACAATAAAAATTAGAAAACGGAAACTAACGTTGGGAACGTTCTTCGTCAACAGCTGTTTATAGATTGGCTATTTTAATGAGATCTCTCCCTCGCCTCTCATGACGATGATACCAGGTGTTCTGATTCTGGTCAAATAATCAATGTTTAAGTATGCTATTATATACTTATAAATATTATAAACAAGTGATTTAGAAAAAGTTCTTTCTGACTGAATTCACCAATCATATCGCTATATTATTTTAGCAAAACGTTTATAAATTTTAGCCCATAAGTTTAGATAAGCCCGTTTTTGGTGATAATAATTGTATTCTAAAGAATGACCCGGTACAAATTTAAATTTAATTTATAATATATACTGGTGCAGAAGCATGTTGATGACCTGTCCTTTCTACCCGCAACAATGTAACATTATGTAAAAATATTTTTTGGTAAACATTTAACTTTTAATCATGGCAATATATTCTGTCACATAAGAGTGAAAATGTTCAAGCTGCTAGCGTACCTAAGATAATATAAAGTACAAATGCGTGCGCAAGTGCGAGTATACTCTATAAAGTATGTACATACAAAGCATATTATTTATAACTAAAATAACAAAGCTACTTAGGGGCATATTGAGACAATGAATACAAAAACAAAGTCATGATTCAAATCTTTCTCACTAACATTTATATTAACTCTTCGAGTTAAGAGTTCAAGTTGGACGGTTAATTTATTTTTAGGTCTGTTTTGTATCGTATGGGAACACTTCCCGCAGTGACACGGTCGTTTCCTCATGACGTCACGTCCTATGCCTCCATAATTAACAAGAAATACAGTTATTGAATAGTTTAATGCATAAACAGAATAAGAGATTTAAAACTCAAAATGTAATGCCGATAACAACAAATACATTTATATATATTAATTACTTTTATTTATATACTTTTTTACTTTTAAAAAGCTGGACACATATCGATGTAATTTGGCAAGGTATAAACAAAAGATATGAAACCGTTTAAGCCTATCACGTTCACTATTTAAGCTAAGCCGTGGGAAAAAACTAATAATGTATATAAGTTTTATGTATAATATATTACTACTTGCGTGACTATTTCTATTGAGGCCAAAGGCCACAAAGACTCAACATGACCTTCCATCAGTTATACCTCTTTACTTCGCTGATAGAAACTTTCATATTAATAATACTTTTTTTCTTTCTTTTCGTTCAGTCTTCGCGTTATGCAGTGGTAGTCTAGTGCTAACGCGCTCCTAACATTTTTTTTAAAGAAAATATGGCGGACTTCCAACCCTCACTTAACTGATCCCCCTCATATTGAAGGAACTACTGGGCACTGTCGTGGAACGTTAAAAAGAGCTAAATACTAATCAAACTTCGTGTTGGCTTAACTTATATCAACTAAGGCTTACTATCCACTGTTAAAAGTTTAAGGGAAATATTAATAAATTTACCTATAATATATATAGAAAAAAATATGATGAAATCAATATTTTGTTACTAAGGTTGAATGGATGACTAGAGAGCGTCAAGCTTTCTACAAATGACACTTGATGACTAGTACTGTAAAAACAATTGAACGGAACGGCATTAATTTAAACGCCTGGGAAACTCAGTAATGCTTGTCGTTTTTGAACGGACAAAGAAGTATTAGCTAAACAATATAGTCATTGTTAAAATAAATGTAAAGTATATATTAATTTTAACAATAACTATATTGAAACTAACTAACTAAACTAACTTTGATCGAAACTATTCAAACTGTTAAAATCGGATCGATTTGAAAGTAATTTATTACATTTTTATAATTTTCAAGGAAGATTACATTAATATTAATGTGGTACTATTGTCACTTTCATTAAAATTGAAAAAATGTCATCGGCTTAGTTATAAGGTAGGACCTTTATTTATTACTAGCAACTCGTACTCGCTCCGCATGGGTTCTTCCCTAGATGCATTTCAAAGATTAGTAGGTATACATTTTAGAATTGAGATGATTTCGGCCTTTCCTCATATAAATTAATTAAACATAAATTATATACCTTACCTATCCTTGAATGACTCTATGTATAATGCATATAAACCTTCCTTCCTTTAAGTCCAGTGATGAAAACTGCATAAAACCACCCATTGCGTAGTTTTAATGATTTAAGCGAACATAGGGCGTGTAACGATTTTGTTTTACATTCTGTGATTTGCCTTGATTGTGTTATATTATGTAGAGATGCGTAGATTCGTATTTATCGGTCAGTCTGTTTGTAGTTCTGGTTAATTAAAATTTACCTTCATTCTTTGGAATACCGTATATATACGAGTAACTTCTGTGACAAAGCAGTTCATAGTATGGAAGCATAAAGATTATCTAATTATGGTGATCATAGAAACTCTGAATCTATATACTACTTTATCAATAAATCTTGTTTTAACTAAACACTACGTTTATTATTAGGTACTCTTCATCTAAGGTTTTTTATGAAAATCGCTCGCCTCGTGACTAACTCACACGTGTTTCTGCTATCGTTATTAGCACGTTTTTCTGATCAGCTGTTTTTCTTCATATAACGATTTCCTCTTTTGTAATTGACTCAGTCAATATCTAAGTAAAACTACAGTTTAGTTTACGCGTATTATCAATGCGTTTAAAATTGTAAGTAAGAAAAGTTGTATAATATAAATAATAAAGTTATAAAAAAATACAGACGAATTGAGAACCTCCTCCTTTTTGGAAGTCGGTTGAAAACGTATCTATTAAGTACGTGCATAAATAGGTATTATTATGTACCTACTAGTCCATTGAAATGTTACAATTTAAGGTTAAAAATTTGCAAATATCTCGAAACTATGTAGGCAAAGCAATTTGCTACAAATTATGTCTACTACGATTTTTTTGTAGGACGCATAGTTTCCGAGATATCACGAAAAAGGTTTTTGCATCCCTTTTTCCTAGATGGCGGCCGAGAGACCCTACAAACTTGGGGTTAAACTTCTATTCCTTATTTATTTCATATTTCCTTCCTTCTATAGACCCCCCATACATATCTCAAACATAAAATTGCGTCCTCTAAAAAATGTAAACATTTCAATGGACTATACGTATATCTGTTTATACGCTAATAAAAGGTACTTTTCTGCACGGTGAACAAATGTACAGTTTTTAGTAGTTTTTGAATGTCTGGATGTTTATCTTGGAACGTATCACAAAGCTACTGCACAGATTTTGATGATATTTGGTATAATGTTATCCGGGTAGTAAAACGAAGGGGAAGAACCTGAGCGGAGTCGCTAGTCTTTAATAGCTAGCTAGCTCAAGCTATAGTTTAATAGCTAGGAAAAGTAGTTAAATCTCATTTGAAACATGATGTTAACTAAGTAGTAAAATCAGTTACATTCAATAATTATTCGTTAAGTGTACCCGTTAGAATTTCTAGACTCTTATTCAGCCTATAAAATGTCGATAGTAAAATTAGATGTAAATATATGAAAGTATGTATGTACTATAACTAATATATATAATACCAGTATATACGATGTCGGTAATATCATAACGGAACGGTTAAATATGTTGTATATATACGAGAATAATGTATGAAAGCAATATGTAGGTATACTAGCGACTCTACATTACTCATATTATATTTTATTTATAGATTTCTCAGAGATGACGTGTTTATCAGTAGTAAAAAGTATCCTACGTATACCAAATGACATCAAAATCTGTCAAATGGTTTTCATGGTGATGCCTCAGAGGTCACAGACGGACAGACATCACGTCGTAATTGTTTTGGTTTATTTAAAAGGTATTATTTAAGATAACTTTTCAAAAACAAATGAAAATAATATGTCGCGAACGCTAAATACGTTATTACTTATTATAATGGATCAAGTGCACTGTGATTGAATGAGAGTACCTAAGCAACATTGAATAAGTAGTATTTCTCAGAGTCATAATTGTATATTATAATTTAAATGTTTACCTAATTACCTATATACATACTAGAGTTTCACTCTCGCTTTGCTCGGGTTCGACTCATGGGTTTAGCGTCAACGAAGCCACGTGTTCCACTAGTTAAAATAAATTAAATGTCTACCTCCTTCTTTTTTGAAGTCGGTTAAAAAATACGCCTTATAACATTAGCTATCTGCGAGTGAAAGTCCCGTCGAAATCGGTCCACCCGTTTCAGAGATTATCCACAACAAGCAAACAGACAAAAATTTAAAAACATGTTTTTTTGTTGCTAGTATCGTATATACTTTCATATGCGTTTAGTGAAAAGCTGTTAATTTGAAATTAAAAACAGTCCAATTTTATTTATATGTCAACATATACCTATATTTTTCATAGCTCCTTTGCGAATAATTTACTTCAGTCATCACATAAATCAAATCAAAAATTGAGTGACAAAAAAATCATTTTGAATTTTGACTCGTACTTGTTGAAGAAACAAACAATAGTTCTACTTTTATGTATAATAGCAGCTGTACAAGGGGTGTTCTGTACATTTTGAAGCTCTGAACTTTTTTAACAATGGACGTTGTTTAACGGTCACTTACTTTGTTTTACCGTTTGCTATGTGACAAGAGAAAACGTGCGTTTTTTAAGATTGAATTGTCACATTATAAAAATTTTGAGAATGTAAACTATTAAAATGTCTTGCTTAAAATCAATTAGTTTATTGTTTAATACATTACTACCTACTATAGCTCTTTATTCGGATATTTACGCGGTTTTAATTCAATTTTTAGACGTTTCCTAATTTACTAGAAGATGTTACCTAGGTTTTTGCAAAAAACAATAATTAATGATTTCGTATTAACTCCTGATATGGAAAATTAATTCTATAAAAAACATTAGTTTAATAATAAATATATAACAAATATATATAATTTGTATGCACTAATATGTATTTTAAAAATTACTCTGTGTAAATTATCACAACATCATTGTATAAAATTTTGCTTAAGCATTATCTTTTACTATGCTTTTACCCTACGTTGGATTTTTCAGCGATTCGACGTCGAGACATGAGGGCTCTTGTAACGTAGAGGGCCACTTGACCTATTTTGTTTAAGAAAGTCGTGCTTTTACCCGTGTAAGATCTTCTCGTTAGTAACTAAATATTAGCCTTTTTTTAATTCCTGTAATCTATATATCTAATACACATAAATAGGCAAAGACAAAACAGTGCATTAGATCTATATTTGTCAACAGTTACATTTTTAATCTTTATACATATATTACATAATGTCCTATTCATATATAAAAGTTTTCCTTAAATTTACAATAATGTATAATCATTGACCGAAATTGAGTGAAATCTTGACAACTGGGCAACTTTTGTTCGATACTAGATTTTGGTATTTGCATAATTAACGTTTATCATCACTACATAGTATAAAACAAAGTCGCTTTCTCTGTCCCTATATCCCTATGTATGCTTAAATCTTTAAAACTACGCAACGGATTTTGATGCGGTTTTTTTAATAGATAGACTGATTCAAGAGGAAGGTTTATATGTATAACTAGCGGATCCCGCGGCTTTGCCTGTGCTAAATCTAGTTATATATATTACTATATGAAAAATATCGTGATTCGTGTCTGAAAATATAAAGCTAAGCGGCCTTTTCATGCTACAATGAACAGCCGAGCAGAAACAATTAAAAATATTAGATATTATTATTATGTATTATAATATGAAATATCTAATTTTTATTGGTTTTAACACGCGAATTCTTTTGAATACGCCAAATATAGAATCATAAAAAACTTCTAATTTAACTTAGCTAAAATAAAAAAAAAAAATAAACTTTAGAAAGTTTCACTACATAGTATAAAACAAAGTGGCTTTCTCTGTCCCTATATCCCTATGTATGCTTAAATCTTTAAAACTACGCAACGGATTTTGATGCGGTTTTTTTTAATAGATAGAGTGATTCAAGAGCAAGGTTTATATGCATAACTAGCGGATCCCGCGACTTTGCCTGTGCTAAATCTAGGGAAGAGCCCGAGCGAAGCGAGGGCGAGTCGCTAGTATAATAATAAAGTGGAATAAATCCCTTCTATATAATAATAAAGATACCGTTGTGATAGTCAAATCGTGAATGCAATGATTATGTATTTGTTATCAGTGCACAATGTTTTCAATTCAATTCAATTCTGTTGTTGATGGCTTCAAAGCGTGCCAGTTGAGCACAGATTATTTCGCCAATGTCACGTAGAATGGAGAAGACACAAAGGAGATTGGTCGGTAACATAGAGTGAATAAGTTTATTTAAATTATGATAGTATAAGGGAAGTAAATCCTTATTAAACCTACAACAAAAGACAGCACAGTTAGTACTTACAAAAACACACAACAAAAAATTGGTTAGTAGATGTTAATTATATTACATAAAATGTTAGTCTATAATTTTATTCTATTATTTTTAATATATTTACATAAAAATTTACACAAAGGACTAAAAACAAACATCAATAAACAGTTAACATTAAGGGGACGGGGAACTTTTAAAGGAAGGACATCATAGATAGGATGGAGGAGTTTAGGACAACTAAAAAGAATATGGGATGGGGAACCTTCGTCAAGGCCACATTCGCACAGTGAATGGTCCCTGACCCTGATCTTAGCGAGGTGAACAGGTGTAGATGCATGCCCAAGGCGCAAACGACATATAGTAGCGATTACCCACCGTTCAGCTAGTTTAAGACGATGAAACCAAGGGCGCCTTGGGATCTCAGCTTGAAGAGCTGCGTAATGCTTACCTTTAAAAGATTTTGACAGATTCCAGTGATTATTCCAAGCTTTCTCTAAATATTTTTTAGCAAGGGGTAGCAGATCATATGACAAATTACGGAAATGTTCTAGGGTCCCACAGTGAACAGCAGATTTAGCGCAGGAATCTGCAGTTTCGTTACCCGCAATACCAGTGTGACCTGGGATCCAAACCAAAGAGACCGACAAGTTCTTTTGATGACATGTGTACAGAGCTTCACGAATCCTTAAAATAATAGAAGATCTTAATTTGCTACGGAACGGGTTCTCCTTTATTGCCATTAAACAGCTGAGAGAGTCTGTCAGTATAACTGTCTGTTTGAAGTTATGGGAAAGGGTGAACAGGATTGCTTCCAGCAAAGCAACAGCCTCGCCTGTAAACACCGATGTTTCTGGAGGGCACTTAAATTGTAAAATAATTTTGAATTTAGGGACCCAGCACGCTGCACCAACACAGCCATCAGGAGACAGCTTAGATGCATCAGTAAAAATGAGGAGGTGTTCCGACCAATTTTGATGAAAAATGAATTGAAATTTTGTGTTGGTGTCAGGAGCGTCCCTGGACAAACCAAGATCCGTAATAATGGTGGGCGAAAAAATCAAAGAATTATAAGGAGAACAGAAAAGAGGGTTAGAAGGAAATCGAGATAAGGGATGAGGAAGTCTAGTAAACCTAAGGAAACTTTTTAAAAGATAGGATAAAGGTTTTTGAGGAGTGTTAAAATCAGCTAGTCTGCTCAACCTGGGCCATAAGGGATGGGATGAAAGCTGTAACGCCTTACCAACAAACCTATCACATAGGTATTGGCGACGTAAAGGGAACGGAGGGTCAACACATTCAACTTGAAGGGCATTGGTGGGTGTAGACCTCATTGCACCTAGAACTATTCTTAGGCATTTATGTTGTATTCTGTTTAATTTCTCTGTGGGAGCTTTATTAAAGGGGTCTAGAACAAATGTACCGTAGTCAATATGACTACGTACAAGGGAATTGTACAGCAATTTTTGAGTATATGGGTGTGCACCCCACCACACACCGGACACCGCACGCAAAGCGTTGATGCCCTTTTCACATTTGTTAATAATACATTCAGTATGTGCAATTCCGTTCAGTCTTTTATCAAGTATGACACCTAAAAATTTTGTTTTTTCCACTATGTTAATGGATTGGTCATCATAACAAAATTGAAAGTTTGGGACTGACCTTTTCCTAGTGAACACAACTGCCTGACATTTAGACACTGATAATGACAGACCATTATCAGAGAGCCATTGACCTAGATAGTGTAAAGCAGTATTTATACGGAAATTGATGTCCTCTACAGATTTTGAGCTGTAATATAGGACGATGTCGTCAGCATACTGAAGAATATTACAAAAACTATTTACAGACGATTCGAGGTCGTGGGTGTATATATTATACAAAAGAGGGCTGAGGACCGAGCCTTGTGGGAGACCTTTCCAAACAAGTCTAGAAGGTACAGTAAGTAATTGATGTTTAACTGATATGTCTCTACCGGTCAGCAGATGACTTATGAAATGTGTCAGCCTCGGTGGAATGTTCAGATGGTGCATTTTCTGCCTGAGCATCGGAAGAAGAACATTGTCATAAGCAGAAGCGATATCCAGAAAAACCCCAACCAGATACTCTCCTTGAGCGAAGGCTAGTCGAATGTCTGTAGTAAAAATGCTAAGACTATCTATTGTACTCAGACCCTTTCTAAAGCCAAACTGAGAGGGTGCTAAGATATTTCTGCTTTCCACTATCCATTCAAGGCGATTTTTTAAAATTCGTTCAGTGATTTTTGCTAACGTAGATGCTAGAGCAATGGGTCTATAGGAATTAGGATCAGAGGGACACTTTCCAGGTTTGAGAACAGGAATAATAACTTGTGATTTCCATGAGTCTGGGACAATACCTGACTCAAACATGGCATTTATTAAACTTAAGAAATACTGTTTGGGTCTAATGTTAAATTTTTTTATAAAAGAGTAAGGAATACCATCCTCACCAGGACTAGTATCCCTTAAATCCGTTAAGGAGCTCTCAAGTTCATCAAGCGTAAAAGGACTATCCATTTCATTGGCTGCTGAAGGCACCAAGGAATTTGGAAAAGAGTCATGTGTAGGTACAAAAGGAGGGGCTAGTTTGTCAGCAAAGTCGTTTAGCCAGTCGGAGGGGTTGTTGGAGTTAGGGCTAGGATCAGCATTAAGAGATCTGCGAAATCTCTTAACATTTCTCCAGACTACAGAAGACGGAGACCGAGGATCAAGGGATTCGCAAAAGTTGATCCACCCAAGTTTTTTCTTTTTATGAGCCAATCTCTTAAACTTTGCATCATTACGCTGATAATTAATAAAATTCTCCACTGTCATAGAGGCTGCGTATGACATCTCGGCGAGTTTACGCCGATTAACAAAATCAGTGCATTCCTGATCCCACCAAGGATTGGAAGGCAAGTGATTCTGAGCAGAGAACTTTTTCGGGATATGGAGATCTGCAGATGAAATAATAGCCTGGACAAACCGGTCATAGCAAAAAATGACGTTCCCACTATCAATAGGTTCAGGAAGCGAATCCGTCATGCAATCAACAGAACAAGCGTAATCATGCCAGTTGGCTTTTTTAACATTATACCTATGTAAAGAGTTGGAGTTATAAGAGGGAATTTGTCTGTTTATATGAGAGAGGAGAATAGGAAAGTGATCACTACCATGGGAAGAGGGAAGGACATTCCATGATAATTGGGAAGCAAGTGAAGGAGATGAAAGGGAGAGATCTACGGCTGAGCTGGGATTTTGATTGGGATAGACCCTTCTAGTCGGTGAGCCATCGTTGAGGATACAGAGATTAGTGTCATCAATAATGTCTATCAACTGAGGAGAGAATCTATCACAAAAATAACACCCCCACATTGTGTGATGGGTGTTAAAATCTCCCATGGTCAAGACTGGACCTGGAAGAGAAGAGATGATAGAAAAAAGCTCAGGAAAAACTGAGAAAGAAGGATGAGGAATATAAATAGAGAGGAATGAAATATTAAAGGCTCTCACAGCTACAGCATTAATCTGTTGACTGTGGGGTGGGATTGGGATAAGGGAGTAGGGAGTGGAGTGCCGGATAAGAATGGCACAACCAGCATACCCATCATTTCTGTCCTCCCTCAAACAGGCAAAACCTGGCACCCGGAAACGGGAATCAGGGTTCAACCATGTCTCCGAGAGGGCAACAATGACAGGTTTGTATAAGGAGATAAGATGAATTAATTCATGTTTTTTAGTAAGTATACTTTTACAGTTCCACTGAAGGAAGTTCAGTGGGGCCATTTTTCACAATGGTAAAAATTTGCATTAGTTTTTGGGCAACGTTGGTCGGTAAGGGGACATCATCACAGGTAGATATAAGAGTAATGAGGGTTTCAATTAAGGCCACAAGGAGATCCTTTTTAGGGCTAGGGAGGGAGTCAGAATTATTGAGGGCACAACCATTAGGTAGAGACGAAGAGCAATTACCGACAATTGCTTGATGGGCTTGTCTATCATATCCCTTCGCTAAAGGAGCTTGGGGACGTGGAGAGCGAAGAACTGTTTGGCGGTAGGATCCAGTGGGAGAAACTGGAGAGGAGGTGTGACTAGCAGGAGTATTTGTATAGGCAGGAGTGGAGAACAATTCTTTAGCAACATCAGCATAAGAGCGTTGGACAGGCGGGAAGCGTGTGGATGCTTCCATGTACGATACATGCTCTTGAGACATTACCATTTTAATTGACTGTTGTCTTACAAATTCTGGACATTCCTTATCTGTAGCAAAATGTTTACTAGTACAATAAAGGCAAGATGAATTTTCCTTGGTAATGTCACATGCATCCCCAGTATGTGGCTGGGAACACCTATAACACCTAGGCTTAGACCTGCACTGAGACTTAATATGGCCAAAACGACAACAATTGAGGCACTGTATAGTAGGTAATTTGTATGTCTCAACAGGAAGGGAAGTGTGATAGGAGTACACTTTTTCAGGTAACATTTGTCCTCTGAATGTTATTACTACTGACTGTGTCGGCACCCAAGTAATAACACCCTCACTTACATTCTTTCGATTCAGTCGTCTCGCTTTTACAACCTTACCACAACCAGGAGGGAGAACCAAAGACTCGACAAATTCGTCCATCGCCCAGTCAACTGGAACCCCTTTAACTAAACCCATTCTTGTTATGTTAAAAGTGGGGATAGCAGCAACATACTTGCACATACCCAAGACTGGATTTGTTAGAAAACTATTAGCAGCCTCGGCTGAGGAAAATTGGACAGCAATTTTATTGCGGCCGACATTTTTGACTCCGTCATTAATTATGTTGGGGATTTTATGGTTGTGTAAAAATTGTCCAAACTTAATGGCTCTTAAGGTGGTTCCAGCTGCAGGGTCAGGAGTCTCTCTAGAGACATACACAATAAAGGGACCTTTGTCATCGTCATTGTAGGATGAGGGACCATCAGATAGGGAAGGGTGTATATAAATGTTCTGGATAGACGGGGTAGCGGTATCAGGATTATGGATAGTTTTTTTCACTAAATTCACCATATTAGAATCAGGAGATAAAGTATCCCCTTGGCGTTTACGAATGCCTGAATTAATTATTGCTATGAGTCCACCGGTGTCCGGCGGCTCAGGAGGTGGATCACCATCCATACTTAAAAATAACCTACCTTACTAAGACACGCACAAATATATATAGACCAATCACCACGACAAAACACAACAACAAGGATTACAACTATTATAACAAATTAAATATGCCGAAAGTATAGATAAGAACTAAATAAGTAGTACACCGATCTCACTAACACGTGTGTTAACCAAAACAAACCGTACTTTCTCATCTATCCGTTTTTCGCACAATGTTTTATTACATAGAAAAACAATTGAAGTTATCTGTCACTTCAAGACTGACAAAGACTTATGAGATTAACCTGCAATCGATGGTTATAAAATTTATTATCAAAGCTCCAAAATCACTTGAAATTATCGTTTACTTCCTACAAAATCTTTCAAATGGTTGCCATTGTTATGATATTATATAATTTGCGTTATAAAATTAACTTATATTTTTCAATTATAGTTGATAGTTGAATTTACTCTCAAAGCTCAATTTCCCGTCTATAAACAAAAAATATTTTTTAATTAAAAACAAGTTATGAATGTTGCCATGATAATATTATTTTTGTAAATTGACTTAATTGTTAAAAAAATCGGTTATTATTTTATAACCAAAAAGCGTTTCTTCGCTTTATTGTTTCCACTGTCTTTGAATAGTTAACTATACCTACTATTTAACTGAAAGTTATATATATGCATAATGTAATTGTTCGAGGGTTTTGAACCGTTGCTATATCAACTGTGACCAAACTTGAGTTTTACGACCATATAACTTGTGTTTATAGTTCAAAATCCCATGCAGTCTTGTGCCTGTGACTCAAGCGAACATATGCGCAAGTTCAAGCGGTTATTGTGCCAATCTCGGCATTATCTAACGATTTACAAATCGCTATAATATTAATATGAGTTTTTCATAGAAATGAAATAAAAGTAAATTGTTAGAAATATTGTCGCTTACAACGATTTGTTGAAGTGCTTATATGCTGATTTGGTGATATGCTTTAAATATATGTTATGCTCATTTGTTGTTTAATGAATTAATTATATATTAATTAATTATATTGTAAAAAAAGAATTAAAAAAAAACAATTTAAGCCTGCTATTTCTCTCTATCAATAGTAATAGGTTGGCTGGAAGAAATTGCTTTTAGAATCCATCTTTGTAAACAACCTTTACCACGCCAATATTTATCCTAATTTATGTTAATTTAGAGCGTATTTTCAATTGGAAATTATAGCAATCTCTTGTTCTCGAAACATAGTCAAAGCTCAATGTTATTACTCAATTGCCTAAATGAATATATAGATAAACGTCATTGAATTTCGCTACCTTCGATGTACAGTTGTCACAATATAAATGTGAGATAACCAAACACATCAGCGGATATCCGTTAAGGTTACGTGATATCGTACTGTGCATACATGAATATTATATGACTTATACGTACCGTAATATCTTTATCTAGATTTATTAAACTAATTAGTTTAATCTAAAGACTAATCAAAATTTAATTATTAGTTATGGTTACTTAGTTATATTATAGTTTAAAGTATTTTTATACAGTAAATTTTAATTAAGGACTATTCAATATTCGTTTGTGTAAGTTAAAACTAATATAAAGACTTATTAAGATTGTTTGTTTATAAGAGAAAAATTTCTAAATTGTTTGAAAAATATACCCTAGCAAGAGCGAAAAATCTAGGAGCTTACAATAGTATTTTCTATAATATTTTGTCATTTCAAAATCTAGGCTATCATTTGACTAAATAAATGATTGCTTTTGTGCCCTACCATGCCCTAGTACTGATTTATGGCTAAAAGTCTCGCCAAGGCGTGATATCTATTAAGTAATTGATTCAAATGGCAATAAATACGATAAGGTGCGTGCCTGTGATCGTTGAACTACTTTTGTTCGTGATTATAGTAATAAAACTTTCAATCATTTTTTTATGACTAATAAGCATAATTAAATTTAAGTACAGGCTTAATAAAATAGGGTTCCTAGTATAATATCCTGAAAAAGGAATCTTATCCGTCGATAAGGTATTTATAACCCACTAGTTGCAGTAGTAAGAGAACTAATATTTGAGAGTTTTAGCGTCAGTGAGAATACATTTACCTATTCATTATGTATTGTATATGTAGATAATTTTCACAAATATTAGACAAGAAAGTCTGTTTGTTTCTTGAAAAGCTATTTTTTCTTATTATTGTCCTTATTCCTCCTTCCAAATCAGTACATATTATAAATGAAATTGAAGTCTGTTTTTTATTTCAAATTAACAGCTTTTCACTTAATGCACATGAAAGTAAGTATTTACGGTACTTATATCAAAAAATCAAATTTGAAATTTTTGTCTTTCTGTCTGTTTTTTTTTTGTTTGAGCTGTATCTCTTAAACAGCTGGGCCGATTTTGACAGGAGTTTCACTCGCAGGTAGCTAATGTCATAATGAGTAACTTAGGGTACATTTATTTTATTAGAAAATTATAAAAACTCTTTAATTTATTTTAGCTTACGCCCAGCAAAGCGGACCGGGTTAGCTAGTCTATAATAATAGTATATAATTTCTAGATACTCAAAATTTCAGTAAGAAAAGCTTTAATTGACGTAATTAAGCGTCAATATGTAAACATGGAAACTGACCCGCTTACAAACTAGAGCTAGGCGTGAATGTAGGGTAGACATTAAAATTCGCACGCGATGGGATAGCTATAAAACTCCTAACTTGTGATATTGTCAGCCTCAAACAAAAATATTACAATTTCAAGGGGCTTAATGAAAATTTAGATTAATGCTTCACATAAATAATATTAGTAGTTATAATATACAGTACGTATATTAACAATGGATTCTATAGTATATGGATGTCTATGGATTCTAAAGTAATAATCTTTAAAAAATTTAATGCTCCAAAAATATGGTATTAGAAATGTACTTAAGTTTACAAGTCTTATTAATAGTATAACTAGTCCAAATTATGATAATATTGTATTTTTTTAATTTCACTCTAATATTTTAAGATAGTCAATAGAAAATAAGCCAAAACTCAAAATTTTAAGATTAAAAGCAGGAACAAATATATGACTGTAAATAAATTTTCGATACAACGGCATGGGATGTAAAGGGAGCTCGTAACAAATTATAATGAACCAAATGAAAAACAAACTATGAATGAACATGTCCATTTTTATATGTATATTTAATGGTGAATTGCAAAATAATCAATTTAATTAGCAAACGGACGTTTTAATTAAGGCGCGCCGCGCGTCTATACATCAAGTAATTCGCACGCGATAGTGTATCAGTCCTCTGTCTGGTCGCTATGAGAACTTTTCATTTACCGCTAATTTGGTTCGATATAAACATCGATATTGTAATATAATAAAATTGTAAGCGAGTCAATTAAATATTTTTTGGATCTTATTGAAATAGTTTTTATATTTAAATCGATATAGAGCGAATATATTGTGTTTAGAATTTTTATCAGTCCTTAGTCGCATTATTAATTTGAAATGTATAGGAAAATCTAAACATAGAACTAACGTAGGTACTTTATAGATTTTCTTTCTGAGTAATATTGCTGTTATATTTTTAAAGTAACTAACAAAAATCTGTTTCTCTAAAAATGGGCTGTTTGTATAATAGAATTTTCAAAGTTTATTAGAACATTGAACTGTAAAATGTATAAATAACGCGAGTCTTAGGTTAAAAATGAGTGTAAATATTTTACAATATTTATAAATCCAGTTTTAGAGTTTTAGTCCATTCATTATCTATATTATAACATTATACAGTACAGGAATGATGTATAGCAGACTTTCTTTAAAAGGAATATATACATATTATAGATAATTCACTATTTGCCTACATACCTATTTAAATCTTGTATATTTACTGGTTGCCCTCGTTTCAATTATCTTAAAAGCTGAGTCTCCAATTCATCTTTATGCTAAGTTTCATCAAAATCCGTCATGCTGTTTTAGCGTGACTAAGTAATCTACAAGGGTTTACATACATTTAAAGAAGTAAGAAACTTAATACGAAGTTTAATTTAATATTAATTGGTTTATTAAGTGGTGAAGTAGTCTTCTTGAAAATATCTTGCAGGCGAAATGACAAATGCGAAAATAAACAAAATGCGAAATGCTAACTAAACGAATATGTCTGTGATATTATCAATATATCAACGACACAATCTTGTTCCGCTCGCAAATCTGTTCAAATCTGTCCTGTGGCTTTCTTGTGATGTGTTCTCGAACAGACATTTTTTAATTATATTTACAGTTAGGATTTTATTATAATATGTAAGATTGCCACATTTCGTCACGCAACTACAAAGCCATGAATATCAGTCATAAGACCACTTTTTGTTGCCAACTAAGTAGCGAATGTGTTTCTATTTAACGGCCATATAATCGCTTCATATTATATAAGACAAAAAACGATAACTGCTGTATGTTAACTTTTTTACATGGAAATAAATTATATTGTAGAAAAAAAAGTTTAATTTCTAATAGGAAATAGGTTATTATTTTGGAAATAAGGTTAATGTAGATTTTATATATTAAAGAGCTTATCAATATATAAAGTAACTTTCAAATAAATTTATTTGATTAATTATATGATTATTTTAATTTTATCCGTATATTTAAATTTTTGGTTATTTGTATTCGTACACTATACAGTTAATCCGTGGTAAAAGTAGTACGAATAAGCGTCAGGCGCGCGTTTGTACTAATTTCTTTTTTAATTAGAAGAAGATACCACTTATGTTTAATGATAATAAAATTAGGTTTATTCCGTTCAACGTCAGTATAAAAACGTTCATGATACTGGTTTAATTTGAATATAAATTATTTTAAGTGACAATGGGTGTGTTTTAATACCGATACACCAATTTGCTAGGAAGCGGTACTGGCACCTTGCCAGATTACTATAACGTGTTGACTAACGTGTTTCATTATATTGTTTACAAACCACACTTTGGGTTCGACGCTCGCACCTGAGAGCTTCGCAAAAATATAAATAAAACACATATTAAGGCTGAATGCCGATGCACTTTGATAAAAAACAGACTAAAAGAATGTGTACAATATGTATAAAATATTTATGTGCATCTGGTACAATGTTTTATATACTTAGAATGAAGTTGAAAATGAATGTTAATGATCGATGTTGTAAAATTAAAAATTCTATGTTTTATTTCTTAGGTTTACGCGAATACTTGACATTATAAATGAAACTATCTTTTCGGATTTTGACGCGGATTTATTAGCGATTTCCAGTTCGTACTGGTTCACATAATACTTTCTCAGGTTTACGCGAATACTTGACATTATAAATGAAACAATCTTTTCGGATTTTGTCGCGGATTTATTATTACTCCCGACAAAATCCGAAAAGATAGTTTCATTTAAATTCAATGTTTATAGAAGAAATATTGATTGCTTAATAAGGTTTGACTGTCTGTCCTTTGATACATAAATGTAAAGTATCCTGACAGTATTAGGTCAGGGCAGCCAGTCTCGCTGAGTACACGAGTATGTGCGCATTACATGCAATATTTTTGTTGCTCTCAATCTGTGTTGAGATGACCATACTGGTAAAAGATGAATTTCCCAAATTTGCTAAGAAGTGCCTACTTGGCAAAATAATATTTATACCTCGCCCTACCGGAAATTTGAACCCAAGACCTTTGGATCTGCAATCGTTCATAGCCATAAAGCCACCAAGGCATTTAATTACAATAACCGGTACTTTACATACAAAGGTAATAAAACTTGCTCTATTATATATTAAGCGTGACAAATTAACGTTGTCATTTGACCCCATAACCTATGGGATGGGCTAGAAACCTTATTACATTAAGGTCGGGTTAATTAAACAGGACGAAGAAACACTAGATTACGTGTCGTAAGTCCGAAAGTAAAGAAAAGGCTTTAATTAAAGTGTTAATGTACGATTAAAATTTTGGTGCTTACTCAAGAAGGGCTTTTATGAAACATTTATTTTCTTACGTTTTTTTTCAGTGTTGATATTTATTGTCTTTTTAAGTAATTTATGTATTGGATTTTAATAGTGTTGTAAAATTTACAGTTTACGTACATATTTTTAAGTTAAAACTAACAACAATCTCAAACTTTTAGTTCCACTGACTTTGTAAATAAAGCTAACTTTTCGGATTGTTCATTGATTTATTTTTAATTTTTAGTTTTCTACATTTCAAAACCAGTGAGGAGTAGTGAGATTTCCACCTCTTAAAGTAATGTACTTGACTTACAAGTTGTATTAAGGAAGTATTATAATGTGTCTTTTGACTTTTCTGCAATATCTAATATTAATAGGTAATATTATAGCTCAAATAAATCTGACTATCGTTTTCCTTTATTTGATATTTGCTTAGGACTAGTAACATTACGGACATAAGCGGAGATAAGATCGATATATGCAAAAAATAACCTTGATATTGACATTAAGCTCCGTTACTTTTTTAAGTAATAAATCTATACATATAATAAAACTCTAACTTAGTTCAATATATTGAAAATATTTTAGAAAATCTTATTATAATAGTAATAGTCATTGTTAATGATACAGGGGTCGAAACTATAGTATTTAGAATATTTGTGCGTCTGTAATCACATCACGAAAACACTACTGGAGAACAGTTTTTGATGAAATTTGGTAGGATGATAGCATATTATCCGGGTCATCGTGTAGGACACTTTTTACTGCTGAAGAAAATATCACATCTCTGAGAAATCTAACTAACTGTCAAAACGAACTTTGAGATGAACACGAGTCGAGCGGAGCTATTGTATGTCGCTAGTTCGTCAGTCTCTAATCTTGTTAATTCGTTTAAGTCAAACATAAATAATAAGTACTATTGACGGCACAAGTAGACATTTACAATAAAAATTAGCCGCTGGCCCTTAATTAGCGTTGTAGATTTTATTTTTTGAACGGAACCCTAATACTTTTTCTTAACTAAAAGTAGTCTTAAGTTACTTCTTATAAAATTAGCAGTCTCCCTGTGAGTCTCGTCAAAATCGGTTCAGCTTTTTCGTTAGTTAACGATTTAGACAGACAAATATTGTATGAATTGTATTTATTTAAATTTAATATTTTGATTTAAAATATTAGTTTTTTACTGAATTGTGTTTTATAGATATTATTTTTGTAAAAAATTTATTATTTTGACATCACAAACAGACATTTCAAGTTATTTTATCTGCATTGATGACTAGGGTCCACAATCTCTAGAGATCGTTTAAAGGCTGCCATCGACACTGATCTAAAATTAAAACCGTCGAGTTGTTAGAAGCGGGATCTATATTTGTAGCCTCGTATGCGTCTGAGCATCTCGGGTGGGACAAAATTGCATTTCGGATAACCGATATAGCACGCATTGTTTGTTCAAAGATAATAAAATATGTTTATATGATACTGAGAAAATAATATTTGGTTAAAAGATGATAGAAGCTTTAGTTGGAGAGAAAAGGTCGGATGTTGTGAAGAATAAAAGTAAATAGTACATACAGCTTTGAAACTTTTGGTTTAAAATTACTTTGCGCGTAATAGAACTCAGTACCTACGTACTTAACGTTTATTTAAGTTCTTATTTAGACATACATACATAACGTCATAATGCATTTATAGCTATAATAATGAGATTACTCTTGAAGTGAAGGTTGACAGTTACTCTACTACTAGTATTCTATGTTAGGTAATCGCTAAAAAAGAAACAGGGTATTATCATGCAATACAACAAATAAACAAAGACTAAGTGTAATAACTTGTTTCATACTGTAATAGAATTTAATCAATGCGGTTAGATAAAGCAGTTAGCAGATTATATTAGTATTAAATAAAATCTCTTGTGCAAGTAGTTACGTACAGAAGGAAGATATGTATTATGTGTTTAGTATTTTTTGCTGTACTACGTTATACGCAGTAGTAGTAGTTGTACAAATTAATAATTAAATATATAAAAATAATCGTAGTGAATTGTTCGATTCGACCACAGACTCTACTACTATTACCTTTAATATTTAAGATTTATCCTTAAAACTTAAAAATCAAAAGAGGAAAAGGAGATGTAAAACGCATTAATGAACCAATTAGACATTGTTAGGTTGATTGAGCTTATTGTGGCTAGTAAATGCCTGTTAGCTTTACATTTCATTTCATATCAATTACTTTATAATAACAATCATATTATATTTTGTAAATTATTATTATTTTAGTCTTTTTGATTATGATTATTATTACTGTAAATATGAATTATTCAAAAATCTGTAATAATTATTTTGTTCTCTTGGAAAAATAAAGGCTTATGTTAGCTTTACATAGTAGATGTAAAATAGTAGATGTAAAAGTACGCATAGAACATTCATTAAAATTATCGATGCACCTGCATTTGTGATTGAAAGGCGACATACATACTAAGCCGTTTGTTATTCGACTTATATTTTTACTAGCTTAACCCGCGGCTTCGCCCGCGTTCCTTTTTTTAATTGCTAATCAACCTCATTGGGTTGATCTGTAGGATGCCTGAAAGTTTATTCAAAATTACTCTAGCTATTTAAGAACCCATTGTTAATACAAAAAATATTTTAATTTTTCGTAAAAAATATTTTTTTAATAAAAAGTATCCTATGTTACTTCTAATACCTCCAAGAATATGTGTTCAAGGTTTCATGATGATCGGTTGAGTAGTTTTCGCGTGAAAGCGTAACAAACAAACTTACACTCACATTTATAATATTATATACAGTAGGTTGGGATTTGTATTGATTATTTATTATTATCTCTTTTATTTAATAATACTTTAACGATTGCATTATCATAATATATCGATATAGATTTTACACTTTCATAATGTTACGCTAGCGCGGTCTAATTTAGTACAACGCTATCTATTTTTAAATATTAGTACTTGCCCGGGATTATCCTTGTATAGTAGGTATGGTTATAAAAAGTAGGGGTATAAATTATCTCCATTCCGATTTTACTCTAATCCTTAGGATCCCTACAGTTTAGTGAAGAAAAAGAGCCTCTATAATAATAGTATTTTTTATATTTACAAAGATTCGACTGAAAATGGTTTAGCTCTTTTTGCTTTCTTCTAACGATCCTTTAGGTACAAAGGCATGTTATTATTTAATGCGAGCTAGAATCGAACCAATGACTTTTGTTTTAGGATGAGACACGTTTCACAATTACGCCATAACGATTTATATTTACTTATTATTATAATTAAATCTGCACATAACCACTATAAAAGAAACTATAATATGACGATGCATTTGGCTTAACTTGTTCGTCACCTTACTTGCTTTGCCAGCATCACGGGTTCGTGTCCCGCTAAAGTCATCTGTGTGATGATCACAAATGCTAGTACGTCAGTACATACAGTTACATTTTTAATTAATATGTATTGTATCAATAATATATAATATGTATGTATTTAAATTTTACTTACTAACTGCTAGTTGTGACGAATCGTCTTCCTAATAAAATTCACAACCACAGTAGAGAAACTGAAACACAACTAAAATTACTAGGAGCTTAACTTAGCTTAAATACATAGCCACCTAATTACTTGTTAGATCATTAGTTTATTACTTGTTTTTTATTTACCTAACTTATTTTCAAGTTTTTAATTGTTATTTTTATAAACGTAAAAAGTGTTAAAGAAAACGTTTATTTATTGGATTAAGTTACCTACTTTTGTAAAATTTCTATGTACATAATAACAAAAAAATACAATTGAGTCAATTCTGTATATTAAAAAAATCTTATTGAAATAAGCATTACTATCGATCGACCTCTATGGTTGAATCTATAGTTTTTATAAATTTGTCTGTCTATCTGTCAGTCTGTCTGTGACCGCATCGCGAGAATCCATTGGTCAGAATTTGACGAAATTTTTTATGATGATAATTGATAGCTGGTTCAACAATCAACATACAGGATACTTTTTATGGGCAAATATCTAGGTTTTGATCAATCGATTCAAACAGTAAAAACGTGTTTAGGGATGAGAACTCGAGCAAAGTGAACGACAAAGCGAGTGTAAAAGATCAAAAAGGTCTTACATATTTAAAACCAGAATATCGTAAACTAGTCAAAGATTAAAGATAAAATATAAAAAGTCAAAATAACTCATTTTCAGGTGTAAAAACTAGAATCAACATCGAATGCGCCAATGAATATCAGTTGTCGCCCTTGATTTTGTTCTCAAGTCCGCTTGCAAAGTGAATTTGATCTGTTAAAATTATTAAAAGTTCAATGTTTACTTAAGATAAAGTTCTATTATATATTATTTTTCTAAGTAAAAATGTATTAGAAATTATTATTGAAATAGTGGAATCTATATTTTTTAGAATCTTTGTCTGTCTAGATATGTCACCTCATTACAAGAAATCCTCTGGACAGATTTTGATGTTTAGTATTATAATAGCTGCTGGTTATCCGACTCAACATATAGGACATTTCGCTTACTTTTCAGTTTTAGTACATACTATACTCTAGTTATTCTCTACAAGCTATTCGCATGAGATACCTAACGTAGTAGTATGTTACTACTACTACTTACGTACTTCAAAATGAAACATGTAGTAGCTTTGACATCATGTAAATTATTTTGTATCATCACTACATAGTATAAAACAAATCGCTTTCTGTCCCTATATCCATATGTATGGTTAAATCTTTAAAACTACGCAACGGATTTTGATGCGGTTTTTTTAATACATAGAGTGATTCAAGAGGAAAGTTTATATGCATAACTAGCGGATCCCGCGGCTTTGCCTGTGCTAAATCTAGGGAAGAGCCCGAGCGAAGCGAGGGCGAGTCGCTAGTATTAGAATAAAATAAAAGTGACTCAACTCGTCATAGTGATTGTACCAAAGGGATTATAAAAAACAAAAAAATATTATCAAATGACTTGTTTGATCATTAATTAATTTATTAATTTACTCATTAATGACTAAAAAATAAATTGTTTGTGACGAAGTCTAATGGCGTTAATAATAATAGCCTATTATATAGATTAGTAGATATGTTAATAATAATTAGATATAAATAATTATATGTATATGGTATATCAAAACTTCAGTACTTATTTTGATAGTATGTAGGGTATTTGTTAAAAATTGCTTTTTAACAGAACGGTAATTGAAAGTATTATGATATGTTCTAGGCGTCGAAATAATAAAATATTCACGTACGTCTAAGAAAGTGTTAGAAAAAGCTTTTTTTTTGTTTTAATTATACGTACATTTTATAGAAGGAAAAAGGTATTTTATATATAATATAAAATAATTGTATTACAATTTTTTATCTTATGAATGATAAACTGTAATGTTATTGTGATTTCAGCTAATTTTATTTAATTACCGTATATTACAATTATGCATATTTTCCTTCTATTTTATCCTCGTTCGCTTTTAAACTTTATATTAACAATCTACTTAATCTAAGATTAAGGAAGTCTAAGGCTACGTCCGCACAGACAGGCGGCTTGCTTAGCGCCTAGAGCCTAGTTGATTGCGCTCTGGCAACATGGTAAGATACACAGTGGCCGCACTGCAGGAGGTTTGCGTGGTTGCTTGTCGGCACGTTGACGAGATGTCACTTTTAAAAATACCTGTAAAACTGCTACTTACAGAAAATTCACATTTAAAATATACCATTTCAAGGTCTTCGCTCGGTTTCGCGTTATATTTTGTATTCAGATATGTCACTTTGAGTGAAATAAGCAAAATGAAAGACAAAAATGAACAAAAAATAATTATTTTTTAATTACATAAGCACTTTTCAATCAATAGTCTTATTATAATATATTAAAAAACATGTTTTCAGTGAACAATAAACAATATATACCCTCGTTAAAATTTTACGACTTTCAATAAAAAAAGATAGAAATAAAAATACCATTATATTCTCATGCACTTAATACATAGGGGAAAGTTAAACACTTAGACACTTCCGCAAGAAAATCCCAATTTCCTACTAGTAGGCAATATTTCTGTCGATAGTATTAGCCTGTTGCTTACTCGTACATAAACTATTAATCTATGCAACATGTTGATCTTTTAATTTATCTTTTATATATTTAATTTTCGTTTTAGTGAAATATATTCGGGTTATACTGCGAAATATACTTACACTCAAAAATCTAATTTAATCATCATCATCATCAGCCCTTTTTAACGTCCCACTGCTGGGCACGGGCCTCCCTCAGTACTAGGGGGATCAGGCCATAGTCCACCGCGTTGGCCTAGTGCGTTTTGGCGGACTTCGCATGTCTTTCGAAAACTTGCTAGGTTTTCTCACGATGTTTCCTTCACCGTAAGACAAGTGGTAATCATGATACAAGTGATTCGCACATGAAAATATCAGAGGTGCGAGACCCAGATTTGAACCCGCATCACTCGGATATCCAAGCGACCGCGTCACCGCTGGGCTACCACTGTCTAATTTAATATTTATTAAGTAATACTGTGGAATGTGAAAACCATTGAATTATCTATTATACATATAATAAAACTGTAGAAAAGTCGTTTTTGTACATCAAAAAAAAATTACAAAAAAAATAGCCAGGGTGTTAAAGGATAACCAATAGAACCCATTTCCAGCATTTTTAGAATTTTTGTTTGTTTGTCTGTTTATTTATCCGGGCATCACGTAAAATGTACGAAAGCAATGTAGATAACTTTTATACACAACGATTGAACGTAACTTGAAGTAACATTTAGTTTTTGTTTCATTGCAATCGGTTCAGTCTATCAAAAGATATTTGAGTTTAAAGTGAAGAAGTAGAGAAATTCCAGAAGTAAAATTAGGGTTATGTGCATTTGGTCTCACAACTTCACGTAACTTTTATACACAACAATATGTGCGTAAATTGAAGTAACATTAAGGTTTTTGTTTCATCGTAATCAGTTCACCACTTATAAAAAATGTAAATTAATAAAAAAAAAATAGTGTTTCCGAAGTAAAATATTAAAACAGTGCCATCTACGAGTATTCGAACTTAGACGGGACTATAATTAGAGATCAACTGCGTGCAGTATTGTTCGATAGATGGTGTTGTGCGTGTAACGTCATTTCCTGAATTGCGGTGTCAAGATTTTCTTTGAAAGAATGACCTTCGCCCATGCCTGCCGGCCATATTTGAGTTTTGTAGGAGTCTTAGCTAATGTTGTTTATAAAGAAGCACTAGCATAAATAAAAAAAAATATTTGTATCGGTATCCTCCAACAGCGCTTCGCACTAAAAATACTAATTAAGTTCCGACATCCACGCGAACGAAGTTGCGGGCACAGCTAGTTATAAAATAAATACTTTAAGGATGCATTCAACTGAACGCAAGAGTTCTTGTCGTTTGGTTGAACGCATCCTTCGAGTATTTCTGACGTGTTCCAGACTGACTTGCCAAAGCTATATATTTTGTATTTGTTTAAGTATTTTAGAATAAGAAAAAAACTGAATTATGTTGATCTATTATGTTTGTAGGGAAGTGTTAAAATATTACACATATAAGATACACGCTAAAGCTGAAGGTTTAAGCTTATATCTGATTTGTGTTATACTGATATTTCGATTGATGAAGCTTTGTGATTTCGTTCGTTCGTGAGCTAATACTATAATAAACCTATCTAATTTGCTAAAGCACTTTGTACGTTCGTACGCGAAAACAAAAAGTGAAAGCTTTAACACTTATATGTTCGCTTAGTTAAGCCAAAAAGTAGAATAGAGACTTAAACGAACTGAAACGAATGAACACTATAATATAGAAGAAGAAGAGAAAGAAAAAAATGCTAGAAAAATAAAGAAAAATAGATTCAAACCTAGTGGATATATTTTTATATTTAGATTTTACAATTATTAATCAAAGTCAAGCGGTAGCATCAAACAGTTTTTATATCACTAATGTAGATCATCTGCTGTCATTCACAACGTCATCCTCAAATAGCCACTGTAAACGGCTTGTATTACAAGCACATTGGTGACCTATAATTTTGTGATATTCGATTAAGTTAGACATAGTGCGTTTAAAGAATAGATCTAAGTGTCATCCTCGATATATGGCTATGTAGTAGCTACAAAAAGTACATAATATAGATGGTTGTCTTATAAAGTTTGCTCTTTCTTTACTGTATATGTCATGGCCTTGGTTATAAATAAATACTGGATCAAGGTAACTCGCAATTTTCACTGTAAATGGTAGTAAAGGCCGCTTTTAGAAACTTATTTTAACCACCGCAAAGATAATGACTGGTTAAGTTCAACTTATGTAATAGTAGTAGAGGACAATGATAGCCCAGTGATAACGCGCTCGCTTCGATATTCGAGTAATGCGGGTTCAAATTCGGGTCTCGCACCTCTGATATTTTCATGTGCGAATCTTTTCTAACATGATGTGAAGGAAAACATCGTAAAGAAACCTGAATGTCTGAGAGAACCTAGCAAGTTGAACACAACATGTGAAGTCCGCCAACCCGCAATAGGAAAGCGTGGTGGACGGCCCAATTCCCCTCGTAATGAAGGAAGGCCCGTGCCCAGCAGTGGGACGTGGGGCTGAATACAAGTAGTATTACTACCCATTAATTTTATTATCAATCACCATAGTTCTAAAGATGATGGATTTTGTTTTAACGGCAGTTGACAATTACTACATCGAGAAACTGACCTTTTCTGATTATTATTATAGGCATGACTCATCCATAAACGCTAGGAATCGCCATAGGATGTAAGCCACATACTTAAAATCTAGCATGTGCATTAACAAAGATTCGTAGGTTATGTTGGTCTACATATTTGTTACAATTTATAAGAACTAACAGTAAAAAAATAAAAAGATGTTAATATATCAAGGAAGTACTTCGATTGAATCAACATTCAACCAGTCGAGTTGATCTACGGCCGAAATTAATAATGTATCTCCCATCCAAGATCAAGACCAATCTGAGACTGTTGCATATCGATGGTGGGATCTCCAATCCACATGCCAATAATAAAACTTTGCAATCCATCTTTATTGCTATGGATAGATTGCAAAGCAATCCCATGCCTCTTGACCGTTTCGTTTCAAGTAGAATATCGATTCTACGACAGATTTATGTAGTATTTTATAAAAGCAAAATAAATATTAAAATGCTAAAAATATTCCATAAGTATTTAAACAAAACAATTAGATAGATAGAATAGTGTAAAAACACGTAAAAATTTAAGAAAACTCATTAAACCTATTTGGATTTGGTTTTGACGTTGACAGATATCATTGCCTCTTGCCTTGCTTGAAGTGAACTATTTATTTTGTAAATTCTCTACCTACAATAATTTACAAATTACAAATGCAAGTTTTATGCAATGGACCTTGAAATAGTCAGTACTTGTTTGTATAAGCAATATTTGTTTTTAAAGGCGCGCCTTCCAGGTGACGCTTAGATTAGGCGGAAGTAATAAATTTCCACCTAATTTGTATCATTGATGATATTCATTCGATTCATTAGAATTAATTTTCTTTTAACAGGTAAAAGGCAAGCCTCTTACTAAAGATGAAACAAAGTTTTTGTTGGAATTAATTGAAAATTGTAAAATTATCACCACAAAAACTACCAAGCAACGCCACTAACAATAAATTAAAAAAAGAGGAGTGGAATAAAACTTGAATCAATATCAATGTTTATTTAATTACCTTCTTTTATTTTACCTTTCCAATATTTATCTATGTAAAAGTTGTAGACCATAAGTTGGCATAGGACATAGGGTACTTTTTATCCCAGTATTGAGTTCCCATGGGATAGCATTTGACTACCATGAGGGCAGAGCCACGGGCAAAAGCTGACTAGCCTTTAACTGACTAGTAGTAGTATAATTTTATTAAGTTAAAAAATAAAATAAAACTTTGGGTTTATTCCAATAATTTATTGCATTTTGTACTGTGAATCTGAATATTTTATAACAAAAAACTGTGTCTAAGTGCTAAATTTGAAAATATAAAATTAGCAAACGAGAATTTAAAACTAAGAAATAAAGAGCTAGAATAAAAATAATTGAGTATTAATAAACAATTTCATTTTAATTACACATAAAATATAAATATTATATCAGGTTATTAAATCAAATCAAAATATTTAATTCAGCATAAAAATTGTTACAAACTGAATGTCATGAGTCTACGACCAGTTCAGAAAAAAGAAACCTCTGACCTGAGAAGAACTGGCGAAAGAAACTCAGCGGGACTATTTTTTTTTCTCTTTTTCAAATTAAATTGCGAATTAACAATAATTTTATATGTTGAAATAGCCTGACGGCGATCACATCATTCCCAAGGCGTACTGTCTTCAAAAAAATCATTAATCGAATAATAAATAGCCTTTAGTACACAAACATTCCTTTTCCAATTTTTTTTAAATTTGGAAGCACATTATCTAAAACAAATCATCATACATCTAAAACATCTAGTTTAACTACATAATAATAATAATAAGTATCTAATAGGGTTAACAATATTATTGATAAAAAAAGATGTGTGAGTTACCTCTAAGAACAGAGTTATTAAAAATTGTGGCATCATGTGTTGTGGCATCATGTTCTGGCCATCGAGCTACCATGTTAATAAATTTTAATTCAGCATCACAAACAGCTTGGACATTCAAAGAAAAGTAGCCCTTCCTATTTCTAAACTCTTCGCCTATTATATGACCTAAAAGAAATCATACTTTACGAATTTATAGTATAACAAAAGGTATTTACGACGCGCGGTACCGTTGCGGCCCTTCGCGTAAATCGTCAGGCGGCCGGCCGCTAGCCGGCTGCTATCTTCAGTTCCATGCACTATTCTACCTGCTGTTGATGTAGAGACACCAACAAAGTCAGCTACAGATATTAGCATAGTTCCTAATGCATAAAACCGTAATGATAGCAATAGCTGATGTAATGGTGAAACACCGTAATTCCTGAAACAAATTGGGTAATAAATAAACATTGATGCCAAAGATAACTAAAATATCCACGTGATATTAGAAAGCAGATAGCATACCTTGAAGAGGTTACACGGATAAACGGCATCAACTGCGTCAATAGAGAATTCACTGCCACTTTACATAATCTAAATCTAAAGGTAAATTCGGCATCATCAAGGCTCTGCATGTAGTTCACTCTTCTGAGTTGCCGCGAACGAGCGCGTGGTGTTTCTTCAGCGTCACTATCGGTATCCCAGTCGGATAACTGAGCAAGAACCTCCAAATCACTGTCGTCACTATCGCTTGAAAATACCGAATATACCATTACTTTAAAAAATATTTTGCGTAATCCACGAAAACTAATATTCAATCCCCAAACTTCCTTGGATTGCAACCTGTGATTGTTTTCACCAATCGAACTAAACGTCAAAATGGACAGATAGGTTATTGATATGCACAAACTGTCATTTTCGAAAAGAGGTCAATCCGTAATCTGCCATACGCCCTCCCAAAGATAGATTGATGCTAAAGATAGTAAACTCGACCCGAGGATTGATTATTAACATGCTTCAACTCAAAGATGGATCGAAAAGGCGATCTTGGACAGCTAAAATTGGATTAGGATTGATTATTAATTTCGGCCGCTAGTGACACGTTTGATACGGTTCTTAATGTTAAGCAATGATAGAAATTAATGATCTAGTCTCAATTAACCAGTTTTTGTATGATACCTACTTCATGTCTAAGTATAGGAAATGAATACGGAGTGACGTTTTTATCTGACAGTGAGAAAACTGCATACAATTACCAACAATTGGTGGCTCGCAATTAATAATGTATTTATCCATTATAAAGACAGGCGTTTTAATGGTACAGACAGATTTGTTAACATTACAAGTAAAACTAAAGAACATTGTATTGTTTGTGTGTATATAGACAAAAACCTTGGTTACTCGACGAATAATATGCAAATTGCAAAATTTTTCGTTTTTTTTTCCTGTAGCGTGGCAGTTATCAGGCAGGGATTCTGAAACTCCAACTCATTAAAACTGTAGTTCCAGCATCGCTAGCGCTAGACGTTCCAGATTAACACGAAGACTCCTTTGTTAAAGTGTCTATTGCATGTGCGTAGCAAAGGACAAATAAGTATACAAATTACAAACACATCTACAACGAAATTTTTTATATATTTATATAATAAGGTACGTCGTAGGGATTAAATGGTATATCTACCTTGCGAGCTGGGAAAGTATTTAAATACGTTAATTTTTTACATACAGTATATTATATTATATGGAAACTATGTTTCTAGTAAATCTACTTTTTTTCATTAATAAAATCACATCTCAATGTTAAATCCTTATAACCAACAATTTAAAATGGAAGTAATAAATCCGGTGATACTTGTTAAAGATTTTAAGCCTTTATTGGCTCAATGATTACTTGCAACTTAGCGCAGTATTACCTTAAAGGAAGCCAACTATTCGTAATTCTTTATGTAATATATTTTTTTCCGTCGTCGCGGCGGTATCTAAGAAAGAATCCCTAGGAGATAGGCGTGAACATTTTCACACCGGTTGAGTCATATATTCAGTTATCCTACTTTATGCACTATAATATTATGTATATACATTTCTACGACACCTATTACTCATTCAGGAGAAACAACTTGAGAAACGGCTACACTAAGCTACAAATTCTACTCCAAAGTAAAGAAAAATGTATTTATGTGTAATGTGCTTACAGTAAAGCTTGGTCGGATCTGTTAGCGAAATTATGAATTTCAAAAAGCACCATTTCAAAAGCTCATTTCATTATAGTGACTTATCACACTTATCACATAAACGTTAGTGTTTTTAGCGAGTAGAACAGTTGCAAAACAAAATTCGATTATTTTGAACTAGATTCAACATGTGGGTGCTGGCTTGTGGCACGCGTCGTGCTAACACTGGTAGCACAATGGCAATGCGTGACAATTGGATAATAATGATACCCATATTCATTCAATTGTCTAAATTGCCAGCGATCGCCACGAATTGAGAACACGTGAAATATATTACATCTATATTTAAACTATGCTGGAGTATAGCTCTCTCAGATGTTAATTTAACAGAAGTGCGATTTTTTGAAAGAATGTAGTACAATTATTGTAATATTTAAAGCTTCTTCAATAGTATCTAGGCGACTGACCTTGGCTCGTTTTTATCAAAATACAATCAAACTTAATTTTTTTTCAGACTATGTACTATATAGCTAAAGTTAAGTCAATATTATTGTCAAAAAATAGAATTGATGATTAAACGAACTTACCTGTAAGTGAAGTTCTATCATAATTATATGAAGTGCTTCGTCCGAAGAGATTAGTAATGTTAGTAAAAAGTATTTATATGAACACTAAGTAGTAACGCATAGGTACCACCACTTCTGCACTATAGTTGAGAAAAAAGATCTTAATATGACTAAAAATGTTTAATCGTTTTCTTCCTTTTTTATTTTACCTTGTCTTAATCGTTTTCTTCCTTTTTTATTTTACCTTGTCTTTAGCAATGGCGACAGAGCTTCATTTAGTTTAGATAGAAGAGATATTTCCGCAACGCTTAGGGCCATTATGGGTGGGAGGGACTTACTAATCTCTTCGGACGAAGCACTTCATATAATTATGATAGAACTTCACTTACAGGTAAGTTCGTTTAATCATCAATTATATTTCGTGCTTCGTCCTCGAGATTAGTAATGTTAGTAAAAAGTATTTATATGAACACTAAGTAGACGTTGAGAGTACGTGGAGGAAATATCGAAAAGAAATACAAAATAAAATAACAGTGATTAATTATTTTGTATCAGAATGTACATATTACATAATATGTAAGTGTAAGTAAATAATAATTTACTTGTGTTTTAACTATATTCCTATTTCAAAAGGAATATAATTATAATCAGAATGAATGTATAGACTGGCTAAAGCGGTATTATTAAATATGTTAGTAAATGGTATGTTATAAAATCTTGCAAAGTTTACAAAGAGGAATAGCTAGAAAAGCTAAGAAATTTTCATAATGACTTCTAAGGTAACTAGTTAAAGTGTCCTGTATATGGACGTATGGCGTGTGCTACGAGAGGAGCTGGACAAAAAATCTTTATCTTGTTTATATAATATTATGCAATAAGAGTTTTTGCGGGGCAAATTTTTACTGCAAAACAATATTTTTAATTTAATTCCAGTTCTATAAAGTTTTACTTGATACAATTACATTTTGATATTATGTATCTGTAACTTTGTGGGCTGTCTGTTGTCAGTTGTCACTTGTCACTAAAGAAAACAAAGTAATACGTTTCTTTTTGAATATATCTAGAGATAAGTTTTCATTTGGAAATAACGTGGTTAAATAATTTAAAGGTATAAGTAATGGTATCCCATTTTGGTAGTGATGAGCGATGAGCTGCTCTGTGACTAATGATGGTGCCATATTGAGCCTCATTATTAAATATACTTGTGGAAAAACTGTATTGCTATAGGTTCATACGTGTTTAAGACCGTATTTTTGCAGTTTAAAACAAATGTCTAAGGCAAGCGTCATATTGCATAAATGTATTATCAGCTAGGGATATCAATATAATATATAAGTAGCCGGGTTGGACATAGCGTCTTAAGAAATAAGAGTATAACGATTATACTCCGGCAAGCTGTTTGGTTGCGTGGTAAGTGCGATTCCTGGAATATTAGAGTCCAATTTTAGAATATTTCATGTCAATAAGCGAGTAAATAGAGAGGTCCACGATTGTGAGCCAGTAGGGTACCACTACAATACCCTCAGCTTGATCTGAAAATAATAAACGTAGTGCTTTGTCAAATGCACATCGATTGGTGGTTATGCATAGAAAAAATAATGGTGTAACCAGTCAATATATGCTTAAACAGCTAGGGCTTCAGCGTCTTTTTGCCAAAAGATATAATTACTACATTTTAATTCAAAAGCTAGTAAATAAAATCAATTTGTGAGCACAGGACATTGTCAAGATTTGTTGATACCGCTTTGTCATTGTAAGAAGGTTCCCTCTCAACAATGGGATGGATCCGCCTGGGCTTTGCAAACACGTTATTCTGAAACTTAATGTATGAGGCAGAAATTAAAAAGTTTGTAGTAATTAAGATGAAGCTGTAAGTTCTAGATGATACAGAATGAAATTACAGTACCGGACCAACGACCACTAGCTGTTTGCCCGTTACAAGCTGTATCCCCCGTAGTTGAGCGTCAGAGGGTATATCCAAAAAAAAAAGAAAAAGTTAATTCCTAATTCTATGAATTAAATTATCAATAGAATTAGTCATCAGTTTAAGTCGGATAGAGTTTAAAAGGGACGTATATTTTTCGTAATCGTAATATTACCAAGTACAAGCAAGGTAGTTGCAGCGTTCCAGAATCCAGCTCTTTCGTATACAGCTGACCATATTCTACAGCAGGGCAGGCTGAAACTAACAATCTTAACAATTCAGTAAATAAACGTATCTTAAAGCGTTGAGTTCTTTTTTTTTTTTTTTTTTTACTTTTCTCCGAAGATAAACTTGATTGCCATTTATGTTTATCTATGACATAGCATATAATATAATACTTGCACGATTTAGAGGGCACTTATGTACTTTCATATATCGTAAAGTTCTTAAAAGATTCTGTATGATCTCAAATTTTTGAGTACACTTTATATAAGTAAAGCGCAGTAGGTACGCATCAAGGTATATATCGTTGATAGATAACCACAGAAACGCTATAATTTAATTAAAGGTTTCAATAATTTAGTACATATTGAACGGTGCTGTACAGATGCTGATTGGTCATGTCACAGATCACAGGTCACATGGCTGAATACATTAAATCAATTATTTGATAACATAATAATTCTGAGAGCTTGGTGAATACTTAACAAAAAATAGGCGTCTTTAAGATCTAAAGTCGCGGTATAGAATTCTTTGGTTACTAACTTTAGAGTTATACGAGATGTGTCGATAAACTTATTTTAGCATTTAAAATTAAAATAAACCTCCGTAATTCGGTTTTGGTATTAAGGACACATGCGATATAAATTGATTACAGCATGGTTCGCAATTGCAAATAGTTCCAATTGTTAATAATTTATTATTATTGTCAATAAATTATTACTAGATGGTACTAGTTAGCGAATTCGAATATAATTTTTTGTTTAGGTATACAAGTTTAATAGGCTAAACTATTAAACTTCATATCATTCGTTACCATTAAAGAATGACAGCATAATATAACCATCTCGACTAATTGGGGACCATTGTTTTCGATAATATGTAAGCCTACCTGCATATCGTACCGGATCTAGGTCCGGCGAGTTTGCTTGGGCTGCTGCGTGTAGGTGTGCGACGAGGTTCCTTGAGACGTCTCGTTCACCTGAATTGCAGGTGGTTGAATACGCTGCTGACAGCGCGCCGGCTGCCTGTGAACAATGGCTCTCATTTTCCAGTTTAAATTCCTGCCTGAAGTATCCATCACATGAGAACATTTATGAGGGATTTTAGGTTCAAGATCTAAGTTCGATTAAGAAACTGCTTTTGCAGTTTTCTGTGATCTATCAAGTTGTTTCCAAATAGAAATTTATGATCCATTAATTTCATTCTTATGATAGAATATAGAGCAAAATTACGTCTGGAATTTCCGATTCTTAATCTTGTATGTCACAAAAGATTCGTCAGACATACACTAGGTCCTTAATGAATTCATTATATACCTTATTCAAGGTTGTAATAACAGATGCCAGGAGTTTCTGTTGCGCCTCGATAGCTTTGTCTCAAAGACTTTTAAGGATTAATCAGCAGCGTAGGTATATAATATAGCCTATATTATCTAGACTGTAATCTAGTTGCCACCTCTTTGTATATGCCTGGGCTATATTCCATCGTTATTGATGGGCCCGCTCCTAAAACGTCTGACAGGTCAGAGTTTTGCACACGTCACGTAACTTGTGGCCAGCAGGAGCAACTTCAATGTTCGCTGGCATATGGCGGCAGTATGGCTAATGTACCGACATGATCGATTTAGCTTGGGATTTGATTCTTGGTTTAAAACAAGGAATCGCCATTTCCAAGTCTGATAAGGAAAGGTGAATACTCTCTCTCTACTCAAATGCATAAATAAAGATAAGCGAGATACATTACCATATTAGAAATAGTTCCTCAGAATGATCTGGTAAATTCAATTAGAATAGGTTGTTAAAATTACTAGTGGAATTCTTCCCTCAAACACTCTGGCAGAGTTTTATAATTGTATTTAAAGCCCTTAATATAATAAGCGGTGTGAGAGTCCCTTTTTTTTTTTTTTTTTTTTTTTTATCGGGGGGAAATCCTCATGGACTACCTCCGCCTGGGGAAAGGCGGAGGGGAGTGCCGGACTCTTACCGGCTAAAACCACCCCGGTGTCTCCTCGCACGTGCACGTGAGGCCGCGGGAATCCACATTCTTCCGCAGCCCCACACTAGTGCTGGCCGGATCCGTGCGGGCCTCATCTCCTGCACGGGGTAGTGAGGTGTTGAACTACCCCGCGCATCGTCTCAGAGGTGCGCGCCAACACTCGCGCGCACCTACGACTCGGGTCCATCGAATAGGGGGCGAGGATTTCCCCAAGTCCCTCGCCCCTGGACCCATTCATGGGGGCCGGAGAAGGGCGTTGTCCGCTCTTCTCCTGCGCCCGGTGCGCCTCCTGCGGCCGGGGAAGGGAGTCGAGATCTCCCTCTCCCGTTCCGCAGTTTCCTTCTGCGACATCACGTCCTCGCAGAAGGACACCACCGCGTCCCACGACTCTGCACTGCTGACCATCCTCCGCACTATGGCCGGCAGCGACAGATCGCCTCCTACTTTATTTGTGAGGACACGGCGCTGCTCCTCCCAAGCTACACACTCGGCGAGCGTGTGTTGCGCTGTGTCCTCCCCGCAATGGACGCAGTGGCGGCACCGAGCGTCCGGCTCCCTATCTATGCGGCACAGGTACTTGCCGAAGCAGCCGTGCCCCGACAGCACCTGCGTCACCCTAAACGACAGGGAGCCGTGCCTTCTCCCGAGCCAGTCGTCGAGTACTGGCCGGATCGCCTCGATGGTAGTGAGGCCGGCGGTAGGGCGCAGAAGCCTTTTCCGCCATTCCGCAACCGAGACCTGACGGAGCTTCTCTCGGCGCAGCGCGATCTGCCGCTGCACCGGCCTCGAGCCCCGCGTCCGCTCTTCCTCGCTCTTCGTCCCAGGGCGTGGATCCGGCCAGGACGCAAGCCGCCTCGTAGGATATCGTGCGATACCCGCGAATGACTCTGACGGCCATCGCCCTCTGCGGTTTGCGCAGAATGGCAAGAGTGTTGGCCGTCATGTCCAACGCCCACACAGGGGCCCCATATAGGGCCATGGACCGCACGATTCCCACGTACAACCGCCTACAGGCGGCGCTTGGGCCCCCCAAGTTGGGAAGCAACGTTGATAGCGCGCCCACTGCGCCCATCAGCTTGGGCGCCAGCCGCCGGAAGTGGGGCCCGAATTCCCACCGGCTGTCGAGCACCAATCCCAGATACTTCATGGTGGATTCGACAGCTATCCGAGTCCCGCTGACCACGATGTGTGATCCCGGTGCCGGTGCGCGTCGGGGGCCATGAAACACCATGGCCTCCGACTTGTTTAGGGCCACCTTCAGGCCCAGGCGCCGAATGCGGTTCACCACCTGTGACACCGCAGCCGTAGCTGTCAACGTCGCTTCTCTGTGCGAGCTCCCCCGGGCAGTTACGAGCGTGTCGTCCGCATAACACGTCAAGTCGGCACCCGACGGGAGTTCGCCTCTCAGCACCCAGTCGTAGCCGATGTTCCACAAGAGCGGTCCCAAGACCGATCCTTGCGGTACACCGCACGACATGAGGTGCCGACCGGCACCGTCTCGTCCCCGATACGTGACGCATCTACCCTCCAGGTAAGCCCCTACTGTACGGTGGAGGTAGGCAGGCACGCGATGGTATTTCAGAGCCTCCCGAATACAACTCCAGGGTAAGGTGTTGAATGCATTGGAGATGTCCAAAGACACCGCCAGTACCACCCCACCCCGGGATACCGTCTCCTCCACCAGGGCCCTCACGCGCATGATGGCGTCTATGGTGGAGCGCCCCCGACGAAAACCAAATTGGTTATCGTCCAGGTTCGGCCCTTCCCTGCACAAGTGGTTGAGGAGGCGATCTGCGATAATACGCTCAAACAGTTTGCCCGCCTCGTCGAGCAGCACTATGGGCCGATACGCGGACGGCGAGTCCGCAGGGCGCTTGTCCTTCCTGAGCAGGACTAGCCTCCCCTCCTTCCATACACTGGGAAACTGACCCTGCTCGAGACATGCCGTGAAGAGCCCCCTCAGATGGGGCTCTAGCTTTTTCAGAGCCAGGACGAGAGCTCGACCAGGAACTCCGTCGGGTCCGGGCGCTGTGTTCTTAGCCCGGAGTCGCGACACGGCCGCTCTCGTCTCTGCTTGCGTTACCCCAGGGACATCAATGCTCTCTTCTACTGGAGAATCTGTGGCTGAGAGTGAGACCATCGCCGGGGCAACGTGTCCCGCTCGCTCTGGGAATAGGGCCGATACCACCGCCTCTAGCAACTGTGGTAGCATTGTTTGCGTTAGTGGAGGCGACCAGGGACGCAACTTGCTCCGTACCCAATGGTAAGGGCGCCCCCATGGATCTCGATCTAGAGACCCCAACAGCTCTTCCCTGGAGCGCGACTTAGAGTTGCCGATGGCCAGCCTCAGAGTCTCCTTAGACGCGCGGTACACCTCGTACAGCGCGTTCTCCTCAGCGGAATCCCGTCGACGCCGTCTCCGGTATCGGGTGTACCGGCGACGAGCCGCAACGCACGCTACGCGCAATTGTGCGATCTCGGCGGTCCACCAGTACACCTGGCGCCTTGCGGACTGTTGGCGGACACGGGGCATAGACGCGTCGCAGATCTGCGTCATCGCCCCACGAAACCACAGCGCCACCGCTTCGACGTCGACGGGGCCGTCCGTCGTCGACTCCCAGATCCAGGACTGGACTAAGGCAGCTTCCTCAAGTAGTTCCTTGTCGATGCGCTTAAGCGCCCAACGCGGGCCGTCGTTAATTGGGGTTGTTGGATGGCGGCCGATCGCGGTCTGGGCAGAGACGTCAAACCGGATATACCGATGGTCCGACAGCGTCTCCACTTCCACGGCGACATGCCAGTCGCGGACTCGGCTGGCGAGAGAGGGGCTAGCGAAGGAGACGTCCACTATCGACCCGCCCCGCTGCCGCACGCACGTGTATTCCGAACCCCGATTCAGGACGACCAGACCAGTCGTCACCGCCCACTCTTCTAGCACCTCGCCCCGAGGGTCAGTGACCGGAGATCCCCACGCCGATGACTTGGCGTTGAGATCCCCGAGCACCAGAACGGGACGAGGGTGATAGCGGCCTACGACGGCGCCCAACTCGACAAGGAAACCCTCAAAGTCGGCGAGACTCTTGTTGGGAAATACGCCCCCACAATGACAATGCCGCCCGAGACCGCAGCAACCCAGCCGCGGCCCCGAGACGTGTCAACCAGAGTCTTGCCAATAATGGCCACCAAACCGTCAGCGCATCCCAGCCAGTTGTTACGGGCTGGAATGAAGTACGGTTCGGCAACCACAGCCACGTGAATCGACCACTCTGCCATGCTCTGGAGTAGGAGATCCTGAGCTCTAGCACAGTGGTTGATGTTGCCCTGGAGAAAATGGAATTGTGCCATTATTGACACTCCATTCCTTCAGCAACAGTCCTAGGCCGGGAGTCGGCTGCGGAGCTACTAGCCTGCAGGGGTGGTGAGGTTTCCCCGGCAGGTTTAGAGCTCCTCTTCTTTTTCTTCTTGACCTTGCTGGCAGGCGTGCCACAGGCCCCTCCACCCACTTTGTGTCCCGATGGCTTTCCCGCAGCCGAACATATGCTGCAGTTTGGCGCCGCGGAACACTGGGCCGCCTTGTGGCCGGGCTGACCGCAGCGATAACAAAGATCACTACGGTCAATCTCGGCGGTGCACTTTGCCCGGACGTGCCCCTTCTCCAGGCACCGGAAGCACCGCAAAGCCCGAGGCTGCAGGAGTTTTACCCTCGCTGAAACCCAGCCAACCAGCAATCTGCCGCTATCGGCGATCTTCTTCGCCGACGCTACAGGGCACCGAACCCAGGCTACGCCAAGTCCGGTGGCGTCGGCGCGTATATCACCGGCCCGCACCTTGTCCGGCGGGCACTCCCCGTTTCGGGCAACGGCCGCCACCACCTCCTCAGAGGTCACGGAGTCGTCCAGACCAGCAATCCGCACCTCTGCAGTTTTCATTGGCCTGGAGACCCGGACGTCCTCCGGGTTGAGGACCTCCTTCATCTTGGCGGCCAGAGCGTCCGCCTTTTCGGCACTGCCACTCTCAGCACCAGCCACCTCGAACAGCCGCGCACCCGTGGCAGCCTGCCTGAGGGTGACGGACTGGAGGCCAAGATCTGATAATTTGATCTTGGTTTTTGCCTCGGAAATGACCGACTGGTACGTTACGCCACGCTCCGTAGCTCCAGGCAGTAGCGTGAGCGTCACAGCTTCGGAACGCGGGGCATGTATCGTCGGTCCTTTGCGACCGCCTTTAGCAGTCCGCCGCGCCGGCTGCGCAACCGCCTTTGCGGTTCTACCGGGGGCGCATGCATCTGCTGCGGCCTTCTTGGCGGCTTTGCGGGCCTTCTTGCGGCCCACGACTTTAGCCCAGGTCGCACCCTTAGACCCGGCAGTCATGGGCTGGTCGGTTGGAGGAGCTCCCTCCGCGGGCTTTTTGTTACCCTTCGCGGGTTTCCCCTTTTGAGGCGCAGGTCTTGGCGGCTCCTCAGTCCTCCGCGTGTCAGCCGCTAGAGGCGGACGGAGGATTTCCGTCGGGAGGCGCCGAGAAATCGCCTCCAGCCGAGCGTTAACCATGCTCCCACACTGGAGCATGCAGAGCCGGACAATGCGCTCGACCTCTTCGTCGGTACGAGGGCTTGCCGGTCGCGGTGTGGAAGTCGGGGCCACTGCAAGTGCGGCATCGGTGGATGAGCGTCGCTGCTGTTGATCGCTTAGCGCAGCTACTTGCCGCCGAAGGTCTTCTAGGTCATTTCGGAGGCGGCTGTCTTCCTCCTGTAACTTTGCGACCTCGTCAGAGGCCGTCCTGTTGAGGAGGATGCCAACCGCCTCCCTGATATCCGTAGCAGCCTCCTTTAAACCACGGATGAACGTGCCCTTCAGGTTGCTGGACTTGGTGGCAACCTTCAGGACTAAGTCCACCCCATCCAGAGCCAGCTGGCTCAAGGCCACCGCAGATGGCTCTCCCCCTTCCGCCGTTAGAGCGGCTCGTCGCTTGCGAGCGCGTCGGGCCATTTCCAACACTTCGTCGGCCGCGACGGCTTTGCGCTGCTCCCTCCTGGCGGCGTTGAGCTCCGCCTTGGAGCTCCCCAGCGAGGCACAGCTTTCACCGCCATCGCCAGGGTCCTCCGTAGTGACCCCCGTGTCACTCTCTACTTCACTAGCCGCCGAGGTATTGGAGCGCATGACCCCTCCGTGCTTTTCCCTCCGCGGCTGCGAGGTACTCGCCCCTCTCGATGCCTGCCGACCCCTCCTCGAGGTCGGCAACTTGGGGGCCGGCAGGTCTTCCTCGTCTGAGAACTGGCACACTGGGCGTTTCCTAAAGGAAGACGTCCCACGCGTCCGATTTCCACCGCTTCCAGTATCCATATCCGCTACAGGGGCCTGGTCGCCTACCCCTGCGCATCCGTCGGTCACCAATTTAACACTCGCAGGCCCGGATACCTGCGAGCGCCGGGTGTCAACCGGGGCGCACGACAAAGCACAATCATTTTCTTCAGACATTTCATATTTTTTAGTTGGGTAATACACACATCACTTCCCCACGGTGATGTGGCCGCTCTTTAGTGGGAGGGTATTTTAAGCCTCCCGAGGCCCGCGAATGCCTGTAGCGCAGGATATACCGCCCACTGTTCGGTAAACTAACCTAACCAACGTTTTTTTTTATTTTTTTTTATTTTTATTTATTTTTATTTTATTTTTTTTTATTTTATTATTATTATTATTTTTTTTTTTATTTTTTTATTTTTTTTTTTTTATTTTTTTTTTTTTCCCTTTCTCCGGCACCGTGGCTCACAACATCTCGCAACGGATGATTGAGAAGCAATCCACGGTCTTCCCCACCTCGGTCACTGCGACATACATGCCGCGGAAACCCCTAAGAATGCAGACTGTAAAGCGGCCCGCGGTCTACCCCACCTCGCTCCCTAGTCGTACGCTCTGCGGCTGCAGAGCGCAGATAGGGAGCCCTCGGGAGCGACTCCTTCGCTCCGGCAGAAATTCGCCGCGGACAACAATCTCCTCTTTCCCACACCTCACGAGGAGATTGTTGCCCGCACCCAGGGTGCACCGGCCCAGCGCCTGCTCGTCCTCAAGAAACCATAAGGACCAGCAGCCACTGAGCACTCGGGGAGGTTTTCTGCCAGGCACCCCGTGTGAGAGTCCCTTAGACAACTCTGGTGCATTTTTAATGTAAAGGCTATTATATTATGCGCGAGATAGTCCCGCAGACTACTCTGATGCATGATTTAAGATAACAGAGGTGCAATACCATATTATTTGAATGTGGCGAAACAGTCCCACAAACTGATCTGGTACATTCAATTAGAAAAGGTTATTAAAAAAAAACTCATCAAGTTTTTCCCTCAGAACGCTGGCATAGGTTTATAATTCTCTATTTAGAGCCTTTAATATAAAAAGCGGCGGAATAGTCCCGCAGACAACCCTGGTGCATTTTTTATGTGTTGGCTATGATAATATGCGCGAGATAGTCCCACAGACTACTCTGGTGCATAATTTGAGGTAAGTAAGGTTTTAACAAGCGAAATAGTCCTTCAGACTTATCTGGTATATTCAATTAGAGTAGGTTATTAAAATTACTCGTCAAGCTGTTCCCTCGGAACACTGGCATAGGATTATAATACTCTATTTAGAGTACCCTTAATATAAAAAGCGGCAGGATAGTCCATCAGACTACTCTGATGCATAATTTGAGGTAAGTAAGGTTTTAAAATGTGGCGAAACATTCCCTCAGACTGATATGGTAGGTACATTTAATTAGAGTAGGTTATTAAAATTACTCGTTAAGCTATTACCTCGGAACACTGGCATAGGATTATAATAATCTAAAGAGCCCTTAATATATAAAGCGGCGTGATAGTCTCTCAGACTAATCTGGTAAATTCAATTAGATTAGGTTATTTAAAAAAAAACTTACATTTTGATAGTTCCTTTGACGAATCAAAGCTCGAAGATACACTTGAAATATCAAGTCAATTTCCCATTACTTTTACACTTGGGCATAGTAACGGCGTATAATACGTATTAGTGCGAAACTTTAACGTAGGTACTTAATTTAATTAAGAGGTGCGAAGTGGTTGAGCACTAAAATGCGAATGAAGCTCTGTCGCCATTGCTAAAGACAAGGTAAAATAAAAAAGGAAGAAAACGATTAAGACAAGGTAAAATAAAAAAGGAAGAAAACGATTAAACATTTTTAGTCATATTAAGATCTTTTTTCTCAACTATAGTGCAGAAGTGGTGGTACCTATGCGTTACTACTTAGTGTTCATATAAATACTTTTTACTAACATTACTAATCTCGAGGACGAAGCACGAAATATAATTGCTCATTTAATAATACATACACGATGATGACACCATCTATGTATAAACAGGGAAGGCCTTTGCTATATGTAGGTAGCTTCCTAGATGAATTATATTTTTTTTTGATCCCTATAGCCGTGAAAACATACACATTTAATGTTAAGGGGTTCTGAATCCGCGTTACATAAATTGCACTCTTCAAAAGAATAGGTTATTTTGACGTACGTACAGAGACAACTCGGGCATATCTTTTTTGTTTTTGTGTAATTGAAGGAACGAAAAAAGGGAAAGTGAAATTATAATTCATTCTTTGTTCAATACAAAATTGAATGAAAACTAAATGGCTGTAATAATGTCGATATCTACTATAATGTACGTTATAAAATTATTTATTATTAAACTAGGTATTGCATGCGGTTTCCCTCACGTTTACATTTCTTTAAGCCATTTAAGCGATATACTAAAGTTGCTTGATATTTGTCACTAAATCTATATTAATAATTTCGTCAAGGGGGTACGGTAGACTCGATCGAAACCTTACCTGATTAATAAAACATAAAAAAATAAAGATTTCGAGTCGACAACATATATCCGCAAAATTCGGATTGTCGCGTATTTTGTTTAATTCTAATGATGCTGACAGACAAATCGTAGTCGCCATATTGGCCACTCTAGCGTAACGTCACAGACAACAAAATACAAATGAAACAACAAAAGTCTATAAAATAAAATATATACATATTATAATTAAATATAATATATTTCCTACATAAAAAATATTTAATTCCTAAAATATTGTTAAAAAAGAATAGGTAATATAATAATGTGTTCTAAACTCCTAAATCATAATTCCGTTTTCAGTTATCAAATGATGCGTTATGGTTTATAATAGATGGCGATATTAATATTTTTATTATTTAATTTTAGTAAGTGTTCATTGTATTGCTATAATATTTTATATCAGCTATACTATACTAGCGCGAGCGAAGCCGCGGGTTCCGCTAGTAAAATAATATACGTGTAAATACGTACCTATTTCAACTTAGAACATTTAATGTAAATCAAGCTGAATGTAAAACAAAAACTATTCAAAATTGAACAATCTATCGGTTATGTATTTGGTGTCGAATCTATATCAGTAGTAGTTTTTAAGTTAAAATCAACAGTTTTTCACTAAATGCATATAAAAGTATTTATATACGGTACTTTAAAAAATCAATTATTAAAATATCTGCCACTTTGTTCCGGCTAATCTCTGAAACGGTTGGACAGACTTTGACGGGACTTTCATTCGCAAATTGCTAATGTTATTAGGAGTAACATACGCTACTTTATTTATTAGATAATTATAAAAACCGTTTAATTTATTTTAACTTACACCCAGCGAATCGGGCCGGGTGCTAGCTAGTATTAATTATTTTCACATTTAAAAGTTTCATTTTTAATTATACTACCTACTAAGAAATCGTATGTTCTGATTGACAAAGAAACGTAGATACGCAGCGAATCAAATTATTAACTTGCTTTCGATACACTTTCTAACTTCTTAATAAATAGTTCGCCAAATATGTAATTGTGTTGTTAACTTTCGTCTCGTATCGTTTTATCGAAGACGAATCAAAAGTGCTTGTACTATATAATATTTTGATTTGATTAATGAAATTTCATGTAAGTCGGTTTAATGGATAGGTTTCAATTTAATAAGTGAGTTTAGGGGTAGTGGAAAGATTTTAGAACCTAGTATTTACATAGGTAGTAGGTATTAAAATGGTTTTTAGTCGGAACCAAATGACAATAATATTTTATTCTTATAATATTTTAAAGTAAAATAATTTTCGGCTGACACAAACTCTGGAAATGAACTGAATCTGCTACTTTACTACTAGTAAAACTTTTTTACTTTTATGTGATTTTTTTACATGTTTAGTAGACAGTGAGAACAAAGTATTTTAAAGATTCAGTAGGGTAAAACACACATCACCTACTTTCTTTTTTTTTCAAACTTAAATAGGATCATCGAAATCGGATTATTACACTTTTTAAACAAATAACATTATCCAATTAGATTCATAAAATGTAACGGATGAAGAACTCTCGTCTAGCAAACAGAAACCAGTTGTGAACCTTCTCCTTTTTGAATTCCCTTAAAAAGAACTTCGTTTTACACCACAGACCAGTTTCCTCCGTACCAAAATTTATATGTATAATTATTATTATTTATAACGTAAGTTTTATCGTACGTAAAAACCTGTTGGCCCAAATATAAGCCCACTACACCATTAATGTATTTCACACTTGTTTTAATGAGATGTTCGATGCAACTCGAGGTCAAGAACTCTGTCTAGTCGTATTGAGCGGCTGACTCACTTTTACTTATCAAACGCATAAACGTTTGTATAAAGAAAAATATACCGTATTTAAAAGGAATGTGGACCATTTTAGGTTAATGTCTAGTGTAGGAAATAAGCAGGATGCACTGTCACAATTTGTATTGTAATGAAGTGTTATGTTCGCAATTATAATATAAACTAAGTCAAACATGTATTTTTTTATGGGTTGAATGGGCTCGTTAAACCAGGTGTTGTTGTTATCTAAATCGTATGCGATCGTTATAAAATTAAATATAGTACTTAAATTATATAAACAAGTAATCAATGGGTGGTCCAAATTCAACCATAAACAGTATACAAAATTTGGGAAATCGTAATATTTGAATAGAATTTACCAATTAAGATTGAGTAAAATGAGTTTTGTTTATTGGTAACATTTAAGTTTATTAATAACTACTCTAAAAACAAGAAAGTCTGTGACAAACAGAGTACAAACGGGCAAAAGAAATGGCATTTAACATAAAGGACATGTATTTCCTCAACTGAGTTCATTAACCACTGTAAGTATGTAAATATGTAATACTAGTGGAACCCGCGGCTTCGCTCGCGCTAAATCTAGGGACGATCCCGAGCGAAGTGAGGGTGAGTCGCTTGTTAAGATAAACATTTCCATCATACATTACATATGTATAACTCTAGCGGTTTTGGCAGCGCACGCCAGAATAGCTCGCAGATGGTAGATTTTTTACTACTTACTTGATACTTATCGTCATATTTTGGACAATTCACACAATATCTTTATAAATTGTAGCCTATGTGATATTCTGATGTATAAGCTATATTATTGTAAAGTTTCATTAAAATCCATTCAGTAGTATTCTTACAAACTTTCGCGTTTATAATATTAGTAAGATATTAATTTATGTACTTTTTTATTGTATTCTAAACAAAACAGCCGACTGTATTCAAGTGTAATGACGTATTGCGTATAAATAAACAGCGCTATATAATGTAATGGGGCAGACCGCCATATGGTATAATTTACCATGCAAAAACCGGCGCCAAAACATCGATGAGTCGGCTGAATTAACTGTGTGGGTAAAGATTATAATCACACACGCCTATTATAGTGTACATACTTAAGAATGGATACGTTTTACTTAAATCTTAAAGTAACAACGTCTTAGCTCTATACTTTAGCGTGAGATTTAACTGCTGAACACATTTTGATAAAATTTGGCAAGGATTTAGATTATGACCTGGCATATAAGCTATATTTGATCCGAGCTATAGTTATGAAGCGAAGCATCGGTAAAAAGTAGTATATTACAAATTCATAAACGATAGTGAAAAATATTTTTGTACTTTTTAGGATTTTATGTTTTCTTTTTTTGTAAACGCCCTAGATACGTACTTATATGTAATACTTACCAGGTAAGAGATGCCTAGACATTCCATACTACTTAATACTAATGTATGATTAATCAAATAAGTATTTTATAAAATGTTTCCTAAATTTAATGCGTTCTATCACGTCAGTCACGAAGAGAATGCCTAAGATATATTTACGAACGGTAATATGAACTACTTTTCATATTTTATTATTTTTTATAATATCAAAATGGAGGTAGATTAACACCATTCCCAAGATATGTATGTACAATGTATATAAAAGAGTATATTATGTATGTGACATGTATATGACAGTATATTATGTATGTATGTGACAGTATATTATGTACACAAATGAGAGCCACATTTTACTTGTTTTTAACCTATATTATGTACCTAATATTTAATATAATATTATACGATGTAAAGAGCTCGTATATTTACCGCCTTACTTTTTCAAGGTGCTAAAAATAAATATCTACTTATCCACATCATGCAGTTCTGCTAACATCTGCTTGTACTTTGTTATACCAAATGCACTCCAAATTTTTATTTAATTTAATTTTGAGGTTATTTTTTCAAAAATGAAAGAATGCAGATGGTGATTTAAGTTTTTTTAAATTTTTTTTGAGTCTTAAATATTGGAAACGCGTGTAAGATGTCAAACACCTGCTCTACCTACACAAATCCATTGTTGAATTAGTGAATCGTAAAAAGACCTTGGTTTTTAATTTTTTATGTAAAATTTTGTACGGACAAGAGTTTTCTCGTGGCGCTACCAGTGCATTTAATTTTTTGGAATTATGTACTTTGTTCTAGTTGGTTGTAACTTATAGTGTGTATTGTGATGTCAGATACTCATAGTCAATACCTTAATAAAAATTCTATTAATTAAACTTAAAAATGTATGTTCTGATCCATAAAATCTGGACTAGTACCTACTGCCTAGGTTTAGAAATTAAAGCGTTTATACAAAATATTTTGTTTTATATATCAGTAAAGAAGAATAGCTTTCACTCGCGACTTAGCTTCTCGGGTTGTTCCATAGGTTATCATTATCGGGCTATCGGTGTTACATGTACAGTTTTACCTCTTTACAAGATAAGTTAATAGTTAGAATAATTAATATTTAAAGATTTTCATGATGAACCCTAATTCATTTTATAAAAAAGAAATAGCATAAATTACGTACTCTTAAAAGCATCAACTACCTGCCAATGAAAGTACCTCCCAAATTAATCCGATTGTTTCGGAGCTATCCGGAACAAAACAGGCCATCAAATATTATTTTTTTTATTATAGAGCATGTTTAATGAATTTAGTAAAACACAGAAACACAATTAGATATAAATTTAAGTTTATCTATTTGTATAATTGGCATAGGCATTAAGAAATTTTGCCCTACACTTGTATGTATTTAATTTCATCTAAATCCGTCCAGCTGTTTATATGTTTATAATTAAAGCATAAACATATATTATATGTAACAACTTCCGCATTTATAATACATAGTAGCCTTATATCTAGTTGTCTTGTATTACCTTTCTAGATATGGGTTTCAAGAAGGAAATGCCTGATCATGACTGATATTAAAAAGTAATACGTATGTTACTAGATGTAAATATTGCTACATCTACTATAATCGTATATTAACGATATCTTATTTCAAGAAGCATCGTAGACTAGTTGTATCCGACCAGTGAATGAGATCGCTTAACCGAGTGTGAAATAATGGGTTCTGTACTGTAAATTTCGAATTTACAGTACCGAACCTTTGCTTTGCCCTCGGCTCTGTCTCCTAGAAGAAGTTCATTTACCTGCCTATTTTGATGGTATAGGCCCATCAACACCAACACCATGATGTTACCTATATCATCTAGCTTTTCTTCCTTTGTTATAATAAGTAAATATGCTAATAAAGTGTTAAGAGTTTTATATCAAAACGGTAGTTTCAGAGATTAGTGCGTAACAAATAATACCTATAGATTAAGTAGTAATCACTACATAGTATAAAACAAAGTCGCTTTCTCTGTCCCTATATTCCTTTGTACGCTTAGTTATTTAAAACTACGCAACGGATTTTGATGCGGTTTTTTTTAATAGATAGAGTGATTCAAGAGGAAGGTTTATATGCATAACTAGCGGATCCCGCGGCTTTGCCTGTGCTAAATCTAGGAAAAAGCCCAAGCGAAGCGAGGGCGAGTCGCTAGTTTACTATATTTTGACTTTAATCAATTTTCAATCGGCCAGTTCCAAAGAATAAATACAATAATGTATTGACTTTACTACGTCTAAACTTACAAACACAGGTAAACTTTAAGGTAAACTTCGGATAACTTTATACAAACTTTTAAAATTGAAAGACAAACTCGGATAACTTCATGATAAATTATGTTAAAAACTCGAGTAACTTTATAATACGAGTATAACTTAAAATTACTTTATGCAAAGTTGTCTTTAGCTAGTTAGTTACGGCGTTAGTACCTTAAAGGTATGAAATGAACTAGTAAATTGTACTACTTTCTAATTGCGGAATAGTCCTCATTACAATATTTGCTTCAGCGGAACATGATTATGAATGAATGTCAATGGTTTCGTAACAACGCCCACGGTATCCTGAACAGCTGCATGTGATTCATTGCGGAACAGCCTGGCTACTTGTACTGCAATACGTGCATTTGTTTGGTTGTATGATTTTCGTTTTTTATATTAGGATTGACGACACGTTTGTAGGGCTTACCCTACTTGCTGAGCCAGCGGTCGCGGGTTCGAGCCCCGCTGGGGGAATTCATTTGTTGAGCGTAAATGTTTGTTTTCCAGTCATGGTTGTTATGATTAAATGGAAATATTCTTGAGCTTCTGTACTGGCTGAAATTTTATTTCTCGCTAAGTCTTTAAGGTAAAACGTAGGTAACGATTTTATGATTATGATTTTTTTGTAACATAGTAAAAAAAGTTTTGCGAATCGTGGATTTCCTATAGGCTTTTTAAGACCTAAAATTTTCTCATATATTGTTTACATACATCTCTCAGACTGTGAGTGTTGTCTATGTGAATTATATTATATTATGTAGATGAATAGATCGATAAATACCATACACGTTTGGCCGGCGTTATGTGACTCATTCCGGAACTACCAAAGAAGCTGTTGCCTGGCGAGAGGCAGGTGCGTTTTTATGCGAAATTAATCTTTAAATCTTATTTAAACATGATCTTTTATTAGTATTTTTATTATAAGCCGTTAAATCTTAACATTTTTATACTGTAATTTTAATTATATATCAATTAATACGTATAACTTATGTATGTATGATATTATATTAATGTAGCAAAGATTACAATTGCAATAGTAGTGCAATCATGCATCAAAATGCTGTTGTACAGCCGTTGTGTATGCTTTTGCAAAGTTTCCAGTACTTAAGTAATTTTCTATAGTTTTTCTAATAAGAAATGTTAAACAGCGTTTGCCTATCTCATTTTTCTAGTGTGTCTGGCAAGTAGGTACATATACTGATTCAGTTTTCGGGTCACGGCTCTTAAATCTCAACGATAAGTTAGTTATATCTTCTTAAAATCTGTACTTAATATCATAAAACTGTTTTTATTTCATTTAAGCGTACTAATCTCTGGGAAAATCAGTCAGCTTTGAATAAATATAATAATATGTATTTTATAGCCTATTTAGTAGGTAATATTAACGTGTTATTTAACATTAAGTTACGATAAAAAATGCTGAAGAGCAGTTACACAATAATAAAACTATAATTTTTTTAATAATAATATTGTATATGAATTCAAGAAATTTCACCTTACAAAAAATGTCTGAAGATGTTTAAATGAGTCATTCAAATGCATTGTTTGATCGAAATAGTCACCTCCATCTTTAATTTATGCTCTATGAAAAACACAATAATTGTGAGAAAAATATGAGTCACAACTCACACGTTATTCTGTTTATCCAAGTAATTACACCTTTGCTGTTTACGAATTACGCGTGCGATGCTTGATATGAACTAGTTTTGTAACCCGGTTTTTCAGGCTTCTGACGAAATGGTTTAAATATCGCGGAGTTCTTAAATAAGTTGTACAGGTGGAACAAGCAAATGGAATGTCGAAGAAAAGTAGGTAGATACTTTACATATAAGTGATATTATATTTTGTTACAGGAAAATATTAACTTATTTTGAATTAAGTTTTTAGTGTTCAGTTCAGTTACAAATTAACTGTATTTAAATATTTCTTACAATAATTACCATGGCCGGTAATCGAACCAGTTAACTTGTCCCACCAAAATACATATGAATTTTGGTTATTAATCGTAAGGTATGTCGATACTCTATATTAAGATTAGTTGAATAGATCTAATCCGTGTTCAGAATACCTATTCAGTCGTATAAATTTTTTTTTCAAGATAAAGTACTTAAAAAATACAAAATAATATAATGCCTATTATTTTATTATTGAACTGAACACTAAGCAGAAACTCTCGTCTTTATACATTTTGTTGTAAAATGGATTTTTTATCATATTTTATTATCACTTAATATTGACTTTCCTTTATTTTAGCACATATTATGTACGAGTAATACCTAATATTGTCAGTGACCATGAATAATTTAAGACTTCGAAAAATTAGCACTATATAACCATTCTATTGCAAATCTAGTGCATGTACGGTGTACCGCAAGACAGTTTTATTTGAGCATATTAAGTGCCGGGGTATACTTTTGAATAATGCTCCAGTTTATTGACGCTACGAGTACGTGCATTGAAATCTCTTTGCCGATACAGTTATACACAAATTACCCACATTCTAATGTTTAGTCTATAGCTATACATCTATACTAATATTATAAACGCGAAAGTTTGTAAGTATGGATGTATGGATGTATGGATGTTTGTTACTCTTTCACGTAATAACTACTGAATGGATTTTAATGAAACTTTACAATAATATAGCTTATACATCAGAATATCACATAGGCTACAATTTATAAAGATATTGTGTGAATTGTCCAAAATATGACGATAAGTATCAAGTAAGTAGTAAAAAATCTACCATCTGCGAGCTATTCTTGCGTGCGCTGCCAAAACCGCTAGAGTTATACATATGTAATGTATGATGGAAATGTTTATCTTAACAAGCGACTCACCCTCACTTCGCTCGGGATCGTCCCTAGATTTAGCGCGAGCGAAGCCGCGGGTTCCACTAGTATTATATAATATTCTAACTAAGTGGAATCTGTACATATTTTTTTTTTTATTTTTGTCTGTTGGTCAGTCTGTGTGTCTGTCTGTGATCGCATCACGGGAAAACCACTTTACGGATTTTGATGAAATTTGATATGATGATAGCTGGTTCCAGGACAACATTATAGGATTTTTTTACTGCAAGTAAATATTTAATTTCTGAGAAATCTATACTAACAGTTAAAAAGAACGTGATCCAGCGAATGTGATTCACTAGTTCTGTAAGCGACGCGATATATTATCTGTAATGTTCTTATATATATTTTTTTATGCTGGTAATACTTTAAAATATTAATGTAAAGTTTAGTGTAAGATAGTGACAGTCGTCCTTTGACCGCCGCTGCGATCGGCACGTTTAAGTCTTATATCTATTCTGAAATAAATTTATCCTCATCCACAAGTGTGTTTTTTATATCGGAACATCAGATTGTCTACAGTTTTGGTCACTTCGAGCGGATCTTTTAATGTTCCACACGCCAAAAAGGATGGTCAACACCCGGAAGAAAAGTATGGTAAAGAAGGATGAGGAGCATCAGGAGTCCAGGTTATCCGTACAAGAGGTTCCAGTACAACCAATTAACGATGAAAAATGCGTTAAAGAGGATAATACACAACGAGATAAAACAATTTTGCTCAACAAAAATAAAAATGACGGTAGTATTGTAAAAACGGAAACGCCGTTAATGGCCGTTCAAAATATTCCTTCAACGTCTCGAGAAGTGTTCAGTGCGAAGTCTAAGAGGTCATCGTCATCCTCTGCGCTTGACGACGAGTGTAGTGTGCAATCAGACCACACTAACAAGGATGTAGAAGATTGGTTGGAGCGCAGCCATCGAGAACTGGAAGCACAGCCCGTCCACGACAAGGGTCAAAATACGGACGCGCCGTGCCCACCGATCACACAGGATATCGGTACTGATGGGACAGTTCACCTTCTGGCCAGCGCACTGAAGGATCTTGCAGCCGCTTCTACCAACAACATGAATAGCAACTTGTTAAGTCGAATATGTACACCAAAAGATTTACCAGTATTTACTGGTGACCCTATGGAATGGCTTCAATTTAAACAGGCATACGAAGAATCGTCTAAGGTGTGTAATTTCAAAGATAGTGAAAATATGTGGCGCCTAAGAAAGTGTCTAAGAGGTCCAGCTCGCGAAGCTGTCTCGGCCCTGCTGATAAGTGCTTCGTCACCTGAGATGGTAATGTCCACACTTGAGCTACAGTTTGGTAATCCTGACCTTATAATGTCACGCATCATGGTAGATATAAAGAAATTACATCCAGTGCCACAAGAATATCACAAGGATATTGTGCCATTTTCTGTTAAAGTGCGAAATTGTGTAGCAGCCGTAAAAGTAATCGGTCAATATGAATACCTAAACGGAATCAATTTAATAACATTTATACTTTCAAAGTTACCACCCGTTCTACTCTCAAAGTGGGCAGATTACAGTTACCCGTTGATCAAGCAAGGTAAAAGACCGACATGTATCGATATTTCCGAATTTTTAAACGAAGAAGCTGCAAAAGTGTCTTCTATGGCTTTATTGACTATTAAAAATAATTCTGATAATTATTATAATAACAAGAAAAAATACACAGAGGGTATGCATACAATTTTATTTAATAAAAAATACAATAATAAAGAAAAATGTCAATATTGCCGCTTATCAATTCATAAATTACAAGATTGTAAGAAATTCCGCAAAGCATTACGTAAGGATCGTTGGAGTTTTGTTAAACGAAACCGGTTATGTTACAAATGCATAGATGCAACGCACGATAAATCGACCTGTCCAGCGGCGGCTTGTGACGTCGATAGCTGTGGACAGGCCCATCACAAGTTACTGCATTTTACTTTGCGTCAAACAAAGCACAATGACAATCAGTGTATTAGTGATAGTAACGCGGAAATGTCGTCGGTGAGCCCTGAAAGTGAATCAGTAATTAATCATATAAAAAGCAATAAGTGTAAAGTGTTACTAAAGGTGGTACCCATTACTGTGCACGGACCTAACGGTAATTTTACTACGAGTGCGTTGTTAGACGACGGATCTACCGTGTCTCTTATTAGTGCATCACTCGCCTCTCGGGCGGGCCTCCGCGGCCGCCGGGAGACCATCCGTGTGCGCGGCGCATGGGACAGCAGCGCGTTGGTGTGCGACACCAACGTTCTCACAGTTTGTATAGCAAACAATAACGGTGAGCAATTTAAAACATTACTTCGCAGTATTGAGAACTTTAGTGTACCTGTGCAAAATTTACATTTAATTAATTTTAATAACTATGCTCATTTATGTAGTATTAAAGATCAAATTTATTGTATTAATACTGAGCCTGAAATATTAATTGGTCAAGACAATTATAATTTATTGTTACCATTAGAAATTAAAGTAGGAAAATGTAACGAACCTTGTGCCACTCGTACTCCGCTGGGATGGTGCGTCCATGGGCTGGTGCCCGCATCACTCTCGTCGCGCGCGAGTTCGTACATAAACTACGTTACCGAGGTTCAATTAGGGTCGGCTAAACCTTCGCTGGATGATTTGCATGAGATGGTCAAAAGATCATTTACTATCGAATCTATGGGAATATCCGAGAAACCACGTCAGAACGCTGATGATCTTCGTGCTCTGGAACACCTGGAACAAACGGCAAAATTAATCGATGGTCAATGGCATGTAGGTCTGCCATGGAAGGATAGTTTCTGTAAAATGCCTGATTCTGAACGTACGGCACATATTAGGTTACGTAACTTGGAAAGAAAAATGTCTTGTAATACACAATACGCTCAGAGGTACCGCGATCGTATTAAGCATTTATTAGATAATAATTTTGCTAAGGAAATTTTAGATAAAACAAAAGTAAACAAAACATGGTACTTACCTCATTTTGGGGTGGACAACCCTAATAAAAAGAAGTTACGGCTTGTTTTTGACGCCGCGGCTAAAACGCATGGTGTATCACTTAATGATTATTTATTAACTGGTCCCGATTTGTTGATGTCACTGTTAGGTATCATGCTGCGCTTTCGAGAACACAAAATAGCAGTAGTAGCCGACATTAAAGATATGTTTTTAAAGGTTAAAATCTTACCTACCAACCAGGACGCTCTTAGATTTCTGTGGCGTGATGACCCTAGCCAGCCTATAAGGACGTACAGAATGACATCGCTAATATTTGGTGCGAACTGTGCGCCGTTCATTGCACAGTTCATTAAAAATAAAAACGCAATGCGTTACGAATCGTCTAAGCCCATGGCAGTTCAAGCTATTCGCGAACAGCACTATATGGATGATTACATAGATAGTCAACCCAATGAAAATACATGTACTCGATTGGCGCACGATATCATTTATATACATAAACAGGGGGGCTTTGAGATTCGTAACTGGCTGAGTAATAGCAAGACTTTGTTAAATAGCTTGCCTAAGCAATCGCTATCCACTACGGCCGCTACCGTGACGATAGGAACGCGTCATAACGATTATGAAGGCGAGCGCGCTTTGGGGGTTATTTGGTATCCCGACACCGACACCCTGGGTTTTGTCACCTCGTTTAAACGCATTTCCAAAGAAATAATGGATGGTACAAAATGGCCTACGAAACGCGAGTTATTAAAAGTTATTATGTCACTGTTCGATGTTTATGGTTTTCTTTCGCCGTTCACTATAAATGGTAAATTATTACTTCAGGAAACGTGGAAGTCGAACGTCGATTGGGACGAATTAATAACGAAAGATATTCATAAAAAATGGTGTAGATGGTTAAAGTTGTTAAAATCAATAAATAGCATACGAATACCCAGATGTTATCAACGAGTGAATGAATCGACGATACGTCACACTAACGCCACTTCATTCAATAACTTAGCTGCGTCTACGCACACTTATGCGCCGACCGGCGATGGACGAGAAAACGAATGTTATAATTGTTTACAACTTCATATTTTTTGCGATGCATCAATACAAGCTATGTGCTCGGTCGCTTACTGGCGTTGGGTGGATAATAATAATCAAATAAGAGTTTGTTTCGTGGCGAGTAAATGTCGAGTTAGCCCTTTAAAACCGGTTACAATACCTAGATTGGAATTGCAAGCAGCTGTAATGGCTGCACGTTTAGCAAACACACTACAGTCCACACATCGAATAAAAACAGCTGATCGATACTTTTGGTGTGATTCCACGACGGTGTTGCAATGGATATATAACAACAAAAGGTCTTACAAACCTTATGTAGCTCACCGCTTGGGCGAGATCGACGAATTGACTCAAATTAATGAATGGAGATACGTACCTACTTCAATAAATATTGCAGACAGAGGCACACGGGAGAACTACGACAGTCTACATCTGGATGGTGAGTGGTTTAATGGACCTACCTTTCTGTACGAGGCGGAGAGTTCATGGCCTTCAAGTTCCGTTATACCTAGCGTCGATGAGTGTGACCTGGAATGTGTAAATAATATTTTACAAGTAGATCACTTACCTGAACACGCGGCTGTACCCGATCCGATGCGGTTTTCTTCTTGGATACGTCTCTTAAGAAGTATGTCTGCTGTTCTGAAATTTATAAGTAAATCTCGAAAAAGGGAACTTGATGAGTGCACTGTCATGAAGCGCGCTGAAACTCACCTTCTACGATATGCACAAACGCAATCTTTTAGTACAGAAATAAATTTAATAAAAGGTGGAAAATGTTTAAATAAAAGTAGTAAGCTACTTACGCTATCGCCATTTCTGGATGAAGATGGTGTGCTTCGTGTGGGTGGCCGCATAGATGTCGCTGCTGACGTTACCTACAGCATGAAGCATCCTGTAATATTAGATGGACGGAGCAGAGTAGCCAGGTTAATAGTGCAGTATTACCATGTGAACGCAGGCCACGGCAACCAGGAGATGGTAGTAAACAACCTGAAACAAAAATATTGGTTAATACGAATGAGACCTACAGTAAAAGAAATATCAAAAAAATGCATGCTCTGTAGATTAAGAAGAGTGAAACCTCAGATACCGAAAATGGGTGACTTACCTTCTGCGAGAGTAGCTCATCATCAACGGCCTTTCACTCACTGCGGGACTGACCTTTTCGGACCTATGGAGGTTACAATAGGCAGACGAAGAGAGAAGCGGTATGGTGTTATTTTTACCTGTCTCACTGTAAGGGCAATTCATTTGGAGACAGTGTCTTCCCTCAGTACCGATTCCCTCATAATGGCTCTTCGTAGGATGGCTTCGAGGCGTGGTTGGCCTGCATATCTGTACTCTGACAATGGGACAAATTTCAGAGGGGCAGATGCTGAGCTTAAGAAGGCAGTAGCAGAGCTCGATGAACAAACTCTGAAAACTACAGCAAGCATCCACGGCACGCAATGGACCTTCATACCACCAGCCAGCCCTCACTGGGGTGGGGCGTGGGAACGCTTAATTCGAAGCGTCAAAGTTGCACTGAAGGTGGTCCTCAAGGAACGAGCACCAAGAGAGGAGGTTCTTAACACTCTGATGGCAGAAGTGGAAGCTATGGTGAATGGACGTCCGCTGAGTCACGTGTCAGTAGAAGTTGACAGTAAGGAGTCTTTAACACCCAATCACTTTTGCTCGGCTCATCATCACACTCACCACAAATGGGCAACTTCGACGATTCCGATTTGTTTCTAAGACGGCAATGGAGGATAGCACAAAGACTGGCAGATATGTTTTGGAGAAGATGGGTAATCGAGGTGCTATCAGAGCTAATACCACGCCAAAAGTGGAATACCGAATTACGTAAACCCCTTCAAGTAGGGGACCTAGTGCTGGTTGTCGACCCTAATGCCTTCAAGTACCCCTTCAAGTACCTACCTAGGGGACCTAGTGCTGGTTGTCGACCCTAATGCCCCGCGTAACGTTTGGCCGCGAGGTATAGTCGAGGAAGTTTTCACTGGCAAAGACGGTTGTGTGCGAGTGGTGCAAGTTCGAACTCAGTTAGGTAGTCTTAAGAGATCTGTTGCTCGCGTCGCTAAAATTCCTTTGGATGTATGAGTGCTGCAGTAGCCGCACTGAGGTGGGGCTGTGTAAGCGACGCGATATATTATCTGTAATGTTCTTATATATATTTTTTTATGCTGGTAATACTTTAAAATATTAATGTAAAGTTTAGTGTAAGATAGTGACAGTCATCCTTTGACCGCCGCTGCGATCGGCACGTTTAAGTCATATCTATCTTTAAATAAATTTATCCTCATCCACAAGTGTGTTTTTTTATATCGGAACATCAGACCGTCTACAAGTTCTAAATAAAAATATATTATGGTCCAATCTCGATCACTGAGAAAACAAAAGTTCATAGTAAACGGCATCTTTTGAATAATGTAAACAAACGAGTTTAAAGAAAGTATCGATTGTGCGTGAATAGCTATAGCTGTTCAACCATAATGCCTACACCGCGTGCGCCGTGACTTGCCAACACTGTAACGATTACTTACCTGTCTTTAATTATTCATTATTTCCACACCTTAGACGAAATAGACCTATTGTCTATTTTTAGGGTTCCGTATGTCATAAGGACAAATAGAACCTTCATAAGACCATTTCGGTGTTTGTTTGTCTGTCAAGACCTTTTTTCTCTAGAATTTGAATTTATATCAAATACTCAAGTCAGTAATCCCTCGGAATGCTGTGAAAAATTAAACATCTGAGGCTACGCGATCAAAAGATACGGCCGGATTTCCCGTTGACCTAGTATCGTGAAACAATGTCTTATATCAAAAGTACAGGGAAAACCGAAAACCGTAAATTTGTTTCAGTGTTTTTGGGATTATAAATTTATTTGAATGTTGCATGATACGGAACCCTCGGTTTACGAGTCAGACTAGAACGTGTCGGATATTTAAATTAATAAATGAGCCTATGAGTCGCATTATTATATTCAGCGTTACTACCTGTCTTAAAGTGTAGACAATTGTCAGAGGAATCACTACATAGTATAAAACAAAGTCGCCTTTTCTGTCCCTATATCCCTATATCCCTATGTGCGCTTAAATCTTTAAAACTACGCAACGGATTTTGATGCGGTTTTTTCCAATAGATAGAGTGATTCAAGAGGAAGGTTTATATGTATAACTAGCAGATCCCGCGGCTTTGCCTGTGCTAAATCTAGGGAAGAGCCCGAGCGAAGCGAGGGCGAGTCGCTAGTATATTATAATCTATATTTAGTGCAAGTACCAAATATTAGAATGATTCTAAGTATTTTTGTGCAATTGAAGTCTAAAAAGTTTTTTATAATCTCTACAATAAAAGTAAATGCCGTTTACATTTCAATTTGAGAACTCTAATCATTTGATACCATGTCACACGATGTATCTAAAGCCTAATTTAAACTGTGACAAACGCTTTCTGAGTTTCTGTTATTTGCATTTTAGTTCGTAAACGATTTGTTATCTACAATGTGAGGTGACTCTTGAGCAACGGTCCAGTTTGAAACAAATTCGCTATGCCACAGAAATGTACGATAATGATTTGCAAACGAAGCAATACGTATGCCTACTTTAATACTGAATTTAACTACATATATTTATGGTAAATACATCATAGGTCAAGCTTCTTTATTTCCACTTATTAGAGCTAAAAATAAAATCACGCATTTATTGGAATTAGGTATAAATATGGAGTGTGAAGCGATGACTTTTTTTAGTCTGGTTTGGTTACCTCTACCTCTTTGCTGGAGGTTGCAAGTTCTTACACAAATGTTTAAACTTAAAAAAACTACGTATAATGCATTTTGTTTCTGTACATCTGGGTAAGACAATTCATGGTTTAAGCCATAAAGTTCTGTTGTTTTCTGAAAAGGACACAGCCATGGAGACCATGGTGGTAGCGACCACTTTTTATATGGTGGTCTCGTAAACTGATCGCTTAGTATGCATTTACGATTAGAAAATTAGAATTTTTTATCGACAATCATAGTCGCGGACAAGGTTAGATATTCAGATAGTGAGCGTAGTAAGAGGTTCAATCCAACATTCAACAGATATAGAGATGGTGAGTTCCCATTGCCTTTCTTGGTAACAATTTGTAAATATGGGTAATATCTGGTCATAAAAACTTATTTAATATTTTATCGTATTTGCAACACATTTTCACGTTTCTAAATAACACAACGAAGTGTTTGTTGCCTATACCAATTTGTGTTGCCATTACCAACAAAAGTCGTACTGAAAAGAACTTAAAAGGCTGTTATTTGTAAAGCCGCGGAGATTTATTTATAAAGATAAAATGGCTATAAAATGTAATAACTGTGTGTTTATCAAATTCGTAGGCAATGTGCATAATATAATATGAGAACCATGTAGAGTTGCACTTTAAAATGAACCCAGTCAGCATAACGCAAGCAATAATAATATATTATGTAGCTACGTTGCTTGCTGTTTATATATTTCAATTCAAATTCTTATACTATAATGATACATACAAAATTATTATTTGCCAGTGGCTTGTTTTAAGGGTTTTTAAAGTGATTTTAGGTGTTATGGCCTTTCTCTATACATGGCTTCTTGCATAAAACATTAATTCCAATTGAACTGTTTACTTACTCGTAGCTCTTTTTAATATCATCGCACTACTGGGAACAAGACTTCCTTTAATAATACGAGGGGGATCAGGACATAGTCCACCAAGTACGGCTTGGCTGGTTGACAGGTTTCATTATATATCGGACTAATATTGTAATGTGAAGCGAGGGTACGTCATTAGTATTATAATCAAAACCTAATGAAATACAATCATTGTGTTTTGTGTAAGACCTATAGGTCTACCTATAGGTGGTACCTATACATAGTCTATTGCTGCGTAATCGTAATGAGAGAAAGCAGTGGTACAACTGTCCGACCTTGTAGTATGCAAGATTTTTTATAGGTACTGTAAGTACCTACTAGGTATAAAATACATGAGTCAATAATATGACTGTCTGTGATTAAAGGTACTAAAATTTGAATAATATGGAAATTGAACACCTGAATGGTCAAATTGTAAGCAAATATTGACGGCTTCTACGTATTACTCAGCATAAACATTATGTTATCTGTATAGAGGAATTAATATTTAGTGATAGGTATATAAATTTGTGGTATTCTGAATTCTATTATTTTAAAATATTCAAAACAAAAACTCTACATCACAAACTTTGTTTAAGCGTATTTTTGACCATATTAAGTTATTTTTTATGCTTAAATCTAATAAATAGATCTAATAGGACACATTCACCGCATTTATGATACTAAGTCAAGTTTTAAATTCATAATATTCTCACAATGGGAGGAAGTCACTGTGCGTCATGGTGTCGTGGAACAAAATAAAAAGGCAGCCATCTGATATGTTTTTTACCTCGATGCTTTGGGTCAGGCTTAAATGACGTCCGCTAATGTTTGACGAGAACTCGCTATTATATTTTATATTATACTGTTAGTTTTTATTTTCGTTTTAAACGTTTCACTAAATATATTTTTGAAGGCTTTGCAGTTAAGACGTTTGATATATTTTAATTAATTTTAATGGGATGCTGTGTGTAAGGCTGCTAACTAACCGATCCCTCAGCTCCTAGATTTTTTGAGTTATTTTATGGTAAGAAAATACTTAAAGAATTTGATTTTTTTGATTTTGAAGTGAAGATGTTAAATACTTATGATAACATTTTATTATTATATTCTTTATTGCATCTTAAAAGTTATACAAAGAAAAAACAAAAACAATAATACACAAGTTAACAAGAGTGACTTATCTCTTAGATCTGTTCCATTAAATCAGTAGCTTAAACCCTTTTTTTCATTGAATTAATTATTATTTTAAACTATTTAGTCGTAAGCTTACAGGAATAAGTTATGAAAATTTTTGGTTTTTCAGTTGCTGTTATTAATTTTCATATACATACATACATTAAAACGTAATGTTTATTAAATATATTTCTTAACAATCACCCGTGAAATCGATAATGTAATTGCCGAAGCGAAACGAAACGTGTTTTTCGAAATAAGTATTTATATTTTGTACAATAAAGCGTTTTTTGGCGTGATCGACAAAATGCAGTCGATAAGGTTGGCTGGTCTTCTAAACTTTAGCATATAACAACATTATAGTTGCATACCCTCCATATAGGGGTGTTAGGGTTGTCACTTACATATTCATATATAAATGTATATAAAAACTTATGAATGTGGCGACTTTACTTTTTATTAGTTTATGGTTATCATATTTTTTGTAATTAAAATGTTTTTTAAATTAACATAAATGGAGCAATTAATTTTTGTAATATTATGTTACATAAGGAGCAGTGGAATGTAAAAAGGGCTGAATACAATATTACATTTATTGAAATGCTACAACATTTATATGTTGTTATTCCATATTATTCTCTTTTAAAATACAATCACTAACGCCATGCCTAAAATCAAGAAATTTTTGAAGCTTAAATTCAATTACGTTTTTTAAAACAAATAAACTTCTCGCGTGTACCATTAAAATATTAATAAAAATAACAAATTCATGAAATTAATTTGGGTTCACGAACAAAAAGCGTGTTTTTTTTTAACTGACAACCCTAATCCCTTCAGTTATGGATCAGTGATTCTACGCTTTATAATGTTAAAACTTGGTCCTTGTATACAGGATTATGAATGACTTGCTTTATTGTAATGCATTGATTGTTGATAACTTTGACTACTCAATACGTATTACTGCTAAAAGTAGATGGTAAAAGTATATATAGGTAACGACGACGATCATACTTGAAGGAATTGAAGTTCCATTGTACGTTATGGAAGAAGTTAATAGCAATTTTACTTATTATATATACATACGTTTATCTGGAAAAAATGTTGTACTTTTACAATTCGTAAATAGCAAAAAGTTATTCTTCGGTGGTTTAGTCTCCTACCAAACTTTTATTTTATAACTCTCTCTTTAATAACTTGTTAAAGTACTCTTTATTTTATATATTTCATTGCAATTTACCGTAGAATTATTCTATACTCTAGTAGAATCGATAGAACTGTACTTTGAATTAAGCAATTATATAAGTTAATTGTTTAAGTTACTTTTGAGAGAAACTTATAGATAAATTTATATTTGAACTTTGGTTTTTATGTTTTAGATATTAGCCGGGAAGTACCTTATATAAACCTGTCTGTTAAAACGAACTTGGTAGTTACAAAAGCGTAGCAAGAGTAAGCCGCTAGTCACTACATAGTATAAAACAAAGTCGCATACCGCTGTGTGTCTGTCCCTATATATGCTTAGATCTTTAAATCTACGCAACGGATTTTGATGCAGTTTTTTTTAATAAGTAGAGTGATTAAAGAGGAAGGTTTATATTAAACAACAACAATATTAACAATTCGCGCGCGCTTAATCGACTTACACCGTACATATTAAAGTCAACTCGAATAAAACGAACTTTTATAAGCATAATTTGACTGTTTTGCCTTTTAGTTTGAACATAATGTATTATGTATTCAAGAAATAAATATAACGAGTTTCTAGAAAATATCCAAGATAAGATTAACTTAAGATAATAGACTTGTAAAAAGATCTCAGAGAGTAGACCATTAATCAAAACACCTTTGCTTTGTTTTTGAACCGGATTCCGATGGTACTACGAATCTAGCTTAGCGTTCAGTTCTTATTGAAGTAAGCTTAAAATAGCCGACGACTTACAATACTGGGAATATTTTATCCTCTAAATAGATTTTCTATACAAAACAAAATATATTTTAATTTTTAATGTATATTCTTACGAATATTTAGTAAAAACTTTTTAATGATAGCAATACGTATTTTTATTGTAAATAGTACCTACCTATAATGTCATAGTTACTTCGTAATTATGTTTCCACCTCCTTCATTCGCTTTTGTTGAGACAAAGCAAAATAAGATGCTGATGATTAATTGCTCTATATCTCTTTCTCCTCTCGTTCTCCATCCTCTCTCTCTCTCTCTTTCTGTAACGTAAAGAAACTTGTATGGGTGACTGATGATTATTTATATGTATTTACAAACAATAACAACTGCCGTAACAAACACATAAAATATAATTCCTAGTGTAAAAAGTTTCTCTCGTAAATAGGGCAGTTGATGTTTATTTTATATAATAAGTATTGCAGTTGCGACTTGCGGCAGTTACACGTGTTCATATTTGCCTTATGAAATAATAACATACTGTGGAGAAGAAAGACGTGGAGATATCTTCATATTAATTTTAATTATTTATTAGAATTGTGAGACCTTTATTTAATAGATAAATAAGTAGATTTCTACACTTTCTCCTTTGAACTACTTGTCGATAATTTAAAAGGACTACTTTTTATCTATACTAATATTATAAACCTGAAGAGTTTGTTTGATTGTTTGTTTGTTTGGTAGAACGCACTAATCCCAGAAACTAATGATCCGAATTGAGAAGTACTTTTTGTGTTAGATAGTCCGTTTATCGAGGAAGTGCATAGGCTATATTATTACATCACTAACAATATGAGCGAAGTGTCAATGAACAATGTTGCAAAACGGGAAGGCGGGCGTTAGTTCTGTGAGGTACCATACCGCGCAATTCAGAAAGAATTTGGTTTCCGGTCCTTAGAACGCTTGCAAAGCCACAGGAAATGCTAGTTCTTAAATATGAGTAGAATATTAAAATTAAGTATATTACTATAACTAAATTAAATTGAAACATCTTATATAAAAAATGTTTATTGAAGAACTTTTGATAAGATTGAAAGCTGAATCGCTAACACGCTTAGAAGCAATTAACAAGAAAATTGAATTGAATATATTCTCATTTCAATTATATAATGTTCTAAATAGTAAACCAGGAAATATGCTAGTTTATAACGAGTATTTAGAACGTTAAAGGTTTTGCTTTATCTTCAAATCCCGTTAAGATAAGACCTAATCCGTTAGTCGTAAATCACATGTTATCGTCTTAACCTGTAGTGAAGAAGCTTTTTGATAGGTAGAGAAGATATGTTTGAAAGCACATTATTATCCTTGTTTTTCTATAGATATAGTAAAATTCTAACCGAGTTAAATCCGGTACCTACATTAAAATATTTTTTTTAAATCTTAAACAAAAGTAGAATTATTGATATAGAGGCTGAATCTCTCTAGTTTTTATTACAAGTATTACGAGTAAACCCCTGGACGGATTTTGGTCAAATTTGGTGTGATGATAGCCAGGTATCTGATACAACGTATAGGATCCTTTTTAGTACGAGAAAATATCTCGTGTCTAAGAAACGTATACTAATCGATAAAATAATACAGAAATAACGATTATTCTTTATGTTCTAAGCATCCAAATCCGTCCACTCATACACACACCCTATACGACTTCGATAATAATTATCCTAAGTTTATAAAATATATGCATAGTTTGCTCATAAAATGGAAATAAATATAATAAGTGAATAAAATATAAGATTGAAATATCAGAACGTGACGCATAACCGCTATACCATGGTAGGAAGCGTGACAATATTTAAATTACATGAGGCCGTTGAATTACAAATGTGAAATGTAGTTCATGAAAACAATTAAAGTGTTGGAGAAATACTTTAAATCTGATTATATGAGTATACCAAATAGGTATATTAAACGCCATGTTTTTAATGACCTTCTAAAAGATTTAATACCATCATTATACTATAGCTAGAAGAAGATTTGTTTTCTTTATTTGCAAAGGATAAACCTGTTTTGAGAATAAACTTCAAACCGCTTCAAAACAACCGCTTCAAAAGGTAAAAATAGTGTTTAAAGTAGGCACAAAGAGTAGTTTAATTTTTTGATGCAAGCAATTTGTAAAGTAATAATATAAGATAGAGTAAGTCAAATCCGAGTGGAGCAAGGGACTCACCCTTGCTTTCCTGTTCCCTACATCCATTTTAACTAATACATGTTACTCAAAGATGTGATATTTTTTCCGCCGTGAAAATGTGTCCTATAGGCTATTATGTTAACCCGAATAACCAACTATTATCGCACCAAATTTTACCAAAATTTGTCCAGGCTTGTGATAGTCAAAATATCTAAAAATTATAGACTTGGCCTCTATACCGAGAATGATTGCTATTTCAATATTTTTTTCCAAAAAAAAAGATTTTATTTATTTTTTGTTTTATTTTTAATGTACAGAATCGACTTAGAATTTTATTACAAGTCTACATATACTCGTAGGTACATAGCTGTCTATAAACATTTTTAAAAGAAACTAAATATCACAATATTCTTGAATATTATATTTTACAATAAAAGTGTTTGACCGTTGGATAATATATCGCGTTTTTGCTATTAATAGGACAGTATTCGGGTTAGTTTTGACATGGCTGGCCGTTGGTTTCCTGTCGGCATATACGACGCCTTTCGCAAGCACATCATGAACACTTTGCATACGTGTTTGTGTTCTCAATACAGGCATTTTTCTTTATTATTGATCATTACGAAATAACTAAACATATTTTGAAGAAACTTGTAAATATCAAACAATTTAAAGGATTGTACCTATTTTTTTTTTCTCTATTATTATAATAGGTCATTTATTTAATACTAGTGATGTTTTTTGTATTTATATAGCCTATGTACCTATTACTCCAGGTTTAAACCTATCTATGTATTTAAATACATCTTAATCTGTACAGCTATTTTATCGTAACATATACACATACAAACATTCAAATTTAAACTAGTAGTGTGATTGCTTGGTTAGAAATAACTTGAGACAACAAAATATTTTACTCAAATACGTTTTTGATCAAGATGAATATTATGGTATTTTCTCTCTTACTCCTGAAAGTGCTGATGTACTTACGTAGGCGTAAAACAGTAGTTAAATGATACGCAAAAACTCGCTAAAAATAACTAAGTGGGCCACTTCATAACTGTATCGAAAAGCCACGCGTGTGGCACTGCACTTATTTATTTGTGAAACGTCCTTATTTCACATTTCAAACAATTTCATGTGTTTTGTAAACATTATTACTGAGTTTGATGAAAAAGAGGTACATACATTTTTTCTACATGTTTATTATTTTCTTAATTTTTTTAATGAATATGCCTTAATCGTCTATACTAATATTAAAAATTCACCCTAATGAGTTTTCATCGGAAGCAATATAAAATATTGTTTTTTATTTAAAAATATTGATATTATGAATTAAAAAAAACCGAAGTGGATTGTGTGTGGAGTGGATAGAAATTTTTCTTTAGTTTCTTTGGTAAATGTGAGAAATACATGTGTAAAATTTCGTTTCTATATATTCATTGTTTCAGGATAGTTATGCGTTGTGTTAAAATAGTATTGTCAATTTCTTGTCCTTTCAATAAAGTTTCTGATTTGACTTTATCCCCATTCCCTATTTTTCAGACAACTTTTCCATTTTGATCTAAAAACCCCATTCACGGCTTACGCTTAAAAATTAGCCAAATTGTTTTAATTAATATTTATTATTTTATATGTTTTAATTAATATTTATTATTTTATACAAATTGTTTTAATTAGCCAAATTGTTTTAATTGTTTTAATTAATATGCTTACCAACGAACAGCATTACATCTACACTAATATTATAAAGAGGAAAACTTTGTTTGTTTGTTTGTTTGTTTGTTTGTAATGAATAGGCTCAAAAACTACTGGACCGATTTTAAAAATTCTTTCACCATTCGAAAGCTACATTATCCACGAGTAACATAGGCTATATTTTATTTTGGAAAAAAATAGGGTTCCGTAAGATATTTGGGTTTTTCGGACACAAGGTGTAATCTATATCTATATTAATAATTTCGTCAAGGGGTACGGTAGACTCGATCGAAACCTTACCTGATTAATAAAACATAAAAAAATAAAGATTTCGAGTCGACAACATATATCCGCAAAATTCGGATTGTCGAGTATTTTGTTAAATTCTAATGATGCTGAAAGACAAATCGATTATCGAAATCGCCATATTGGCCACTCTAGCGAAGCGATACTGACATCGGATGACACGTCAATATTGAAGCAAAGGAACTCATTCATACAGCCATAAAGATTTACCTCTGTATTAGTGTAAATAAATAAAATAAAAAATAAATAAAATAAATCCTTTCATTTCTTGCGTTTACAAAAAAAAATAATATCCTATTAACAATAAATCACAACAATTTTAAAAGTATGTTTTAATAAAATCATCTCACATCCAGTTAAAACAAAAATATAAATTCTAATGTTATACGTATTAAAATATAAGAATTTATAATTCATATAAAATAAAATATATAGTATAATTAAATAAAATATAATATATTTACTACATAAAAAAAGAATATTTAATTCCTAAAATACTGCTAAGAAAGAATAAAATAATAATAATATGTTCTAAGTTTTAACTTATCAAATGATGCGTAATGATTTCTCATAGATGGCGTTATTAATCTATATATACACTATATATAACTCATCACGAAATCTCAAAAACTGCTGGACGTATAAAGATGAAAATTTGCAGGGAGGTACTTTATAAATAGTATAGGTGCACTAAGAACGGATTTTGCGATTGGGCCGGATTAAGGTGGTCTAAGAGCTCTCGCAAGTTTGTATGAAAGTCCTTCATCTTTTGTGCTACAGACTTTAAATTTGGCAGGGAGGTAGTTAATATTTAGTATGGGTCTGCTAAGAACGAATTTGGCGACAGGGTCGCATTAAGGAGGTCTAAGGACTCTCACAAGTTTTTTTTTAATTTCTTCATTTTTTGTCCTAGAAACTTTAAATTTCCCAGGGAGGTAGTTTAAAGTTATTAGATGTTTGTTTAAGAAAGGATTTTGCGATTGGGCCGGATTGAGGTGGTCTAAGGGCTATGGAAAGTTTGTATGAAAATCCTTCATTTTTTGTGCTAAAAACTTTAAATTTGATAGGGAGGTAATTAATAGTTTGTAATCGTTCGCTACGCGTATAAACATATTTTGCATCAGGGCCGGATTAAGGAGGTCTAAGGGCTCTCGCAAGTTTGTATGAAAGTCTTTAATTTTTTTATGCCACAAACTTAAAATTTAGCTGGAAGGTATTTAATAATCAGTAGACATCCGCAAAGAACGATTTTGCGACAGGGCCAGATTGAAAAGTGCAAGGGCTGTCGCAAGTTAGTATGAATGAAAGTCCTTCACCTTATGTACAACAAACTTAAAATTTTGTAGAGAGGTAGTTATTGTCAGTAGAAGACTTTTAAGAATGGGTTTTGAACAGGGCCTGATTAAGGTGGTTTAGGGACTCTCACAAGTTTGTATGCTGTTCCTCTATCTTTTCTGCTACAAACTTTAAAATTGGCAGGGAGGTAGTTAATTGTTAGTAAAGTCCGCTTAGAACAAATTTTGCGACAGGGCCGGATTAAGAAGGTCCAAGGGCTCTCGCAAGTTTGTATGAAATTTATTAATTTTTTTGCGCTACAAACTTTTTGGCAGGAAAGTAGTTTTTGTAGTTAAGTAGAAGTCCGCTAATAACGGATTTTGCTACAAGGCCGGATTAATGAGGTCTAAGAGCTGTAGCAAGTTTCTATGTAAGTCCTTTATCTTTTGTGCGACAAACTTTATATCTGGCGGGAAGATAATGTGTGGTCAGTGAACATCTACTAAGAACGAATTTTGCGACAGGGTAGGATTAAGATGATATTATGAAGGCTCTCATTATTTTGTATAACAGTTATTCACTTTTTGTCTTACAAACTTTAAATTTAGCATTGAGGTAGTTAATAGTTAGTTGACATCCGCAAAGAACAAATTTTGCGACGGGTCGAATCGAGGAGGTCTTAGGGCCATAGCAAGTTTGTGTGAAAGTCTTCATCTTTTGTGCTATGAACTTTAAATTTGGTACGAAGGTGGTTAATTGTTGATAAAAGTACGCTAAAAACGTTTTTTTTTCTATAGGGCCGGTTTAAGGTGGTGTAAGGGTCTCATAAGTTTTTCGAAATACCTTCATTTTTTGTGCTAAAAGTTTCAAATTTCGCACTGAGTTAGATAACTTTTACGATACTACAAATCGGACACTCCATTCAAAGGATATTACGAATTTAAAAATAATAATAATAAAATAACGCGCAGCACAGCGGGCAATGGGGAGAGGGAGTGGGAGCCAAGAGCGGGCAGAGGTAGCCGCGCCGCTCAGGAGTATATCAACGATGGGTTCTGAAATAGCTGGAGTAATTTTTGTAAATTTTCAGGCAATCTACAGATCAACCGATTGCCAGTGATCGAATAAAGATTAGTAGCGATTAAAAAAATTAGCGCGGGCGAAGCCGCGGGTACTGCTAGTATTTATATATAATATAAATTACATTTATGTATACATTTGTCATGTGGCCTAAATGAAGGAATGTCCGAAATATTCGCCACATGCGGCTGTACGACTGAACGAGCGTTGATGAGACAAATTAAGCAATTGCTCGGTCATCGATCTATCTAGGAACTAACGGTGGAGTTATCTTAGTTGGAGGTATTAAACTCTTATGTTTTGTGTTTTGTTTGTGTACAAAATAGATATTGAACAGGTCCTTTTATTGACTGATTTAGAAAAAGAAGGTGTTACTTGATGTATTCTTGAATGTCGGTATAATAAATTGTACGAGTATCTTTGCCAATTGCATTTTTTTCTTTAATGCTTAGTATAGAATATAGATGAATTATTTAAGTACCTTAAGAATAGTCTAATTAAAATAATTATTATGGTATATACGGTACTTACATCAAAAAGGCATTTTTTTTAATTTTTGTCTGTCTATCGGCTGGACCGATTTTGATGAGAGTTTCACTAGCAGATAGCTAATGTGAAAAGGAGCAATTTAGAATACTTTTATTGGAAAATTATAATAACCTATTAATTTATTTTAATTTATTTGCTAGTACACTCAATTTAAAATGTTAGATAATAAAATATTATATCATACATAATTAATGTTTAAACTAAGTTAAGTGCTGAAGTAGTTATATTAAAATATATGTATACAGTAAGAAGGTCAGTTTTGAATGCTCTTATTAATGCATTGAGCAAGCTTTTAACTTTGTTCTAAATGCATAGTTTTTGTTTTTATTTTTTATTTTAGTTTTTTATTATGTAGCTGTAAAATATACTAGATCTTTCCATTCTACGTACCTATGTAAAGCGATAAAGTTGTCGATCAAATTTATTGGTTTCGACTCGCAAGACTCACTTAAAAAACAGTTATCTTTTCTAAAAAACCTTTCATGAATTTAATTTTACGCGAATTTTTGCACGTTGCGTGTTCAATTAAATTCTTTTTAATACTTTCTTAGGTTTACGCGAATATTTGACATTATAACTGAAACTATCTTTTCGGATTTTGTCGCGGATTTATTATGATTTCTTTTAATTTATTTTTACATTTGGTTCCCGATGTTTCATTTGAAAGAAATTGAATAAAATATCTTTAGAAATAAATGAAACACTAACGACCTACACTATTTGCCAGGAAGGTCTATTTGCTATCCCATTTGACAACGCGACACAGTTTGTTGATGAGGAAATCTCTTGTTATTTTCAATAGAACTCACCTAGCGAGATAGTGCTTTTATAGTATCGTTCTTAACTGAAATATTATATGACACTAGCGGTTCGCCCTCGCTTCGCTCATGTTCTTCCCCGCATCTAAATTAAGTTTAAACGGATCTTATACATTTCTCAGAGTGGAGTTGTTATAAAAATATTGCTTTGCTGCTGAAGGTTGTACCTACAGTTGTATCATGATTTTTAATAACTTATAACAATAAACATGTCTCAATAATTGCACTAACTACTATTACAAATATGAAAGTGTATGTTTGTTTTTTACTCGTACACTGAAACGGATTGATAAATTTTGATAAAAATTTGTATCATCCTAGCTGGTTATTCGGATCAACATACAATACTACTGTATAAAAATATCTCATTTCTCAGACATCTGTAGTAACAGTTAAAACGAAACTGAAGGAGTGAACCCGAGCAATGGCGAATCGCTACCAGGCTGTAAAATGCAAATCGGGCCAGTATTGGGTATACATTAACGCGTTCATATAAACAAACAAAGCATTCAGATTTATATGTATAATATAAATGGGCGTATCAATAAATAATTAATTATTTTCTACTTAGGAATACTTGTCATAACATTTGTAACTGTAGCGCAAATGTAGAGAATTGTTTACAATCATTACTTACTTTGTAGTTTACTAGCGACTCGCCCTCGCTTCGCTCGGGCTCTTCCCTAGATTTAGCACAGGCAAAGCCGCGGGATCTGCTAGTTATTATACATATAAACCTTCCTCTTGAATCACTCTATCTATTAAAAAAAACCGCATCAAAATCCGTTGCGTAGTTTTAAAGATTTAAGCGCACATAGGGATATAGGGATATAGGGACAGAAAAGGCGACTTTGTTTTATACTATGTAGTGATATGCGTCGTTTTGCTTTGTTCAAGTGCATTTCCTGTTACATTTTCCTATAACAACATTAAGCGGAATTTTCATATCATATTTAACTTACATATATGTGTAATGTATATATAGTCTACATAAATGTTCTTTAGTACTAATTGAAATACTCTCCTTACAGTGCTTTAAGTATATTCAATTATCTAAAGATAAATTATTGACTTTACATAAAATCTTGAATGCCAAATATGAACTGTGAAGCTGAAAAGTGATTGGCTTAGAAAGTCTAGAAGCTTTACTAAAAGCTTAAAGAATATAAACTTGCTATTTAAAAGTCATGGTTGTTGACAGCCATAAAAATAATTATTCTATATTCATAGGTAAAGGTTTATGAGTAAGATAAGATTTTTTTAAATATGTTGGGATATTAACAAGGAGAACCGTCTGGTTCCATTGTAAGCTACGGCCGAGGCCGAGGCATGAATTAGTTATGAATTCTAGACAGTTGACCCACTACACAATTATAGCTTACTTATAATAAATATTTATATCTTTGACTTTAGTACAAAAATTCGTGTCTCATCATACAAATGTCCGCATCGGAACTCGAACCCGTACAGCAAGTAGCACTAAAAACTGAGTCAAACGCGTCCAAAGATGAGTAATTATAAACTTATGTATAATTTATATATTTATATTGTTTCAGGAAGTCCAGCAACAGAATTCAGTCGTCACAGGCTGGTGCAGCCAATCGTGCACCATGCCAGAACGAAAAGAGAAATTGTTTCTACAAAGCATACGGTAAATACTATTAAATACTAATATTATAAAGAAAAATAGTAAAAAGGGAGGTCCGTCCCACCAGTGAGATGAGTATGTGACTCGTATATATACCTACTTTGTATAATAATATCGCACGTATTAGTCTCATTAGTAGTAATCTGGCTATAGCCCACGCGGGTTGGCCGACTGGACATGTTTTCGAAAATTGGTTAAGTTCTCTCATCATCATGTAGGTTTCATCGCTATATTTTACCTTTACCGTAAGACAAGTGTAGTTGATTGGCACATGAAAACATGAGATGCGAGACCCGGAATTTGAACTCGCTTCACTCGGTTACCCAAGCGAGCGCATTCCTACTGGGCTACCACTGCCTTAAGGTATATAATAAAATTGCGTAATAAGTAAATGATATGCTTACTTTTTAAATTACGCTCGAACAATTAGAGCATTCGCCGGAAGCTTAGAATGACCTTAAACGTTACTTAACATTATGCTAAGACTAATTTTGGCCTTAATTTTTATAGAGCAAGCCGGCGCGGCGTCTAACCTTTCAAAGTATGATGCTGTATGATAATAAACCTTTTGTCGTTTTTACTGAAGGAACCTATTTATAAATTAAAACAATAGTGGGTTCAGTTCTGTTTGAAACATAATAATTAATACAAACTTTATAATTATATTACGATTATTATAGGTTTATAATAAAATACTATATTTTTGACCGATTTCAAGAATAGACAGGGTAATTGGGTTTCTTTATTGTGTATATTGCTCGATAGTCGATATCGACCCCTTTAGTATATTAGATATGTTATATTCATGTGAATTTCATGGAATCTTAGTAAATATGGCTTGATTTGAATAGTTCTTAATGAATCACGATTGCGCTATAGAAAGGAAATAAATAAGTGACAATGTTTCAAGTACTAACTGGAGTGATAGCAAACGTAACACTACTTAGGCCTGATAAACAATTCTGAATAAACGACAATTGGTGGTGTAAATACATACATGTTGTTGATATTAATTATTTTTTTAGGAATTTTACGTGTAAAGCTATAATAACGCTTGAGTTGAATTGAGCCTAATCTTATGACATTTAAGGGACTGAATCATAATATTGTTATATTAAAACGACTATATTATACACTATATTATATTATAGTGACTCGTAAACTCGAAAATAAGCATATAAATGACTGAAATAAATGACCCTTTAATAATGTTGAAGGAATAAAAAGAAAAGTGTACGTTAATAACGTCATAAGTGTTATATTAACATAACGTGAACGTCGCTGTAGAATGAAAACCTCGTATGTCAAAAATGCATATTTAAAAAAAAATCAAATGAAAATTACGTATTTTATATTACGACGAAACCGTAAACCCAACACATGACTACTAGTGCCATATTTGGAGTAAAACAAAAACCTCTTGTTTGAAAAACATTGACAAAATGAACAATTTTTTTCGTTTCCTGTAAAGTTTGGATTTCTGGACATACGAGGTTTTCATTCTACAGCGACGATAACAGTCTTTAACGAAATACATATTATTTAATTAAATACAATACCTACCTACTAATTAAAAAATCTAAATGTTTAACCATTTTTCTATCTGTCTATTTGTTCCCGCTAATCTCTGGAACGGCTAGACATATTTATTGAAACGACTGCCACAACTTTTTTGGTTTACAAATTAATTAGAGTTCCGCTCTAAAACAACTTCAAACGTACCTACCTAGGAGCGAACACGAGCAAAGCGAAGAGAATCGATGGTTATAAAGAAAATAAGATCGTGATACGAAATCATAAATATTGAAAGTGTTTCAGATAAAACGAGATAGTATGTAAATAAGTATGCAACAATGGAAGCTGCATCCCCTTTGTAATGAATCCTTTAATGGGACAATGGTAGGTTTAATTTGTTTTATAACCGTTTGTGAATCTGAATTTAGAACGTTTGTTTCGGAAAACAGACGAAGTGTTTAAACGGTTTTTTTAACAAAGGAGGTTTAATGAAGCCCATTTCGGATATAATATATCATCAGAATAATATATTACGAATAAATAAATATTAATGTTAAAATAAATTTCTTTTAAAAACTTACACAGGATGCAAAAGTTTTACTCATTGACATACATTCATAATCAGCTAGTATGTCTAAATTTTATAATACTATATACTAATATAATTTCCTGCGGCTCCGCTCGCGTTCTGAAGACTGAAAATCAATAGAAATATTTTTCTCCCGTTTATGCAACATTTTTAATTGATGCTCCGCTGCTATCAGTCGTAACGTGATGTAATATAGCCACCAACATAAAAATATTTTTTCATTCGGACCTGTAGTTCCTGAGATTAGCGCGTTGAACCAAGCATTGTTTGGTTGGTTGAACGCGCTAATTATATTATTATTATTTTAATTATTTTATAAAACTAACAAACAAACAAACAAACAAACAAACTGTTCAGCTTTATAATATTAATATACATGTATAAAATTCTAACTGAATTGAATCTATATATTGAAATAGTCATTATTGAATTTCTTTCTGTCAGTCTGTCTGTGACGGCATCACGAGAGAACCACTTGACAGATTTGATGAAATTTCGTATGACAATAGCTGGTTTTAATGCGAGAATATTGTTGTAAATTTATGTAATCTCGGATGTCTAAAATGACTAATAGCGTTTGTAACAACATCTAAGCTGTCCATAAACTCGTCTAAGTGTAACAAGATAACAGGAAAAAAATTTTTTGTAAAAATCAATGAAATAAAAATACGCATATCGAATAAAGGTTTTTTATTTTTCATTAAAAAGAGATCACTTTCAGACTCGTTAACGGCTAAATACTGATTCACTCAGGTATTTCTAAAAAAAATATTATTATACACGTAACGAATAAATGAAGTGTGCATAATATATTTGCTGGTAATATTTTTTTGTTTCAATCAAATCTTTAATCTAAAATTTTCTAAGGGGTTTTAGGTTTAACCCATTCGTCTCCACCGCGCTTTCATTACAACTCAAACGTCATGCCGCCATACATATTACTAGTGAACCCACGAGCGGGGTCTTCGGCATGGGGAATGCGCTCTGCGTATAACTTTGACGTTAAAAACAATTCACATTCCAATGACAGAGGTGTACAACATTCGTGTTTATTTCATAAAATTAATAAAATATACTCAATGAAATTATTTTATATATATATTTTTTATTATTATAATCATCATTTACCTTTTCAAGAATTTCATTGAAATAAATATAAAGTAAAAAAATCGACTTTATTATATTTATTTTATATTATTATAATGTAATTATTATTTTTCACGTCGTAAACTGTTAAATCAATGGGAATATAGATACATAAACAACTAAAACTAGTCAATAAAATTGAATGTTAATAAGGGCTCATTTTCTTTGGATGTTAGAGCTCCCATTCGGGTTGCGGGAGATTTCTATTCACGCATGCCACAGTCGACAAAGATCCCAGGCGGCAGGCCCCAGCCCCGCCAGACTTTTCTTATTTTCTCATTAACTATGTAGTGCTGATTTATACTTATGTTTTTGAGAATATCGTTAAAATATAGTTTCCGTCTTTGCAATTTCATTCGAACTTGAAATTCTAAGTACAAGCACTATACACATGTTTATATTGTTACTGCTTTTGTTAGCCAGATATAACTAGTGAATACTTAAGATCTTATTTTAACAACTCATGACTAACTGGTTTTATTTTATAGACATTTGAGTACACTACTTAATCACTTTTTTGTCTTATGAAAACAATATTATACTTTTTTGATTAATATTTCGTATATCATGCTAATGCTAATGAGCTAAGCTTTCCAAAAATATAGCACACCAATAGTGTGTAGATGGGTCATTCTAGTCTGCGGTTTAAAAATTGTCCTAAGCTATGTCACTACGTAAAAATGTTAAAATACTTTAAAAAGTAAATAAAAACGAACGAACAGATAGATAGTTACATAGAGCTAACTTGTGCGAAACCTCTCTCTGCTGGTCTGCTCCTGTCCGAACCAAAATATGTTTTCTATGAAATTAGCATACTAAAGAAATAAATATTTTCTATTATAAAGCGTATCCTTCCGTCCTTAATACCCATAGGAAGATTTAAGCTACGAAGCTTAAGCTTAGTATAAAATTTTCTACAAATTTGTAAAACATATCGTGATAACATTTTCATGGGGCCTTTTAACTGATTTTTGAAGTGTGAAAATGAGAATGACCAGATACGAAATACACAGAATATCGAAATATAACATCGTAATTTTTATATTTTCACTGTCTTGACAATAATACTTCATTGCATGTGTGCGTAAGTATTAGTCTAAGAGCTAATAAACTATTAGACTAACTGTTTATAACTAAATTTGCAATGCTAATAAAATATATTTATTTTTTTATTATTGGGGAGTGTTGCTGTTCTGTGATTTTGGTGGCCCCTCGTGTTTCTCTGAATGCTTTAAATGGTTAACACCTAGCGGTCTGCTCCGTTTTCCAGTTCCTTGGTTCATTCGTTCAAAATGACGGCAATATTGAGCGAGACATGAATAATAGAATTAGAATTTGAATGAGGGATGGATGTATTGGCGACATTTCTCAGAGTCATGTTGAGTGATGGAAGGAATGAATGAAACAAAGTGCATGGGACCAAAATGCGAATGATGAAATGGATGTATGTGTGACTAGCTAAGGAATGATTATACAAGGGGATAGAAAAAATGAGGGGTAATAGGATGGATTGGAAAGGGCATTTTATGCGGAGGGAAGAAAGTCATATAATAAGGAGAATGTTGAATATCTATGTAGGAGGAAAAAAAGAGTAGAGAAAGACCGAAAAAGAGATGGATTGATTATGAAATAAATACATGTAAAAGGGGTGGACGTCACGTTGACAAATGACAGAGGAGAGTGAAAGAATAAGACATGTTGTGTCGACCCCATATAGCGTGGAATAAGGGCAGGAAGAATAAAAGAATATTGGTAAATGTAGGAGCGTTACCATTCTGGCAGGCACTTTTTATAAAGAAAAAAATTCTTAGTCTACTCCCCTAAAACTACAATTTTAATATGTTGTAATTTGTATAAGTTTAAGTGTAAAAAAATGACTGTGAAAATGAATGTAGGTACCAGACTAGCAAAGTTAACATCGGTATTGTAATAAGTAGTAATGCTCCCACAAGGCTAATGTTTTTTTTTATAGACAATAAGGGGCAAACGAGCAAACGATCCACCTGATGGTAAGTGGTTATCGTTGCCCATAGACACCTGCAACATAAGTGGAGTTGAGAGTGCGTTGCCGACCTTTGAGGAACCTACAGACACGACTCTTAAAGAACCCCATATTATAGCGCTCAGGGAAAACCTCGGGAGGAAGATCATTCCATATTTTGCACGTGCGAGGTAGAAAGGAGCGAGATGCACGTACATTTTTTGGATGCCAGGCATCTAATATGTGAGGATGACATCCTATCCGACGGCGAAGGGTGCGGTGATAAAAGCGCGACGGTGGCATCAGATCAAAAAGTTCATTAGAACACTCTCCATTATACAGACGATAGAATACACTTAGGGAGCCCACATCTCTTCGAAGGCTTAAGGGTTCTAATTCGTCTGTTAATATGGGATCATCGACAATACGAATGGCTCGTCGTTGGATAGAGTCAAATGGAAGAAGCTGGTATTGAGGAGCGCCAGCCCAGAGATGAGAACAGTATTCCATGAGAGGGCGAACCTGTGCTTTATAAAGCAAGAGGCGATGCCTTGACGTGAAATACTGTTTAGCTCTGTTAAGCACTCCTATTTTTTTGGAAGCCAATTTGGCTTTTTCTTCCAGATGACGTCTAAACTGGACATCACTCGATATTTCGATTCCTAGGATCCCAATACTCTCACAGATGTTAAGAGAAGTGTTTTGGAACTTTGGCGCTAGAGTAAATGGGGCTTTTTAGTGGTAAACGCACAAACCTGTGTCTTCAAGGGGTTAAACTGGACGAGATTTCGTCGACCCCAATCAGAAACCTGCTCCAGGAAAGTTTCTATTTCGGACACAAGTTGGTCTCTGTTCCAGACCAGAACTCGAGAGATTCCTGCTCGGCCCCTATAATAAGCATCGACTGTACTGTCATCTGCATAGCAACGAATATTGTCTGTGAGCAACATATCGTTGATATGCAGAATAAACAGTGTAGGCGATAGTACAGAACCTTGGGGTACGCCAGCATTAATCGGCACAGTGTTAGAGCATATACCGTCAATAACGACTTTTATGCTGCGACCAGATAGGAAACTAGCGACCCATTGGCATAATCTCTCGCTAAGCCCGTAAGATGGTAGCTTCGACAGAAGCGCCTTGTGCCAAACCCGATCAAAAGCCTTTGCGATATCAAGACTAAGCGCTAACGCCTCTCCCTTACTCTCAATAGCAGCTGCCCAGCGGTGAGTCAGATACGCTAGAAGATCTCCAGTACTACGATTGTGTCGAAATCCGTATTGTCGATCGTTAATGAGCTGGTTCTCCTCCAGGTATGTAAGGAGCCTGGTGTTAATTACACGCTCCATTACCTTTGAGAGTATGGAGGTTATCGCAATGGGCCTATAATTGGATGGGTCTGTGCGGTCACCCTTCTTGGGAATAGGGTGTACAATGGCGATTTTCCACGAAGACGGGACTTGTCTAGAGGAGTAGGATAGAGTAAACAGGCGGGTTAAGATCGGTGTTAACTCTGGAGCACACGTCTTAAGCGCAATAGCTGGAATACCGTCAGGCCCGCTGGACTTCTTGACGTCTAGGGATATAAGCACTCGACGCACTTCGCGTTGCGATAAATATATTTCTGGCATGGTGTAATTGCACTGTGGAATGGTAGGTGGCGCTAATCCCCTGTCGTCAAGAGTTGAATTCGTTGCAAAAAGAGAACACAGGATATCTGCTTTCTCCTTTGCAGAATATGCCAGCGTGCTATCCGGTTTGCGCAAAGTTGGTAAAGATGGTCGACAGAAATTCCCTTCCGCGGCTTTGGCGAGACTCCAAAAAGCTCTTGATCCAGATGGAAAGTTTAGAAGTTTCTCGCCAATGCCACGGATATGTTTGTCTTTTGCCCTGGCTATTACTGCTTTGCAGTATCTAGAAGCAGCATTAAATTTCTTTTTGAGATCGGCTAAGTTAGGACCCTTTGCTGCGCGGGCAACAACCCAGGCCTGATAGGATTCCTGCTTTTCGCTAGAGGCTCTGGCACAGGATGCATCATACCAGGGTTGTGATCGACCGCCAATACGGACGATAGAACTGGGAATGAAACATTTCATCCCCTGTAGAATCATATCCGCAATGGTTTCAGCACAATACGAAGGGTCATCCGATGAAAAACAAATGCGCTTCCATGGGTAGGATGCGTAAAATTCTCGCAAGCCATTCCAGTCTGCTGACTTATAGTGCCATATTCGCCGTATCCCACTTGGGCGGCGATAGAGGGCTATGGGCACCTTCGAACGAACCAGGCAATGGTCAGATGAACCCAGGGGGGTCCCGACGGATACCTGATAGTTCACTGGGCACGTAGTCAGGAACAGATCAAGCAAAGAAGGTGTATGGTCTTCAATATCCGGTACTCTGGTGGGTTCTGGTACTAATTGTGAGAATCCATACGTCAGGGCAAAATTAAAGGCGACTTTCCCTGCGTAGTCTGTGGTTCGAGATCCTTACCAGTCTATGTGATTGGCATTAAAATCCCCGAGGATCACAACCTCCGCACAGGGATATCGCTGGAGAAGAAAACCTGTCGCTTCTTGAACGTGTCCGAAGAGTCGGTCTATTTCGGCGTTTCCACTGTGAGACCTGTAAATACACGCATAAATTCGGGCATGTCCCCCATGTTCTATACGTGACCATAAAATTGACAGGTCTTTGTCTTCTAGGTTGCTCAAACGGCGACAACAGATATCTTCCCTGACGAACATACAAACCCCAGCTTTGCGCAGAAAGACATGCTCCAAGCTGTAACCGGGATATTTCAAATAAGATGTATCGGCAGGAGAAGATATCTGTGTCTCCGTTAAAAAAAGTAAAGCCGGCTTAGCTGTTTCTAGGTAGTGATGGACAGCATTGAGGTTGGAATGAAGTCCCCTTATGTTGCAGAAGTCCGCATAAAATGTGGAAGGGGTGGCCGCTGTACAAACTTTTTTTACTTTTGATGCAACCATGAGTGTGTCAAGAAAGGGGAAAAAGAGGAATTCTGAGATTTCGGCGGTCTCGGGACAAATAGTATTCAGTATGTGCCTGTCCAGACCATTCAAGCTGTGTGTTTTGCTGGCATGGGGGACGGAAGGGCCCCCGATCCAACCCGACATTGATTGCAGTGTTCCACACCGGTTTCCCACTCCGGCACTGCAACCAACGAGCGGGCTTTTTGCATTGGCGGCGGGACAGCCTCCCAAACCGGGATAGATCTGGGTTCGGGTCCCCTACGAACCAACGGGCGGCCAGCGGTACACCGTTTCATCGGGTCTCCCTGGACCCCATGCCAACACGACACGCTTAAACAGAAGGGACACACTTCACCGAAATATCGGTCCCGAGGTCGCAGAGATCATCGGAATTCGGGAAAGGGGTTGACTTACATGTCTGCGACCGGAACACGTCCGAGGACATTTGGCGATCGAGTTCGACATGATAGTGGTCGCGAGCCAGTCGAGAGCAAAGCCCTCTACCACCAAACTAGCATGGGTTACTCGCCTTTTACGAGACGCTTTCTCAGCGGCGGAGGAGAAATGTATTCTAAGCCCGTCTCCTCACGGGGAAAATGATTTGTGAGAACGGTGAGGAGTTTTGTGGGCATGTACTTCAATTTTTTTTAAAAGATGTTGTTATATGTGAAGTATAAATTTTTATTTATATTAATAATTATTTATTATGCAAATTAATTACTCTAACTCTTTTTATACATATGAAGAATGAAGGTAAAATATTAAAATACAATATAAGTAGTACAGTAATTTATTCATCAAAAACGAGTTAGTCGGATAGTTCGCTAGCTCTCCTACTATATTATTGTCATTGATTGTCATCCTTGATTATTCACAGAATGTTTCATTTTATTGAAGGGCCTTAAGTATTTAGGTAAATTATTTGTTTTTTTTATAAATAGTTTTAGTAAAGTAATTTTTAAAGTGCGGTAGTAAACTACGTATGTTGTTGAAAAACATTCGTCAATAATCATAGTCAACAAAAGGTAAGACAATAATGAAATAAAGACACCTTGCAATTATTATTACATAAATTGAATCCGTACTAATATTTTAAATGTCAAAATGTGTTAGTTTTAAGTTTGTCTTTCTTTCACGTTGAAATGGAACAAAGATTAGCATGACGTACAACGTGGAACTGACGTAGGCTAAACAAAGTATAATTCGCGTCATGTAAAAAGAACGCTGGCTGTCATGTTGCGCAGAGGTGATTTATCGGCCAATTTGGTGGTAAGACGCGGGGCGCGGGACGTCGAGGCACGCGCTGCATGCTTTCCGGCTCGCTATTGGTTCGTCAGTTCAAAATACCATCGCGCACACAAAAGTTATTAATTACGAAATGGTTTTATATAAAAAATTAATGAAAAATATTTGAAATTAATTAATTATATTTTTTGTAAGTAAATTAAACATACTACACTGACACACATCAAAGATATTTTTTTAATTAATATAATTTTATTAAATGACATTCAATCTAATATATTTTTCAATGTATCTGCCAATAACCAATATACGTCGCGAGCGAAAGGCTAGTTCAAAAATAAAAGAATAATTTCGTATGCGAATGTACCCATGCGCAAACACACCCCCCACCAGCTTCTTCCAGCGTTCTTTTTACGTAACGCGAACTGTACACATGTGTAAAAATTTAGGGCAGTATTAGAGATTGCTACTAATGATATATGTTGCTAAGCTTTTAAAAGTCAAATTAATTTACAAATAACGTATGAAAAGAAATATTTTATTGCAAAGCCAGAGCTTTTATATATTATTATTAATTAGACAATTAACAGCTGTCCAACCTATATTTATTTATTTATTTAATATCAAACAACTACGTAAATTTAGAACACGCTGTAGCAAGCCCATTCAATGACAGTCGTGTACAGACAGAGCACCGGCCATGTTCATTTCTATCTATGTGTGCGTTTAGTATTGACTATGTCATTATATTAATTATTATCTGTCAAAATACAATTTATTACTACGATTTTTAATAAAAAAAAGTATAAAATTTCTTTTAAAATAATGTATACTTCTCCTTTGCGTTAGTATATCCCAAAAAGTAAAAAAACGCTAATGTTTTTAATGTACAAGCTTCATGAACTATTAACTTATCTTTGAATATGAAAAAAAGGTATGAAATTACATAAATTTGTAAGAAAATATTTTATATTGAGCAACAAACAAGAAAACATGAAAATTTACTCATGTTTTCCATGTACTCGTAGTTTCCCTTTCCTTGTGATAATAACATAGTACTACGCGTTATGTTGATTGATTTTCAAATGCTTGTATCGGTTAAAACAGTATTTATTAAATCAAAATCGAATATTTATGGTACCATTATATCTCGTGTTAACATTTAATTACATTTTAGCCCCAACATTAACGTCATACCATTAAAAATTGAGTGTAAAATGGCAAAGGTACCGTAAAAGAGGATCCTTGTCTACACAGACAACAGGGGGCGCAAGGATCCTTGTGTTTACACAGACGAGGGGCTAATACAAACTGATCTATCTTTTAAGTTGGAACAGATCACATATTTAAAAAATAATTTCGTCAAGATCGGATAAGTAGTTTTGAAGTTCACCATGGACCAACATAGTAAAATTGGTATTTCCATAAGATTACTTTCTGGGAATAGAATTTGTTTACTATTTGATAGCAAACCATGATATTGATATTTTTTATTTAAAAATATCAATAATTTTTATGGATATTTTTATGTACATCGTAATTTTGTTCTAATTAGTTCTTTTATATAGCTATCTATAAACATCCCGATATAAGACTAATCTCTTTCAATATCTAAAAGTGTAATTATTATAAAAAGAAGGATCCACCCATTCTATCGACAAATTTATTATATAATTTATCAAAATGCCGGTTTTCATAACATATCAGATTTAGCTTTTACAATATCTTTGTTTTTCCTGATATTACTAACAAAAATGAAATCGATATTATAATAATTATATACAACGGTTACTCACCTCTGAAATACGTAGTATAAAATTGGTTGAATTTTATTAAAAAAAATAATTTGCTAAATCTTGAAACCAATGGATATATTAGAAAGAACGTGTTAAAATAATTAGTTCACTTTATTTTGTAATCGTATAACGACGTATTTACGAAGAATGAGCTACATTTATAAAGAGCCCACTACGTGGGTTCTCGGGCCCGCAAATGCGACATAAATGAACCCACGTCGTGGGTCACTGGCACTGAATGGGTTAACTTATAAGGTTCTAAGGTATATCCAGTGGCGTACCTAGCTAACCAAGGGCCCTGGGGCAAATCAAAAAATGGGGCCCCACTGATATCTAAACTGGTTAGGGTTTATTAAGTAAAAATATTAAATACTGGCAATACGCATTCCTTTTTAATTCGTTAATTTTTTTAATCGCTACTAAACTTCATTCGATCACTCGCTGGGTTGAAAATTCTCCAAAATTACTCCAGTTTTAATATACTCCTGACTCCTGAGCCGCGCGGCTACCTATTTCATGTATTATGTGCGGCGAGCACTCCTCCTCCTCTCCTGTTATTGGAGTTTTAGTAGGGATCTTACTTTTTTTCTTGCAATTAAAATAGTATATTAATCAGTGATAATGGTGCATTCAAATGGTGAAAGAATTTTTAAAATTAAGCCAGTACTTTTTGAGCCAATTCGTTACAAACATACTTACTTACAAACCTTTCCTCTTTATAATATTACGAGTAGTATAGGTACAAATACTTTAAAAATGCTAAGCTACTTTATCATCAGCTGCATTTTGTGCACCGCAGGACAGGTAATAAAAATATTAAACAGTAACAGCATAAATTACAATTAATTGATGTAGAGTGGTGTCCGATTGCCAGTGAATTTTGACAGTAGATCCTAACGTTTGATCAACATCAAACGTTGGGATCTATTGTCAAAAAGAAAAAGTTATACAAATCTTGCAACTTGCTAAAATATTTGTATTTCCACTCAACTGCTAACGGCATCATTTATCACCAAATTCATATGATGAGCGGCACAATGTACGTACTCCGTGTTAGGCTAGAAATCTTAAATATGTTTTTTATACCATTATACACACCACTCATCACAATGGCTCCATCATAACCTTGCCGAACACATTTTTTAAATCAATGTTAAAGTGACAAAGTGCGTAAGTTTGTGATCTGAGATTTTATGTTTTAATGTACGCATGTAATTTATTTTGAAAATGGGAGTAATTTTCGAACGTTCAGTTCGATCGACATTTTCTGGTGCGGAGTCGAGGGCCCCTTGAGCTTGAGGGCCCCGGGGCACTGCCCCGCCTAGCCCCTAGGTAGCTACGCCACTGGGTATATCTACTAATGGTCATGTAGCGTTTCTAAATGCTTCATTATCGTTTATAAAAAGGGCTTTTTCTGACTTAATTTTAATCACTACATAGTATAAAACAAAGTCGCCTTTTCTGTCCCTATATCCCTATATCCCTATGTGCGCTTAAATCTTTAAAACTACGCAACGGATTTTGATGCGGTTTTTTTTAATAGATAGAGTGATTCAAGAGGAAGGTTTATATGCATAACTAGCAGATCCCGCGGCTTTACCTGTGCTAAATCTAGGGAAGAGCCCGAGCGAAGCGAGGGCGAGTCGCTAGTGAATTATAAACCCTTTGTAGAAAACTGTATCAAAATCGGACTATTTTGGAGTTGAGATAAATGGAATCAGTATGTACCTTCACAAATGAAGAAGGTACACGATACCTTTATTTCACAATTTACTTGACATTTTAACTCAAGCGCCATAAAATATTAGACCCGTAACCGATTAAAAGTAACCAAATTTGGTATAAGTTTTTATAATGGATGTTACGTGGCCAACTAAATGAGTTAATTATTTTATTTTTAATTGAAAGGTTGTATTGTAAACGTAATCATAAAATACAGAATATTATAATAATATAATTTAATGTCTTAACATAAAATAATTACATGAACGATTTTTAAGTTACATAAAGCTTTATAATAAAAATATATTACATTCAATATTATTATTATAATTATTAATAATGAATATATATTTAAGCGAATCGTAATTATTGTTTGATAATTGGTTAATTATTACTAAGTTTTTTTTATTATTATTTTACGATTATTCTATCTCATAAGAGTTACGTGGTATGTAGCATCCACTGCTTGTGTAGAACGTCAACTTGTTTCCAAAAAAGGCTATGGATCCAACCTGATTGTATCAAACGCATCCTATCTTCACTCCAATGACTTTTATAGTAAGTTGAAGTGTTCTGTTAGCTATTTACTATCTATATAAGTTGTTGAACCGATAAACAAGGGGGTTTGTTTATTTATGTATGGTTGTAAGCTTTTTGTTATTTAGTTTTGTATGGGTATAGTTTACCACTGACTCGCCCTTACTCGCCTAGAGTTCGTCCCTTTTAACGGCTAGTATAGATTTCTCATATAAGTATAACTAGCCTTTCCCGCGGCTTCGCCCGCATTCTAGAGGCTGGAAACCAAACACCTCGCATAGCTACCGTTTTTGCAACATTTTTCATTGTTCATTGTATCTCCGATCCTGTTGGTCGTAGCGTGATGTACTATAGCTTTCCTCGATAAGCGGACTATCCAACACAAAAAGAGTTTTTCAATTCGGACCAGTAGTTACTGAGATTATAGCGTTCAACCAAACAAACAAACAAACAAACAAACTCTTCAGCTTTATATATTAGTATAGATAAGATTCTATTTGACTGGGGTATCCAGCTAAAATCTAATTTCATCAAAATCTAGTATCTACTCTCCAGTACCTAGTCTTCTCGTGATTCGATCATCGCGATATGTATCGATAATAATGACTATTTCAATAATATTAAAATTAACAGCTTTTCACTAAATGTATATTATGAAAGTATATATACAATACTAACATCAAAATTCAATAGCATTTAGTGAAAAGTTGTTTATTTGAAATTACAAACAGACACTTCAATTTTATTTATATGTACTTATGTATGTATGTATGTATTGATTACTTAAGATTTTGGTAACCTTTAACATTTTCTGAGGCCGAAGTTAGCCGATTTGCGAATTAAGGTATGGAAATGTTGTTGTAATACTTTCGGCATCGGTACATCATCAAAGAAATAACCAAGCACTACTTATTAATATATTATACAATTGTGATGAATATACTTTAAGGAATGTGAAGTAACATTTCGGGTCACGTTTTCCGCTTTTTGACCACTGTTAACTAAACCGCAGAACGCGATTTGAATATAATTTTACACTGACTAGCACTGGTTAAGGAAAACAATCTTTGCCAATTGTTAGGTAAACACTTTCGCTTAAAATAATAATTTTATCCTTTCATTGGTTTTTCGAACAGAGCATAACAGATTACTATTGTGAGCATATTGTAAATTTTCCTGTAAATAGAAAGATGGCATATTTATTTGTTCAAAACGAGAGTCGAACTTGCAATATAAACTAGAATTTATATAGATAAAAAACTATGATAAATATTATTAATTACGATTTGTTTTGGATTTATGGATGATTCTTTCTCAATCACGCTCGAACGGTTGAACATATCTAGATGGACACAGAGGTCTCAGAGTGTGGAATAACTATTAACATATAGGTATGTCCGGTTCCCATGGGAAACATTTGTTTTCGTTATCCCATGAACAAATCCGAGCGAAGCAAGGGCAAGTTGCTAGTATTATAATAAATGTACAGTAAGAAAACATCGTTGGCAAAGCTTTCGGCGATGAAAAATACATTGATCGCTTCTTCAAATATGCCATAATGCGCATTTCTATATAGAATCCACTTCTTACATATGGGCAAATTCCAGATTTATAGTTTGTATTTCTTCAATATTTAGCGTTGAACATGGTCTTTATTATACTTAATTGTTGGCTTTGTTATCGACATTTGTCTTTTTTATTGATAACATTAGGCTCTTTAATAGCTTAAGAAATGAAAAACGGTTGACAACCTGAAGAGAAAAGAGTATTGAGCTTTTTTGTCTATATCTATAACTTACAGCTTTCTATTCGTTGTAGGTTCTTAAATGAACTAGTCGTTTATGTAATGTACTTTGGAAGCTTTTCAAAGGGAAGCAATTGATATAATCACAGTGCCGGCTGTAACGTGGTAATACTGTCGTTATGACATGGGAAATAGCTAGAAACTTAATTAATAGCTTATTATCTATTTTAATGTTACGTTTACCGTTTCTATATTTCTGAGTTGTGATATTTAGTAAATGTATTTTGCGAGAAAATTTAACGCGCTTGAGTGAATATGGTCCACGAAGCTTTGCAAGTATTGCGTTATTATTTTATATAATATTATGTTAATAATAATTATATAATTATGTAATAATACATTTATTTTTTTATTATTTATATATTAGGATAGGTAGCAGTACGCGTCTATGCTTTTGCCATATTTAATCGAATTTGTTGAACAGCTGAAGCGCGAAAAGGTAACATTTAGTGAATATGTAGTAGTAATATGTATAATCATCATTATCATTCATAAAATCGATATTAATAAGGTTATATAAAAAAGATACCCTCTGAGCTCTGACACGTACAGTTTTGTGTAAATTGTGCCTCAATTGATAGTGGAAGTGTGTTTTATCTTTTGTTTTCACTAAGTTACTAATTTTATTAATGTATTAAAAAAAGAGAATCAAAGTTCGTAGTAAAAATTAATAGGTACTCAGTCTTAAAAATCTTGTTTGAGGGTTCCGCATTTATGAGATGAACTTAAGTAAAACTAATAAAACTAATTATATTATACTAGCATTTCCCGCGGCTTCGCACGCGTTCTAAAGACCGAAAACCAAATTTTTCTGAGTCGCGCTGATATCTCGCAGAGCTAACGCCCGCCCTTCTCGTTTTTTCAACATTTTTCATTGAAGCTCCGCTCTTTTTAGTCGTAGCGTGATATAATATAGCCTATAGCCTTCCTCGATAAATGGACTATCCAACACAAAAATAATTTATCAAATCGAACCAGTAGTTCTTGAGATTAGCGCGTTCAACCAAAGAAACTCTTCAGCTTTTTAATATTAGTATAGATTACCAATATTTATTATTTCAGGACGGTATGCACCACCCAGAGGTGACGATGAAGATAGATATAGATGGACAGGAGCATGTTCTGGACCTGCGGCTCAATACTGATCTCGTGGCCGGAGACCACGTTATCAGCTATCAGAAAGATGGTGAGACGGTTCTTCATAAACCTACTAAAGAGGTGGGTTTCCTTTTGGAATATTACATATTTATATTACACCTATATTTTTTATAAATTATATTTATTAACTCAATCTCAAACCTTTTTTTTTACGAACCGAGTTACTTTTCTACTAACGTTTTGATACTTGTGAAATGATATGGTTTTCTTCTAAATAGAATATTAGCTACTAATAATAATTATACAACTTATTTAGTTATTTTGCTTTTTATCTGGGTTGAATTCCTACATTTACTACATTATATGTACATAAAGCTATACAACGCTTTTTTTCTACCCTTCTTAATATCTCAAGATAAGACGTGCTTACCTCCATAAATATTTTTTCCATTTATTGAATACTTTCAGGAGCTAGACATCTGCCAGTACTCGGGCACGGTGAGGGGCAAGAAGGGATCGTGGGCGGCGCTGTCCACCTGTCACGGGGTGAGAGGGATCATACATGATGGGGAGCAAATGAGATACATTGAACCAGCAGAAGGTATGCATTAATTACTTTTACATTATGGCAAGTCTGTCAGTGAATAAAAAGCTTTTGTACTGGAATTTAATAAGAATTTGGTATCTGTTACTATATATTTTCATTTCAATCTATATTGAGATTATTGAAAATTAAGAAAGTTATCATAGTTTTTCATTCGAAAATTGTCAAAAATCATCACATAGTATTTAATTGACAATGGAGGTTTTATTAGTATTAAAATGAGGGTATCAACACAGGAATATGTCAACAAGTATTAAGTTTATAATGCCTATATTAAAATGTATAAAATTAAGTAGTTTCTTTTCATCTTTTAAGTATTTAATAATTATAAAAGAAGGCTGAATATAAACTTCAATTACTTTGTAAACCTTAGAAGTGAAATTATATTATACTAGAATACGTAGATTACGTAAGCGACGCCTAGTACAAAAGCTAATATGTATAATTTCTATTTCAGGTAATACAATAGATGCAAAACATTATATTTACGACCATTCAGATTTAAGTAACGAATACCACTGTGGGTACGTCGGGGGAGTCACAAATAATACAGCGTACGACCCTGACCTCGTGAGGAAATATCAAGCAGAGAAGAATACAGAAAAAAGTAGAATAAGTCGGGTATGGTAATGAATTTTATTGATCGCCCCTGAAATTAAATTTTTTCTTTCTTTCAGCTCCTGTAATATAAAAATAAATTATAATTTATAGTATATGGATTTAGTTCCTATATAAATAAATAAATAAATAAATCTATTCCAAGAGAACCGTGAATTCAAAACAAAATAAACTTATTGCTATTCCATTCTAGAAACTATCTCTGTACCAAATTTCTTCCAGATCGGTTCAGCCGTTCCATCTATCCAACCATCCATCCACTTTCACAAAATTTCATATTTAAAATAAATTTTGTCGCGTTTTTGATTTGTGTAGCGAAATCTGAACGAAGTTCAATTTTAACACACAAGTAGGTTACTTGTACTTTGTTACATATTGTTTCAAAACCGTTAAAAATATAAATAGTAAATTTCTGTAAAATTTGTAGTGTTGTGTAAGAGATTTGATAATATTTAAAGTATAATTAATTTCAAACGGAAATAATTCCGCTGATGTAATCTTATCGTAATGCAGTGTTTATAATTTAGACTAGCGATTCACCCTAGCCTCGCTCGAGTTTGTCCTTAGGTACGGCGGAACGATTAGTATAGATTTCTCAGAGATGAGATTTTCACGCAGCAAAGAGTATCCTATTTGTTTATCCGAATAACCAGCTATCATCATACCAAATTTTATCAAAATATATCTAGTGTTATACTCTAGTGATGCGTGCCCAGACAACAAACAAGAATCGTAAAGGCAATGGATCCGGTTTCTGCATCGATTATAATGACTTTTACGATAAAATTTCCCAAAAAATTTTTATCTATTTTTTAAGCTAATGTCCTTATATTCTTTATAATTCCTCACTGCACCTTTTCTTTCTTACCCGCTACTTAACATTATCTCTGGAAAATATCTCTTGTAGAGATAAGTCCACCCTTGTAAAGAGAAAAAGTGACGTGCACTCTTTCTATATTTATTGTGTAATAAAGAATATATAGTAATGTACATATTATTCCATTTTTTTAGAATTTTGTCATAATGTAGAGATTTTAGCAGGAGGCAATATTACGTTATTATAACAGATAAGATTAACTATGTCTTTGCTGGGTCAGAACAATAAAATTTAAATATTTATCATTAATAATGAATACATAACTAATTATACTTAATTATAGTTTCTTATCGGTACAAAGCATTTTTTTAATTAAATTATTTATTATGCCAACCATATGTGTAATATATTTATGCTGCGTAATATTTTTTTATCTCATTATTCTATTAGTTTTAAACAAAGTTTGTGAACGTGAATGAAATGAAACCAAAACATGAATAAAAAAACTTAAAATGGTCGTATATTCTTACTATATTATAATATTTATTATTATATCATCACTACATAGTATAAAACAAAGTCGCTTCCCGCTGTCTGACTATCCCTATGTATGTTTAGATCTTAAAAACAATGTCATGTATTTCGATGCGGTTTTTTTGTAACATTCAAGTGGAAGGTTTATATGTATAAGACACTAGCAGAAACCGCGGTCTCGCTTGCTCTAGAGCTAGTTATGTATAATCTAAATACCAAAGTTTGTGAGTCTTTAACATTTTAAATTACCGAACTCAAAATAGAATGATTCAGACTCAGCCTATATCTTACTCTTAGAGATTAAAGCTATATAAGAATTTAAAGATATATCGATTTTATTTAGTTAAAGATAGATCTTAGAAATTAAAGATATATTACTATAAATTATATCAATTTTCAGTACAAACGAGATGCGTACGATGAAACGGAACTAAGAGGTCCATTCAACGCGAACAAACTGACCCGCTACGTAGAGTTAGTACTTGTGGCGGACAATCGCGAATATAGAGCTAATGGGGAGAGTATCGCGACTGTCCACAGGCAACTGAAGGATGTGGCTAATATTATCAACTCGGTAAGTTTTGTCATGTTTTTATTATTTTTTTTCTTTATAAAATATGCTTTTTATCGATTTGAAACAAATATATATAGCATTTAAGAGTTTTTGGTCTAAGTTATTGTTTATTTTATGGAAATAATGAACTAATTAATGATTTTTAAACTAATGTTTGCTGTCATTAGTTTTTTAAAGCATTTTCAAATTTACCCCCAACATGAGGTACTAAAATAATTTAGTAATACTCAAAGTTTTGACAAACTTGAAATTGTTAGATTATGTTTAAACATATTTTGTTCTTTTTAGGTGTATGCACCATTGAATATTTTTATAGCTCTCGTCGGTGTGGTTGTATGGAGTGAAAGAGACGAAATAAAGTTAGAGGAGGACGGCGATAAAACACTCACTCATTTTCTTCATTATAGGCGGAATAGACTTGTACATGAAATTCCCAATGATAATGCACACTTGTTGACGTAAGTGTTCATTTATAATATTTTAATTAAAGTATTCATTTAAAGTTAAAGAATTTAGGCCAGAATTTTTAAAAAGTATTAAGTTTATCTTAATATCATATACATATTATCACCTACTAGTAACTCGCCCTCGCTTCGCTCGGGCTCTTCCCTAGATTTAGCACAGGCAAAGCCGCGGGATCTGCTAGTTAAGCATATAAACCTTTCTCTTGAATCATTCTATCTATTAAAAAAAACCGCATCAAAATCCGTTGCGTAGTATTAAAGATTTAAGCGTACATAGGGATATAGGGACAAAGAAAGCGACTTTGTTTTATACTATGTAGTGATTTAATTCATCAAACCCATAGTTTTATTCATACTTTTCCTTTTTTCAGACGTCAAAAATTTGAAAATGGCGTCGTAGGAAAGGCTCTCAAAGGGCCAATATGTACTTATCAGTTTTCTGGGGGAGTGGCCACAAACCATTCGGAAGTCATAGGGCTGGTGGCTACAACTATAGCCCACGAAATGGGTCACAATTTCGGTATGGAACACGACACAGAGGCGGACTGTCAATGTCCAGATGAGAAATGCATAATGAGTCCGTCGAGTACTTCAGTCACTCCTACACATTGGTCGTCGTGTAGCTTACGATCGTTGGCTTTGTCATTTGAAAAGGGAATGGATTATTGTTTAAGGTGAATATTTTTTTGCGCCTAATGTGCCCTACATTCACTGCTATACGATTATAATATTTTCTATCTTGGTAAATACAAGTATTGACTATTAATGATATTGGGTTTGATCCCATTTCACTTGGTGTAACTAAGAGAATGTGTTACCTACTAGACTATTAGGTAATATGAAAGTTTAAATAAAATACATTATATATAAATATATCATATTGAAAGAATTTGAGAAGAAGAAAGGACGGAAAGATATAAAAAAGGGATGTATGTACATAAAAAGTTTGTATGTGTGTCTATTTGTTACATTATTATGCTGAAAAGACTCAAGGGATAAAAATAAAAATTTAAACATAGATGTTAGTAATAAAATAATGTTTTATTGAAAATTTTCCATCTAGAAACAAGCCGAAGCGTCTATTCGACTCGCCTACATGCGGCAACGGGTTCGTCGAGCCGGGCGAGCAGTGCGACTGTGGGCTTAATGGCAGCCCGGCGTGTTTGGCGTGTTGCCAGCCGCAGACTTGCGTGTTGCGGGCTAATGCTACGTGTGCTGTGGGGGAGTGTTGCGATCCACAGGTGAGAGGGAGACAGGGAGAGTGGGAGAATGGGAGGAGGAGAGATGAGTAAAAGGAAAGTATAGGGAGTGTGGGAGGTAGGCTACGTGTGCTGTGGGCGAGTGCTGCGATCCGCAGGTGAGAGGGAGACGGGGAGAGTGGGAGAATGGGAGGGGGAGAGATGAGTAAAAGGAAAGTATAGGGAGTGTGGGAGGTAGGTTACGTGTGCTGTGGGCGAGTGCTGCGATCCGCAGGTGAGAGGGAGACGAGGAGAGTGGGAGAATGGGAGGGGGAGAGATGAGTAAAAGGAAAGTATAGGGAGTGTGGGAGGTAGGCTACGTGTGCTGTGGACGAGTGTTGCGATCCACAGGTGAGAGGGAGACGGGGAGAGTGGGAGAATGGGAGGGGGAGAGATGAGTAAAAGGAAAGTATAGGGAGTGTGGGAGGTAGGCTACGTGTGCTGTGGGCGAGTGCTGCGATCCGCAGGTGAGAGGGAGACGAGGAGAGTGGGAGAATGGGAGGGGGAGAGATGAGTAAAAGGAAAGTATAGGGAGTGTGGGAGGTAGGCTACGTGTGCTGTGGACGAGTGTTGCGATCCACAGGTGAGAGGGAGAGGGAGAAAGGGAGAGGGAGAGAGGGAAGGGAGAGAGGGAAGGGAGAGATGAGTAAAACGAAAGTATAGGGAGTGTGGGAGGTAGGCTACGTGTGCTGTGGGCGAGTGCTGCGATCCATAGGTGAGAGGGAGAAGGGGAGAGTAGGAGGGGGAGAGATGATTAAAAGGAAGGTAGGAAAAGAAAGTATAGGGAGTGTGAGTTTGGGAGGGATGAACAGGAAGAGCGTGTAATTGGACCGTTATTTTAAAAACGTATTATAAATCAATCATAATTTTGATTATTAGAAATATAAAATATGAATTAAGCTAAACATAAGAAATAAATAATGTGAATGAGGATCAGTACAGTTATAGCAAATGCCATATTACTAGTATCCACGTTATTAATTATGACATAAAAATGATATACCTTTTTGAATTATCCAAATCGGACCAAAACTTACGAAGATATTAAGTAATAAACATGACGCCGTTCTGCGGGCAAATTCAAATTACGCGGGCGCGTGTGACGTCATTGTGATGGATCGAACACAGGCGGCCCGCCGCGCCGCCCGAGTACCGTGCGACGCTGTTGGCAACTATTTTTAAGAGTGTTAGCAATTTAAGTTTTTTAAGAGTGCTATTTTGTGATATTTAAGTATATACACAGCTTAATATGAATGCATATAAAATAGAAGCTGGTTTTGTGCAAGCTCAATCACCTTCTAAAAGTGAATTCAAATACTTATTGTTGAGTCTGGGGTCCTCCCTTCATATCCCTCAGAGATAAAATTTATCAAACCGTCAGGTGTTAATTATTAGTTACTAACATATTTGTTTACGATTTTTACAAATATAACCATATTTACTTATTAAAGAAACGACTGAAGACGGTAATTTTGAAGATTTTGAAGAGTTTTTAATCTATTATCTATATAAAAATAAATCCCTATTTCCCTTGGTCACGTCATCACGCGTGAATGGCTGGACCGATTTCGCTAATTCTTTATTTGTTGTGTTTGTTATTGTCAGGAGAAGGTTCTTACGAAATAAAATATTACGAAAATTGCGCGGAGAATTAGAAAATTCAACAACAATTAACCACCATATAAAATTATTTTAAATCTTACCTTAGCGCTTTAGACAATAAAAACTTTTTTAATATGAATGAAAACCTTATGACGTTTGATACACAATTAACGGAAAGGTTTATATGTATAATACACTAGCAGAACCCACGGATTCGCTCGCACTTCGCGCACTATAATTTCGGACCAACATGAAAAACAGAAATATAATAAAATAATAATATGCTATATAAAATAATAATATAATAGAGCTGAATTTTACCATTTCTTATCATTTAACACAGTGCAACGAAATTCTATATGTACCGTTTTGACCTTTTTTTATGTAGAAAAACGCATAGGGCTCACTAGTGAGAATAGCCATGTTAGTGTAGTAGGTTATTTTCTGGAGTCGTCTAAAACAGTGCAGATGACTCCTCCCCTTTACTTGTGGTAATTGAGGACTCTGGGCTCCGGGACTGAAGGGTATTCCAGGGCGAGTTCTGTACATCGCTCTGGAATACCTGTTCAATGTACGTCTTCGCGTTGAAAAGTTCCCGCAGATTTAAAAGGAGGAGAAATTGTGTCTGTTGCCCAAGGAGGGTCGTTCTCTGTACTCTCCTTCTTCTTACAGGCCAATCGTGATGATGAGTAAGATGGGCAAGCTCTTTTAGTACATTCTTGCTGCCCGTATCACTCAGCATCTCGAGATGGGGCCGGGTCTTTCAGAGGCTCAGTTCGGGTTAAAGGCGGGTCGGTCGACCGTGGACGCTCTGAATGCCCTGAAGGTTGGGTCTCTGGCCGCAGTGAAGGAGGGAAGCGTGCTTTTAGCCGTCTCATTGCATGCAGCTAACTCCTTTAACACTCTGCCGTTCGAGACTTTACGAGAGACACTTCTTTGTCATGAGGTGTCTCTCCATTAACAACGAAAAGAAAAAAACCGAGGCTTCACGGCTCACGCAAGGGACCACTTCAGCAAGCGGTGAGTCATGCTCCTGCTCCTGGTACTTCTCTGATAGCAGAGCGGACTGTGGAGCAACCGCTGGGCTATGTGGTCTGCCTTGGCAGACCTGCCGGGCCGTCGTGGTTAAATGCGATACAGCGACGCCCCATAAGACTTTAGTGGGTAGGACTGGATTATTTTAAGCTGGTGAATCCCACATAACCATCTGGTGGTATGCGTTAATGCATTTCCTAACGTTAAAAAAACAAGGCCTAACCCAAAACGTAATCTTGTATCCGCCACTGTGTAGGTATGTAGGTTTATCCACAAAACTAATAAAAAGTAGGTACATATGTTTATTAGTAGGTATGTGTAATAGTATTGTTTATGTTTTATTAATACGGTTGGCTTAAAATAAGAGAATACATAGGTACACTTTCACTACACGTAATAGTAGATACCAACTTATTCTACTAATAGTATAAACGCGCAAGTTTGTAAGAATGTATGGATGTATGTTTGTTACTCTTTCACGCAAAAACTATTCTATGGATTTTGATGAAACTTTATAATAATATAGCTTACAAATTAGAATAATACATAAGCTATAATTTATCAATACTAGCGAAATTCACGCCGCATTCGCGCTAAATCTAGACAGTAACCCAAGCGAAGCGAGAGAGAATCACTAGTATCAACTAGGGATTGCAATCCGGAAAACCGGATCCGGTAATCCGGCGGATCCGGCATCATTTCACGGTTACCGGATCCGGTACTAATATACCGGATCCGGCGACCGGATCCGGTGTTACTAATTTTTGGCAAAATAATATAGCTTTTGCATGAGTTGGTACTTTAAATGCGTAGTACGTGGCGTTCATGCGTGCGAGTTGGTGTCTGACATAAATATAAGACTTGTTTGTTAGCATTATCGAATACTTTAATAATTATAATGGTCTCATATCAGTAAAGTAAGGTAATTATATTAGATTTTATAAAGTTACATACTTCATAAATAAAAAATAATTGATATATCTGTGAAAGTGACATCTAGGAACTCTGAGCTACTCGTAACAACGTTAAAATTTTACCTAGTTGCCTACACTAGCCACCGCTATATTTTAATTGTTTGCTCGTTGCCTAATCTTAACATTGGGTTAGAAAATGCTACATCCTGAATGACTGATGGATCAACGCTCAGCCTAAAATGCTAATCGTAGAGACCTGAAACTTTTAGGGTGTGACCTTGTAGTTTATGACGTAGTTATCGGATTAGAAAGGATTTTCCGAAATTTTATGCCTAAGGGAGTTAAAAACGGGAGCAATGTCTGTATGGTGTGATTCCAATCTACTTCAAATATTGCATATAGATACTTTAACAGAATTGATGGAAAACGTGTTTCGTATTTTATTGAAACCCATTGCCTTACGGGATTAAAAAGGGGTAAACAGTAATTTGGGGGTAACTTACATCAAAGATGAAATCAATACTTCTTAGTGCTTTTGATTTAAATAATAGTTTATTTTTGCACATGTTTGAAAACGTAATACTTTTCTCATCAAAGTCAACAAAAAGTTTGTAGTAGTATAGCATAGGTCTAGCTACTACTACAACTACGCCTTGAAAACCGAATAACTGGTTTAAAGAGTAGTCCTCATAACAAAAGGGATGAAATAGTAAATGGGGAAACAATTTTTGGTATATTATAAGTAAAAGCGTATAGCCAAACATATTTTTTGTACTTTTAGTTAGCGAAGCTGCGAGTTCCACTAGTTTTTTATAAACTACTTACCTATATTAAGTACAATGATACTTGAATAACTTACTAACAGTTCATTTTGAACCAAAAAAGGCGAAAATTATATCGATCTGGTCAATCCGGCCGGATCCGACCGGATCCGGCCGGATTGATGGAAATTCAGCCGGATCCGGCCGGATTGAAAATGACGCCGGATTGCAATCCCTAGTATCAACTATTTAGTTGAGTTGAGTACCAACATAACTAAACATATCATTTATTGGGTAAACTTTACCCAAGTTAAGAGTAAGTACGTTCATCGAAATAATCTTCACAACAATGTCTTGTAGTTTGGACAGAGGATGGAGATTTATCATCTCTTTTTTCAACGGAAAACCATTTTCTACGAAGTTTTGGGCCCTTTGGTAAGTAAAAAATAGTCAATCTAGCGTTTTAAAACAAGTGTTTATACATTTATGCACTATACAATATTAATACATAGTTAAAAAGTCAATTCGACACAAATTGGACACTTAGATTTGATATTAAAGTTACGAACACACTGCGCGCCTTACCGTTGCCGACGGCTATCTGTTACTATGACGTCACAGCTACAGCGGCGGCACGCAGCAAAATTCGCTAGTAATTTCCTTATAACTTCGTCAATTTTAGTCGTAGAACAAAAATTTTTGCACTGTATTTTAAGGATTTCTTAGCTCTATAAATCTGTATTCTCAACTAAAAACCGTACGGATCCTCATTGTATTTAAGAAAACCTTTACACGTTGTAATCTTTTTTCTTTTTTTTTTAAAGTATATTGTAATCTTTTTGTTTTCGTTATAGACATGTCGACCGAAATCAGCGGGTACTGTGTGTCGGTCCGCCGAGAAGGAATGCGATTTGCCCGAATATTGTAGCGGTTATTCCGAGTATTGTCCAAGAGATGTTTTCAAAATGGACGCCACACCGTGTGGTAATAACGAGGTAAATATATTATTACAGTCGAGCGTCTAATATAATTTTTTTATGTGTTTTTTTAAATTTCTTTACGTCAAAAAGACAGGTCCGAATTCATCATAAATGGCCAATGACCATATTGTGTTTTTATAATAAATATGTTTAAATATATGTAATGTATGTAATAATTTTTTACTTTTAATTTTTTATTATTTATATATGTTTTTCGTTTTCAGGCATATTGTGTAAAAGGCTCATGTCGCACTCACACAGACCAGTGTCGCCTTCTATGGGGATCGACTGGAGAAATGTCAGATATTAGATGTTACTTAACGTCTAATTTGAAAGGAGATACGTAAGTATTATTATAATATAATATTTAGTATATTTCAAACCTTATGTGTCTTATAAAATTACTGAATTGTCATTATAGAACAATGCAATTTTAATTCAATTACCATTAGTCAAAAATTTCGTAGTCTACTAAATTTACAATGGTCGATCAATGGTCTTGTCATTTTGACAATTTTGTCAATTGTAAAAGCGTTCGTAAAACGTTTATTTTTGACTCTATGTTACCGACCAATCTCCTTCGTGTCTTCTCCATTCTACGTGACACTGGCGAAATAATTTGTGCTCAACTGGCACGCTTTGAAGCCATTAACAAGAGAATTGAATTGAAAACATTTATTTGGGCTAAGTTCGATTATATATGTTATCAATTTATGTTTTAAAGACTAAGCATTATGTAAAATGATCATACAAAGCCAAAAAGATAGATTAATAGACTACGCAATACGTTTGATCATTGACTTGTCATTACGTACGGGACTACCAATTATTTGCAAAGTGTCATTGAAGTCAGTGATACACCATCGGAAGATCATTGAATTAGTAGACTACCAAAATTGCAAAAAGCAGCAATTACGATGTCATTGATAGACAATTGTAGCACCATTCCAATAGCAGACTTTAGGCCCAGCTATTATTCGTCTAGTAGTTTTCTCTCGTTGAGCCTACAAACTGACTGACAAAAATTCTAAAAATGTTAATATAATCTATTTCAATCAGATTTTCAAAATATGCATTTTGCGTACAGATTCTACTTATTGATATTATGGTTTGATCTAAAGTTATAAATAAATGAAATAAATATAATTGAATATTACCACATAGCGCTATCTACTTCTATGGCAAGCTGTTATGATTACCAGATAGTTATTAACTTATTATTAATAAGCAATATTACTTATTGCGTTAAACATATTATGTAATTTTAATTACATATTATAAATATAAACACTCCCCACGAAGTACAAACATCACGAATGTGAATCTCATCTCACAAATTCCCCCAGCGGGACTCGAATCCACGACATCGTGCACAACAAATTGAGCCAATAATACTTTCTTAGGTTTACGCGAATATTTGACATTATAAATGAAAGTCTTTTCGGATTTTGTCGCAGATTCATTATGATTTTTGGTTCCCGACGTTTCAAATGCTTTACAGCAATCATGGTCACGGGAGAGACTGAGTCTCTAAAAAAAAGATTTTCAGCCAAATTTTTCGTTATTATTATAAAAATATTGTTTTCCAGTAACGGTCATTGTGGATATCAAAAGGGAGAACCGCCGGTGTTCTACAAATGTGCAAAAGAAGACGCCCTATGCGGACTGCTACAATGTAAGCACTTGAACGAAAGACTCGAGTTCGGGATGGAGTCCGTGGCTACATTGAAAGCTGTGTTTCTTAATAATCATGGTAAGATATTAATTATAATACTTTCTTAGGTTCGAATGTTTGACATTATAAATGAAACTATCATTTCGGATTTTGTCGCGGATTTATTTTGATTTAATTTAGGTTTATATAAACCGCTGGGACGTCAAATACCTGAACGTCTTCCGTGATCATGATTGCTGTAAAGCATTCGAAACGTCGGGAACCAAAAATCATAATAAATCCGCGACATAATCCGAAAAGACAGTTTCATTTATAAGATATTAATTATTTTATTAATTTCTTATTATTAATTAATATACTAAGGATTTGCCCTTGCTTGGCTTGGGTTCATCCGTCCGTTCGTTATTCCATCCGTCCTTTTGTTTGTATGTTTTCAATGAATGAAAATAGCAAACTTCTGTAGGTATCGCAGGATTTTTAAGATCTATAATTTTTTAGTATTTGGTGTTGATTTATCTCAAAACTTGAGCCCTCGGGAATGATTTTTTTTTGTATTAAAAGGTATTGTACGAGTATTGTAGAGTAATAAGTTATTAAGCAAGTAAAAAGATCTAGAAAATAAAAAAAGAAGGTTTGAAGGTTTTTGATGTTTTTTTAGAAAGTCGGTTAAAAGTTCACTAAACTTGAAGTTAATTTTGCCATTTACTCACAGGTACCATATTAACTTGCCGTACGGCGATAATAGACTTGGGTCTTGCAGACGTGGACCCGGGCATGGTGCCGGATGGGGCCAAGTGTGGGGAGGATAGGGTGAGTTGACTTGAAATACACAAATTCATATTTATTTAGGGAATGGATGGAGATTGGGAAAAAATTTGTTAGTTAACAATTGAATAACTTTTTGAAAAATGGTGATCAAACTTTTTTTCTTCAGGGTTCGATTCTTTCAAGTGTTAAGAAGATACTAGAATTTTTTCAAATTTTTTTAAATCACTATGTTATAAAAAAAATTATTGCTGAACTCTCTTTAGCGGCGGCGCGCGATGCCGTAACAGCCGCGCGGAGCCCTATTTTCAACGTCAAATTAAAATTATAAATAATAAAGATAGAGTTCCGGGAGTCAGGATTGGAAATTTCCTCCTCTTTAACGAGCTTTTTTTTAAAATTGCTTAAATATTAAAATTTTTGAGTTATTAACAAAAAACGAAATATCATTTTTTTTTATCTTATTTTGTTAATAACAATTGTAATTTTTTACCTGCACCAAAATCCTTCGAAAACATTTTTCTAGAGGTGATTCCGAATCGAATGAGCCATCGCTCATATTTTTAGGATCTTTATCTCTATTTTTCACGTTTTTGAACTTGTTGACTAGACTAACAAAGAGAATACACATTTTGTCTCTATCCTTGATGATCAAACCAAAATAATAAAAAAATCGAATATTCTAATTTTGTCATCTCACAATTTATAGTTCAAACTGCCAGCATTTCAATTTTAAATAAAGGTGGCAAAATCTATACAATTTTAAATTAGTGCTTTTTTAAGGAACCTTTGAGGCTCCTATTATAAGTTTTTGTTTATCAATGTCTAAGTTAATATTTACTTATATTTAAACAGATGTGTCTAAATCAGAGGTGTGTATCAGTAGCGGAAGTACAGGCACAGGTGGCGCGTCGCGATACTTCCGTCTGCCCCTCCAACTGCTCGGGACACGGCGTTTGTAATTCTGAAGGTAATATATTATTAATTTAAACTTAAATAAGGAAACGGAAAATTTAAGACGTCTAAAGTTCGTTTAATCAGTTATTCAGAACTGTAATATTTATATTTATTTTTCGGCTACAAAAAGTAAATATATCGTTTATGGGGTAAGGTGTACGCATGCATAACAAAATTCCACAGTCCATATTGAACTTGCCTTTGAGGCAATTTAAATCTAAAATTAAAAGTACGTTGTTGAATTATATTTATTACACTATAACGGAATACTTAGTAGAGGTGGGATTAATGTCTGGTGCCTGGTGGTCTGGTGGGATAAGTGTCTCACGTAGAATAAATAGATAAATAATGTAATACAATATTGTTACCAAATATTTAAAAAAAAAGAGCAACTGTTGAGTTTCTCGCCGGTTCTTCTCACAGCTTTCCGAGCCGGTGGTAGTTTACTCACAGATTTACAGACTGGCATTTAATTTTAATAATGTAAAAATGACGATTCAAAAGAGCTTGTAAAAGTCTATTTGAATAAAGAATATTTTGATTTGATTTGATATAGGTAACTGTCACTGCGATGTGGGCTTCGTGCCGCCATTGTGTGCGTTGCCCGGCCCTGGCGGTTCCATCGACTCCGGCCCCGCTACTGACTCCAGCTGTAAGTTATATTTTTTTTATATGTTAATAGCAAACCTGGCCCGCTACGCTGGGCGTAAGTTAAAATAAATTAAACGGTTTTTATATATATTTTAATAAAATTAAAATACTAATCCTTACTACATTTTGGCCACGCGCCATATATAATCTAGAAGTAGAAATACGGCGCCATCTACCATACATGCCAAACCGCCATCTATTAGGATTTTATAGAACTAACCGATAAATAAAACCTATAAAATACACACTAAAGTCGTATATTAAACATTTAATTTGAAATAAAATAATATTGCGACTATAAATTAAAATGTAAGCTATCCTATCTTTCAAGTTGGATCAAACTGCACACGAAGTGCAAATTTAATTAAAATCGGTTAATTAGTTTAGGAGTCCATCGCGAACAAACAACGTGACACGTAATTTATATATATTAGAATTTTTTTCACTAAATATTTTAAATTATATGATACATACATATATTGATCTTTTTAAAATCCCATTACTGGGCAAGGGCAAGTCAATGCGAGGGAATAAGATCATAGTCCTATCACGCTGGCCAAGTTTGGGTTGGCGGTCTAGTGGTTTCGTATTGATTTTCAAATTCCAATGTTTCAAATAATTTTCCAGCAGACAAAATTTCGGCATTTTTACACCTAAACCAACGTAACTAAAAATCATTATCTTTACTAATATTATAAAGCAGAAGAGTTTTTTTGTTTGTTTGGTTGAACGCACTAATCTCAGGAACTACTGATCCGAATTAAAAAATCTTTTTGTGTTGGATAGTTCGAACGCGTGCAAAGACGCGGGAAATGCTAGTAAATTATAATCTGCGAATTAATAAAAAAAAATGTTGTTGTCTTTTTTAAAATGTTAGTTCTCGTAAGTCTAAGAAAGTATTAATAATATAAAATGTTTTCTTCAGTTTTCAATTTTTAGTTAATAGCTTATTTTTCTTGCTTTACAGTGCAAAGAAATTTCATGGTGGCGATGTATGTCATATTCCTCGGGATCCTACCGTCAATACTTCTCATACTCTTCCTCATGTATTATTCGCGACACAACGTTCTCGTATGGTGGAAGAAACCAAGAAAAACGTATGTATCCAACTTATACAAAAGCAAAAAAGGTGCGGGGACTAATATATCGAGTGCTAAATCACCAAAAAATAACATTAGTTTCAAACTACCTACATTTTCTAGCTCTTCTTCCTTCATTAAATTACTAAGTTTTAAACGTAAAGACACAAAAGAACCTGTAGCTATATGCCAAAAATGTCTACAGTCTAATCAGACTGAAAATATTTACGCTAATGTATGCGATCACGAAAATGACTATGAGAGTATAAAAAGTAATGCAGAATTAAGGAATAATGCGTGGTATAAACATTTTTCCAAATTCCTACACAAAAATGAAACTAAACGCGAAGTTAAAAGATTTCATAGAAAAATTAATAAAGATGACATCAAAGTAGCGGATGGTAATGAATTTATCAATGTTAAAAATGTACGAAATAACTTCGAGGAAGTCGAAGGCAGGAAGAAATTGAACATAGAAATAGTCAATACAGGCTTAGCCTCTACTACTAATGAAAATATTAACCGTAGTGATATAAAAATTATACCAAACAACATAGTAGTTACAAAAAATAATAAAAATCACGTCTCAATTGTAAATGATAATCGTTTTGTAAAAAATAAAGTAATAAATACTGGTTCGTCTTCAACAACTAACGTTACTATTGCGAAAAGTAGTAAAATTAAAGAAAAAATTGAAACCCAACCTAATGTCAAATTTTTGACAAGTAAATTCGATCGGCCGACAGTTGATTTTTCCAACTTACCAAAACAAAGTGATTTGAGGAAAGTTACAAACAAAAAATAATTATTATATCACGATTTTAATAAATCGCCTTTCTCGAAGTCATTAAGGAAAGTCGATTTTTTGTAACTTATGAAAGTTAAAAATAAATGTAATTTAAAAAGTAATAGTATCCAAATATTTGCTTTTAAAAATTCATTTTCTTTGACAAGTAAATTCGATCAGCCAACTGTTGATTTCTATGTCTTACCAAAACGAAGTGATTTGATGAAAGTCGAAAATAAAAAATAATAAAGCGCTTATTACACTACGCAGTATCAAGACAGTCTTAGTTATATTACTAAGATTGAGCGTAGTGTAATAAGAGTACAGTTCTCGAGACGTAAGCTCAGCTTTGCATTAGTGTGAGTGAGCTAAAAGCCAATGGCCGCGCAACAAAAACCAGTTAAAACCGGTTTAAACCAAGCTCGCAACGCGCCTTCAGCTGTATCTATCCGTACATAGCACGCACACAAATGCACATAGAGGTGTTGTAGTGGTGGTGTAGGCTATTAATATTTATAATTCGTTACATATTATGTTCTTAAATTTTAATAAAGATTATTAAAGATATTACTAATTTTTAGGTAATTGTATTGATATTTTTGAGATGAATTACCACATTAGCACAGATCACATAATACTAGGTATTACTAATATTTAAATATTAGTTTAAATATTATAATATTGCCAGACTAATATATTAGTATTAGGTAATCCTGAGGATTTCGGTATTAACCCATCTCTAAATGCAAAGCTGAGCCTAAGGCGCGAGGACTGTAAGCAAGTTTGTCTGTCCGCGTGTCATCCCATGACACCGCGACAGTCGACGTCAGATGAGTTCGCTTGCGGTATTTCGTACGGTGTAATAGCGAGCTTGTCTAATTACACTTCAAGACAGTTATAATAAGACTGTCTTAATACTGAATAGTGTAATAGGCTAATTAGTAACATATTGCCTTTGTCAAAATTGTCAAGCAAAGTCTATTTTAGTGACTTATACATAAATTTCAAAAAATAAATTTGATTTAAAAAGCAAAATCTAAAATTGGAGTTCATAAAATGTTAAGAGTTTTGCAGCTACTTTTGATTTTTATATTCATTAAAATCCCAAATTAAAACTTTTCGACAATTTCGCTGCTGTCAATAATTGTGACATAAGAACAATTTAGAAAACCTATGAGAAGTGGGTTCTTTGAAACCATTAACAAGAGAATTTAATTGATGTGTGGGTTTAAAAATTAATTATTTAATTATATTTTATTCCAAAATTTCAAATTTTATTTTTACTATTAATAATTTGATATTAATAAATTGTGTAAAATATTTTTGACTTAAATGATTTATTAAAAAAATAAAAAAATATCAATATAGCAGAAAATAATATAGAAATAGGATACTTTTTTAGTTTTATTTATTTTTATGCATATATATGCATAATATAGTGAAATTGCTACTAGTTTGAAAGAATGAAGTATTTTGTCTATAGCTTGTAGTGTAGACATATCAAATGTATTTGATTACATATGTGGGTTTTGCATGTATATAATTAAGAAATTATTTTAAATTACAATTCAATTAAATGTACATAAATAAATGAGCTTCTTTTATATAATTTAAATAAAAACTATAATGCCAAAAGCTGAAAAATATTTAGACTATAGATATTAATTTGAATGAAGTGAATGTATTAGGCAATTTTGGACTAAATACGTTTTGCGTTTTTGTTTATGTACATTAGTCATAACTTCTAGAATGTTCTTTGTTCTTATTTTGGTATTGGGCATATTTTGATATTAGATAGAAAACTAGTGTGTTTGAATTGTTATTAGCGTAGATTTAGTTACTGTAATGCTATTAACAAACAAGACAAGTGGACAAAATGAGGTGCTCAATTTATTTTATATATTTTAGAGCTTATGTTTAGATTTATTTTTTTAATTATAAATAGGTTTAATGAAAACTATATTTTATTATGTGATTCTTGAAAATAGTTTTCACGTTTCTACTGTAATAGCAAATGTCTTATTTTTACTTTTTTCCAATCAAATCATTATCATTTTTTTGTTATGTATTCATTCTTCTCTTTCTCTCTTCCTCTCTTTTTCTAAGTTGATTAATAATATTATTTTTTGTAAAACTAATAAATTTTCTTATTCTTTCTTTTTTCTAATGTTTTCTTCCTTATTTGGTTTGTATGTTGATTGGAGCTTTGCACATTGTCATGTATTGGGTGAGTTGTTTTGGGTTTTCTGGGCTTTGCATGGTATTAAATAACTAACATTATGCTATTTTTCTTTATATATATTTTCATTTGGATGCTTTTAACACGTTAATTTTACTTTGCATGTCTTTTAAAAATGCAGTTTTTGTTATATTAATATAAATAAAATTAACTTTCAAATCGATGCTGATGATTATCCTTAATGTCACGTTTTTAAGCGACTTTAAATACTACGGATATCTAAATATTGAGACGTTTTTTATTTTAAAAATACATAAACTTTTTTTAACTCTATGTATGTCTATTATTTATTTTATTATAATATATAATTGTTATATCCACTAATATAAAATAATAATTATTACAGATCTCAATCACCGAAGAAGGGCAGCTTACAGAGCCGTCTTTCAAAAAGTGCTAGCAAGTTTGCTGCAAATTTCCAAAATAATGCCCAAAATAATCCACAACCGGTGAATGTGCACACTCTAAGTAATCCCGATGACATGAGCTCGAGTCTATTGAGAAGTGACTCAGATCATAGTCCAGCCGGGAATATAAATTCTTCTGTCAACTTCTTCGGCAATTTTAAAGGGTTTTCTCTCACGCCGATTGATAAAAATCAACCGCAGACCACTCAAGAGAATAAAAAAGATGCGCCTAAAAGTGCCAAAATTACTCCAGTACATAGAAGCGGGAGTAATAGCCAAAATATAAGTCAATCTTTGAAACCAGCACTAAGGTTGGCTCCGCCGTTACCAGTGGTACCAAATACAACGAAATCAAGTCCAAAATCAAGCCCGTCTATTAAAAGGACAAATAGTTCCGTTCAGAATAGAATCAAGGCGTTAATGAGTACTGAAAAAGCTGAAGAAACTCCTGCAATCAATCCTGCACCCAGACCAGTTATATCCAGTCCGATTCTAGAAGCTTCTACTTGCACTGCCAAAGAACTGATTTCTCCTCTTCAGGGGTCAAAAACAATGGGACCTATCCGGGCGGCACCAACGGTTCCAAGTTTTTCACCGGATTTACCAAAACGACCTTTAAGTATGCACTCCAGTAATGCCCCACAAAAACCTCTGCCCGAGGAACCTAAGAAAGTGAAAGAAGGAATTTCATTGAATAGAATAGCTTCGTTCTTAAAACAAGAAAAGCCAAAAGAAAAAGAACGAAACCCAGTTGAAAGAAGTCACTCTTTACCTAAAAACGCGAACAATCAGATAAAAGTTGCCAAAGTCGATAAAGTTGCGTTGAGAAACTTGCAAATATCCAATCCTATTTTACAAAAGCAAATAGAACTACCAGTAAATACGGTCCCAGTGGTTTCCGATTCTGAAGATGCTGATGATCCAAAGGCTTTTGTGAACAGGGCTCAAAGTATGAGAGCGCCCATAATACAGAAACCAGCTATACAAAGCTTTGGTTCAATGAGGCAAGCGCCGGGGGCGCCGAGGCCTTTATCATGTGTAGGAAGACCCACAGCTCCCCCTCCCCCTCTACCCAACCAAACAAAACCTAATGAGGAACCATTATCGATGTACCAAACTCCCAAAATTCAAGCTGAGATAAAATCTACAGATTACGTAGATTGTATAGAAGAAAAACCGGTACCGCTAGCTCACATAGATGAGGAATCAAGTGATAACATTTACGCAATAATAGAGGAAAGTCCAGAAAAGCCTTACAAACCACTACCCGGAAATTTACCACTAAAATCAGCCCAGGACGCGCCAGCTGAATATAACGTTCCTAAATCAATCCCCTCCAATTCGGGAAGTACTGAAAGTATGGGATTACTTGGAGAAATCGTAAATGAAATACAACATAGGCACTTTGATTCTATATACTCTGCGTCTAGTTTTGCAAGAAAAAAAGAAAATGAAAAGAAAGAGACAGACAGTAACAGAGATAGCACTTACATGAACGCAGATTATAAAAGGCCCGATAGTGTATATGGAAATTCGGGGCCAAAATCGAACGCTTCGACAACTAGCAGCGGTTACTTACATCCATCTGCTGTGAATATACCTACGTATATGCAGAATCAAGATGCAAGTAAAGAAATTGAAAAGCCGCCCTCGCCTACCATGAAAGTGAACTCGAAAATACCCACTTTTAGTAGGCAAGTGACGCCTCCGGGTCTGAGAACGTCAACGTTTAAAACAGTCCCGCAGTCGCCCAAGACGGGTAACAAAAGTACAGTGAAAACGATACCAAACAGCCCCGACTTAGTTTCTAGTTGTGCAGTAGCAGATTCCAAAAACGTTAAAGCCCCTGACGTTATAAATAATAATAAGACAGCAGAACCCCCAAAAATACCGTCAAAGCCAACCATCAAACAAGTTGATAACCGACCACCATTCCGACCCGCCCCCTCAGTAGATAAAAAACCCATAAAAAATACACCAGTCCTAAAACCTGTAAACTCTTCATCAAATATCAATAAAGACAAAAATCCGCCATTAAATAAAAATACGAAAACCGATTCTAATATAAAAGCATTAGCGGACAGTTTAAATAAGAATAGACCTAAAGTGGTGCCAAAACCGAGCACGATATTGCAAAAGACTGACTCAAACACGAAACCGAATGTGACAAAACTGTCAACGAAACCGTCGAATGTTGCCAGTTTACAACAGAAGTTCGAAAATAGAAAGTCATTAGGAAAAGAAATTGCGGCGAAGAAATAAAATTATTATCTGTTCTAGTTATTATTCAATTAATTTAAAGAAATTAGAAATATTTTTATTTCGTATTTTACTACATTGCATAGGCACAATAAATTATTTTACGTAAATTTATAAATTGCGATTTTTTAGTATATTATGTTTAATTAAAAATGTGGTATGGCAACTCAAACTGATTTCATATTAAGACTGTTAAAGTTAAAATCATAATATTTTCATGATTAATGTTTCAATACTTCTTTATAGCTAGAAAATGCACGCAAAAGTTAATCTAGTCGATTATTTTAAAATGGAACTCCTAATGTAGTTAATTTAATAAGATGCAAATTTTCTTAGACATTTAAAAAAAATGTAATGATTTGTATGAAACTCTAGGCACAGTATGAGAATACTTAATTGTTATAAGGTTCTAAGTACATATAACATATTTTTAGTTCGGTTCAACATCAAAAGTATTTTAATATTTAGTTTTAAAATGAAGTGTTCATATTTTGATATCAGATGACATTTTGACGGAAAGCAATTTAGTTTTAGTTCTATTTTGTAAATATTAATTATAATAATATTGATTAAATAAATGAGATCAAAAAGTTTGATGGTAAGATGTAAATATTCTAGTTAAATCATGAAGTGTCTTAATCGTATTAGTTAGTTTGTATTTTTATAAATTACAGTTAAAGAAAATGTGAAATATCTAACCATAAAATTATTGTGTATGTTATATAATATTGAATGATTGTACAAAAAAAATAGATTCACGTTATAGTATCGATTCTAGGTCAGACTCTGTCTAGAATAGACAAAATCGTTCATAATTAAGTCTTCATAATATTTTGCTTATAGTAGAGGAGACCGTGGAAGATCGACCTTCACCGATCTGATAACCAGATGAGACATATTTTTTATCGTATATAATTTATAAACAAATATGCCTATAATTACTTGCCTATCTGAAAGTGCTCATGGCTATTTTTAGCTGGGCAACAGTGCTTTAAGTATGATTTTTTGCAGGCAAGTCTATATGATTGATTTTGTAATAAAATAATCTAAAATTTGATATAACTTTCGATAAGTTAGCAGAACGATGGAGTCACCTATATTGACTTACCTGTTCACATCGGCTTTGGTAGCTATACACAAAAATGAGTAGGCAAGCCTACTGAGGCATATTCTGTGTGTTAAAAACTAACAGTGAAATAAAATTCATTTGGTTATCAAAAGAATGAAAGTGATGAAAACAAAATCGATTAAAGTTAATTTAATTAAAAATAGCCATGAGCACTTTCAGATAGGCAAGTAATTATAGGCATATTTGTTTATAAATTATATTTAATAAAAAATATGTCTCATCTGGTTATCAGGTCGGTGAAGGTCGATCTTCCACCGGCTCTTAGACCATTACTTTCGCATTTAAAAATAAATATTGACATTATGTATTTTAAAATATGTATTTATGATTGTTACATAGAGTATGGCCTTTGATCGACGAGTTTATGATTGAGATCTCAGTAGAAGTTGCTGTATGTGAAACGGTATTATTTTCTTACAAAAAAATTCAGATGTAGAATGTGATTCAGATGTGGATGAATTCAGATGTGGATGAATTATTGAGAATTGTATTTATTTTTATTTTCAGCCACTGTCCCTCTGCTGGGAAAGGCCTTTGTTCCACTCTGTCCTATTTGTTGAGAATCATTGAAGTTTAGTTTGTTCTTTTCATTTCTAATTTCTATTTACATAATTAATTCAATGTAGTTAATACATTGATGCACTATTACAACATTTTTAAATTTATAAATGTGTAATTATCGTTAATTATATGTATACTAAATACTTTTAATAAGATCTCAAATCAATTAGAAGTTAGTTCTTATTTCGCTATGGTGCTAGACTTTGTGCGTAGCTTGTATCAAATAGTATGAGTGCAGAGAGCATTATTGGTTTAAAAATAGTATATTTAAATAAATACATATATGTATTATATTTTATTTACGATAACTTAATTAGAAATGTTTCTTAATGCCTATATTATAAGAGATGTGATGACAGTGTCTTATTGACTTCATTTGTATAGTACATAAAGATTTTTAAACTCTTTGTCTTAAGAGTTTTAAATACATAGATTTATTCCTCCATTATAGTGTAACCAATAATGCTCATTATCATACAATAAATATATATATAACACAACGCTAAACGTCCATTTATCCACTGCCAGTTTGGTACAAATGTGTGGTGCTGATTGTCTCAAACGAATGAAATGTGAAAAAGTAATATATTATGTACTATGGCTTTCAGTGCAAAAGTGGCCCAACTTAATAATTTACTTGCATAAAATATATTTTTTATATTTTATTTAGTATCTAGTTAAATATATTATAACGGTTGAAGGTTTGAGTTGCAAATATTGCATTCATGAAATAAATTATTTTAATGAAGAAGTTAGGCCGTTTTTGCACTGACGATGTCGATATCTATGTATTGATTTTTAAATTGTAATTCATAAAAGACTCAATTTTCAATAATAAATTCGCCGATTATTTTTTTAATATTGTCAAAATAAAGATAAATGCCTTGTATATAATTTTGATCTTTTTCAGTATTTAGTACATTTAATGATACGTTTGATCGAAAATTACCTGTTAGCTTTTAATATAATGTAGATATTGTATTTATTTTTCTATAAATTAGTTGCTGGTTATTAGTAGCTTAAATTCAACAATATTCTGTAAAATATTTTTTTATTTAGTATTTTATTATAAAAATATGAAAAGGTATACTACAATTCGTTCATTTTGAGCAATTTAAGACTAATAATGGGCACAAATAGATATTGGCTCACTTTTATTTTATAATCAAAATAACAAGTTCATTATCATTTACAACGAATACTTAAAAATATATTATGTAATATTAATGGTAATTGGTAGTATCCAATACAAACATTTTAAATTACTTTTTATTTGATTTGAATAATTTTAACACAAATTAAGCCTTGAATTATCACGTATGGATGTAAGTGACGTTATATTGAACATGTTAGAATTATTTAATGAAAATGTTAATAATAAAGTGATAAATATACTTAGTGCATATTTAAAAAAAATGTTAAGGTCACTTTTGCACTGAGAGCCTCTAACCTAACCTATAAATTTTAGCTATTAATCCCAAAAAACACGAATTGTGATTTTTTTGTTATCATGAAATTTATCTACGAGTATCAGATTTTGTAGTTGTTAGCTATATAATAATTTAATGAAAATGTCATTTTGTTTACAATATAGGCAAACTTTAAACAGGACTTTCATTATAAATCGCATGATTATTTGTGATAATAAAAGGTAAATAAAAAAAATTGTGACTAAATCTAAACATAACCAAAGAAAGTCTATTTAGAAAATATAATCCCTTAGTTCATGAGAATTGGGGATAATTTATGATTTCTAACTTTAATTTTTTTTAGTAAATGAGACTGTTTTTTAATGTTTAATTACCTTTAAATAACGAGATTTAATTCATCTATGAATATTTCTTTGCACGCGAAGAAAAGGAGGTATGTAAGTGATTTTAGCTTGAACTTTTATTTACAGATTAAAAATAAAAAATACATAAACATTTCTATTTTTTATTGATATACTCTCCAGGCTCTCTACATCTACCTTTGGTAGTAAAGGTGGGGGAGGTAAATTATGAAGTGTCCTAGTAGAAGAACAGCAATCACACATAAAACTAATAATATTCCTCTTCCTCATACATATTGATATTGGAGTGCTAATTGGGACTACTCCTCAGGTTCTTGTTTGAAAAAATAATAGATGTTGTTGATTCGCAAGTAGACTTTTATTTTTATTATGCGCAAGTAATGTGTTAATGATAATTAAGGTTTATATTATTTTATCAGAATTCTTTTAAATAATAATATTCTTTTTTTGTGATCATTTTCCTTTTGTTAGTTGAATAAAAGTAATGACAAATTAATACATGTAACTTCATGTGTTGATATTTTTAGCCAATTTATTTTTTCCCTGATGTGACCCCAGATAAACAAATATAAGAAACATTACTCACGGTATGGTATGGTAAACAGGGGCTATTATCCGCAACTCGACGACTTTGCGCCTATTTTGCGTGTAAATGTTACTCATATTGGAGTACCATTTTGGATTTAGGAAAGGATGGTAACATTTTTTCTAGACATGTTATATTAGATGAATTGGACACTTAACAATTAATTCATATTCTATAATTACAAATTATTTAGCAAATTAAAACATCACCTGATGTATTTGCAGTGAGCAGCAGCTCTTGTTGAAAATAAGAAAAGTTATTTCCATGGAAAACATTTTGGTGAAAATTTCTTGTTTTTTTATATAAAATATGTGACTTGTAAACACTTAACTGATTGAATATATTATCACCAGTGCAGTCCAAAGGAGGGTAATAACCTGTAATGTGGATCCTACGCACCATTTTATTCTAAAAATTTTCTCATGTCATGGAAATACTGATGGTTATTTTTAATTACACTACAATGGTCCACTGTTATAGTTATCAATAACAAGCAATCTACCAACAGATTAAATATCTATCAAATTTCAAACAAACTTATATAAAATAAAACACAGTTTTGGCTTCAAATTATTTATGGGCTACAATACCAAAATTAAGTTCAATTTGTTAAAAGACTTATGATTATATACCCATATCTTAACTTAAAACTGATCACTTTTATGAAATAGCAAATACTTAATTTATAACTACAGTGATTTATTTCCCAGCAGCAGTTGCGAGAGGGTTTCTTAAAACTAAAATCACTGAATCTCCACGTAAAAACATCTTTGAGATAAATTTATCTTTATTCACTGCTTTTCCCTGGAATAAAAAAAAATCTCTTTAAAAATTACATGGTAAATTGTAATTAAAGCACAGTACCTGTAATTCAGATAAATTAACTTATTTTACATTTACAATATTATGTGTCCTGTATTTGACTTTTAGGCACCTCACATAATTTACAGAAGTACTAGCAAAACCAGTCATTGCAGTGGCCCTATTGAGCTATTAGTGTGAAGGAGTAGGTCATAAATATCACAAGGAAAAAAGACAAACTTTTTAAATAATTAACTTTTTTTTTTGGTGACAATATCTTAATATTAAAATAACATAAATACCTTCTTTCCTTTTCCAGTCCTAGGGACTTCCGTCCACATTTCCTTGACATTTTCTAATACCATGTTACAATGCCGGTCGAAAGCTTTCACACGACCCAACAACTTTTTGTTATTTCTGCAGTTTATTAATACTTGTGTATTATTTTTAACGGATTGTGTAAGCACTGAGAGAGGACCCGTACTAAATTCTTCTTCTTCAATCTTTGATAATTCGTCCAAAGTCATCTCTGAGCGTGGCTTGGATGTACTCGCCCTAATACAATATTTTATGTAATTATAATGTTATAAATTTAAATATTCATTAATATATATTATTGAATTACTTACATAGTAGATTGATTGTTGAACAACTTCTTTTTAGCAGAACGTATTTAAAACGATAAACAATAAAACACGCGCGATTTTACAACATACACCGCTTTTAGCTTTATGATTACAACAGATTACAAAACTATAAAGATACATTAAGATTTATGACTTACTGTAGATTATACATACTTGACGAATGCCAAATTATTATAAATTATATACTAACGAAATAAAAGCTGAAGACAACAATTATATAAATTACTTTTTCACTATTTATTTTTTTAATTACTAGATAATGTCCAAATAAAGTGTATTTTGAATTTATTTACTATACTAATTTAATATCTGACTATTTAATTTGTCAAAAAAGTTTATTCAATTTCTCTCTCCCTTTTTTCCACGGTTGAGTAAAACAGGAATAAAGCAACAAGCTCAATTTCAGTAGTAAGAGATTTGTACGATTTGTGTGACAAGCTTCCAAGCTGCGCGTGAACGCCGCTGTACACGTACAGCGTTCCTATCGAATGAAGCTGGGCAGTGCGCACCCGTGTATAAGCAACAATTAAGTGATATTTATGAAATACGAAATAAATTCAAGTAATGTCAAATGTGATGAGGGAGGTAAAATGAGGCAGGATAATTACCTATCTTAGTTACCAAGCACCCCAGTACAGTCTATCGTCACGCCACGGCCGAACTATGGTCACGATAAGCCGACGTATTGTACCCCTTAATACTAGACCTTCTTCATAGACCGCGCTCTTTACTCATCCTTCTTTCAAAAAGAATAATAACACTTCAGTTTTATAATTTATTTTTAAAAATTTTTAAGTACCTACCTCTTTAGGGTATAGTCTATACCTGCAGAGTGCTGTATGTATATTGGTATAGCAACACTTTCATATAAATGTGTACAGGGACTACCCGCCGCGTATATAATAATTAATAAATGAATAAGTGGGTACAGTGGGTTGAGTATATATATATTGCTAATTGCTATTTGCTATTGCTATTTGCTACATTTCGATCGACTTTTTTTCGATTCGATTCGATCACTTTCCGGCTTCCGTAGATTTAACATTTTCTTTGATTAAAATCTTGACCGAGTAAACAGCTAATTTGTTCTTTTAGAAATGGCTCTAGACTTCAGCAAGAATGCCATTTTACAGGGAAATTGTGATTACTTTTGTATAGTTTGCGAGACATATTTTATATCCGAAGAAGGAATCACCATACATGTTTCTAGTGGAAAGCATAAAGAAAATTTAAGCAGCATACAGCAGTTTGATGAATTTATGGCACATGGTATTAAAAAGGTATGTTTAAAGCAGTTTTTTATTATTTTTATATTACTTTTTGAGTTACTCTATAACTGAGCGAAATCAACTTAGTATTTAGGAATATTTAATACGCCCTACGAAATATGAGACTTGACGAGCGTTAGTAGTCGAGGGTCTGCGCAGGTAAAGTCGTGTTAGTAACAGTTATGTGTAATAATAATTAATTTCAATATCTATTATCTATTTAGTCTTAGAGTAATAACTTAGGTGAGTAGGCCCAGGGGAATTGTAGCCCCGTAGTTCCCGGAATTTTATTTAAAAATGACTTGTTGTGCAGTGAAAAGGCGTTACAACGCGTTTCATAATAAAAATAAGAAAATGAAAATCATATTTCACAGGTAAGCACTATTTGGCAACTTATAGTGTGCGTTCGTACTTGAGCATTCGGTTGTATGTTGTAATTACGTGACACTTGCGCAAAAATTCTATGAAACTATCCTTCTATGTAATATTTTAAGGATTTAGGGGTGTTTCGACGACATTCTAAATAAGCTGTATAGCAATATGTTATATTAATTAAAATTATTACCAGTTATATCACGTGATTTGTCAAGCCTCATCATTCGAAGGTGCGGTCTAAACTTGGCGATATTTATTCATTTTAAACAAACATTGGTGTAAAAGTAAAAAGTGTTAATTCTAATCTATATTTCTTTTATATATAATAAAGTGGGAGATAAATCAATGCTATTCATTGATACTTCAATGATAAATATCTGTACATTGTATAGTTCCAAACACTATCCTACCTACCTCATCATCATCAGCCCTTTATTTTTTAAAGTCCAATTGCTGGGCATAGACCTCCCTCAGTACGAGGGGGATCAGGCCATAGTCCACCGCGCTGGCCTAATGCCTGTTGGCGGACTTCACATGTCTTTCGAAAACTTGCTAAGTTTTTTCCCAAGTTAAGGTTACCTCGCATAGTAAGGTTTCCTCACGATGTTTCCTTGATATGATTTGAACCCGCATCACTCGGATATCCAAGCGAGCGCGTAACCGCTGAGCTACCACTGTCGACTACCTACCTACTATAAAATACTTATTTTATATATTGCTTTACGGAAAGTAAATAAATTATTTGCACTAAATAAATGGTTTCTTTTTAATATTTTTTTATAGATAAATGGCAAATATTTTTGCGAGCCATGCAATAAACTGTTACCAATTTTACCAAGAGTATGCTTGCATATAGAGGACTCGAATCATGTGGAAAAAATAAGTTATTACATTTTCAAACGTAAAAACAACATTGTGGTAGCTTTTGAACAATTTATAATAAATGAACAGTCATGGCATGGCTTACAAGAGAATTCTTGTGCCCTATGCAACATAGAGTATGAAGATAAAGAGCTACATAAAGCTGATTCATGCCATATCATAAACTTGATTCAAAAAAGGGTGGAATTTGATAAGAACAAAAACATTTATAGAAAGGTAATTTGAATGTACAATGAGGTTAATCTAATTTTTACTATAGTGAATTGTTATGTTATCTTACAAAATTTCTATTAGTCCTTATATACTTGATGACATGTTTGGCTCGTCGCGGGTTCGAGTCTAGCTGGGGGCATACATTTGTTGAGCACAAATGTTTGTACTCCAGTCATGGATGTTTATATTTATAATATGTATGTATTAAAACTTATATATGTGTAGTATATCAACCATCTAGCATCCATAACACAAGGCTCGTATCTTACCGTGGAACTAGATAGTGCTATGTGTAAATGTCCCAACATATTTATTTATTTATTTAAAATCTTCAACCAAATATTTTGAAATTTTGGGTGTATCTACTTACATTTAGACCAGTTTGGTTACACTCCATACATAAGGTAAAATTTTGCTAAAAATTTCTACAATTGATGACCCCACTTTAGCAACCTATTTAATTACAAATTAGTGTTTTTGTAGGTTGATGAAGTATCGTTTCAATGTTTAACATGCAATAGAATTCTGGCTTTGCATAACTTAACTTCACATTTTAATGAAGTTGAACATAAATGTAATTATGAAGCATGCTGTGAGACATATCAAAGAATAAAGGATGATCCTGAACAAAAACCGAATAAGTCTTACGCACTTTACAAAGATTTATTCAAGGCTGAGGCCAAAAATGACAAAAATGATTCCACAGTACTAAACAACAATAGAAAGAAACAAATAAAAAAGCCTGGTACTGGAATCAAAAATGTAAAACCAGAAGTAAAAGTTTTAAAACAAATTATTAATGACGTAAAAGATGTTTATGATGAGAAGTGTGAAGAAAACATTTGCAAAATATTGAACACAACAGATTATATTACAAAGGATGAGAATGGTAAGACATTCTGTATCTTATGTGACTGGATTATGGACCCATTTAAAGTATTTGATCATGTGCACGGTCAACATCATCAAACTATTTTGAAATTACACAAGAAGCGTGTTGAAAATCAAAAAAATATTTACAAGTCTCCTGAAAATGTGTCCAATAAAATTACTACTGACAAAGATAACATGCTGTTGCTTAATTCTGTTGACACATTCCAGAAAAATGGAATTAATATTAATTTTGAGACAAACTCTGCTACTTGTAAGAAATGCAAAATTGCTCTAGAGTATGATTACAAAGCAATTAGTCAACATGTTAAAGACCATAACAAGAGCACTCCTACAAAACAAAAAAAGAAACCTGCCGAATTTCCATCTGGCAGTGATAAAGTGGGAGATAAAAAAAACAGTTTATTTACTACTCCTGTACATTTAAAAAATGATACTAGAGATAAAGTTATAGAATTAAATAACAAAACTGATGATTCAATAAATGTAAATAATGTTCGCTCTGAAACTAAAAACTCAATAAAAAGTCAAATTGCAAAGACAGAGTTGAAAAGGCCTAAAAAGAAAGTGTCATTGCTTGTTTATTTAAAAAACATTACACTAGTTGAAAATAGTATCTTTAAAGATGTTATTGTAAATGAGAAGTTTGTTATAAATTACTTAAGTTTTTGTTGTATAGCCCAAGAGACACAAAATATTTTTAAATGTATTGTTTGCGTAGAATCTGCGACATTTAATGAGATACTGGAACATGCTAGGAGTTCTCGTCATGAAGCCAATGTTAATGAAGCTTCAGTGATTCTTGACGTTGATTCGGAGTTCATTAGAGAGGTAATATTTATATATTTTAAAAGCTTTTTTTTCATTACCATGCGTGTAAGTGTATAAGTACATACAAAAATTATGCAGTTTTAACATCTCATTATATTATATATTTAAGTCTTAAGGGGATTACCTCGCTCAAATTCCAAAAACACTATAAGTTTAAAGAAGATTAGAGATGAATCCTCTCGTACGATTACCATATAAAAAATATATGATTTACTTAAGGTTATCACAAATACATGCTATTGTTTTAAATTTAAATAAACTCTCCCAAATTTGGAAAAAAAATATATTAAATAGGGCCTTTTTAAACGTAAACTGTACTTTTTCTCTGTAACGGCTAATTTTGTTTGGCGTGAATTTTGTACCAAAAAATATGTAATGACGTATTTCACAATTTCTATTGTTTTTTTTTTATTTTTTTATTCTGATATTCTTAAATAATAAATAAAAACCCGAAACTTAACCATTACCCCACTGACGCACCCCCGCTACGGCCTGTGGCGCGGCTCGGGATGCGATACAGCAGTGTCTCGATGACTCTTGTGACGAGTGGACTACACGCGCGTTATTTTTTCCAATTAATACCTAAAACTTCTCGTTTTGAATGATTTTTGAATTAAACCATATATTAAATAATACAAATATAAATATTTCGTAAAACAAAAACAGAATGTAAGTTTGTAAGTATATGTAAAATGGTTTTTAATTTCGTTTTGTTTTTTGAACCTATCATAGAGTAAGCCAGAATATAATATGCCTAAATATGCCTAATGCCTAAATATAAGAATAACTAAGGCATTTTTTTAAATATTTTGTTCACACTTTATAGACAGTTATTGTTTATTCCTCACATAAAAATATACCAATACCTACATCCTAATGATATTACAAATAAAGAATAGGTGCGTTTAAAGAAGGTAAGCCATTTGTAAATGTTGAAAGCTAGGTCAACCTAACTATTTCTTACTGAGAACCGTTTACCTACTTACCTACCTGGTCATCAGCAGACCTTCACCATATAACATTTAGTAAAATGAAAGCTATGTCAGCAGGCATAGTGCATTGTGTAGTTTAATATAAATAATATAGATTATGATGTAGGCACTATACTCGTACAAGACTACAAAAACTAGAGGAAAGGAACAAAATGAGATTTCTCAGAGATCGAATCAAATAGGCAAAAAATGATGACAACGCGACACATCTGTGTTCTTGCTTAATCTTCACTTCGTTTCGTTGTAGTATGGTCGTCGGTCGGTAGATGGCGTTAAAATAACAAATACTAGTACAGATATCAAATCCTCAAGGTCATCGGGCGAGGTAGGCGCCTTAACATGTAATATTAGAGTTTTTTCTTAGTGTTTCGCGAATATTCTACGTTAATAGATATACTATTTATATAATATATGCCTTTTCGGTATTTTTTAATGTTCCACATTATACACCTACATGTTACAAACTAAAAAAATATTTTCAAAAAATTTTAAGACTCCAAAGAAAGATTACCTTACAATATTTTGCCGGTTAAATAGTTGATAATTATCTATATCTAAATGCGTAAAACACTCACTCATCACGAAATCTCGAAAACCGCTAGACGGATAAAGATGAAAATTGGCAGGGAGGTAGTTTATAAATAGTAGACGAACGCTAAGAACGGATTTCTTGACAGGGCCGGATTAAGGTGGTCTAAGGGCTCTCGCAAGGTTGTATGAAAGTCCTTCATTTTTTAATGCTTTAATCTTTAAATTTGGTAGGGAGGCAATTAATAGTTCGTAAACGTTCGTTTGCTAAGAAAGTATTTTGCATTTACACGAGATTTTTAAATATTAGATATAATTCGCGTCACATAAAAAGAACGACGAAAGAAAGTGGTGGGGGGTGTGTTTACGCATGGTTACATTCGCTCACGAAAGTATTAGGCCTATTCTTTTATTTTTGAACTAGCCTTTCGCTCGCGACGTTATTGGTTTTTGGTAGGTAAATTAAAAACATATTAGATTGATGTCATTAAATATAATTATATTGATTAATAAAATATATTTGATTTAGGTCCGATTTCACCAATGGTGTACTCGTATAACTTTATTAAACTCAGGATAAGTAGTTTGTGAAATGAAGGCATGATTATGGGCTTAGAGTAAATAACAGTTTTATCCTAGAAATAAAATTTATTCTACTTTGGTGAAATCGGACCTTAGTGTAGAATGTTTAATCTACTTACAAAAAAAATTAAAATTATTAACTGCATTTTTATCAGTCTCTCTTTATAAAACTATATATATACATACGTCAAAAATACTTTTTCTCTCTTTTCTATATTTTCTATTTTCTCTCATTTCGTAATTAAAACTGTGTGCGCGATAGTATTTATAAATGACGAGCCAATAGGGCACTGGCAAGCATGCGTGCCCCGCCTCTCCACGCCTTCCTCTTACCACCAAATTGACTGATAAGCAGCTTGACAGTGAGCGTTCTTTTTACATGACGCGACCTATCCCTGCCATTTATTAAAAAAACTTATAATTTTAGGTTAAAGGAAGGTATCACTGTGGATTTTGCAATGTCGTGAAAGCATCATGGGATGAATTGTTGCAACATTTAGAGACTGCCTCTCATAAAGAAGCCAAAAATTCGGCATATTGGCGCCTAATGCAATACGAACCGGAGTTTGCTGTTAATAGAGTTCAAAGACAATTTGAAGAAAAACTTCACGTGGAAATGTTTCATAATTTTTTTTAATTATTTTCTAAGACATTGAATATTGTATTACCTACATTTTCAAATATTAGATAAGTCTGTATTTTATCTTATATCAGAAAGTGTTCTTATTGTTTTTATATTACCTAATTCTAAAATCTAAAAACCCATTTTATTTTTTGCTTTTTTCTTTTGATATAGGCATAGATAATATAGAAACTATTTTCAACGTTTTTTATATACTTATTTTATATAACTTTGATTTTAAAAATTATTAAGTAATTTTAAGGTATTCATAAATTTTGGGTTAAAAATGTTACTTAAAAAGGTTAAAGAAATAAAAACTCTGATTAGTTAAGTACTACTCTTACAAGAGTGGGTTCTATGTTTAATCGGTGTATAAATTATCCTAGTGGGCGCAACCTTAAAATAAGAATAAATCAGTCAATGCTGTTAACACGTATATTTACATAATATTCATAAATATATATGTTACGTGTTATATGTAATGATGGTTATAAATTATATTTGTTAAAACGAAATGTCTTTATTGTCTCGATATATTTAAAAAATCCATTTCATTCCATATTTTGCTTGAAATAAAATTTTTAAACGAAAAACAACCTAGTTTTATTTTATAACCTATGAAACTTGAAAGACTTAAAAATATTATGTATAGGGTGACGGGGGCAAAGTGGCCATACTTCATCTATACTTGACTTTGGTGCAATATCTCTTGTGTTAAGTAGACGAGTGACACTTGGTGCGGTACCATAAGGATTTGTTGTTTTGCAACAACAAATCTCGTGTGACCGTGTCATTAGAATTTGATTGTAAATTAATGATTCTTAGCGTAAAATTTGAAAACATTCTGACCAGGCGCACATTACCGATTAATCAGAAAAGTTCGCCTTGTATTAATAAAACTCAATATATAATGCATTTGAATAAATATAGTCTAAATTTAATAAAACAAGCAAGCAACAAAACGCATGACATTTTTTTTTCATAGCCACATTCTATAAAAATCTATGTATTTAAAACTATATTTCGTCAAAATGCGCCATACAATCTTAAGTCAGAGGCTGTTAACCTACCAGGTACGTGATACGTCCCTCATTTTGTAGATCTGAATTTCCCCTTTCGACCTACGTTAATCTATATACATATATAAATGCGAAAAACACTCACTCATCACGAAATCTCAAAAACTGCTAGACGTATAAGGATGAAAATTCGCAAGGAGGTACTTTATAAATAGTATAGGAGCGCTAAGAACGGATTTTGCGATTGGGCCGCATTAAGGTGGTCTAAGGGCTCTCGCAAGTTTTTATGAAAGTCCTTCATATTTTGTGCTACATACTTTAAATTTGGTAGGGAGGTAGTTAATTGTTAGTATAGGTCCGCTAAGAACGAATTTTGTGACAGGAAAAAAAAATTAAGGAGGTCTAAGGGCTCTCACAAGATTTTTTTTAATTTCTTCAGTTTTGTCCTAGAAACTTTAAATTTGGCAGGAAGGCAGTTTTAAGTTAGTAGATGTCCATTAAGAACGGATTTTGTGGTTGGGCCGGATTGAGGTGGTCTAAGGGCCATGGCAAGTTAGTATGAAATGCCTTCATTTTTAGTGCTACAAACTTTAAACTTGGCAGGGAGTTAGTTAATAGTTAGTAGATGCCCGCAAAGAACGAATTTTGTGACAGGGCCGGATTAAGGCAGTCAAAGGGCTCTCGCAAGTTTGTATGAAATTCCTTCATTTTTTTCGCTACAAACTTTTTGGCACTAAATTTACAAAAAATCCAAAATGATGCCAATTGCTTAAATCGACATTTCTCTACTCCACCAGTTCAAATTTCAAATATAGAGAAGATGTTAACTCTTAAACAACTAGCTATGGCTACCCTACATAACTGTGACCCGTTTGTGTTTCAAGAGATCTCTGAGGACGATGTCAAGAGAGGCATTTTATCCACATTTTCTAAAGCCGTTGGGTATGATGAAATCAGTCGTGATATGTTAACTACTATTAAATATCGTTCACAATTGCCATATTTTAACTGACATTTTTAACTTTCCTTTATGTTCTAGTTCATCTCCAGTGGCGTAGAAGTTTGTGCACATCATCTCTTAACCTAAAGCATCTATCTAATCCTAATCCTATAACTCCTAACAATTTTTTTGTTGAACTTAAATTGACGATTATTAATTTTTTAACTTCTTGTTGAGTGAAATTACCAAAAAGTTAACATTTTTTTGAGACGCTAGAGAAAAAAAAAAACAGCTGATTAGTAATCATTTATAATGAACTCAATTTATAATGTTGGAAGGAGGGGACTCTTTGATCAAAGTATAGATTTTGTAGGACAAATAATTTAGATCTTGAGATTTAACAAAAAAAACCCAGTTAGTGACAAATTTTTGAAAATAATCTAATCGACATTATTACTTCGCATAGGAAATGTTGGGCGACTCATCGAAACGAAGCTATTCACGAAGATTCAGCTTGAAAGTAATTACATCAAGGAACTGTACTACTACTTTTGAGCGTAGGACCGGGATAACGTACCACGCAATTTGTAGGACAATATGTCTGTTAAATTATATAAATATTAACTAAGTAAAAAAAAGAAAATCAGCTGGTTAGTTATCATTTATGATGACCTCGTTATCGATACATGTTGGAAAGAGGGGACTCTTTGATCAAACCATAGATTTTGGAGGACAAATATTTTTTCGAATAATTTAGATAATTATCATGAGATTTAACAAAAAAATATTCAGTTAGCAATAAATATTTGAGAATCATCAAATCGACATATTTTATCCTTGCTACCTCTGTTAGCTACCACAATCGAGAGTTTCGTACAGGAAATTATTGGGCGTCTCATCAAAATAAAGCTACTCACGGACAATTAGCTTGATAGTAATCAAGTACAAAAATGTACCATGTATCCCTATTTGTTGTTATTATCTTATTTCAAGTTTATTGTTTTAGAAATAATGATTTACTGTACTTACAAGTTACACCGCATGCTCTGAATCCATTTATTATATTTTATCTTACTTCTCTCTTGACAAAGGATATCTTATCTCTTTAAGAGATCTCTTATGTTATTTCATTTTATGTTACATATTTTAAGATACATAAATAGTTAAATAAAAAAAATATTTACAAATTAATTAAAACGTCCTTGAAATAATATATTACAGACGGGACATTTTGGACTTACTTTACAAGTAAAAACAAAACAGTACTTCCGATTAGCTACCTACATCGATAGAGAATCCAAAACCCTATCGAAGTGTATATAAAACTCATTTTTGACCAAAGTGGTGTTTTATTTGTGATTTTCCTTTCCAACGTTGATATTATGCGTCATTCCAACAATAATATTAATGTATTTTACACTTCATCCAAAGAACCAGTATCACTTATAGTCTCCAGAGAGACTTATAGTATGTTTTGTGATATTCTGAAGGTCGGTGCTTCTTTAGTGGTTTTAATAAATTTAGTGAGCAATGGACAAGCAATTTGTAAGTGCAACGAATTTATTTGAATGTATATTTTGTGTTCACGTGCAGACCCACAGACTTAGACTTATGTATACAGACCTGACACTTGGCATATAAAAATTTGGGCTAAAACTTTGTAGGCACTTCAATAATTATTGTATCATCATCATCAGCCCTTTTTAACGTACCACTGCTGCTACGAGGGGGATCAGGCCATAGTCCACCGCGCTGGCCTATTGCGTGTTGGCGGACTTCACATGTCTTTCGAATACTTGCTAGGTTCTCTCAGACATGCAGGTTTCCTCACGATGTTTTTATTCACCGTAAGACAAGTGGTAATCATGATAGAAATGATTCACACATGAAAATATCAGAGGTGTGAGACCCGGATTTGAACCCGCATCACTCGGTTATCCAAGCGAGCGCGTTACCTCTGGGCTACTATTATTGTATAACAGAAAACATTTAATAAATACACCTTACGCCCATGTAAATGTTGCAAAATAGCAAAGCCACATATTTTGACTAAGGTGTAGAGTTTGTGAAGTGAGGGCTTTTAGAGTTAGAGCGTGTAAAGTTAGAAGCTCTACATGAGATCTGATAACTGTTCAACAGTGCGAGCCCTATGGTTTCGTCTTGGCAATATTTAACATACCTACCGTAAATGTTTTTAGTGGGATTAATATGTATGCGATGTTAACATATAATAGTAAATAATTTATATTACATAAATACAACTTTTTTTCCTTAATGCAAGATTTAACCTTTGGTATTTTCCTTAATTAACTTTTGATAAATGTAAACCATACACTTAGTTTTAAAGAGGGAGGAAAATAATGTGTATTCACTAGCACACACCCTTGCTCGGCTCGGGTTCGTCCGAGCGAGAGGATTTTTCTCGAAAATGAGATATTTTCCCGCAGTAAGAAGTACCCTATTTTGACCTGGATAATCTGCTATGTACCAAATTTCATTAACATCGGTCCAGTGATTTTCTCGTGGTGCCATTGCAGATAGCCAGACAGACAGACAAAAAAATTTAAAACTATAGATACGACTTCGGTATCGATAATAATAAGATATTACTATAAGACTATTTCAATAAGATTTTCCAAAAAATATTAATGTAGGAAAAATTATAGGATAGGTATAGATTCGCCTAAGTTACAACTTTGTTATGTAGATATTTATTTATTTATTTAAATAGGATTATCAACAGTGTATAAAAGTAATATTGCTTAAAAAATAATAGTTATAAAAATAAGGGGTCATCTTTTATACACCAATTATTAAAGGTAAACACAACATTCTTAGTACCTAGTAACATAAAATGAAATAAAACAAAATATCCTAATTAATAATAATAAAATAAATTAAATAACTAATTAGATATACCTACTGTATAGATTAATTCCGATACCATTCTACTGCTTCACATTGTATATCATATAGGCTATAGCGCTTAACACACTATTTTGATAACATTAATACTATTGACTTAGGTAATGCCGAATCACAATTCAATCGCCATAAAATCGTGCCACCTGTACTTCATCATGCCAGGACCAAAAGAATAATCACTTCTACTATGGATACGGTAAGTTTCTACTTTCATTTTACCTACACATACAATCCCATTATAATCAGTGTCAAATTTTATCCATGGGATAAAATATAGGTATAGACATTATATATAATAGATATATTATAGCCATTTCGCCAGTTCTTCTCACCTCAGAGGTTTCTTCTTTCCGAACTGGTGGTAGACTCATGACGTTCAGTAAGAAATTATCATAATTTTTATGCTAAATAAAATATTTTGATTTGATTTGAAAGGCACAGTTAGTTAGTCGTTTGGATAACCGAGTAATGCGCGCACTTGTGATATTTTCGTATGAGAATCATTTCTAACATGATTACTGATTACCACTTCTCTTACGGTGAAGAATAACATCGTGAGAAAACCTACATGTCTGATAAAACTTATCAAGTTTTCGAAAGACATGTGAAGTGCGCCAACACGGACGAGGCCAGTGCGGTGGAATATGACCTGATCCCCTGATATATATACAATATACATAGGTCAATTTTAATCTTTTTATTCTTATTTTGTTTTTGGTTTTCACTACTATAAAATATAAAATGCCCTACCACATTATTGAGTTTATAATATCTTAATCAACCTCTACGTAGCGTCGTCAGTGACGCACGAGTATTTTATAATGGTTCTATAGGGACTGTTCCTGAGTAGGTAATCCAAAATATTTTGAATTAGGTGTTTGTAAATGTTTATTCATTCTGATATATTAAAAATTCAAGATATTTTTTTAAACTACAGAATGGTCTGCACTACCCAGAGGTGACGATGACAATAGATATAGATGGACAGGAACAAGTCCTAGACTTGCTGCTTAACACCGACCTCGTGACTGGTGACCACGTTATTAGCTACCAAAAAGATGGGGAGACGGTTCTGCATAAGCCTTCTATCAAGGTGAGAGTACTTCAAAATTTGTAACAAAATTTTAATAAAATTTTGCCATATTGTAGAAGAAATACTCAGATATTTAATATATAAAAATCTCCTGTCACAGTGTTTGTTATCGAACTCCTCCGAAACGGCTTGACCGATTTTTATGATTTCTTGTGTGTATATTTGGTAGGTCTGAGAATAGGTCGTAGGCTATTTTTAATTCCCGTAGGTGATAAGGGATTCTCGCTAGACTTTTATTTTTAGTTTTTATGATTTCTCAAAAATATAATTCTATCATCCTTCTACCACCAATCTATATTTTTAATCGTGATTAGAACGCGAGAAAAGCCGGGAGAATTGCTAGTAATATATAATAACGCATATATGTACATACATACATATCGATAGATATTTAGTAAAATATAATTTAATACTCCAGGAGTTAAACATCTGCCAGTACTCAGGCACAGTGAGACACAGGAAGGGCTCGTGGGCGGCGCTGTCCACCTGTCACGGGGTGAGAGGGATCATACACGATGGGGAGCAAGCGAGATACATCGAACCCGTAGGTATGTAAATGTATATAAGGTCTAAAGGTATATGTGGTCTACTTATTTAAACTACCAGCTCTACATTTTTAACAATCGAATCTCATCAAGTTTACAAGTCTTATTTTGATTCACCATTAATAATAAATGAAAACTGCCTCGGTGTAGTGGCAAGCATGTACGGTCATACATCAAGAGGTCCGGGGATCGAGTCCCTGGTCGGGCCAAGATTAACTATTGAGTCTCGCTGTTTATTAAGCCTCAGTAACAGCCAGGAGTTCGGAAGTTGGCGGTGAGACACCCTCGTGCCTCGGAGAGCATGTAAAATCGTCGGACCTGCGCCTTAACTCTAACCGGTCGAGTAGTCGTCCCATCGGAGTATGAGAGTAATAGGAATAGAGAGTGCACTTGTGTCTGCGCATACACTTGTGCACTACAATATCTCCTGTGCAGTTGGCCAGTCTCAATGAGATTGGCCGCTGTGGCAGGACTCGGTCGGAGAACATTAATTTTGATTTTTGATTTGTTTTATCAAATTTAAATAAAGAAAATTTATAATGTAACATAAATAAGTTTTTTTACTTTGGTTTTTTTAGGAAATGACATGGATTCTGCATATTATTTCTACGATCGCTATGATTTAAAAGAAAAATTTAAATTTGGGAGTGACAAAGATATGAGTACAAATAATATTCTTGATTTAATAGTTAATAAAGCTCAAAGAAAACAGAAGAATGCAATAAGACGGGTTTGTATAAAGTATTATGATTGAAGAGGTAGAAAATTACCATTTGTTAAAATTAGTTTACCAATTCTTTTTCCTTGTACTGCACTGCATTTCATTTTCGAGTAAAGCACGTTCAAATCCGTGTCTCGCACTTCTGACATTTTCATGTTCGAACAATTTCCAACATGATTACCACTTGTCTTACGGTAAAAGAAAATATCGTGAGGAAGGAGCATTATATGTAGTCTGCTAACCCGCCCTTTGCCAGCGTGGTCACTATGGGCCTATGGCCTAAACTCCCTCGTATAGAAGTGAGACCCGTGCTTAATACTCGTAGTTGGGCGAAAGAACGGCCTTAGAAAATATCTTGTAAGTAATATATAAAATTGTTGGTATAATAAAACAATTATTCGAATATAAATTTTTTTGGGGTTGCAATTCTTCTATATGTATAACACCAGGCGAAATAGTTCATGTAAAACCCATATTTTCAGCACAAGCGTGACACAAGTATTGCAGAAAAAAACAAATATAAAGGGCCTTTTAATTCTGATCAATTTTCCCGGTACATAGAACTTGTACTAGTCGCAGACAATAGTCTTTATAAGACGCATGGAGAAAACATTACTAAGGTCCATGGATACCTGAAATCCGTCGCGAATGTCATTCACTCGGTAAGCTATTTAATTCTTAACGAGTATCATTTAGAAACCGTATATAAAATTTTAAGGTTTTTAAAGTTTATATAGAACAATTTCTGTATTATTCACTTGAGTAAAGATTAGATTTTTAAACAATTCAACGATTTTACATTGAGCTTGATATAATACCTTACATATGCATAGCTGCAATAAATGTAATGTTACACCATCGTGCCGCAAAAGTACGAAAAGACGTTGGTCATGTGTGCAAGCTGCAAGCGGAACTTATTAAAAAAAACCTGCCATTCCGAATCGAGTGATGTTCTGAAAAAGTTGACCAAAAAGGCACTTGTTGACTAGACAGACTAGTGTCTAAACTCTCACCGCGAATGCATTATGCATCGTTCTAGTGGATTTCAAGAGGAAAAGGATTATATTTTAGGTCTGCTTACAAACACTACAATATTTAATATATTAGCTGTGGTTGCCGAATCAATTAGTAAAACTCATTACAGACAGAGGTAGCCCAGTGGTAACGCGCTAACTTAATTAACCGAGTGATGCGGGATCGAGTCTCGCACCTCTAATATTTTCTTGTACGAATCATTTCTAACGTGATTTCCACTTGTCTTACGGTGGAGGAATACATCGTAAGGAAACCTGCATATCTGAAGGAATTTAGGAAAGACATGTGAAATTCCCCAACCTGCACTGGGCCAGTGGTGAATTATAGCCTTATCCACTTCGTATTGAAGGGAGGCCCACGCCCAGCTGTGTGACGATAAAAAGAGCTCAATACATTTTAATTTTATTTTTTTCAGTTATATGCCCCTTTAAACATTTTTGTACCACTTGTCGGTGTAGTTGTCTGGAATGAGAGAGACGAAATACAGATGCAAGAGGACGTGGATAATATTTACTCGAACTTTCTACGCTATAGACGGAAAAAGCTTTTGTTTACTATTCCTAATGATAATGCCCAATTGGTTACGTAAGTGAAGTTAGTTTAAAATTCATGATAATGAAATAGAATTCTAGTAAGATGGAGAAAATTGTACAAATGAAAGAATATATTTGTTTTGATGGACCATATTTTTTATATATGTAGACAAAAAAAATTAAATTGTGTTACTAAGCAGTTTTTTGGACCGGGAAATTGGACTTAAAAGTGTTATTTTCTATCTTTTTTTACGTAATATGCATTCATTACGTAGTTTTTGGGAACCATTGATATTTCAAATATTTTGAATTCTATAAAATAGTTTCAGAACACTTAATTTGCGCTAAAAGTTTTCGATAATATTAGATAATTATTGAAACAAAATTGTTAACCAAGCAGGTAAGCTGTAATTAATGACTCACTAAATTTAGTGTAATTAAAATGTTATGTTAACCCTAACACAGTATCACTAACATATTGTAAAAAAAAGGCCTCCGTCGCGTCTGTCTGTTCACCATAAACTCAAAAACTACTTGTTTTGATTTTCATGATGTTTTCACTAATGGATACAGTGGATCTCGATAATAATTATTATTTAATGTTGGGATATTAGCGCACAGACATGTTACCCAACGAGGTTTGTGTTACGGTTCCCAAATACTTGACTACACATATTTTATATCCTGACTGAGGAGTACGAACATTCTTATTTATGACCGCAAATTAACAAACATTTGAGTCAGCTTTTCACTTGCACTTTACATCTAATCAATACATTTTTGTTTTCAGAAGCACTAAGTTCAAAAATGGATTACTGGAACGATCGTATGTTGGGTCAATTTGTACGTCTATTTATTCTGGTAGTGTCAACTCAGACTATTCGCAAAAAGCGAATATATTAGCTCAGACTATTACTCACGCGATTGGCCATAATCTAGGTATGAAACATAACACCGAAGATTGTTTCTGTACTGCGGAACCCTGCATAATGAGCCCTTTTTTTTCTACTAAGTTCGCAACGCATTGGTCGTCTTGTAATTTCCTAGATTTAGTCTCGTCTTTTGAGAAAGGCATGGATTATTGTTTAAGGTACTTTCATTAATTGTTGTATTGTATTGCGTCCTCTGAGCTACAACTGCCTTTTTGTGGCACTGCCAAGTTTATGTTAGAGAAGAGTTGTGACCGGAAAAGAATAGGCAACCTAACGTTTGCATATTCGATGGGATTCATACTTTTTATATATTGGTATAGATTGGTATAGAATGTGTCTAATATTCAAACCGGTGAAATGTTTAAAAAAATATTTTTTAAATTATTAATTAAATATATGTCGGGACAATGTTACACACAGCGCTATCTAGTTCCGTGGTAAGCTATGAAGCTTGTGTTACGGACACTAGACAGTTGATATATTACATATATATATATAAGTTTAAATACACACATATAATAAATAATAAATAATTAATCATACCCTGGACTGAAATTTGTTAGGCAACCCATAATATGCAATATATTTATTGAGATATTAAATTAAATATAAAATACGTCTCGTCAAATAAACATCTCGGTGAAGGTCGTTTTATATCGACATCCTATACTGTTATTAACTGAAAGGATAACTGTAATTAACTTCCTTGCATATATTGCCTACATATAAAAGTAAAATGATTATAATCATTTTTAAAAAACTACCATCTTCTCGATGGTCTTTCACATTTCACAATCTATTTAATCAAATACAATAAACTTGTAAAATTTCTCATAAATTATTATTATTTACAACAGTTTACGACTGAATTGTATTACATCTTAGTATCACTAATGTTATGATTTATCTTTTTTTTATGCCTAGAAACAAGCCCAAACATTTGTTCGATTCGCCCACGTGTGGGAATGGTTTCGTAGAATCTAACGAGGAATGTGACTGTGGAGCAATCGTGACCGAACAATGTGGTCGGTGTTGTAATACAGAGACTTGTATGATGAGGTCTAACGCGACATGTGCTGTAGGAGAGTGCTGTGATCCATGGGTGAGAGACATAGATCTTGAGTCGCACTTCTATTTATATAAATAACTAGCAATACGCGCGGCTTCGCCCACATTCATTTTTTTTAATCGCTACTAAACTTCATTCGATCACTCGCTGGGTTGAAAATTCTCCAAAATTACTCCAGCTTTAATATACTCCTGAGCCGCGCGGATACCTATTTCATATATTATGTGCGGCGTGCACTCCTCCTCCTCTCCTGTTATTGTAGTTTTAGTAGGGATCCTTATTTTTTCTTGCAATTAAAATAGCCTATATTATCAGTGATAATGTAGCATTCAAATGGTGAAAGAATTTTTAAAATCGGTCCAGTACTTTTTGAGCCAATTCGTTACAAACATACTGACATGCAAATCTTTCCTCTTTATAATATTAGTATAGATAATAAATCAATGTGTTGGTCCATTAAACACAGCACTACCAGTGAGTGAAACCGCACCGTAATGAGGTCTAAGGACTCTAGCAAGTTACAAACTTTAGTAGAATATAAATACGATAACATTCTCAGTGGCATATTAAATAATTATATGCGGAAATCTAGGACACTGATTTAAAAAAAAAAACAAAATTTTATAAAAATGATTTGAAGTCAAATAGGTTTGTGGCCCGTCGACGTCCTCTTGAATCAGGGGCTTCATGCGACCGCTTTGGTAACATTTACATAGCCACTGGCTTAAAGACATTTATTTTTTTGAAAAATCCGTTGGATAGAATGTAGCCATAAACAGATTGTAATTAAAAACAAATTATTTTTATACCTCAATAGACATGCCAACGAAAAGAAGGAGGAACAATTTGTCGAACAGCAGTAAACGAATGTGATTTGCCTGAATATTGTGATGGGTATTCCGAAGATTGCCCAGAAAATGTGTACAAGATGGACACTACACCCTGTTCTAATGACACGGTATTTTTTTTTATATTTTAAGGATCGCAGACGATAAAGGTTACTAACATCAAATCTTATGCTTAACTTGATATCCTTTACTTAACAAAAAAATTAACAGATGCCTATTAAATTCATTAATTGCGTTAAATTTGGCTATATTTTATTTTATTATTTCACTATATATATTATTATTGTTTTCCGGACTTGTGATTTTTTCCAGGCATACTGCGTGAACGGTTCTTGTAGTTCACATATAGACCGCTGCCAGCTGCTTTGGGGACCAACGGGCAAAATGTCAGATATCACATGTTACGAACATTTCAACATTAAAGGCGACCTGTGAGTATCTAGTCGTACGAAATTTCAAAAACTTCTTCAGCCTTTTTTAACGTTCCACTGCTGGGTACGGGCCTCCCTCAGTACGAGAGGATCAGGCCCTAGTCCACTGCGCTGGCCTAGTACGTGTAAGCGGACTTCACATGTCTTTCGAAAACTTGCTAGGTTCTCTCAGACAAGTGGTAATCATGATAGAAAATGTTTTGCACATGAAAATATCAGAGGTGTGAGGCCTGGATTTGAAACCGCATCACTGGGTTATGTGAGCGCGTTACCACTAAGTTACCACTGCCAGGTTTTTTTTAATCTAAAAAAAGATTCAAATTAAGGTGGAAATTCCAAAGAGAGTTGTAACTTGCGAAATTTTAGGACCAATATTTATAATTAGTACGAGAAAATTTAATGTGTTATACATATATTTGACGACACGTGTGGCGCAGTTTTTAGTGACTCTACTTGCTGCGCCAGCGGTCGCGGGTTCGAGTCCCGCTGGGGGCATTCATTTGTTGAGCACGAATGTTTGTACTCCAGTCATGGAGAATCATCATGTAAAATTATATGTATAGAGTGAGCCAACTATCTGGTATCCATAACTCAAGGCTTGTACCTTACCATGGAACTAGATAGTGCTGTGTGTAAATGTACCAACATATTTATTTTTATAATTATATAACTTTTCCAGTAATGGACACTGTGGTTATCAAACAATAGAGCAAGATGAAAATTTGACGTACCTGCCATGTGATCAGCAAGACGCGTTATGTGGTCTATTACAGTGTGATCATGAAAACAATAAATTGGAATTTGGTTTTGAAGCTGCAGCAATACTAACCACCAAGATTACGCACAATGAACGTATGTGAACAATAATAAACTATTAAAAGATATCATTATAAATAATTATATATCTATACTAATATTATAAAGATGAAAGATTTGTATGTAAGTATGTTTGTAACGAATTGGCTCAAAAAGTACTGGACCGATTTTAAAAATTCTTTCACCATTTGAATGTTACATTATCACTGATTAATATAGGCTATTTTAATTGCAAGAAAAAAAATAAGGATCCCTACTAAAACTACAATAACAGGAGAGGAGGAGGAGTGCACGCCGCACATAATATATGAAATAGGTAGCCGAGCGGCTCAGGAGTATATTAAAGCTGGAGTAATTTTGATCGAATGAAGTTTAGTAACGATAAAAAAAATGAACGCGGGCGAAGCCGCGCGTATTGCTAGTTTATAATAAGAGGTAACAGAGATTTTTAAAGAGATAAGTTTTGTTTTGAATTAACTTCAGAGTTCAGACCATAGAACACACCAATTGCATGAGCTTATAAGATCAATGTATGTATTTACGTGCATATCTGTGTTTGTATGTATGTGTATGTCTGTAACGTAGTCGCGGTTTAACAGATTAAACGGTTTCAATTTAGTTTTTTAGTACGAAAGCGTTTGTCTTCAGCCCTTTTTAATGCCCCATACCCATTGCTGGGCACGGGCCTCCCTTAGTACGAGGGTGATCAAGACATAGTCCACCACGCTATTTTTATTCATTACGAAGGAGCGTGGCCTAACTCTAACTACACACTATATTCATAACATTTAACGATCTAATAAAGACACGAGCATCATAAGTTACGTTAGTAATGTTAGGAGTTAGGTTACAAAATACCGCGAATTAGGTACCAATTACCAATTATTTAATTCTAGGTAATCTTCCTGTAAATATTACTGTAATGTGCAAAACAGCTATGATAGACTTGGGCAGGTCTGATGTGGACCCCAGTTTGGTGCCGGATGGTGCTAAATGTGGGCATGAAAAGGTACAAGTGTATATTATATATATAGAATTTTTCAGCCATTTTTTATTTGGATATCGTCCAGAAGGTCACCATCGTCCAATTGGTGACAATAAAAGTAGGAAAAACATTAATGTGATGGCTCTATTCGATATTATCAATTTGATATAGCCAGAGGTAGTATCAAATTGAAACTGAAATATTGCCTTTTTTCAGAAAAGACACAAATCGTTACAGCCGTTTCTAAAATACAACGAAATGGTCATACGAGAATTGTTTATTTAAGATTAATTATAATTCACAAGATAAATAACTAAATGTGGCAATTTTAAATTTTTAACTCTTTTATTATTTATTCATATTATGTGTGTAAAGTAATTATGCATGATTATATATATTTTATAGATGTGCTTAAGTCAAAAATGCGTGTCGATAGCGTCTTTACGGGAAAACATTGCAAAATTAGAAAACTCCGTGTGTCCCTCAAACTGTTCCGGACATGGAGTTTGTAACTCAAAAGGTATGGTATTAGAATAAATATGGAGGACACCATAATATAGTCCATACACTCACTACACATAATTTATAATAAATAATTACAAACAAATTAAGAGCTGGTAGCTTGGACAAAGAATTAGTCTAGCTATCCAGAGGAGGAACGCTGCCAGTATCTTCGGAACCTTGCCTAAAGGGACTCCTTTTAATAATATATTTTAATTATTATATTATATTTTTTATAATTCGTTTACTCATATGGCATCATTATGTATTAATTATATTGATAATCTAAGTAGATTTTAGTTGTTCGTTCCTCATAAGATTACAAACATACATGTTATAAATATAAAAGTGTGAAAGCGTCAATTACAATGCCTGTATAACAGTTAAATTTAAAATATGTTTGGACATTATTACACACAGTGCCATCTAGTTCCGTAGTAAGCTACGAGGCTTGTGCTACGGATACTAGATAGTTGATATACTATAAATGTTATAGAACTTATTATAAATCTATATATATATAATGAAAATGGTCTTCGTTTGAGGCTCAATCACGCCTAAACCACTAATCGTATCGACATGAAACCACCACCATTCGATGCGAAATTTTTCCTAGATGGTTTATGGCTATCTATTTTTTGAATTCCAACATTCCTTCATTTTTTTATTGCTGTTTTACTTTTATGAACATTTATCCAGCTAATAAAAACAAAAGATAAGCATTTTCTCTTGATTCTTTTGTTTTCATGGATTTCAACAGAGTATATTAAACGGATTATGGTTTTTTACATTCAGCTAAGAATCTACTCACGGTAGTGGAGAACGGCTGGACCAATTGGGTTTTTTTTTTATCTTCAGAATTGTCAGGAGAAAGTTTTGTATGTAAGAAAATTTTAAAAAAGTCCGATAAAATGTTAAAAATTTTGATGATAATCGAAGAATTCCCACCTATATAGTCACTCGCCACGAAATCTCGGGAACCATAAGACTTATTACTTTTGCTATGTAGAGGTCAGCTATGAATAGATTTTAAGGAATTTATCCCGCAAAGGGGATTGCGGGGGCGTGAACAATGAACAATCACGTTTTTAAACTATAGCTCCTATAGACTTCAAATTTGGTAGGAATCTTCTGTAAGAGGTGTAGAAATAGGCTATGAACGAATTTTACGATAGCTCACCCCGCAGGGGGTTACGGGGGTGGTGGTAACAATTAATATTTTTAATTTTCCAGCTAAAGCTCCTACAAGCTCCAAATTTTGTAGAAATTTTCTATAAGTGATGTAAAAATTATTCATGAACAAATTTTACGATATCCCACCCCAAAGAAGATTGCGGGGGCGTTAAGAATGAAAATTTTCAATTTCCAAGCGATAGCTCCTATAGACTCCAAATTTAACAGAAAATTCGTCGCACTTGAACCTAGACAGATTTCAACTTCACATATGAGACTTGCAATGACTTTAACTAAAACTTTCAATGCTCATTTCAAATTTTTTTCTTCATGTCAATTATTATTAATTTTTGGAAGAAAGGCACGGAAATGTTATAATGATTGTACATTGAAAGTTACAATGAATATTAGTGAGAAAAATCACCTGGATGAAAGATACAGGCTAAATCGATGGAATTTGGAATTTGTGTAATTCTAAACAATATCGATGCTTACAGTTCTATCCGCGGGGCCTATTTATGTTCATACAAAAATAAAAAAAGGAGAATAATAAAAATATGGAAAAAAAATAAAAATGAAACATAAAATGTAATATATTTCCTCTTTCAAGTCGCCCAGCGAAGCGGGCGGGAAACGGCTAGTACATAATATAAACACCCACGATTGGAGTACAATCATTCATGCTTATTACACAAATGTATGCTCCCAGCGGGACTCAAACCCGCGACTGTTTGTGCCAACAGCAAGTAAGAAAAAATTTACACGCAAAACCTTCAATTCGACCGATTTCGACTACGGCCGTCAATTTTACTGACACTAGCATCTTAGAAAATTTGTAAAAAATAATCAACGTGAAAGAGTTACAAAGCAAATATGCATGATATTTTTTTTTTATTTTTTAGACTAATGTTATAATATAACTTTTGGTCGTATCATCATCATCAGCCCTTTTTAATGTCCCACTGCTGGGCACTGTCCTCCCTCAGTACGAAGGGACTCAGGCGTGTTGGCGGACTTCACATGTCTTTCGAAAAATTGCTAGGTTTCTCAGACATGCAGGTTTCCTCACGATGTTTTAAGACAAGTGGTAATCATGATAGAAATGATTCGCACATGAAAATATCAGAGATGTGAGACCCGGATTTGAACCCGCATCACTCGGTTATCCAAGCGAGCGCGTTACCGCTGGGGTAGCCCAGCTGTCCCATAATAATTTACAATTATACTTACAACTAAAAGCTAATGCTTCTACTTGTATGATAATTGTAAAAAAAGTTGACCTTTAATATTTAGGTCACTGCCACTGCGACCCCGGCTTCACCCCTCCGATGTGTCAACCTGTTTTCAGCGGTTCTATTGATTCTGGTCCAGCTGTGCTGTCGTAAGTAATATATACCTACCTACATATATTTTAATTGTAATTATTGTTAGTAATAAACATCAAAGATCAGATATGCGATCAGTTTTTTTTTGCTATACAGATGCTCACACCAAATAAAAATTTTTTTTTGGTCTGAGTACAGATGTTGTACATTAGATGTAATTATTATGTACAATTTTTTTACTGTCTGTTACACTATCACCGATTATATTTATTCGAGGCTTTTTTTGTGGGGGCACGTAGGGGCACAGTGCCCCCAAAGAAAATATTAAAATTTTTAAAAAAGCTTTTAAAACTAAAAAATGAAAAAAGAGTAAATATCAATTTTATAAATATTACAAAGCTTTTTTCCTCAAACACAGTAGCAAGGGGTGGTGCGGGTATAAAAAATTATGGACTTACTACTTTAGAGAATTAGCGTGCCCCCAAAAAAGAAGTGGCAAAAAAGGCCTGTATATATATTTATTATTTTTTTAAAACTGTAATGTAAAAAAAATAGAAGCGATCGTTAAATTATACATATGCTAGTGTTATGTGATCTGTGACATATGTTTAATAAATCTTTTGCAGATCAAAACCACAAGACAATGAACAAACAAGCTTTTCTTTTTACTATACTTAAAGGTATCGTATTAGAATAATAAAGCATATAGAAAGAAATAAGTTCTTCTGTAGCTGACAAGGTGATGGATTCTTCAATTTTCTCCTGATTTTCATAAAAATTTTTTGTTAATAGTTTTATTAAAATCACAGATTAGTTCGCCACGCGGGATGTATACATGTATATGAATGTCTAAAACTATAAAATTTATCCAAATTAAAGCGTAAATATCCACAAAAAGTAGTTTTATTTCAAATGTTAAAGATTTGTGCAAATCTTAAGTTGTTATCTATTATATACTCAAAACCTGTTATTTTTATTATTATGTATGAGACCAGTTTCCGCTCTTTTTTATTAAACATAATTTAAAACGATTTTGTATGATTTTAACAATTTCAGAAAATCTTTCCTTATCGGTTGCCAATATCATTTTTTATTATATACTAGAGACTCAACCTCGCTACGCTCGGATTCATCTCTGACCACGGATTCCACGATTTAAAATAAATAATATTTCTAAAATACCTATAACATCTTCCTTTTGTTACTTAAGTTGCTAAATGAATGCTAATGCTATCTGCAAGTGAAAGACCCGTCAAAATCGGTTCAGCCGTTTCAGAGATTAGTCGGAACAAATAGACGGACAGACAAAAAATTTAAAAATTAGTTTATTGTTGTTAGTATCGAATATACTTACATCTTCATTTAGTGTAAAGACGTTACTTTGAATTGAGAACCAGATCATTTTCACAATACCGTTCTTGCTGAGTCAAATCATTAAATATTTTGTGGTAAATTTTAGTAAAATAGTGATTATTAAATACTTCTTATCGATACAAAGGCCAAATCTGAAGTTATTAATTTTTTTGTTTGTGACCGCTTCACGAGAAAATCACTGGACGGATTTTGATGAGGTATGATGATAGCTGATTACTCGGTCGAATATATATTAATTATTATATATAGGGTACTATTTGCTACTTGAAAATACTATGTAATTTCTGAGACATCTATACTACAAGAACACACCCGACCGGAACAAGTATGAGTTCCAAGTTATATGTAAAGACATAGAAGAAAGAAATTTAAATTTCTAGTAAAAGCAAAATTGCATTAGAACAAAATATTTCTGATGTATAGTTTAGAACTAAAAAAGCATTTTCGAAGGCGCAATGATAAGCGAAAACCATTGACCTAAAAAATTAGAAAGATACCAGATAGATGGCGCTAGCGTCATACAATTTATTACCTCAGAACAACAAAATCGAAGTGGCATGTCGTAACTTTATATAGCTAATGCATATATCTTCAGAACTGTTTAAGTTGGTACGTGATATTTAGTAAAAATTTGTATACATTGTTTATATACTTGGAGTTAAAACACTTTCAATATTTTAATGACTTCCAAATTGCCTGATAATGATTATAAGCTCCATCCACATAATCCAACGAAAAGGACGTTTTACCGACATAAATAATTTTCATTTCTACTTTTTCACATCCTATTTATAACAACACTATCATATCTAGATGTGTTATCTGTAAAAACATATAATTTTTAAACCATTAAATATGTTCATTACCAACTGTTAGCTGTTAGAAAAACTACGCGAGCCCTCACAAAGCTCAGACCTTGAATAGAACGTAGAATGAAATCGTTAAGTAAGTTGATACCACCGTTTATAACTGTTCTGTGGCACCGTTCAATAGCCTCTAGATAAGCTACAAGTCGCTGTTTACACACAGTCACTCACATTGTTTTGTTTATCATCGACGTGAACGGATGCTTTTACCGATATTGCTAAATGTGGAAAACTGAAGTGAATTAAAAGTGATTTTGTTACTAGAGCAATAGTGCTTTATAGTGTGGTGTATAGTTAATATTCTAAGGTAGGTATTTGATTTATTTTAGCTTTACAAGCTTATAAAGTAAAAAAAATAAAAGGAGTATGCGCATATTATATTTTTGTAAACACACAAACAGTTTTCAACAAGTTATAAGCTCTTGCAATTAAAGCTTTTCTCGCATTGACGTGTCAATGTTTTCTCGCCCTTCTTTCGGGATCGTCCCTAGATACGTTTTTACAGTAATTAATAATTATAATATATTTCTTAAGTATGTGATAGGTGCTATCGCTCAGCAAAAAATATTTTATATCTTGATGCCCAGCTATCATAATACCCATGAAAATCTCGTCATACGGTCTTAAACAGACAGATACAAAGTGTAAAAACTGTTATTCCATCCTCAGTATCGAAATTAATGACTTTCAATAAGACTGCAAAAAATATTTTATGTACAGTTTCGACTCAGTTGGTTTTTTATATATAGGTATATAAAGATGTACAAAATCGAACTTTATGTGTGTTTATATAAAGATGAAATTTGAGAAAATACAATTAAAGAATTTAAGATTTATACGGCTATTTATTTAAAAATTAAGATTATTTCGTGGTTTCTTATAGGTAATTATTATAATCATTTTTAAAACGCCTTTTGATAACTTGCCTTAGACTTTTAATACCAAGTGCTATTTGAAATAATTAGTATAACTAGTGTTACCCAACTAAAATTTAACCATATAATCTAATCCTTGTCGGGCCCGCGCCACCATATTGTACGAAAGGGATCAAGCCATAGGCTACCATGCTGGCCAAATGCGTGTTTGCAGACTGTACATGTCTTTCGATAACTTGCTAAGTTCTCTCTTTATGTTTATTCATTTTTTTCCTTCACCGTAAGAAATGGTAGTCATGATTTACACACACATACACATGAAAATATCAGACTTGTTTCGAGATTCGAACCCACGTCACTTGGTTTCCGAGGCGTGCGCGTTTCCACTGATTTTTTGACTCATTGATTTTTTTATTAATAGAAAAAATCGTTCTTACTAAACAATAGAGAATAAGAATTAGTTAACAAACGCAGGAAGTAAATACTGAAATGTTTTGTATGGGTATGTTTATAATATATAGATACAAAAATTTTCCATGGAAAAGCTTTAATCCTGCAGTTCGTAGGCGACCAAGGTGACTGATTAATCAAAATTGATTGACACAAAATGAATGTATCTATGTATGATTAACATAGGTATATATAATTGTCCTTTTATTCGATGTTTTTATTACGGGACATCTCCTGCTGCGAATCCCGGACTTTTGGTAAAATAAGTGGTTTTGAGTCTGGAGACTTTTAGAGTCGATATTTTATTTCGAATTTGACTAAAACTGCACTTTTTTGCGGAAAAACCTTATTGAAGAATGAAAATATCCCTTGTAAACGATAGTAATAATGTACGCGGAAACTTATACCAGTAGCTCTAATGTACACAGCAAACTTGATGAGAAAAATAAACTATGTATCAAAAATTCACCACCTGGATGTCGTCGTGGGAGTGCGTTCTGCGTAAGCGATCCCGCGACAACCCTTAGGTACGAGTTAAATTTCGTATAATATAATAAATAATAATAATACATTGAGACATTTTTTACAACAGCGCCATCTAGTTCCGTGGTAAGCTACGAGGCTTGTATTACGGATACCAGATAGTTAATATATAAATAATACTACACATATTATGTATAAATTATAAATAAAGGCTTAAAAATAACATACGTAGGTAGGTACTATGTAACAATGTTGAGTGCGACCTTTGACAAACCTTGGACAATGGCAATTTCTGCAATTCATTACAATACATGGCGGAATTCATTTATATTTATACAAGTGACTAACCCTGGCTTCACTCAGGCATGAAGTGACACACTACTAGACCGCGCCATAAAAGATGAGATTTGACGAACCACGTGGTATGACTTTTTAGAAGACGATTAATAGGTAATAACTAATAATTTTAATATAACATTGCTATACACGGTACTATGTGCGCGGTTTGTTGGATTTTTGGATGCCCGACGTGACCGTGGTTGCTGTAAAGTATCTGAAGCGTCGGGCGTCGGAAAGGCCTGTTGGACCGCAGTGGGGTTCGGAAGAGTTGCTTCGATATTGTTAGTAGTTTTTATTAGTCTTGGTGTTTAGCATAATTTAGTTTGTAAGAAATTTTGTTATGTTATACATACTATAAAAAGCATGTGGTGTATACCTGTAACTGATTGTGCAATTAACGCAAATAAATTAATATTATACTGTAGATGTAAGTAACATTGTAACAATCGTTGGTGTACCAAATAAATAAATAAATACAGCTTATTTTGAAGGTCATCGAAACATCCGTAATTATACATAACTCTTACTAACACGACTTTATCTGCGAAAACCCCCTACTACTAACTCGTCAAGTCTCATCTTTCGAGGCGAATTTTTATATACATATATTGATGTACATACTTACGGTAAAATTACGTAGGTGCAAAAATAATTGGTCACGCCTCGCGAATCTTGCTTTTGTTCTTTGATGGTATAACTTCAAATCAGTAAATATATAAATAAAATTGAAGTGTCTGTTTGTAATTCCAAATTAACAGCATTTCTCTCAAATAACCGTTCCCGCATTATAAATCTCTACATAGGTAAAAGGAAGTCGCTTCACGCCGTCTGTACGCTTAAATCATTAAAACTTCGCAACGGATTTTAATGCGGTTTTCGTTAAGAGATAGAGTGATTATAATACATACATATTATAGTAGAGAAAAGCCAAGAAAATATCTCTATCTCAGTCGCTAGTAAAATTTGTATTTGTGGGGCTCTTAGTGTCCGGAAATCCAACCGGGCGTGAAACCATGAAACTCACATAGTGGAGTGAAACCCACTTCGGTGGGTGGCGTGTGTAATCACGTTAGGACGTAGGTGATTAAAAATATATTATCTCGAGAGTTACATTACCGTAAAGTCTCCCACGGTGTGATATGAGTTTTAAAGTGTTCAGTGTAATCATAAGGTGTTACGGTTTACTTTTGATTGTAACTATATTGTTACGTTCGGGTAGCAGCCGAATGGGCCGGCACGCCCCGTATAGTACCACTCTCTCACAGAAGACCGGCGTGAAGTGGCAGCTATGCTGTTGCGTTTCGTCCGGTAAGTGAGAGTCCGGGAGGCCCACTCCCCTTACCTCCTCCCTCCCCCACCCTCCCTCTTCCCTTCCTCCTCCGTCTTCGCTCTCTCCTATTCGTCGTAGCGTGATGTTATACAGCCTATAGCCTTCCTCGATAAACGGACTATCCAACACAAAAAGATTTTTTCGATTCGGACCAGTAGTGCTATTCTGTAACAACATTTTCATGTCTCGAAAGCCGAATCCGCGGTGAGATATCATATTCGTATTCTCTAAATCTCGACAGTGCCGGTCGCGCCACACTTGCGGGTGTGGCGACGAGATGAACCGTGTTGCGTGAGAATGTTGACATTACTAGTATGAGTTTGGTATTCTGAAAGGGAATTTACCGCATCACTCATCGAAACCCGATACTTCAAACAAAGAATCCACTTGTCATTCTTAAAGTGGTCTAAAAGGTTATCGAGATTGGATGCGAGTTCATTTTAAGCTCATTAGTTCACGGTAAATATACGTGTTACAGTATTAAAAATTATAATAATTCTATAGTAATGGCTCGTTGGTTTTTTTTAAAGAGTTTATTAGAAGACGAACATTCTATAGATATATATGATAATCGTCGTCAAGCTGGAGAAATTCGCAAATTTCAAATAGTTAATAGGCACAAAGACTTTGTTGAAAATTATCGTTTGTCTGAAGAATTGATAGATAATGTGTTACAAGAAATTAAACATCTTATGAAAAATCCACGCCGGCGAAGTCGCAGATTCTCTATCAAAACAAAGGTAAATATTTTTTTTACGTGTACACTATTCATTTACAACTTCTCAAAGGCTTTTTTCTTACAAAGTGTAATTATTTTTCAGTTATTATGTGCCCTGTCAATCTTGGCCAGCGGTAGCTATCAGTGAATTTGTAGAAAGTATGTGAACACTTTATCACAAACATCTGTCTCACGATATGTTCGCGAGGTAGTTGATGCCTTAAATCACCCTAATGTTGTTAAGAAATATATAAGATTACCTCAGAATTCTGTGGAGAGGCTCAAACTAAGAGAAAGGTCCGTATATGTATTATATTTATTTATTAATCAGAAAATCCACAGCTCTTAAAAATACCATTACACATTTATTGTACTACTATTACAGCCAATTATGGATTTTCAATTTAGGTACTAAGTTTACAAAAAATAAATGTGTGGCACTCGGGGACTGCCGCGGTAAAGCTATTGTATAGCATTTTTTATCAACTTATGCAATTATAAAAAACGACACTAATAATAATAATAGAAAAGAGTATTTAATACATTGAAAGTTTTATTATCTAGTTAAAGTATATTTAAATATCATGAAAAAATATTTTTACATAGTTAAAATAATTATTATTTGTATCTATTATTAATTTATTTGTACATTTGCTACATATTAAATAATAATGTAAAAATTTATTTTATTTTATGATGTAAATAAATAATACATACCGTCAGCTAACATCAAATTCTACAAACGTACTCAAAGTAATATGTAGAAACAATTTTTATCACTTATAATCACAGTAAATTATCTTCAATATTTTCAGTCAATAGTTGAACGCATAGGTTCTCGTCCGATCACCGAAGTTAAGCAACGTCGGGCGCGGTCAGTACTTGGATGGGTGACCGCCTGGGAACACGTGACGTTGGCTTTTTGTTTATAATTTTGTAAAAATTCATTTTATTTCAGTCCTCAAACAATATTGTCATATTAAATATGTTGTTTTATACTTATTTGTTATCCAATTAGTAAGATTTGTAATAATATCTTATACTATTCCTCTTGTACATATGGAAACAAAGGTAGGTAACTCAAAATATACCTAATGTCATTTTTTTAGTTAGTGTAGTATATATTAGGTAGTAGTGTATCTAAAGAACTATTATGTATAAAATAAAAATTAATACTATCTAAAAAATACTATGCAAATTAAATAATTATTAAATATAGATTCAACTGTTAAATTAATCAGAAATAGAGCAATTTTGATGAATACTTTTGTAAATTTATAAGTATAACTTATAAATATAGTTTCTTTAAAAGCAAACTATTCTTTTATAATGTAATGCAGGAGAAGTTAAAACCTATTGTTTGCAATATGAAAATTTTTAAAGTAAAAATTTATCTTCTCTCCTAATGAAATAATGATTATAATCTCAATATTTACATTAATGAAACCAGTGTAAATATATGTATAACCAATATATAAATACTTTAATTGTTATAGGACATTTAAGTGAGTTTTTTTCCTTTTTTTTCAGGGGATTTTGGGTATACACCACAATGCATATTTAATAGTCCAGCAGCCTTATGTAGAAGGGGATACACCTGCTGCACACTACAACAAACTCCATGCCTCAGTGCAGAATACCATGGAGAGATAATAAGCATTATGATATAAAAACATATAATATAAATATGTATAATATAAATTATTTCTTCAAAGTTTCTGAATATAATTGAAACCCTTCTCTAATGCTCTTCATTGTTTCTTTCACGCAATTTATTTGGATTTATTTTTCTATCTCTATCGCCAAAAACCACTCGAAAAACTTGTGAATTGCAATCGCCGTTGTAATGGAGGTGACACACCACTGTAACAACTATGATGAGGTCTTGTTATTGCTAGAACAATAAGAAATGGTATAGTAAATTATTTTTCCTAATAAGTTACAATACATTATGTATGAAATCACAATTAAAATATCTTAAAATGAATAAACTCGCTCATAAGTGGGTTTATCATAAGTGCTTACTTACGATTATTTTAAGGGGACAACAAACTAGGTATCTAATGAACGAAAGGCCAAACCTTGATTCACTTAACAAATTTTGCTTCTATTATAAAATTAGTTAATTAGTACTCTTATTATATAAAATAAAGTATTATTATGTAATAATAGCTATAGAACTATTTTATGGATATATATTACATAATTTTGGGATGAGTTCTTCAATGTTAGATAAGTAAAATAAAATGAAACATACATAATTACTTGTATTGGGCAGTGGGGGATAATGCACAGGAGATCCAAACAACTGGCGACGTGCATTTCTTAGCTGACATTGTGGGCCTGAACCCGAAGGAGTTAGGAGACTTGCAGGCATTTTGTTAACAAAATACTTTTGTCTATTGTTTCCATGTTTTAACACAGCCCCTAAACTATTTAGTTGAAGCGCCAGTTTCTCCAACGGTGCTCTCCAATCCAAACTCCAATGCTTTTACGGGCTGCGTCCCTCGCACTGGGAACTTTTAAAAACACTTTCGCAAGGCTTGGATTCTTCTCCAAATAATTTAGCAGACCGTGAATTTGAGCTGTGGAAGGGTGTGCCGCTCTTTACTTGCCTCTCTCTACATTGCTATAATTAAAACAAAACAATTACAGTAGGGGTTGGCTAAGTATCATAGAAACCAATATTAATAATAAAATTATATACTTACTACATGTTTTATTTAGTATTTTATAAATTAGAACACCAAAACAAACTTATTTAATAACTTTAAACCAATTCACACTTCTAAACGTCAAATGTCGATCGGCGTGTAAACAAATGTCTTTTTTCAAAGGCACGAATCTCACAACATACAGCCAAAGTATATGTTTTTTTCTATATTTCAACAAAAACAAATGTTTATTTATCAAATATCGTACATTTGAGATATTTATGGATTTTATATACCAAATTTGTTGAAAGTTCATGCACATATTTTAAAATAAAGTCATATGAAAAGAATATCGATAAAACGAACACAGCTCTAGATTTCCGCTCTTCGATTCGACACTCACTTCACTTCGCAAGTGCGTACCTAATGTTTACAGAATACCAAAACAAGGTCAAGTGAATTGGCTTTCGAAGTGAGCTTTGTCACTCACGTGAAGCTCGATATCGAAATAGTTATTTACAGAATAGCATTGCAGTTCCTGAGATTAGCGCGTTCAACCAAACAAACAAACTCTTCATCTTTATAATATAAGTATAGATATAGATATGTAATGATTTATTTACCACAAACTCTTACTTCCGTACTTATCAGTTATCACTACTTCCGTTGCTTTAGTTTCTTTTAAGACTAAGCACTTGTGCTAACAGTATAAATGTAAATATTATGTACCTGTGTAACTTCGTAAATGCGATATAATAACGTGTGACGACAATATCGGTGTGATAATGAGTAAAATATAATTCAAAGACGTTCGCCTTGGAATAAGGTCGGGACAGACTTGTTTTTGTTTAGAATGTTACTACGAGTATGGCTTGAGTTACCTATATAATAATAAAGTATATTTTATACTATTTATTAAGTACTCTTCTTCCTGACGAGACCCCATGAATTATGGTGTTGCTTATCTTATCTTAGTTCCTCTATGGATGTTGAATGAACAATCAAGAAATAAATCACCAAAGTTTTAGCAAAACCGGATGAAAGGAAGTATGTATATTAAAAAAATCGACTGTAATTACTATGCATTTTTATGTTAAAACTAACGACTCACCCTCACTTAGCTCAAGTTCGTCCCTAGGCATCGACTACTCAGGCTGAGTAGTCGATGTTCCTAGGCATAGCGTCAGCGAAACCACGGGTTCCGCTAGTTAAAATAATTAAAGATTCTACCTCCTCCTTTTTTGAAGTCGGTTTAAAGGTAGCCTAAGTTACGCCTTATAACATTAGCTATCTGCGAGTGAAAGTCTTTTCAAAATCAGTCCATTCGTTTCAGAGATTTCACCCAGAAAACAGACAGCCAGACAAAATTTTTTAAAATTGGTTTTTGGTTGCTAGTATTGTAAAAACTTTCATATGCATTTAGTGAAAAGCTGTTTATATTATGACTAGTAGTAGTAGTAGTATAGACTAGTGACTCGCCCTCGGTACGCTCGGGTTCATCCCTAAGTACGTTAGTAGGCATTTCTTAGAGATGAGATATTTTTCTGCAGTAAAAAGTATACTTTATATTGAACCTATTTAGTGGTTTACAGACAGACAGACAAATCTAAAAATTATAAATTCGGATATTGTATCGATATTTCAGCAAGATACTCCAAAAATATTCAATATACAGACTTCGACTAAATTATATGTACATAGAAGATGCCGGTCAAAAAAGGTTATTTGATTATTCCTATCGCGTCATAACCTACACTAATAAAATAAAAGTACGCACGTGTGGCGTTCGTAACCTATATTATGTAAAAGCCTCTGGAGGTTACCACGTTTCGGTCCATCGAATTGTTCTAGTGGGGATTTGGAAACTGATATCATTAAACGATATGCATGAGTGAAGCGAAGGCGGTTCGCTTTAAGACAATAGAGAATAATAACTAGCAAAAAGCTGAGCGTTATTAGGACTGGCGTTTTTCTATCGGGTAATTATTTTTAAGACAATTTTTTTAATTATATTTTGTAAACTCTGCGACAGGATGGTCTTCCAATTACACGTTATTACACATTAAATAATATGTATTTTTCTATTCTTATTATAATTACTAGCGACTCGCCCTCGCTTCGCTCGGGCTCTTCCCTAGATTAACAACAGGAAAAGCCACGGGATCTGCTAGTTATGCATATAAACCTTCCTTTTGAATCACTATCTATTAAAAAAAACCGCATAAAAATCCGTTGCGTAGTTTTAAAGATTTAAGCGTACATAGGGATATAGGGACAGAGAAAGCGACTTTGTTTTATACTATGTAGTGATGATATATCCCACAGCAAATATTACCAGCAATACTTTCAACAGCAATTATATTATCCAATCTATACTGTCCGAAGTAATGAATCGAAATGTGTCAGAACTTATAAAACCTTATCCCACCCATTTTACAGCGCCCTCGTGTAGTCAATACAACTCCCAATAAAGTAAATTGATAATAGAATAAAAATAGCCAACACCAGTCCATATTCATTATTCATTAAATACATAAAAGTTAACAATTTCTTATAGGTACATATATGATGTTTTCTTACATTCTGTTAGTTACGTTAATAGTACAAAAACATTCTATTCAATGAACACTAAATTGTAGGTATAATATTATGTTCATTTTTAATGGTTATAAAATTATATTTTTGTTTGCAGATAACACATTTAGATATGACGTTAAATTACTATGTTAAAGCACAAGTCTATAGATGTGTTAGTTTTTCAGTAAAGTGTACCACAAAATGCTCAGATTGTGGGATAGTGTTAGGACTCTCTTCGCTCGCCCTAATTAAGAAACGTTCATTTTCAAAATTTGTACTATTCATCGGATTGAAAATTAAATATTTTTTTATTGAATGTCTTTTGTCTTTTTGCAAATCCAAAAAACAGTAGCTCTGAACACTGTTCTAATATTCATCCAAGTTCAACCAGTAACAAACATACATACAAAATTTTAAATGTATGTGATATACAGGAGGTAGATAATGTATATGATACGAAGGTGACTCACTAGTTGTTGAATGTTGATATACAGTATTAAGTACATCATCAACTAACAACTCACCTTCATTCCATTCGGGTTCATCCTTTGAAACGTTTTAACACACATTTTCCTTCAGAAAAAAGTAAATAAAAACATTTTTAAAATAACCACATCCTATATATTGGCTTGGATAACCAGCTATCATCATCCCGAATCTCATCAAAATATGTCCAGTGAGACAGACAGACAGACAGACAGATAAAACTGCAGATTTAACTTCTGAGTAATAATAACTTTTCAATAATATTCAATTTACACATTCAAATCAAAAATTTATTATAACTATAACCTATGTATCGATTCTTTTTTATATGATCTGTGGTATCGATATGAATGATATGATACGAGTTCGGTCAAGCGTTTTCCTCTGCAGATATAGCTTGTGTTTGGGTCTTAATAAATCCGTGACCTTAGTTTATTTACATTGGCCTCCATATCAGTTTCACTGAGAAAAATAACACTACGTAGGTATACGTAGTACTAAATTGTTTCTGCCGTCATACGTTACTCGTTTATCTTTAAAGTTATTTTACTTAAAATCTCAGATATGAATTTTTATTGCATTATGTTTTTTTAATGCCTTTGTTGTTTTCCTTGTTTCTTGATCTTGAAATTAAAAAAAATAAACTTGAAATTCGTCCTCTTTTTTTGATATTTTTTTTTGTTAACTACACTGTTATTATAAATACCTTATAAATACTAAATGATATATAATGTTCGCGTGTCTTGGTTATTGGACTTGGTTATTAAAGTTGTAAATAAACTAGCGAATCCCGCGGCTTCGCTCGCGTTAAAGCTAAGGCTGAACTCGAGCGCTAGTAATATATATATGTACATCTAGATACATATACCTAAATAAAGTTTGAGTGTCTGTTTTTAATTTAAAATTAACATCTTTTCACTAAATGCATATCAAAGTCCTACTATATTCGATACTAGCAACAACAAAAACAATTTTTAATTTTTTTGGATGTCTGTCTGTTTGTTCCGAGTAATCTATGAAACGGCTGGAACGATTTTGACGGGTCTTTCACTCGCAGATAGCTAATGTTATAAGGCGTAACTAAGGCTACTTTTTAACCGACTTCAAAAAAGGAGGAGGTAGAAATTTTATTTATTTTAACTAGCGGAACCCGTGGCTGTATATTTAATATTTTTATAAATCACCGCTGCACATTAATATTTTATTATCAATTAACATGCTAATGGCTTATTAATTAGCTATACATACACTATACAAATACAGTGTAAAACACAGCTGTTAGTGTGATATGATTAAAGACAGTTTGAAAATAATTGCAATTTAAAAAACAAGATTTTATATCAAAGGTCACTCATGACTAATCGAACTTGACCTACATAACACAGCTGTATAACAATATCAATATAATTTATCCAAGGTATTTGCGAATTTGGTTTAAATATTGAGCCCATGATGCCTAATCGTGGTATTGTGGGTACAATATAATACAGTACTAACAATAAGTTAATTGTAAGAAACGCAGCATCTTTAATAAACTTAATTAAGTACGGCCTCTATATCGATAATAATGTCTATTCACTAGGAATAAAAAAAATTATGTACCTACAGATTTGATTCAAAATTTTATAATGTGTATGATCTGTAGTTACGAGTTAGGGATGTTGCGAAGAGAAGTTGGGTTTATCGGAAGTAGAGTTGAAAGTTTAAAATCAATATATCGGAATGAAGGAAGGAATAATCTAAGACGAAGATTCTGCTTCATCATCACTACATCACTACATAGTATAAAACAAAGTCGCCTTTTCTGTCCCTATATCCCTATATCCCTATGTGCGCTTAAATCTTTAAAACTACGCAACGGATTTTGATGCGGTTTTTTTTAAAAGATAGAGTGATTCAAGAGGAAGGTTTATATGCATAACTAGCAGATCCCGCGGCTTTACCTGTGCTAAATCACTACATAGTATAAAACAAAGTCGCCTTTTCTGTCCCTATATCCCTATATCCCTATGTGCACTTAAATCTTTAAAACTACGCAACGGATTTTGATGCGGTTTTTTTTAAAAGATAGAGTGATTCAAGAGGAAGGTTTATATGCATAACTAGCAGATCCCGCGGCTTTACCTGTGCTAAATCTAGGGAAGAGCCCGAGCGAAGCGAGGGCGAGTCGCTAGTAGTAAGTATAAAACAAAGTCGCTTTCTCTGTCCCTAATCCCTTTGTACGCTTAAATCTTTAAAACTACGCAACGGATTTTGATGCGGTTTTTTTAATAGATAGAGTGATTCAAGAGGAAGGTTTAACTAGCAGATCCCGCGGCTTTGCCTGTGCTAAATCTAGGGAAGAGCCCGAACGAAGCGAGGGCGAGTCGCTAGTATTAATATAAATGAGTATTATTACTATCTCATGAAAACTAGTCAAGATTGGACCTAGGCAGTTATTACGACTTCCTTTCTGTTTGATATTCAATATAATGTAAACACAAGTATAATGCAGTTTTTACTAACGGGACAGAAATCGGAGACGAAAGTGGACAATCGGATGTTTAGACTATTTGGTCAAAAGATTAAAAGAACCTTCGCAGCAATGCTACTCACTAGTAGGTATATATTTTATCTATGGTCGTAGTTCGACATACGATTATCGCTAGGAACCACATATTATTTAAAGTATCTTCCAAGTTCCATAATACTATTACAAGTAGTAAAGTTTGTTATTTCTTTACGTAAAAAAGATCTCATAGATTTGGATGACATTTACACAGATATATGATGAAAATGGCGCTCAACATAATCTATACTAATATTATAAAGCTGGAGAGTTTGTTTGTTTGTTTGTTGAACACATTAATCTCAGGAACTACTGGTCCAAATTGAAAAATTCTTTTTGTGTTGGATAGTCCGTTTATCGAGGAAGGCTATAGGCTATATTATACATCACGCTTCGACCAATAGAAGCGGAGCATCAATGGAACAAAAACGGGATAAAAATATTTCTTTTAATTTTCAGCCTTTAGAACGCGAGCGTAGCCGCGGGAAAGGCTAGTTGTATATATGTTGGCATTGTTAGGCACTTACTCGTATCAACGCACCCGAGTCGAGCGCAGTGAAAACTCACTAGACCATAAAGACCTTAAAATACTTCAAATTCCTGCGTTATAATTCAAAAGTACGTCCATGAACAACTTGTTCCAAAATAATTCGCACTCATTCGATCAATCAATGCAGAACAAGTATTACTCGTCTACTTCTCTTGCCTATAATTAAAATATACATTTAAAAGCGTCTTTTCGACGAATACCTCCATAAAAATCTAACACAAAAAAACAACGTTTGTTTGTCCATCCCATACGTGTTTATTTACTTTACAGAAGCTAGGTACCTACTACTACTTAGTGCATAAGCCGGTAACGAAGCCCCATAAATCCAGGAAACGGGAAAAAGGCTTTATTTTGGCTTATTATTACACTTTTCAGGTTTCGTTATATGTACTATATTGAGCATAGTATTATTATAAACAAAATAATTAGTTAAAATTATGTGTTAGAATAAGAAAAACGATAAGTTGTATATTTAAAAGTTAAAACTTAAAGAAATACAATATGTTTAAAAATATGAATTGTAGCTTTCTCTTTACCTAGCTATAAACTGCCATAATACGAAATTTATAACCTATAGGTCTTGTAGATTTCTAGTTAATCTTCTTCGTTTTTTATACAACAAAGTAATTTCAATCAAAATCTGTTTAGCAATAACGAAAAAGCACCTAAATAGACAAAAAGAAGCGCTTCTGTTATTTACCATTACTGCTATATAATGTGCATACTAACATACATAAGCAAGGCCACGTGCTAAAACTAGCTCAAGTTATAGTTAGGGAAGAATCAACTGCCAACAAATCAGAACGTACTTGATGTATTATTTTTCTCACGTTCACACTATTGGATTAGTTGTGCGGAAATGATCACAGAGCCTGACTTTTTCCGCTTAAATGTATTTCCGTAGGAATCTATTTGTTATTGTATTATAGCTTCTGTCTGTGACTATGCCTGTTTTTTATTTATTTAATGCAAAATACGACAGTTGTAGCCCAGTAGTAGCGCGCTTGCTTAGATAACCGAGTGATGCGGCTTCAAATCTAGGTCTCGCATTTCTAATATTTTCATGTGTGAATCATTTCTAACATGATTACCGCTTGTCTTACGATGGAGTAAATCATTGTGTCTAGCTCTAAACGCTAAAAAGGACTGAATACAATGTAAAAATAAATGTTTTCTGAGCGACATCTGCGACATAAATATCCCTTAAGAGGGCCCTTCCCGGTCGTACTAACTTCGACGCGAGCGTGCTCGAAAAGCTTGTTGTTTCATCCAGCGCAATGTTAGAATAAGAGGAAAAGCGAAAAGAGAGAGATAGCGCCTGAGCGCTCGGTTGGCGTTCGATTACTTTCGCCGCTCACTCGCGGGTGGCCACCGCGCGCGCCGGTCGGCCCTAGGATGAGTCATGCCATTCATAGGCCATTCATGATAATTACATCGCGCGCGTGCCTATCTTTTCTCCCTGTCTACTATGACTTCCCCCGTGCATAGCCGTAGTTTTGTAAATTTCTCTGCATGCAGGTACATAAGTACCTACATTTAGTAAATATTTTAGTATGTTATTTTTTGTCTAGTACGGACGTAGCGCTTGCCCTCGGAGATATTATATCATTGTGTGTGTTATATTTTTACTAATCTAGGTACCTACCTACTGTACGCGCGCTATTTTTACAACATGGAAATGATTTATAACATACTTATATTTCGTATTTTATGTACACGTATAATACCTCAAGGGCCAAAAAAAAGTCAGACATTCTCTCTAACAAAAAACTGTGCCTCAATTTCCAGTATAACTTGGCCTCGCTTTTTATCAATTTCCCGTACAATGAGAGATCTGCATAAACTGGTTTTGTATAGGTCGACTGGTCGTCGTACGAACGCACACAGTAGTCGGCCGTTACACGCGCAACGGCGCAACTGAACTTTTTCTGTTCATCAATGATATACCTAAACAGACCATGAAAAAGTAAAGGTAAATAATTTATTCTGCTTATGGAGTACCTAGCAGTACAAGCAGAATAAATTCTTTATCTATCCAGTCTGTCTGTATTGAGAATGCTGAAATAAGGTAACGTACATACTTGTATACAATGTACGTACCGTTTCAATGACAACATATGTATGTTTATGTAGATACTAATTTGTACCGTGGTACAGGCAGTTGATCAAATACAGTTGGTTATTTATTTTTTTCTCTAAAGTATTTTGTTACACTTTATAAAAAAATATAAAATAAACTGGCTGTCGAGATGATTATTGACAGAATAGATTGAAATTTAGTAAAAAGTAAAACCGGCTAAGTGCGAGTCGAAGGGTTTCGAATCATTAGTATCTATAAAAACGGCAAAAAAATCACGTTTGTTGTACGGGAACAAATAAAGGAATACTTCAAGCGTGTACCTGTCGCCCTTATCAATATCACGTTTGTTGTATGTTTGCCCCCCTTTATTTGTTTTATTCTGTTTTTTTTGGTATTTATTGTTATTACCCGACTGCGAAAGAAGGAGGGTTATGTTTTTCGAGTGTACGTATGTATGTATATTTCTTTGGCATGCTCTAGAGCCTAAACGGCTTGTTGCGGCCTAAACGGCGGCGACTATGCGACGCAAGAGAGTGGTAATGTGTTTATCAGTCTATGTATGTATGTATATATGTTTCTTTGAAGCACTATACAGACCAAACACCTGGGCCGATTTTTATGATTCACTCGTCAATCGATTCCTCTTAGTCCGGCGAGTGTCACGAAAGACATGACGTTAGTGAAAATTCAATATGGCGACTACTGGACGCCATGTTGTGAAAATGGAAAAAATGAAAGTCAACAAACTACGTCTTTTCTCTCAACGTTTTTCGATTCGACTGATCGTTTAGGATCTATATCGATTTAAAAAAACTAAAAAGCTGTAAATAAAAAAAATAATTATAAAAATAAAAAAACCTATCTGCATAAAAGTTAGGTACCTACCTAAAAAGATGAAAATAAGTTGACAAAGGAATATAAGTAGTATTGTGCAGTCGGAGACATACACGTTTCACCCTTGTCGCGAGATGTACATTTGTGTACCTAGGTAGGTATGTCTCCGACTGCATAATACTACCTATATTCCTTTGTCAACTTGTTTTCATCTTTTTAGTTACCTAGCTTTTATTCAGTCGGGTTTTTGTATTTTTATAATGTGAGTGGTGTCAATAGATTCGTTTTAGTCGTGATAGTGACACTGGGTACATCAAAATAAAAAAAAAATCAATGAAGCGCGAAAATGTATAAAAATTAAATGTTTTCAAAATACATCGAGTGTAGCTATTTTCCAGAAATGAGATATTTTCCTACCGTAAAAAGTATCCTTTATGTTGACCCTGATAACTAGCTATCATCATACCAAATTTCATCAAAATTTGTCCATTGGTTTTCTCGTGATGCGGTCACAGACAGACAGACAGACAAACATTCTAAAAACTATAGATTCGGCCTCTGTATCGTAATAAGTAATAACTATTTCAATTAGAATTTTCAAAATTATTCAAGATTCCACTAAGTTAGAATTTTATTATAGGTATAGATATAACTTATTATAGGTATGTTTTATTGGAGTTTGGAATAGGAGATGCTAATAATAGTGAAATATACCTGAAGTAAACATTCTTTTTTACCATTCCATCGAGTATGATATAAAATAATTATTATATAGATACATGTGTATGTATACACATGTTATACATGTATGCATGTATAGACAAAACTACATTACTATTACATTGGAAAAAGAAATACTAAAAAAAACTGATAAGATTGAAATAAAAAATATTATTTAAAATTTAAATATTTTATTTTGTTTAGCGGCAACAGAAATACATCATCTGTAAAAATTATAAATGTCTAACTATCATGGTTCACGAGGTACAGCCTGGTGACAGACGGATAGCGGAGTCTTAGTATTAGGGTCCCGTTTTTTACCCCTTAGGTACGGAACCCTCAAAATATTATATCCAATAGAATCTTCAATCATCGAATCTATCTCTCATTGGCATTTTGCGTGGGAAACGTGGGTCAATTAGCTCTGTAAAATGAATCATAATTAGGTAGGTAGTCACTGTATCAGTCACCATAATAATCATAAAATAAGGTACATACCTATTATGTATATATTTTACTTTACTTTCCGCCTTGCCTAAGCCGTAATACATCATTATTCTCAACGTTTTCTTTGTTTTCGTTTATAAACCTGGAAAATAAAATATTATTTATTCATATGTTCATTATTTATATATAATAATTGAATAAGAGTTCTAAATGTCGTGGTATTTTGTCAGAATGCAAAAGAATAATTTGAAGTGAGTAATAATTGTAAGTTAGTACGAAAATTTTCGACATTTTTCTCGTGCAGACATTACTATAACCTTAGCAGTTTTTATTTACACTAAACACGAAAAAGGCTCAAAAGGGGTTCTGATGATGTTATCATATAGGTATTATAGGTATATATGACAGCTTGGTTTAGCAACGCCTCGACATCCGAGATGACTTATGTAGGCTATGGTATATATATCTAATACATAGACATACACTACACCTAATATGAACATCTTTTCCAATCTCCTTAGTGTCTTCTCCATTCTACGTGACATTGGCGAAGTAATCTGTGCTCAACTGGCACGCTTAGAAGCCATAACAAGAGAATTGAATTGAACATCTTTTAATTTTTTTTATTTAATTATGTACCACACAAAAAATATATACATATAAAAATAGAAATTAGATTCATTGTGTACAAAGGATGACTTATCTGATATCTCTTTCATAGGTCTCTAACAGAAACCCTTTAGTGTAAGAAAAGAAAGTATATTTAGCAAAAATTTGGGTGCGGTGTAGGTACCTATAAACTACAAAGAATAATTATTATATAATAAATAAAAAAGTGCAAAAATAAATATATAATATTAATATATACATACATACATACATTTACATAAGAAATACATTATATAATAAGAAAATAATGTGGGAACTATGGGATCAACCTTCACGTCGCAAAAAAAAACAGCTGTTGTAACATGTAGGTATATTCACAGAACTCGATAAAATATACCTACTTTATAGTGAATTAGCAATTGTCGCAGCTTCGCCCGCGTTTCAAAGACAGGAAACCAAATTCTTAGAATTTATTTTTAAGAAATTAGATATTTTTCTGCAGTAAAAAGTATCCTATATTATGTTGACCCGGATACCCAGCTATAACTACACCAAATTACATCAAAATCCGTCCAGTGGTTTTCTCGTGATGCGGTCACAGACAGACAGACAGACATTCTATAAACTTTAGAATCGACCTCTGTATCGTAAATAATTAATTACTATTTCAATTAGATTTTCCAAAAAATATTCATTGTACAGATTCGACTAAGTTAGAATTTTATTATAATTATGTATAGATTTTTTCGCGATTTTATGACGTTTGTTTTATCCAATACTCATTTACAGTAAAAGTAGCTCATAATGATGATTGCAAATAAAAAAGTGCAAAAATAAATACATACATAATACATATAATATATACATACAGCTACAAACAAACTTACATACATTTACATATGTAGGTACATTATTTAGTAAGGAAATTATGTGAAACTATGGGGTCAACCTTGAATTTGCAAAAAAAACAGCTGTTGTAACATGTAGTTATGTTCACAGAACTCGATAAAATGTACTTTATAGTAAACTATAGTAAATATTATAAACGAAAGTCTATAGTAAACTAGCAATTCCCGCGGCTTCGCCCGCGTTTAAAAGACCGGAAACCAAATTCTTAGATTTTATTTTATTTCTCAGAAATGAGATATTTTTCTGCAGTAAAAAGTATCCTATATGTTGACCCGGATACCCAGCTATAACTACACATAATTACATCAAAATCAGTCCAATGGTTTTCTCGTGATGCGAACACAGACAGACAGACAATCTAAAAACTTTAGAATCGACCTCTGTATGGTAAATAGTGACTATTTCAATTAGATTTTCCAAAAAATATTCAATACACAGATTCGACTAAGTTAGAAGTTTATAATAGGTAATAGGTATTATGTACATATATATTTTTTCGCGATTTCATGATGTTTGTTTTATCCAATACTCATTCATAGTAAAAGTAGCTCAATACTCTTACTACATACTTATTTATACTGTACTAAAACTAAGATTGGTTTATGTAAATAGCCCCGCGTCCCGTTTGCAATAATTGAAAAATAGCTATCTACTTTATAAAAAAATCTAGGTACTTACCCATTTTACAAAATGACGTTTTACTTCTTCTCAATAGTAGGTTGCGTGTTCAAATCACGTCGGGGTCACCAGTCACTTACACTTTACAAGTTGAGGATGTTATCACTCAATTAGAAATAAAAGAGTTGAATGTAAAAAAAAAGTGTGTGTGTGTGTACTTACACGCGTTAGAAGTTATACTTCTTTGGCATCATTAAATAATACATACTCATTTTCGCAATTAGAACCCCGAGAAACCTCGAAAATGACGCCCATGTAATTGTTTAAAAAAAACCGGATGTCCGCCATCTTGGATTTGAAAATGAACCTCATTTTCGTAATCAGCACCCCGAGAAACCTCAAAAATGACTTCCATGTCATTGTTGAAAAAAAACCGGATGTCCGCCATCTTGGATTTGAAAATAGACCTCATTTTCGCAATTAGCACCCCGTGAAACCTCGGAAATGACACCCATGTAATTGTTTAAAAAAAACCGGATGTCCGCCATCTTGGATTTGAAAATGGACCTCATTATCGTAATCAGCACCCTGAGAAACCTCGAAAATGACACCCATGTCATTGTTTAAAAAAAACCGGATGTCCGCCATCTTGGATTTGAAAATGAACCTCATTTTCGCAATTAGCACCCCGTGAAACCTCGAAAATGACACCCATGTCATTGTTGAAAAAAACCGGATGTCCGCCATCTTGGATTTGAAAATTTACCTCATTTTCGCAATTAGCACCCCGAGAAAGTTTATTGTTGAAAATAAATATCGTGAATATAGTTGCAAGTCCTCTAAACTGTTGACTGTTAGCTAAACTTCTCCCGTGAGAATTTTGTGTCCGCGCATTGAAAAATTTCACTCTCATACATTTTTCATAACGCGCCTAAAGAAGTATAACTTCAATAAACAATAAATTATAAAACGCAACAGCATTGACGAGTACCTACTACGCGCAGTCAACAGAGGCCCCGCCGAGCCCGACCCGACCGCGACCGAGCAGCGCTTCTGCCGCCGCCCCGATCCCGCACGAGTCGCCCCCCGCGTAACTCATAACAATCGCATGAGAAGGCGATAACATTGAACGAAAAATAGTGTGCGGCAATTTCATAAAAATTGTTCCGGGATATTCGTGTGTTTCAGTAAGCCTTACAAGTTTGTGAAATAAAAGTTTGTCGTTTAGATTGTTCATTAAATTTTCAAGGTTTCTGTGCCAATATTTTCTTTACTTTTAAAATTTACGAATACATTATGAACGCCTAAAGTTCAGGTTAAATTTGTTCAAAAAAGCAGATTTTTGGAGGTTTATACTGAACTTGTTTCTCCAAATTTTGATTTCTTGTTATGATGGAAACATAGATATAGTGCACAAGATACCTATTAGTTAAAAGTTTCAAAGAAAGATCTATTACAACGCCATAATCACGAACGTGCGTTTGTATGAAAAGTAAGTCGGGTTGGGCCCTTATGAGGGTAATCAGGCCACATGTTGGCATAGCTTAAGCCTGTCAAAAAACTTCCAAGGGTCTCAAAAGTAGATTTCCTCACAATCTTTTCTATCATCGTAAGCTAAGTGATAAACATATCGCAAAACAAAACCTAATCTTCCCCTTAAAATATTATAGTAATGTGGGGCATATTAAAGTATTTATTAATCTACAATTAAATAAATAAATATCTTGGGACATTATTAGTTATTACACACAGCGCTATCTAGTTCCGCGTTAAGCTACGAGGCTTGTGTAACGGATCCCAGAAATAAATTATTGATATACTACATATTATTAACTTTAAATAAATACATATTATAAATATAAACACCCATGACTGGAGTTCAAACATCCGTGCTCAACAAATGTATGCTCCCACCGGGACTCAAACCCGCAACCGTTAGCGCAACAAGTAGGGTCACTACAAACTGAGCCAAACGTGTCGTCAACTCTTACTATCCACTTCTCCAGTCAACCTTGTAGAACTAATCTTTTTACAACTGACATGTCATTGTAGGCATTATCCTCTTGATTTATCTCGTTTTTATCACCACTTATTTTTTTGTAATAGCTAATAGCACACTGACAAAAACTTCTTACCTCGTTTGAAATCTATACTAGTATTATAAAGCTGAAGAGTTTGTTTGTTTGTTTGTTTGGTTGAACACGCTAATCTGTAGAACTACTGGTTCGATTTGAAAAATTCTTTTTGTGTTGGATAGTTCGTTTATCGAGGAAGGCTATAAGTTATATTACATCACGCTACGACCACTAGGAGCGGAGCATCAATGAAGAATGCAAAAAGAAAAACGGTAAAGGCGGGCGTTAGTTCTGCGTGATACCATACGGCGCGACTCAGTAGGAATTTCGTTTCCGGTCTTTAGAACGCGTGCGAAGCCGCGGGAATCCTCCAATATAACTCGAACGTTAAAACAGTCACGTAGACACGCGAATCATTATTGAAAACAATTAAAAAACTATTAAGTGATAATTACATTTCCAATTCCCATCCACGCGTGGTAAGGGGGCGTCCATAAATCACGTGATGTTTTTAAGCAACTTTTTAGACCCCCCCTCCCCCATGGTGATACGTGGTGAGGTTTAACATTACCCCCCCCCCCCCCCCAATCAAAATCACGTGTATTTTTATACAAAGTACCATAAAAAAATCTGAATATTATTTTTAAATAAAGGTTAACAGGTATAATCTAATATAATTTTGGTAAATTAAGCACCGTGATAAAGATGTAAAAATTCTAATTAAGAAGAATAAATGACAAAATAATAATCGTGAAATTTTACTATTGTACCTGAAGCAAATACTGGCTCTCTCACACATGCTCGCTATACTATTGCGGGAGGGAAGTCATACAATAAAGCACTGTCATTCTACTCGACATACGCATACTCTACTAAGACGTCATAGCTGTCGACAACCTTATTATTTCACACTTCTGTGTGGACTTCTGCAGCCTTTTTAAAAGTAAATTTTTTCAAGATCTGTTGTCCTTCCTTGTCCATGAAGTTGGGTTCCATAAGAGTCATGCGGAAGTATGAGTCTAGCCTATGTGACTGGGAGTGACGCATAATATACTTACTGGCTACTGCTCCTTTTTCCGTAGTTTTTTTGTGCACTAGCACCTACAGAATCCTTACGACACGACTAAAATCCTGCCAGAATTGTCTTTTTTCTCATTAACAAAATCAATGGGATTAGGTGGTTTATGTATGGTCTTTGACTGTATGCATACCCTCTAGTTTTGGCCGACGGTCAATTAACTTTGAGCACTGGGTACATCACCCGGTGCTAAAGTTATGTCAAAATAGTATTCACTTTTCTTAAACTTTCAGTGCTGATATTCACATATGTAAATATAGTAAAAGTTTTTGAGAATATCATTAAAAATGTATAATTCGTCCGTCTGTAACTTATAACTACTACTATAACAATGTAACGTTACTTATAGTTTATGTATGTCTTAATTTTTATACATGATATTAATGGAAGTATGTCAATACTTTTTATAAGCAATCCAAAGCATTTAAGACCAATCGGTTCATTATTACACTTCCATTCTTACTAATAGCGACGCTTCCTGTGTCTGGGGGAATGTTTGGCCCATTCTATTGGTCTCATCATCTGTTATGAAGAATTTATAATACACGATTTTTTAAAGCATAGCATAGCTTTTAAGGAGGCTAGGCTTATTATTATAAAAGTTCGGTGATTGTCGCGGCGCGCGGGATAATCCCAATGGTGAGTAAAAAAAATCACGTGATAACTCACTACACCCCCCCTCCCTCCTGGTGATATTTCGTGATTTTTTCCGAACCCCCTCCCCCCCATTCAAACATCACGTGATTTATGGACGACCCTAAACTTGTGCCCTACATTATTGTATACTAGCGACTCTACCTTGCTTCGCTCGGTTTCGTTTTTAAATACGTTTTATTTTAACGGATAGTATAGATTTCTTAGAGATGTGATATTTTCCTGCAATAAAAAGTATCCTATATTTTGACTCGGATAACCAGCTATTAATGATAATAAATAAGAATCAAATTTTATCAAAATTGGTTAAGTGGTTTTCTCGGGATTTGATACATCCTGAAAACCATAGATTTAGCCTCTGTATCAACAATAATATTGACTACTTATTTCAAAAAGATTTTCCATAAAATAAACATTTAATGTACATATTCCATTCAGTTACTGTTTACTTCTATTTACCTAACATAATAAATAAGAATGTATAATAATTATGACAATAATATTATTTACTACATACTGTTACTGTAATATGGTTTACTTAGTTTAATTTAGTAAAAAATAATCTAAATTCTTTGTCTATTCCCATATGATAGCTATTTCTCATTGAAGATCCTTCACGAAATAGGTCGAAGTTTACGACTTTCAATACGACGCGGGCGTTTCAGGGACTGTAATCTAGACCAGATCGTATATACACTTATGCTATAGCATATATCTAATAATCAGTACATCAGTACCTACTTATAAATAAAATTGAAGTGCCTTTTGTTAATTTCATAATAACAGCTATTCCCTAAATTTAGGTAATAAAAAAAATCAATTTAATTTTTTTTGTCTCTGAAACGTCTGGTCTGATTTTGAAGGGTCATTCACTCGGCCATAGCTAATGTTATAAAGATTCTTAGACTACTTTTATTATATTAGAAAAGTAACCGTTTAATTTATTTTAACTTACGCCCTGGCCGCGCGACCAGGTTTTCTAGTTTGAAAATAACAGACACTAGTTAAGTCGCGAAAAAATAGTTAAAAACTTTATTTCTACAACTTATGTCTAACACGTACAATGGTAGTTTACAACTAACTATTTTTACAATCAAAAGTTTATATCGAACAGACATGGCATACTACGGTGAGGGTGACACAATGTCTTTGTTTTACTGTCTAATAACTTAAGTTTAAATGGCCACTGAAATCGTAGCACCTTATGATTTCACTGAACACTTAAAGACTCATATCCCACCGTGGGAGACTTTACGGTAATGTAACTCACTTCAAATTTTATTCACATGTACTGATAAGTTTGTTGGTAAAAATACTTATAAATTAAAACAACTACTTACCTATACTCTATGCGTCCTTTATAAAAGTCAAATATGGTTCGTTAGTCTCACTTAAACCCAAAATATTCTGGACTGATTTGAATAATTCTTTTTTGATTAGTTGGGGGTGTATCAGGGGTGAGTTAAAATTATGAAAAATTGGAGAAACCAAAAAAAAAACAGCTTGAAAAATCAAAAACTTTGGAACTGTTTATTTTAATCACTAACTGTAAGGTAAAACCTTAAAATGTATACGACGCGATGATACAATGCTTAACTAAAGCACTTAATACTTAGCTGAACAATGTTAGCACTAATAAAATGGTTATATGCAAGACCTAGATAAACTTTCCATTAGAGTCAGCTCGTAAATCTGAAACGGGGAGTGGGTCACTACAAATCCAACCACATCAGTTATCACTAATTATGTTGTATACAAAAATAACAACTAGCGATATTTTTTAATGCTAAATTGTGTTTATAAATTAAAGTGGGATTAATTTACATCACTATATCTGATTTATGATAGTTTTCAAAAAATCAGAAAGTTCAGGGTACTTTGTTAGTGACTTACATCACATGTAGGGAATGCAAATCTCGCGAGATTAGGGCTCAAGCGAGTTTATGAATCCAATCTCGCGAGATCTCGCCAATTTCGAGATCTCGCGAGATTGGCAGTTTTGTGTGCTTTTTATGCAAATTATCACAAAATTTAAATTGATCAGGAAAAAATAAAAAAAATTGTGAGTATTATAAGATAACATTTATTTTCACGAATTTTTTCAATAGACTTTTATGCAACAAACATTGTTTGACGTATCTGTCTATAATTTTTTAATAAACTTCTGAGTAGTAAACTTTGACGTAGGTATCTATCAAATAACAAATAAAAAAAAACAACTAGTCTTCTATTCTAATATCAAAAAACAAAAATCTTTTAGTAATAAAACAGTTCTTTAATAACAAACAAAACATTGACTATTAAACTGAGATATTATTACCAATTAAATAAAATAGGACGTTCAAATAGGACGTTTTTATGCTCGGGCGCAATCTCGTTAATCTCGCCAGATCTCGTCGTTTTTTCGTTCGAGATCAATCTCGCTAAAAAAGGCCGAGATCTCGCGAGATCGAGATTGCATTCCCTAATCACATGGTCAGTGTACGTTTTAGCTGTGGTTTTAGTTAGTTTAATCTTATCAAATCGAATAAAAAAAATACCAAATAATCCATCTTCTATTAACCAAGGCAAACTAGGGGATAAATCAAAAATCCTAAATGCTTAATTCGTTACCAGTATGGTTACTTTGGTACTAATATTTAGTTGAAAATTTCATGCTTCAAGACCCAACAGTTTAATCTGTTCGATGTTGGGCTTTTAATTTTCACTTATAATTTTAAGACTGGCTACAATTTCAACTAACTTGTAATAAAAGTATACACACCAATCAAGAAATCCGCATCGAATTACACAAAATCGGTCTGAATCGGTTCTCATTGAGTTCCATTAACCAATTTGCAGATGTTGTTGCAATTAAAATGTTTCATTTGCCATAATATAAATGAACTAGCGACTCGCCCTCGCTTCGCTCGGGCTCTTCCCTAGATTTAGCACAGGCAAAGCCGCGGGATCCGCTAGCTATGCATATAAACCTTCCTCTTGAATCACTCTATCTATTAAAAAAACCGCATCAAAATCCGTTGCGCAGTTTTAAAGATTTAAGCATACTACATAGGGATATAGGGACAGAGAAAGCGACTTTGTTTTATACTATGTAGTGATGATACCTACCATTCTTTGACTAACAAAAACATTATTAAAAATTTTAAGAAAACATATTTTATTATACAGTTTAGTTCTCTTCTTGACCGATTTTGGTCGTGGCTGAATACACTAAGAATCATACAAGAGATATTATTTATTTTAGTGCTTTATTCATTTCTCTTTCAACTTCTAATTGGACGATAATTCATTATTCAATACGGCCGATGAGAGGCGCAGGACCAACCCTTTTATGTGCTTTCTGAATCAAGGGTTAGAACAGCAACTTTGTAGTAGCTACGAGCTGTTACGGAAAGATTCTTAATAGAAAGATTAAATAAATAAATTTGACTTTACCTGGAACTCAAATCTTGGACCTCTGGATGTGCTGCCGTATAAGTTGGTCATTAGACCTTATTTAGTTTGGGTCTTGTAACTGACTTAGAAAAAAGTATTACTTATTTAAGGTATTTCTCCCTAGATACTTATTTTATACTAGGGAAAATATTTAATAAACAAGAAATACTGTACAGTCGTGAATCTTTAATAAATGTAATAATAATATTTGCTGGAACTAACTCAATTTCACATAGATCTGCTAAAGACAAGTCACGATAAGAAAACAAATTTTGTTTATTAAATCAGTGGCTTAGTTAAATAATAGTAAATGTTGGGACATTATTTTGCCATCTAGTTCAGTGGTAGGCTACGAAGGAAGCTTGTGTTACGGATACCATGACTGGAGTACAAACATCCGAGTTTAGCAAATGAATACCCCCAGCAAAACGATTGATAATTGAGTGATACACGCCATAGTCCAAAATAGTAATATTTAAAAAAACATGCTTGGGACAGCATTGTATGGGCCAGTTTCCGATTACTAGAGAAACACACATATAAAAGGTGATTTTCTCGCTAAAGCCTAAAACAGCGATGTGTATTCTATCTTTTAATTGTTAACTATTTTGTTTCAGGTCATTTCACGGTGATGGTGTAAGTCATGGCTACCACAACTATGGTGGTATCTCCGCTAGCTATGCAGCCATCACCCAAGAATAAAAGACGGCTCTTTGCTGAAGCTAGGCAAAATAGTCTTCAAAAATTAAGTGTTATTTTCGACCATGGAAATAAAAGCGGTAAGCAATCTTTTTCAAATGTTTATTAAGAGTATGTAATATTATTTTGATTATATATTATGTATTATTATATATTTACAACGAAAATTGCATTAGATAAATAAATAAATATGTTGGGACATTATTACACACAGCGCCATCTAGTTCCGTGTTAAGCTAGAAAGCTTGTATTACTGATACCAGAGAGCCGATTTTAAATACATGCCTATTATAAATATAAACACCCATGACTGAAGTCTGAACTCTGAAGTACAAACATCCGAGTTTAACAAACGAATGCCCCCCGCGGGACTCGAATTCGCGACCACTGGCGCAAGAAAGTAGGTTCATTACAAACTGCGCCAACGATAAGTTTCTTAATTAGATACTCGTAATGTAAATATACTTAATTTTAAGATTTTTCCTGTTTGATAGGTTTCTTAACCAAGCATTTGTAGCCAAGAGGATGCTCCACAGTCCACTGTGCTATCAGAGAAGTACCTGGAGTAATCACATCAATGGCACACCGTGTGCCACCTTTATTGTGCGTTTCTAATCCTCTTGCAAAGCTGGCTTGCCGGATGGGCCCTCCTCATTCACTACGATTTTCCTTCCTATCAAAGTCACAATCAAACATTTATTAGTGAAATTAATATGGATTATGGATTAAATAGATAGAAAAAGTATCTACGTTTGATCAACACATAAGAACTTACAAGTCTACATTTTTATTCTTGTTTTTGTTTAAAAATTTTGGCTCCAACAAAAGATTATTTATGATTAGTTAAACCAAAGAGTTAAACATAAAAAACAAATATAAAAAAATCATTTGAAATTTGTAAGTTTTACATTATAATTACTAATAACAATCAACGAAGCATAATATTTTAATTTTTCAAAGTTCAAACACGTTTCGTAAATTTAACCGTTTAGATACAAAGTAGTAATAAGTAAACTAAACTCAAACTGTAAAGCAGTTCTTATTGCCTGAACATAACAACAGATGGCAGCATTGAGACATTGGAATGCGCGCTTTTGCGTGACTACTTTGCGACAAGCTCTTCATATTTTGACGTAATGTTTACTTTTCTTGCCATCTTATGTATAAATTACTAATAAAGGAGAAAAATTAGCGATACCTCACTAAAATATATATAAATAAAATAAAATCGTATAGGAGCGGATTAATATTTTATTATTGAAGTGTTCTACACAGTAATTTTTTTATTTATTTTTTACATATAAAAGGTTTTTCATAAGATAATGATAACTTATAATAATTATAAGCTTTATAAAATGTTAACGTAGATACACAGTAATTAATTGTATGTTATAGTTTCGATTTCGAAGGTGTTTATCTTTATAATTAATGGATACATACATTATTCATATTTTAATCTACCCATAAATTATGTTAAGTGTTATTAACACTTAGAAAATTATGAATCAAGTGAAAAAAAAAATTATATTATATGGTAGAAATAGTAGAAAATTTTAGCTTGAGCGCGGCAACACTGATCTCTGCAGTAATTATTGTATGTATTTCTGAATTTTCTGAGCGCCATTGCTTTTTACCGATGTAACGTTGAAATGATTTTAATCAGTTTTCATCGGCAATTCTGTGTAATGTTTTAGCAATATACTGAAGTGATTGTGTACTAAAACTATTGAATTTCTTAAGTTTTTGTGCTGGGCTTTGTCATGGCCGGTAAGTGCTGACTTTTAGCGCCCGAGAGAAGGGCGAAATCGGAATCGGAAATCGCAATAAGTCGAAGATGTTTTATCGTTCAAACTCCGACGGTAAATGCAATGTTCTTGTACTTGTGTGGTTTTTAGTTTCTAGTGTTTACATATAGTGATTATGTATTTTTGAGTGGGAAGTGTTTGGTTATTGTATAAAGCCGATAGTTCTAACACTTAACATTTGGCCCTTTTTCGCTGTAACGGCAAGTATGTAGTGGAAAGAAGGTTCTCGCAAATGTTTTACGGGTTGTTATAATCTACATTTACTATTAAAGCTCATAATACTGCATAAAACAATAATTGTTTGTGTGAACAGATGATTGCATTTGTTGATCGCGAATCGAAGGTCAGACTGCTATGGTCTACAGATATTTGCCATTAGAATTATCATTGAAACATTCCCAAGCGGTTAATTGTAGTGTGTTAAGGAATTCCTCTGGAAATGAGGCTATATACAGGTGAGAGTACTTTTTTATATACCCGCATCAGTGAAACCTAAAACCTGTTTTAGCATTTCAACATTGAAAACTTCACGAACGTGATATCAATGGACTATGTTGTTATACATATTTGGTTACATTTAATTATTTGTATTCAAATGACAACAGATGTGATCAAGATGTGGCAATCCTAATAATATTTAAAATGTGAACATTCTCTGCCCTTTTTACATTAATCTATAAATGAACAGCCACAAGTTTTGAGAAGAAATTATATTTTAATATAGGTTGGGGCAGATTGTTGAGAAGTTGTAAAGTTAAGTAGAATTTTTTGGATTTCTATGGCTATGATGCCATCATTGTTTATTCAGCAAAGGTTACTTTTTTTTGTAATAATACAATAAAAATAATAAACATCTACTTAAAGATAATGAAATTTACCGAGTTGATACCAACATAAGATAGACTGTTTTTTTTTTGTTTCTTGTGGTTAAACATGTTATAATTACATAACTTAATAGTTGTACATTGATATTTAATTGCATTGTAGTTCAAATAGGGGTCAAATGATAATAAACAAAATGATATAGTAGATAGCCTCCTCCTTTTTTGAAGTTGGTTAAAAATTTATAGATATATTAATGACAATCATCCCAAACTATAATTTTAAAGCTTATTTTCCATTCTTAAATATAAGTGATTTTCTATGAAGATAAGTTTATAACGTTTAAAGGTGCATATCAGCATATATCACAATAAATTTAGTTCTCTTTTGCGTATGACAATGAGAGCTGATCTTATGTTTAATAACAAAAGTGACTGCATGTAGTGGAAGAATTCAAATTGAAGTAACCTTATGTATCTTATAAAAATATGACTCGTTTTTTTTAAAGTATCACAGATTGTCATAAATTAAATCAATTTCCCTCAAATGTATTCACTTGGTTTACCAATAAAATGAGATTTTGTATAGATCTAATTTGTAAAATATGTATCTAACACTATTTATCTCGTGAAGAAAATATGCACTAACAATAAAAGTTAAAGTACATAGTAAAGAAAAGTTTCATTAAAAAAATGTATTTTTTTGTTGCTAGGTAAAGAAACTGTAAAAAGTTAAATGTCTAAAAAACTAAAGGAACAAATATCTACACTGACATAGTATGATCTACTGAGATACCCACTTTTAATCTTTGACTTTTTAATCAGCATGTTGCTAGGGAAAGGATGACAGACTGTTTTATGCACCATTTTACTTGGCTCTGTGCCAGAGTTTTGACTTTTTTATTCTCGTGACCCTTTTATCCTGATGTCTTCCTTTATGAGATGCAAGTTACATTTGACACAGATTTTCTTATAATAAGCATCTGTTAATATTAATTGATTAATGAAGCTTTGATATGTATATATATTTTTTTAATTTAGTTCAAGCAAGAATCCATCATATTATTAAAAAAATGGTATTATTTTGTAAATCATTTTGTTTTAAATATGCATAGTAATAAAAATATAGTGACTTACATGCTATAAATTATTGGAAGTATAGATAAAGCTTTTGTTTGAAAGAAATTTATAAATATTAACAAAGTTTTTATTTGTTTATATACAATTAATATTATCAATCTGAATACATTGTAACAATAATCTTTAGAGGTATTTTTTATGTTATAATTCGTTTTTTAGTTTATATTATTAAGCAAAAATGGAACACAAAATTCTTAAAATTATACATTTGATTGTATTGATAATAATTACTATTTGAATAAGATTATTCATAAAATATTTTATGATCAGAATCAACTTGGTATTTATTATACATGTAGTGTGTAAATGCATAATTGAACTGTTAACTAACAAAATTAGCTCCAATATTTATGGTAAATAATGTTATGAAGCAAGTACAGAAGGCCTTTAAGCAATTAAAAAAAACAGTTGAAGAAATATTGTATGGATGAAGGAGATAAGTCACCAAATACTAATTTCAAGAAAATTGAGTTCAAAGCTTGTGTAATTTATTAAGTATGTACATAAATTGTCTGTTTAGTGAACTGAACTGTAACACCCATAACACATTTATGCATAATACATCTAAAATTTAAAGTGTCATAATCATCTTCATTCACCTTAAATTAGTGGTGACTTCAGTCTTATTTATATTGCTACTATTTGTAACTACTTGTATGTAAGTAGTAAGTACTTCATCAGACAGGTTTATTTTGTTCCCAACTCATGAAAAGAACTATTAGGTTACATTACAACATCCTATTGAAAAGTATCTTGTGTCACTACTTTTACAAACCAGTTTTAAAGCTTATTGTTCTTACACTTGCAATACAGACATGTTTGAGTGACAATGTCTCGTCCCATACATTAGATTGAAGATTTAAGGGAAATAATAGTGATGTTAAAGAAAAAGGAGGTGCCCTGGCATTGTAATAACCGTGTCCGAACTCAAGATAATTTTGCCACTTGGAGACAGTCTTGTCGCCTGCATTGGAATTCTACTTGCGATTGTATGTACATATCAATACATCATTAGACTATCAAATATATCTATCTAGTATACATGGGCATGTAATACTTTGAATAGTCTATGTAATGAATTGAATAGAAGTAAATTAGGTTATCTACAGCAAATTATTATTTAATGAAACATTTATTAGTAATATACAGATGTATGTTTTATTAATATTATGTAGATATTTGGCTGCAAAGTAAGATAATTGCTTAATTTTAGGATTAAAAAATAATATAGGTTTTGTACTATAGGTGTATTAGCAATTTTTGCAAGTATAATAAAACCTGAGAACTTTTGCGAGAACCTTCATGTATTTTATCTATTTGTAGCCCATTCCTCTGTAGAGTACATTGCATTTCCGTATTTCTTTTCTAATCTGTTAATATTTCGTCTTTTCATTAACTTGTGTATTGCTACTAACTACTGCTTTTTTTAATAACATTAATTGTATAGCAAAAAAAGGGTCTGCAAATTTTAAATTATTAAGAGTTTATCTCAGAATTATCAGTGGATTGTTGAGTAATTTTATTGTAAATATTATCATTAAGAAAAAAATTGTACTACAAAGTAGTATAAATGATATTCAATTAGAAGCATTTACATTATATTTTTCTATATGGCAATAATTTCTTTATTCTTTTTTAATTTCAATTTATTTGAATCCATTATATTAGATTTATTATAAAATATATAAATAGTTATTATTATTATGGGTTTATTAGGAATTACTTCAAAGTACAGCAAAAACATATACCAATGGAATCTTGTTGGTAGAATGTAGACAGAGAACGTTAGGTCTTAATTGAACCATTTAGCGACCAAGCAATAATTGCTGTGGATCAAATCTCGTTTTTGATTACGTCAATAATAATGATGATTTAGACTCTGACTCCTTCCTTTCTTTTATTATATTTTCATGGGAATTAGCTTTTTAATTATCCAAATATTTAATTTGCAAATGTGGGATAGTGTAATTTTTTATGGTATACATAATCTAATAATATATAACTTAATTTATATACTCTTCATAAATATAATTAAATAATAATTTCTTAGGTTTTCGCGAATATTTAACATTATATAACTGTTTTTTCGGATTTTCGATAGACTCCCGTTATATTCGAAACTTCGGCAAGTAAAAATCTAAATAAATCCGCGAAAGAATCCGAAAAGAGAGTGTTATTTAAAATAGTTATATAATATGTAAATTTTTGTTTCCAAATTATAAATCTCTTTTTCACAGGCAATGGTGGGGAGACGACATGGTGTTTCAGTCAGGTGAAGGGCACTCTAGAGGATGACGTCACAGAGGCTGATCTGATCTCATGTGTCGAGTTCAACCACGATGGTGAATTGTTAGCTACCGGGGATAAAGGCGGAAGGGTTGTTATATTTCAGGTAAAGATTTTTACTATTAAAATATATGTATATAATTCCTTCGTCTGTATTTTTTGGTCATTTGCTATTATTTTGTATAAGACTTAAGTTTTTTTTGTTTTTTTTTATTTATTAGAATGCTATATGTATTATAGCATATCCTGTAAAATTATTGCTCAGGTTACGATAAGACGAAAGGAAGTTAATTAGGGCCTTAAGACCCTTTGGTTTCAGCAGTTTGAAATGATCAAACAAGTCACTGTCTACACCCAAAGTCGGTTGTCTTTTGTCTGGCAGACGATTTTTCATATATAATTTCATATTATACCTTGGTCACATATATTTTGCAGTAAACTTTATACCATTGTTTAAATGTTTGTTTATAAGATAGTCTCTTTATTGATATATTTGGCTAGTTATTACATAAACTTAAAGATCTTATCACTTATTTCACTCAAATTACTTACGTTTTTTTAATAATTTCCAGAGAGATCCAGCATCAAAACAATGCGTGCCCAAAAAGGGCGAATACAACGTTTACTCGACGTTCCAATCTCATGAACCGGAGTTTGATTACCTTAAATCATTGGAAATAGAAGAGAAAATTAACAAAATAAGATGGCTCAAACGAAAGAATCAAGCGCATTTTCTTCTTTCAACTAACGACAAGACTATTAAACTATGGAAAGTAAGTTAGTTGAATTTCATATTAGTTAATTATTTGTCTACACAATTGAAGGGTTGTAAGTCTAAATGGTCCAAGTACTAATTTAATTATTTTGAGATATAACAAAAAAAACATAATAAAATTGCCTTGGCACCTAACTTCAACTTCATCTGTTCAGGCAAAATTATAAAAGAACCTTTTTTCCTTTTACTTTTACCTTTTCACTTTATCCCTTTTGGTATTATTAGTCTCGTCACTTAGACCGTATTTTCATAAAATATTGTATTTTGATTATTTGGCACATTTTCATTTGTAAATATCGTGAAAAAATTTGCATGTCTGAGAAAACCTAGCAAGTTTTGTAAACACCATCTAAAGTCTACCAACAGGGCATGTCTAGACTGGGCCCCTAAGATATGAATTTATGAAAAGAAAAAACATAATACATAATTAAAATTAAAGGCCATAGAGGTTGGTTTAACAATAACTTTAATTTAAATTATTGAAGTGCTATGTTTAGTTTTTAAAAATACAAAATGATTAGTTTAAGCCGCCATGCTCCCATTCCCGCGGTTCCCCTCGTATTGGGAAGCCCATGCCCTAATGTGACTATGTCCGGTACTAGTAGTGTAATGTATGAAGTATGTGTATAAAATGGCTGAGACAGGTAAAATAGACACTACGAAAATGCGATATTCACCTTCATCCATTGACGTGTTCAATTAAAATTCAATTCAATTAAAGTGTGAGAACTGCACTATAATCTTCTTCTTCTTATCGACGCCCCGAGTGACGTATATGTTCCCATACGTCCGGCGCACCTTGGGCAATCAGTAACTTTTAACGCTGATTGGCCAATCCTTTCACCACGATGGCAATTCAAGGTCCACTTTCAAAACCTTCTTTGTGTTTAGTCTCGATTGACATCGAAGGGTTCTCGAAAAACAAATGAGAAATTCTTTCTGATTTACACCGCAAAACACAGTGCGACGTTCTATTTGTTCAAGAGACTCATCGTGACGAAACCCAAAGTCGACCACACATTCCTGGACTGACGCTTATCGCCGAGATCTGTCATCCAAAGCACGGTAACGCAGTGTTTGTTGCTCCCGGCGTTAGCATCCTATCAACCAAATGCACTATAATAATAATTTGATCTGAGTCTGACACAGTGTTGCCAGAATATTTTTTTCTTGAATCGCCCCGTTTCTTGTTTCCCCTAAATAAGCCCCGCGATAGCCACATCATGGCACACAGGTAGTAAAAACGGGAAAGTTGAAATAAGTAACATACCATCGAACCAACACATTTGTAGTGACGCTACTAGTACTCGGACGGATTTGACGTAAAAACATGCATAAAACAATTGAAACTGATTGTTGCTGTAAAAGTTCTTTTTTTCTGCATAAAAATGATTTGGTAATTAAATATTTCTGAAAATAAAATTGCCAAATCGGCTACCTGTAGCCAGCGGATAACATATCGCTGCTCGGTAAGAGAGATAACCGTTAAACATTGGCATTAATTAGCCCCATCTGGCAACACTGGTCCGACAAAGCGTGAGCATGTGTCGGAGCGGGACAAGCGCGTGACGGGGTACAACACGCGCGTATCTTAGGGACCTAATCTAGATGTTATGCCTTATTGGACTTCAGATGCTGTTTTCAGAACTTGCCAGGTTTTCTCAATCCTACAGATTCATTTATAATGCACTATAATTTGATCTGAGTGTGACAAAGCGTGGCATGGCCTGATCCCCCTCGTATTGAAGGGAGGCCCGTGCCCAGCAGTGGGACGTTAAAAAAAAAAGGGGCTGTTGATTAGAGGTGGGCGAAACTGCTATCTGTTGATAACGTGTTATAACTGTAGAGGTGGGCGAAACGGCTATATATTGATAAAGAGTTATAAGAATACGCTATTTTTAAAATGCCTATTATTTTTACGCTGTAATATATTTATACGTTATATATTTTCGCATAATTTAGCGCACACGACTCTTTAAAAAAATATTATACGACTAGCACGAAGTGTCAAGCGCGGCAGTTGTCGTCCATAGTGATTACATTCTCTTTGTTGTGGTCATATTATATATATTAAAAATAAATTAAAAAATAGCTATAGCGCTTGCCTCTGGAAATAAATAACAGGCGATTTGGTTATTTATAAATAGCAGGTTATTTTGTCAGCTATCTAGAATAACGAACACCCCTAAAAATAACCTATAAATAGCCGTTGCGCCCCACCTCTAGTGTTGATGTGACAAAGCGTGACGTGTTCAGGTCACAGGTGTCGGAGCGTGACAAGCGCGTGACGGGGTACAACACGCGCGTATCTAGGGACCTAGTCTAGATATTATGCCTTATTGGTAGACTTCAGATGCTATTTACAAAACTTGCCAGGTTTTCTCAGTCCTGCAGATTCATTTATAATGAATGCACTAATATATAAATATCAATGCAACTTTTCCTTGTAATTTTATAACTCAAGAACGGGCTTACCTATCCGAACCAAATGTTTAAGCTCTGTTCGGGCTATTTAGTAGATGGTTTATGTGAAGTTTGCACAAAATCGGTCGAGCGGTTCTTTATTTATCACATTTTTTGTAACAAATGAATTCATTAAATGGCGGATCATTTTGTTAATGTGGATTTTGCTGTCAAATTGAAACTTTTTTCAGTGTTGACAGTACAAGCATGTTGTTATGTATAAATAAGTAAGACATTCAAAGGTTGTAAAAAATTTATGCTAAATGGGTTAGTGCACTATAATTAGACTAGCGACTCGCCCTCGCTTCGCTCGGGCTCTTCCCTAGCCGCGGAATCCGCTAGTTATGCATATAAACCTTCCTCTTGAATCACTCTATTAAAAAAACCGCATCAAAATCTGTTGCGTAGTTTTAAAGATTTAAGCATACATAGGGATATAGGGACAGAGAAAGCGACTTTGTTTTATGCTATGTAATTAGATGTGAGTGTGACAAAGCGTGACGTGTGTAGGTGTCGGAGCGGGACAAGCGCGTGACGGGGTACAACACGCGCGAGGAGGGCGGGCGGCCGCGCGACCCGGCGCGCGTCACGCAGCTGCGCGTGCCCACCGTGCGCCCCGCCGACCTCATGGTGGAGGCGTCGCCTAGGTAACCGATTGTTTTATTTGTTTAACGATTTATTTACTTAACTCGTCACAATCTAAGAAGTCGGATTTGACATCTCGACTACAACTGCGTACTGGCAACCGGTGCTATCTCAATTTTGATAACTTTACAGGATGAAGAAAAAACTTTTTGAGTCATTAATATAGCATCTGTAAATTCAATAAAAATACGTGGTTTTTAAATATTTTTATTGCACTAGTTATTAAAAAGAAAAGTTATATGCTTCCTTCTAATATAAAAACGAGATACGACAATATAAATCAACTTGGAGCAAAAAATTGAGATAGGACCGGTTGCCAGTTCACAGTCGATTCTGTCAAATGTATGAAAGTAAATCATGAAATTCCTTTTTTTGGTAATTATTACCAAAAATATGTAATCATAATTGAACAAAATTTTAAGCAATTGTTCAGCTCTAACTTCGAAGAAATAAATTTTGTACCCGCCGTTACAAGGCAAGTTGTTGAATTTTCATGAAGTGTCAAATCCGACTTCTTAGATTGTGACGAGTATAGCAATTGCCGTGGCTGCGTCCGCGTTTTTAACACCGGAAACAACAAGATTTTACATACTGTGTGATGTTTTATAGCCAGTTTGTAATACGGTACATTAACGTTTATTTGTATAATATATGTAATCTATTCATACACACAAGTTTTATCTTATGTCGTTAATTTGGTAAAAACAAAATGGCGCCTACCATAGAAAAATGCTCAAAACTTTTTTATGGTAGGTACGCAATATATGCTGTAATAAATGTAACTGAAAATATAGTTATTTATCCATTTATCTTTAAGATTAGCCCAGATTTGCCGGCAAAACCCACTAAAGTTTAATATGGGCTTATCGTAGAGTGCCACCTATATATTTGCTTTGATACCGCGCTAATTTAATTACGGCGGTGCGATATTTGCTCACACTTGACGCGCGAAGCGTTTATTAACGATTTCAGAAGTAGTTCATAATAATATATTTAAATGAACTTATTTTTTATTATTTACACACGTTATTTTTTTATATATGGAAAGTTTAAGAATTGAATCAGTGAGAAAGTCTTTGTCTGGTATCATATTAAAAGACTGTTTCAAATCATGATTATAATAATAATATGCCATATGCCAGATATTTGATATACTACACAGTACACATAATTTATATTATTATAAATATAGACATCCATAACTGGACTACAAACATTCATGCCCATTATACAAATGAATTTTATTTATTTATTTATTTATTTATTTATATAAGTACATAGAAAAGCTTGGTAACAATACACAGCACTTTAAAACTAACAAGTGTTTAGAATCAAGCTAACAATGTTTAAGTAACACTGCCCTCCGTACTAGTTTAACTGTTTGACGGTAGGACGGATGCCCCCGGCGGGACTCGAACCCGCAAAGGCTGGCACATCATGTAGGGTCACTGCTTTTTCTTTTCGAATTGTGAATATAGGTTCACAATCGACAAAGATATTATAATTGGGTTTACAAACAAAAATATTTGTATGTACAATCGAGTTTAGTTTCTTCTTCTTCTTATCGAGTCGAAGAAGAAGAAACTAAAACTCGATTGTACATAGTTTACATACATAGTTTCTCCTTTAGTAGTAGTCTTTGAAAATGGTATTGGAAAAAAATGAAGAAATCTCATATGACTCTATATTAAAATAATTTAGTAGTTTACAATTTTATATTTATAAACAATTTCATTTATATTTTATAATACAACAGTTAGGACTTTTTTCCATTTGTTCAGAATGTCGCTGAAGTTACATTCAATTGAAGTTAAACTATGAACCTATATGTAGGAAGCAATTAATCCTTGTTGATCTCGACTTGTTACTACGTTAAATGTATAAGATATAACGTTACGTTGTTTGTTACCAATGTAACAATACATTATTGTTACGTTCTACAGGTTCGGGATTGGATTTTAATATCGTCCAGATGACCCGTATAACCAATCGCGTTCTTTTTTTTAATCGCTACTAAACTTCATTCGATGACTCGCTGGGTTGAAAATTCTCCAAAATGACACCAGCTTTAATATACTCCTGAGCATCGGCTACCTATTTCATATATTATGTGCGGCGTGCACTCGTCCTCCTCTCCTGTTATTGTAGTTTTAGTAGGGAACCTTTATTTTTCTTGCAATTAAAATAGCCTATATGAATCAGTGATAATGTAGCATTCAAATGGTGAAAGAATTTTTAAAATCGGTCCAGTACTTTTTGAGTCAATTCGCTACAAACATACTTACATACAAACCTTTCCTCTTTATAATATTAGTATAGACTACCATCACACTAATTTAATTAAAATCTGTCAAGTGATTTGTACATAGACAAAAAAAAACTATAGATTCAGCCTCTGTGTCAATAATAATTTTCCAAAACATTCAATTATAGATTGGACTTATTTTATTACATGTATAGTAAGAAATAGATATTAGACATTTTATATTTACAGTATGTATTTAAACTTATATTATTAGTATATCAACTATCTGGTATCCGTAACACAAGCTTCTTTCGTAGCTTACCACGGAACTAGATGGCGCTGTGTGTAATGTCCCAACATATTTATTTATTTTAATATGATTTTGAACGTTTTCAGACGAATATTCGCAAACGCGCACACCTACCACATAAACTCAATCTCTCTCAACTCGGACCAAGAGACTTACCTATCAGCGGATGATCTCCGCATAAACTTGTGGCATTTGGAGATAACCGACCAGAGCTTCAATATTGTGGACATCAAGCCCGCCAATATGGAGGAACTCACTGAGGTTTGCTTATAAAATTAATTTTAAACTAATAACCAAGAGATGTGCGTGGGTTCAAATCCGTGTCTCGCAGTTCGCAGCTCTGATATTTTCATGTGCGTTATCATTTGGTGAAGGAAAACATCGAGAAACCTGCATGTCTGAGAGAACTTACCAAGTTTTCGAAAGACATTTAAAGTCCGTCTTGGCCAGTGTGGTGAACTATGGCCTGGCCCCATCTTAAAGAAAGGAGGCCCATGCAGTAGGATATTTAAAAGGGCTGAATACATCTGCACTTTGTAGTCAAAACCTTTTTTTTTTACACTTGTAAATGCTAAAGGCATGTCATCTGCAAAAGTAATGGTTAAGGATTAATATTTCTATAGCCTTATTATATTTTTATATAAAAACGTTTTACAGCAGGAATATATCTAATTTCTGAGAAATCTATATAAACCACAGTGATACATAAAAAAATTATACAGTGATAATGCTTTGTTTGTTTGAATGTAAAGATTTTTATGTTTTTTCAGGTTATAACCGCAGCGGAGTTTCACCCGACTGAATGTAATCTCTTTGTATATTCTAGTAGTAAGGGTGAGTACACACAATTTTTTTTTACTATTTATTTGAATTTATTGGTTAAATGATTTTTGGTATAATGTCTGGTATATACTGGGTAATATAGTGTTAATGTATTATATTATTTAATTATAAAAATAAAAAAACCCAAGTGTGTTATAAGATAAGAACAAGTTGATAAAGGAACATGACAATATCTCAGCAAGCAAGTATAAAAATAGTTTGTATTCAACTTTTCTCTAAGCATATAGTTAATAATCTAGCTGGTGACCAAAAGTTCGCGTCAGAGAACCCAAAAAATTGTAGAAATGTATATAATTCATACCAATATTATAATATATCGAAATGCTGAAATGATTGTCTGCCTGTCTTTTACCTTTTCGCACTAAATCTTCAGTACCAACTTAGATGAAATTTGGTATGGAGATAGTTTTGACACTGGGAAGAACATAGGATAGTTTTTACTCTAAGAAAAGATACACGCAATTAAAGTAGTGGAATTTGTACGAGAAATCTTTTTAAATAATAAAATTAATCGCGTCGTTCATAAGCGTCAAATCGTACATACGGACGAACCCATGCAAAGCGAGGGTGGGTCTCTAAAATATGAATAACTAGCATTTCCTGCGGCTTCGCACGCGTTATAAAGACCGGAAACCAAATTCTTTCTGAGTCGCGCGGTATGGTACCTCGCAGAACTAACGCCCGCCCTTCCCGTTTTAGTAACATTTTTCATTGATGCTCCGCTCCTATTGGTCGTAGCGTGATATAATATTATAACCTATAACCTTCCTCGATAAACTGACTATCCAATACAAAAATAATTTTTCAAATCGAACCAGCGAAGTAGTTCCTGAGATTAGCGCTTTCAACCAAACAAACAAACAAACTCTTCTGCTTTATAACATTAGTATAGATAATATCAAATCAAAATCAAAATATTCTTTATTCAAATAGACTTTTACAAGCTCTTTTGAATCGTCATTTTTACATTATCAAAATTAAGTCATACTGTAAGTCTGTGAGTAAACTACCACCGGCTCGGAAAGCTGTTCTGCTGAGAAGAACCGGCGAGAAACTCAACAGTTGCTCTTTTCAAAAAAAATATTTGGTAACAATATTGTATTACAATTTATTTATTTATCCTACGTGAGAATAATAATGTATATTTCAGGTACAATAAGGTTATGCGACATGCGAGCGGCGGCGCTATGCGACCGGCACGCGAAGCTGTTCGAGGAGCCAGAGGACCCTCACGCAAGGTCCTTCTTCTCGGAGATCATATCCTCCATCAGTGATGTCAAGTTGAGCAATTCTGGCAGGTGGGTTGATTGGTTTACTTTGCTCCTGTATGTCTGTCTGTAAAGGATTATTCATAAAGTAAGTTACATGTTAAGGGGGAGGGCAGGGCTCGATGAAGTATGACATTGTTGACGACTCGTTTGACTCAGTTTGTAGTAACCCTGCTTTCTGCGCCAGCGGTCGCGGGTTCAAGTTCCGCTGGGGGCATTCATTTGTTAAGCATGAATGTTTTTTCTCCAGTCATGGGTGTTTATATTTATAATATGTATGTATTTAAAAGTTATATAATATATGTAGTATATCAACTATCTGGTATCCGTAACACAAGCCTCGTAGCTTACCACGGAACTGAATGGCGCTGTTGTAAGAATGTCCCAACATATTTATTATTTATTATTGTGTGACGTGTGAGTGGGAGGGTCCTAAGATTTGTGACGTCACATTTCAAAATAATACATCTAAGTTTTAAAATGGCAATTTTTAACTACTAACAAGAAACTATATTTCCAATATAAGTATATGTGGTTTTAAGTGTTTTTTTTAATTATATTGTTGTGCTGAGATTAAAACAAGATAAACTCAACGAAACAAGTCAAACAAGTTGCTTTTTTGGAAAGTAGTAAAACTATAAGTAATATGAATAATTTTTTCCTTACAACAAAAATACATTTCTTAATCGTAATAAATGATGTTTATATTGAATAGATTTAAAGATATGATAACAATTTCTTTTTTTACAGATATATGATGTCAAGAGACTACTTAGGTTTAAAAGTATGGGATCTTAGAATGGAAACAAAACCTGTAGAAACATATCCAGTGAGTTTTTTCCTTTATTATTATTATTAAAAGTTAGAAACATTTCTAACTTTTTGTAATAAATATATAAATAAATGCAACATAAAATAAAGTCTTTCTCATGCTTCAATGTTGTCTGGCATAATATCTGTGTATAGGTCAGATATAGTGGCTAATATCCTTAGAGTATAATAAATGTATGTATTTGTATCAATCTCTTCTTAATATGTCTAATAATTTGTATTGTAATATGTTTGATGACACGTTTGGCTCAGTTGGTAGTAATCCTACTTTCTCCACCAGCGGCCGTGGGTTCGAGTCCCACTGGGGGCATTCATTTGTTGAGCACGAATGTTTGTACTCCAGTCATGGGTGTTTATATTTATAACTAGCGACTCACCCTCGCTTCGTTTGGGCTAGTTCCCTAGGTTTAGCGTCAGCGAAGCCACGGGATCCGCTAGTTAAAATAAATAAAATTTCTACCGCGTCCTTTTTTGAAGTCGGTTTAAAAGTAGCCTAAGTTACGCCTTATAATATTAGCTATCTGCGAGTGAATATCCCGTCAAAATCAGTCCAGCAGTAAAAAGTCCGATCAGTGGTTTTCTCGCGATATGTGCACAGACAGTGAGATAGTTAAATTTTATATTTTAAATATATACTAAAATTACACAGCATACTATGAGATAAGTTCTATCTATATCCATTTTTTAGTTTTTTCAGTCAGAGAGAACAAAAAAAAAAGTCTTGCCATTTATTAGTATGAAGAAGAAATTTATGTAATATGTTATTTATATTTTTTTAATTCTTCATTTATTTCTATTTTAGGTACACGAATATCTTCGTTCCAAATTGTGTTCTTTGTACGAGAACGACTGTATCTTTGATAAGTTTGAGTGTTGCTGGAGTGGTGACGACCAGCGGTTAATGACTGGTTCTTATAATGGATTCTTTAGGTAATAATCATCAATTATTATTCTTTAACAAGTATTATAAATGAAATACTTTCTTAGGTTTACGCGAATACTTGATATTATAAATGAAACTATCTTATAGTTATTATCTTATAGATAGGTTTTATTATAAATGAACTTATCTTTCACTTACTACAGGAAAGCTGACCATGATTGCTGTAAAGCATTCGTGAATCAAAAATCCAAATAAATCTGCGATAAAATCAGAAAAGATAGTTTCATTTATGATGTCAAATATTCGCGTAAACCTAAGAAAGAATTACTTTAACAATTAATCAAATGAAATCAAAATATTCTTTATTCAAATAGACTTTTACAAGCTCTTTTGAATCGTCATTTTTACATTATCAAAATTAAAAGTCATTCTGTGAGTAAACTACCATTTATTATTTTATCATCAAACAAGACATTAAAATTATTAAATACTAATATTATTTATTATTATTATATTATTTATTATTATTATATTATTTATTTCTTTTTTAATTTGTGATTATCGTGCAGTTTTGGCTTTGGGTGTATTTTAATGTGTTTTCTAGTGGTAGTGAGAAGTTCCCTGGTAAAAAAGTTGCAACTTCAACTATATATCTCTACAGAAAAAATCTGGCCAATCTTGCGTGTCTACAACAAAATTATATACTTTTGCATTGATGGTCTAAGGGCTAACTAGGACAATGGCAGATCAGGTTCTAGGTTCGAGCGCGGCTAAGTTTATTTACCGAGTTACTTTTAAAGTGACTTTAGAAGGATTTTTTTTAAGGAATAGAGGGTGCTCTTGTGTGTGCGTGTTCACTTGTGCACTATAATATCTCCTGCGCATTTATCTGTTAAGGCCTAAACTGATCAAGAGTACATTATTTTTAGTCATAGTTGAAATGACTCAACCCACAAATAAATCACTTTTGAGTTATGAATGTTTTAAGTTTATTTGAAAATTTTTGCCTTTACGTTGTAATTGGAATATTTTGTTAATATTTTAATGTTTAGTTTAAAGTAAAGTTGCAAGTATAGTTAGGAGTAAAGTTAAATTAAATATAAAGCTGATGCTTCAAAGTTGGATTTAATAAAAAAGACCAGCAATCTGGGTTATTACAGCGGTTTGAAAACAGTTGGTTCGCATTTTTAAAAATCAATCTTATCTTTAAATTTTCACTCAACTGTTCTTACCAAATGAAAGAACCATCTATTAGGACGTGTTTGGCATAACTCATTCAAATCAAATCAAAATATTTTATTCTGCATAAAAATTGTTACAATTTCTTATTGAACGTCACGAGTCTACCTCCAGTTCGGAAAGAAGAAACCTCTGACCTGAGAAATACTGGTGAAAGAAACTCAGCGTGATATTTTTGATCATAATAATATGAATTTCCAGAATATTCGAGCGAGGCGGTGCGGGCGCGGGCGCTAGGCGCGGGGAACTGACCTTGGAGGCGTCACGTGACGCGGCGGCGAGACCGCGGCAGCCATTACGGGCGAGACGGGTCGCGGCCAGCGCTAAAAGGAAGAAGGTATGGTGTAAATACTATACAATATACATGTTTTTTTATGGTACAAAGGGGGCAAACGGGCAAGAAGCTCACCTGATGGGAAGTGATCACCTCCGCCGATGGATATCTGAAACCATTGCAGGGCTTGCAGATGCGTTGCCGGCCTTTCAGGAAAGGGAGGGAGGGAAAAGGGAGGTGGGAGGGATGGAGGAGGAAGAGAAGAGGGAGGTAAGAGGGATGGAGGAGGGATGGGGAGTGGGCCTCCCGGACTCTCACTTACCGGACGAAACGCGACAGCATAGCTGCCACTTCACGCCGGTCTTCTGTGAGAGAGTGGTACTATACGAGGCGTGCCGGCCCATTCGGCACTGGGCACTACACTATTTAGTCAGTAACATATTTCTCTCAGAGATGAGTTATTTTCCCTCAGTAACGTATTCTATACTATTGGAACCCGCGACTTAGCTCGCGCTAAATCTAGTGATGATTACTCGAGTGAAGTGAGGGCGAGTCGCTTGTTTAAGATAAACATTTCCATCATACATTACATATGCGTAATTTTAGCGGTTTTGGCAGCGCACGCCAGATTAGCTCGCAGATGGTAGATTTTTTACTACTTACTTTACACTTATCGTCATATTTTGGACAATTCACACAATATCTTTATAAATTGTAGCCTATGTGTTATTCAGATGTATAAGCTATATAGTAAAGTTTTATTAAAATCCATTCAGTAGTTTTTACGTGAAACAGTAACAAACATCCATCCATCCATACTTACAAAATTCGTAATGCCTCTACAGATAGACAGATAAACAAACATTCTAATTCAATTCAATTAAAAACTGATATATAGATGTATTATAATTTATTTTTTGTTTTAGGACGAGATAAGTGTAGACTGTTTGGATTTCAACAAGAAGATATTGCACACGGCGTGGCATCCACACGAAAGCATCATAGCGGTAGCGGCAACCAACAATCTGTTCATATTCCAAGATAAGTTCTAGCGGACGGTACGAGGGTGAGAGAGGACATTTGTACCATAGATTTATAGAATGGACTAAGCGTTATCCAACTGTAAAGTAAATATGCGTAGGGAAGTGTGAAAGAGATGGAGCGAGGATGTGGCCAGTTGTTGTCTTTGTTTAGAATTTTGATTGGCCAGCGTCCACGGAGTGCCACGCTTTTATTACTACAGACCTACAAGACAGAGATAGTTATTTGCCGCACGATCGCTTTCTCTTTCTAGAGAATGGGCAATTTCATATGGGTATTGTTCAGTCCATTCTTTATGTCTATAATATGTATAATGTATATACATATAGTCATTTTTAATAAATTAGACAAAATCATTCAAAGTTACACCGATTTTGTATTTTCATGCAGTATCAGTTTATTTTCTCTGTTGGATAAAATGGAAATTTGATTTGGAATATAATAAAAGCAGATTAGTAAGTTTTTGAAGTGTTTATGTAATAGCATGGTGACTTAGTTTTTTAAAATATATTTTTTTGTCACAAATAATAAATGCTATGTATATTAAATAGTTTAGAAATTATGGGTAATTTAAATATTTAAATGTGTATCATACAATATATTATTTTATAGTCGATTGTTTTGAAAATTAAAACTATACAAAATTGTTTGATTGTTGCTTACTTAAATTCTTTGGTTATTTTATTATAATATCTAAAATTGAGTTACCATGTTAATATTTAAATGAAACTAAATATATAAAAATATATATTTTACTTCAGAGAGAAAAATACATTAATATTATATAACTTCAACCATATTTTTTGGAATGGATAAATAAATATAATGTTGTTCATTATAAAATATGGGGTTGGAGATAAACATAAATTTTCTTTCAAAATCAAAAACTATTTCTGCATTGTTATAAAAAAATTAAGTGATATTATTAATTGGCAACTAAGTATCTTGATAAAAAAACCACTTTTTAAAAAGAAAATGTTGGCAATTTTATAAAAATTAAAAACTTTTTCTATATATGAGCAATAATTAGAATTAAAAATTAATGGTTTTAAAATTATTTATATGAGAAATATAATTTGGGATTGGATTGTACTAAATATTATGCGGAGTAAAAAGAAATAATCGAAATTACTTATTGTCTTAAAAAATAATGAAAGTGGATAAATTAAATATTTTTTAGTAGGTACTTAGTTGTCATAAAAAATATTATAACAAAATTTTCAAATTAATTACTGCATTTGCTTGTCCATATCAAAGTACTGCCTAAAAATAATACAAATAAAAAAATAAAAGAAATATCTTACATTGAAATTAAAACAATACAGATAAAGTATTTTATTTTATTTAAATAAAAAAAGTGTCCTCCTTGCCATAGGCTAGAATAAGTCGACTTGTCATGTTATAAAGAGGTGTAGATGTCAGTGGAAGTTTTTTTTTAAATTCACATTTGTCTATGCCTAGAGCCAGAGGAAAAATAAAAAAAAATGTATAAAAAATCATTCTATTAAAGCATCACATACTAACTATCACAGACACCTACCCTCGCTACTGTTAAAATGAATCAGGCTGTATGTTTGTTACGTAAATGTTTTTCATAAGAAATATATACCACCGTACATACCAAATATATAAATATAAAAATTTAAACACTGTTTTTGGATCAGATAAATAAAAGGCAACATTGTATGTGGCTCAAAATATTAGTTTTTAGAACTAAATTTTCTGTTGCCATTTTTCTCTGAAAATATCTATTTTACAACACCACCTTCCAATTACTAACAGTGCTATTTTAATAAAGATGCAATAAACAGTATGGCCGTTACAATCTATTTTAATATGCCTATCTGTTTATAACAGATAATAAATAATAAAAAACATTTTAAAAGCTTAGTCTTCCAAAATATATATTTGAAATGAGAGATTAAAAAAAAATGCCAATATTATACTTATATTAAATACGTCCAGTGAATTAATAGTTTTGTTTAACAAACATATAGTCTGTATCCGCTAGGTACAGTACGTGCCACGAAAGATGAGACTTGAAATTAATTATACATAACTCTTATTAACACGACTTAAGTGCGAAAATCCCTCGCTACTGACGCTCGTCAAGTCTCATCTTTCGTGGTACGTATTATACTTACGCCGTTATTCGAACACATAATTTATATGCTTTCATATTTAAGGTTCTAAGCGATATTTAAGTATTTATTTGTTTATGGAAAGAATACAGTCGCTTGACCCATTGAATGAGATTAGTTAGAATTATCGATCAATATCAACCGAAGTTTGGAATGTATAGATTAAAAATTTGCACAGATAATATATATTTCATATGTCAGTGTTGCCAGTCCAAATATTGGTATTAAGTGGGAAGTGGGACTTCAAAAGGTTCCCAAAGCCAAAATTAGCCATAGAACCTTTGTGAATAAATAACATCTATCCATTGTTTAACTATTCCACCGTCTGTACTTGACTCTTAGTATTTTTTTATATCAAAATATAGGGGAAAAACCTTAGTTTTGTTATGAAAATACTTTTTAAATCAATTGTGAAGATTGTATACGTAAAGCGAAACGCCTATCATAGGTTATATCGGGTTTTTTATAATTTTTTTACCCGTGCCTTATTGAAAGCAACTTTTTTGTTAATCGTTCTTTTTTTATTTATTATGTATTTTTTTAGTATTTGTGATCGTTTTTCGGGGTGTTCCACCCTTATGTTAATGATGGCTTGAAGTTTGTTATTTTTCTGCCCTCAAAATACATTGATAAATAGAAACCTTTTTTAACTTATTATTTTCGAATGAAAATTAAATTTTATTCGTAATTAGATAGAGCCCTATTAAATTTTATAAATTTCTGGCAAATTTAATAAGAGCTTTTTCAAATCATAGTGTTTGTTTAGTCTTAAAATCATGTTTGTAATGCTGAGTTGCCATTCTAAGGTTGTGTAAATGTCATATAGATTTTAATATATGGCAACACTTTTCGTTTGACCGACTTGTCGAGTAGTTGGCTGTGAATCACGTGCTTTATAAATAAATATGTTGCCTATAGATGTTTGTCTTGAAATTTGTAAGAGGGCAGAAATTTTTGAAAGATTTGATATGATACTATGTATAAGATGAATGAGAATTAAGCGAAAATCGATTATTATTATCTAATCGTCGTTGGGGATTCGTGGGGCATACATTACTTACAGCCGTTCTACTTTTTAGTTGATAATAACATTAAAACAGTTTGTAAATAAACGAATGTGCGGAGTTTTTGATTTATATGTAGTAGGTATTACGAGACAACACTGTACCATACAGTTATAAATATTGTACGTAAACCTAAGATTATGTTTTGAAAATGAAATTTTGTATCGATTTTTTTTAAGTTTTAATATGCTGTTGGAACTGTGTCACAATAAATGAACGGTATGTTTGTGAGAGTTGTTATAAATATTAACGCGTCGATGACTGTGACAAGGTTCTATACACATATTGGTTGGCGTTTATAAAATAACATCAATCGCTTGTCGCTTGTATACTCCCGATACATACTTTCGTTTGGGATTAAAGTGACCTAAGTCGTAATTTTTTCTTTTTTTTTTCCTTTTCGATACTAGAACACAATAATAGGTGTATATTTTTATATAAAACGTTCAATTAATATAATATAACATACGTAAATTCCTTTTTTACCATATTTTTTTGAGATAGGTCACTTTAATTTTGAACGGGTGTAATGTTTTTGTATAAGTGATATAGTAATGTGAGGGGCCCGGTCAATTCCACACGCGTATTAGAGGTTAAGCGATACACGAAACGCTGTCCGCTGTTTATTGGCCGATAGGAATATTAATAATAAAATGCCTTCGCTGCTTTCAAAGCAACTATGGAATTGATCAACCCCATTGTAAAAAATGAGCTCTTGTAGTATAAAAACAGTCTGTGAGTGAAAGTGCGAGTGTTAAATTAAGTCTAGTTAATAGTTAGGCGAAAAACAGTGAATAAATAAAAAAAAATGATGTTTTTTTTTCTTTCCTGCGTCGAGGGATCAACAGATTTGTGATAAGTCTGATACTGGTATGACCTCGAGTTGCGAATGTTGACAACGAAATAATGTTCTGCCAAACGGTAGACGCCTTCGTCTTGATACTTTCTATTATACTTTGATATTCATGCTAGGATTTTTATTAAATTCATAGTTTTTTTTGTCTATGGTTTTTTTGGTTGCGAAGCCGTTTCCATAGTTTTTGGGTTACATACTTTATGGATTTCAATTTGTGTAATTTTTATTCTGTTTTACTTAGACAATTATTATTTTCGTTAGAAAAAAACGTATTTTAAAATATTTCGTGTTTGCATTTTTTTTACACTTAAAGGTTTCACGATTTTAAGTTATTTAAATTTGATTTGTTAACTGAACGTATAGCATGAATATGTTTGGTCGTTAGTCTACTAGTGCCATGTGTCAAGACGAGGGCGCAGACTGCGGGGAGTTGTTGTTGAATCCAAAATATTTCCTATAATATAAATTTTTATATCTGATTGGCTGTTTTATTTTGAACTACATTTTATTTGAAATTTTAAAAATATTTGCCAGTAGGCATTTTAATGATTTTTTTAAATATAGATTCTGGTTAGCCTTAATAAAATTAGTAAAAGGGAACACGTTCACGGATTACTAATTCATAAAAGTCAAATAATGTCAGAAGGCTTAGCTTACAATTACTTAAAATTATACAAATAAAACCTATTTTATATATAGTCCATATGAATAAAAATGGATGTAAATGTTCCTTAAGGCTCGCGGAAGGTTTTAAAACTAAAATAAATAAATAAATCTATCTTAAAGGTGGTACTTAGGGACGAACCCGAGCGAAATTTAAGAATGAGTTAGTGAAAAATGTCTTCTTTTGAAAGTTTTTGAAAACTGAACTGGAGAGGTTCAAAATCAGTATCAGGATTTTACGATGTAAGAGATGTATAAAGTTGAAAATTCCAAGAGACTTCTTGACTTGCGAAATCAGGAAAAAATAGTACATTAAATAGTAATTTTAAAAAAGAAACTCGTATGTAAATAACATCAACTGTACAAAAATGTATTTGAAATGGAAAAATAACAAAACCAACCGAAAAATAAGTTTTTGAATGACAAGTTGGGCAGTTCGTTAAAAACCCACTGATTGGCTCGCACGGGTTGATCACAAGTTGTGTTGAAAACTACTCTGAACTGTGCTTTTTACATGTTGAATTCAACTTGTAAAAAATAAACACCGATTTGAGTTATTTTCCATTCTTTTAGGGTTCCGTTAATTTCCGTTATTGAACTACAGAACTTCTATAAATAAATTACAAATTACTACTACAGATAATTTTAATGCGAATTTTATTGTAATTGAAAATAACGTTTCAATAAAAAACGACACGTGTTTAGTATGTAGTCTTCTTCTTATTGTAGTCCAAGGGTCCATACACACGATGAATTTAAAGGTTCCATTATTCGCCATATTGATATTAGATACTAAAACAAGCAGTCGTTATTTAACTTTACCAGAATAGAATATTCGCAGACGACGTGTATTCATGATATGTCAACGGTGTTTCTATTAAACGTGGCGTCCATAGGCCCAAAGTCATCAGTCCATGTACTTCACGTCTGTCGACTTGGGAATTCCCCCGAAATTAAAACTGCGGCAGTTTCCATTACTCAAACTCAGTCTGTCAGCTTTGACTCATCTATCAGGTAGGCGTTCGTGTGTAGAAATTCGCTAAAGTCTAGATTTTGTTCGAAAAATACTAGCCAAGTGCGAGTAGAATTACGGCCTTCAACTATATAGTATAGTAGGTACCAATTTTCCGAGTAAAATGGTCGCGGCTTGCGACATTAGCGGACGTAAACTAAAGGTGTCAATGTAAGTATGTATCCTTAAGAGTAATATGTAGTTCGCTTTGCTTTTATTTAAAATCAGTTACCAGAACATCGTTTCTCTGGCGTGATGAGAATTGTTTCGAAAGGAAATGTTAATAATACTTTTTTTCAGATAAATTCTTATACAAGTATAATGTACATGCCATGCCACCCCTCTTTAATTTAAAATATTTTATTCAAAGGTTACGAAGTCGTTATTTTCCAAAATGGTATCTTTATGATCCTACGTCATTATGAAGCAAATATATAAACATTTGCTCTGTTATCTAAATACATTAGACGTGTTTATGAATCAGAAGGAAATAAGATTTTAATTAAAATAAAAGATAAATTAAAAATTAATAGTGTAGTGAAATAGTAAAGATAAAGTAAGCAAGCAAATTAATCAATAATTGTTTTGCTTTGTAAATTCGTAAAAAGATACATATCATTTAAGTTTTAAGGTTCCGTAGCTAAAAGGCAAAAATAGACCTATCTTTATCACATCTTTTTGTATTCTTAAATAATGATTTTATTCTTAGATTAACATGGAACCATATAAAGGTTAAGGTATAAAAAAAGGAATCGATAAAATTTGGTAGTATTAAAGAAGGAAAGTAGCCCATAGCACATGAATTTGTCGGTCTAAAACTTTCTAAAAAAGGTCTTAGTTCTTTATCGTTGCCATTTAAGTTATGTACAGATAATAAAACTTGATCTCTAAGAGAATGCTTGATCTTATGTGTCATTTCATCTTTATTTTAATAAAACTATAAAATTATACTATAAATATAAATGAAAGCCCGAAGAGTATAATAATATAGTACAGGAAAAGCCTAATGAAAAAATGGTGGTTAAAATATAATAATCAGAAATTCTTTGTTATACTTATGGTTATATTAAAAAAATTGAGGCTTTTTTCCCCTAAAGTACAACCAGGAAGGAAACTAAAATGTGTGTAAGTATTGTAAAATGTAGAGAGTGAAGGAAAAGAAAAAATATGAGATTTTTACAAGCTTTCGATCATCACTCAGCTCACGTCGCATGTCTATAAAAGGACACGAATACGATTTCCGGAGCGGTACGATTATGAATGGATTTCAATAAATCGTCCAAAAATAAAATAGAAATGACGAATATTTTTTTAAATTACCCTATTTTTCACTTTCCGGGTTATTTATACTTTGCTAGATGTAATTTAATCATTATTACTATTGAAGTATAAGTAGGTATATATGAGTAGAAATTACCTATCTATGTACTCGTATTTACAGGAAAACTTTGTGTTTCCGATATTGTGTAATTCATTATGATACTCGAACAGTCGGTTAACGTACGTCTGGCGGTTAACATCGCCAATTTTTGCTTAACACGGGCCTCGAACTTGCACTAAACTACTGAGGCGAGGCTTATTTAAATTAAATATAGATATCAAAGATTTTAATAGCAGACTAGAATAATACTTTCTTAAGTTTACGCGAATATTTGACATTATAACGCTACGGCTACATATTGAACGAAGATTCGTCGTCGCGTTGTCGCGATAAAAAATTCGTGTTCGATCCATGACGAACGTGCACATCAAAAAAAAATTCACTACGTTGCGTAGTCTAGAACGTCGCGATAATTCATTTCCTTTGATGTGCGGCAATTTACCGACAGCGGCGCGAAGCCACCGTGTATTCGCGAAGATGATTCGCGATAGGACGAATTCTTTGGCCAGACGAGTCGCGACAACGCAAATCTTTGCGTTATCGCGATAGTGTGGCCGTAGCATAAATGAAACTTTTTTAGGTTGGCGACTTTTCGAATGCTTTACAACAATCATGGTCACGGAAGAGCCTAAAGTATTTGACGTCTCAGGGGGTTATATACTTGTTACAGACAGTGCCTACCCACAATTTAATTTGTAATGTTAACCCATATTTATTTAACTTGTAAAATTATAATAGCAGACTTGAATGTATGTCCATGTCCACTTTAATGTCTATGCATACGAAAACGCATACCCATATTACTAAACATAATAAACGTAAGCTATACCTACGAGAACTTATGGTTGGTTGGTTTAGTGTTGTATAGGTACTGTATAGTCTTTTACTAATAAGGTTAGTATAAGACCAAACGCCAGTAGACCACCGATGGAAGGAAACTTACTACGACCTTCGACTTTTAAGCCCAACGCGGATATCTCAATCAGATAGCAATAAATGTACGCAGTATTTTTCCGATCGATTGTTATGATAGACAACCTTTGTTTTAAATTATCACTATCCGATTATATTCTGAAAAATAATCTTTTAACATCTTTATATTACGTGACGCTAGTTATTAAGATATACGTTATAATTGTTTACGTTTGTGATCCTGGATGTATCGCCGACATGAACTTCGTTAAATGAAAGTAGCCTAGTTTTTCTCTTGATCATGATGTTTGAGGTTTTACTAACCGGACAAACTTTAGATATGACTGGGAATCGAACTCATGTTCCTTTTACTCGTGTTTTCCTATTATGAATGAAGCTAGCTTTTTAAATATAAATATATGTTGGACATTATTATGAAGCTTGTGTTGCGGATACCAGATAGTTGATATACTACATATTATATAAGTTTAAATACATACATATTATAAATATATACACCCATGTCTGGAGTACAAACATCCGAGTTTAACACATGAATGCCCCCAGCGGGACTCGAACCCGCAACTGCTGACGCAAGAAAGTAGGATGTATACAAACTGCGCCAAACGTGTCGTCGTAGCTTTAAATTGTCATGTGTACTTACTAATATCTATTATGTATAAACAGTACCAAAATATACTTTATTCATATTATGTTCGTCAACCGACTTCTATTTTTGGCTTAGAAGCTAACTAATACCTTAGTGTTGCCAAGAAAAACATTTATTTTACATAGATTGGTAAATGCTAGTTACTATATACCCGGTTTCTTCAAATTTTATTAATGATAATGGTTGATTTTCACTACTAGGATATTCTACACTAGTAGATATTAAATAATATTAATAATTCAGATGCACAAAACCAAAACATCTAATATGCTTCAAACACTGGACTTCCGATATGGTAACGGATATAGTTGAGAGTGCAATGAATTTAAAACGCAGCATACAAGTAACACGCCGGAAAAGATTGGTAAATTCATTTTTATATTGTGTTCTCAGATCAAGTAAATTATGTTACAATAAAATTTAATACTTATCTTTTAAAAAAATCTCTTCATTACCAAATACATTTTGGGTTAGAATTTCTCCTTGGCAGAGACCTTTTTGACATAATTATAACCTGTATTTTTTCAATTTTACTACAGTTTCCTATTATTATATTTGCTAAAGCCATTAATAGGCTAAAAGTTACAAAATAACACTAGCTGTATGAGCAGTATAGGTTTAATCTCTTTATAATATCACCTTGAAAACTATAATAATTTAATGCGTAGAATTAATTAAATTATAATGTGGTTGACCGCATCTTCAATTGCTCGGCAAGTGTGTGAGAGTAGGTACAACTTCTCCATAATGCAAGCTATGATTTTACCAAGTTTCATCGAAATTTGTTCAGCATTTTACCAGTTAAAAGGTAAAACAGAGAAACAGACAATTTAATAAATATTAGATAAGAAGTAAAATATATGTGCAAAATATATTAAATTAAATGCATACTATAACAGGAAGTATTGGCGGACTCAAAAGTTATGATACTGCAAGAGGTAAATGAACCGTTTTTAAATATGGCGGTATCGAAAGCGGCTACGTTGCTTGGCGCATACGACGTAAATATCACGGATAATTTGCGCTGGGAAAACGATTATATGGGAAGGTAATTTAAAAATAATCTACAGAATATATTCTAGATAGACTAAGTTGAAATTTTACTAGCCTCTCACTCTCGCTTCGCTCGGGTTCCTAGCCCCTAGATCTAGCGCGAGCGAAGCCGCGGGTTCCGCTAGTAATAAATATAGCCTATGTTACTCTGATGTAGGTTTCTAATGAAATCGGTCTAGTAGTTTTTGAGTTTATTCGTTACATACAAAAGTCCAAATCTTTCCTCTTTATAATATGAATATAGACTGTCGACTCATCGTCATCCTCGCTCCCCTGTTGTATATAAATTTACGTTAGTATACATTTTTCAGATATGAGATACTTTTCTGCCGAAACGTATCGTTTAGTTTATCCGTATAACCAGATATCTTCAATTTATCACACGAAATTTCATTGAAATCTGGCCAGTGGTTTTTCGTCATGCAGTCACAGCCACATAGACAAACAGACAAAAATTCTAAAAACTATAGATTTGGTTTGTAATGACTTTACTATCCTTCAGTGTTTGATACTTAATTGTCTTTTACACCCTCACTATAAGTCACTAATTTTGTATCTATTACTAGCCATTCCCGCGGTTCCGCTCGCGTTTTAAAGGCTGAAAATCAAAAGAATAATTTTTCTTCCGTTTCTGCAACATTTTTCATTGATGCTCCGCTCCCATTGGTCGTAGCGTGATGTAATATATAGCCTATAGCCTTTCTCGATTAACGGACTATCCATTTTCTATTCGGACCAGTTGTTCCTGAGATTAGCGCGTTCAACCAAACAAACTCTTCAGCTTTATAATATTAGTATAGATTATTTATTTTATACTATTTCCTTTTAGAATATTCTCCTACATGGCAGACGCAATATTCGTAGCAACTGCTACGCATACGTGTCTACAACGTTTTGCAGAGCAATCTACGGTGCCAGTACTGTGCATGCGGTCCAGGACCCACGCTACGATACAGGCCATGGCTACCATTATGGCTATCAAAGTTAGTGTGGCAATTTTGCTTAAATATCAGAATATTATAATATTTGAAAGCTTCTGTGGGCCAGATTTGAGTAAAATTCGAAATAACATAAGAAAAAGCAATTTTTATTAATTTTTATTGTAGGGTGTTGTGATGCTTATGTATTTACAAGGAATCTACAATATTCCCTTGAACTGTGGCAACGGGACCTTTTGGTTTGTTGTTTATAACTTTTTAAATTTTTGCAAGAAAATCTCCATGCTACATCTACATGCTATTCCAAATCGAATGACACCTGCTTCATATTTCCCGAGGCTATGGAAGAAAGTTTACCAAAAAGGGACTTGTTGAGTAGACTAAAAGACGGGCTTAGCTATTAAGTTTCTGCCCCAGTCCGAAAAATTCGTCGAGATCGGGGACTGTAAATATGCAGTAGATATGTACTAAACAAAAAAATCCAGCATTTTAGACCTAGTTGATAATCTTATAAGTCTAAAAAATGCTATGGGTGGAGATAATAGAGATATTCCAATAAGCATTTTCTTTACATAAAAATAGTAAAAAAATGTTATTCCATCACAGTCTTTACTCACTTTTGTTTTAGGAAGAATATAAAACTTTAAAAGATGTAAATTTAGCATATATTGGATCGCCGCATCCCGTCTTGAATTCGTATCTTCTTTTAAGTCCAATGCTTGGAGCTAATATAAGATTTAAATGCTCTTGTGAGGTGAGACGTTTTTCAATAAATTTATCCAAACAGTTAATTAATTTGTTTACACTATTGTTTGTTTGGGTTCGAGCCTCCCAAAACGAAGGGGATAAGACCATGGTCCAAACTGGTCAAGTGCGAGTTGGCGGAATTGACGTGTCATGTGAAAACTTGTTAGGTTCCCTCAGACATGCAGGTTTACTTACGATGTTTTTCTTTACCGTAAGACAAGTAGTATGCATGTTAGAAATGATGAATTGAAAATATAGGAGCTGCAATACCTGGGATTTGAACCCGCATCACTCCGTTTCCCACGCCAGCGGGTTACCTGGCTATTACTACCCTCTGTGTAGTCTAAATTTTATCCAAATACGTGAAAACCTTCCATACTGAACATGTAACAAATGTATAGTAAAAAAATCTATATAAATAAAACGATAGAGGTCTGCAGTTGTGCGCGCATCACGGAAAAACTACTGGATAGATTTCAATGAAACTTTCTAAGTTTTATTTCTTAGACACTTGGCCCTTATCAAAAAAAAAAATGATTGCGATATCTTCATTTAATAAAAAGTTATTAAAGTTTCAAGAAACAACGATTTGTATATGCACTTCGTATTCAGTGATGTATGTTTCCTTCTCGCGGAGTAGTGGAGCAAGCGGCGTAGCGCGCATGCGGAAAACTTTGTTAATATTTCAAGCAACGCGGACGAAGTCGCGGGTATCAGCTAGTATTAAAATAAAAATAATAAACAAAGTAATTTGGCACCTGCAGTCACCTACTGTACCCTGTTTAGAAAACATAGGTTGTGATGTAATCAGTCACACGCACAAGCACTCCATATTCCTAATATGCAATTAAAATTTGCTTTATGTACATTATAACATTAACAAGCCAACCAGTTTTTGTAATTATATTTCAGAAGTGTCCCGTCCATCCATTACTATTTAAAGCCAGTGAAGATATGTGTGCTCAAAGACACACAGGTCTAAAAGAATGTGTGTCTAAAGATGAAGTTTTAAAAGATGCAAAAGTAGTTATAGCGGGTCCCACTAATGAGAAGAAAGTTAATGAGTTCAAAATTAGTTTGAAGGTAAATAGAATTGTATAGATAATTCATAATCTTTTACAGTTTATTTTAGATTGTGAAATGAATCAATCATGAACATGTATCAATGAATATGTTCATGATAATAAATTATTGGATTAGCAATAATCACTTATAACCTGTACTTTTCACACCAGTTTATGTATATTTTCATATAAGAAAATTCTAATTGATTTGACCATACTTTAAGTATTTTTTGCACAACCTAATTAAAATTGTTATCTATAGTTATTGGAATGTTTGTCTCTATCTATGAATGTATCACGAAATCTTCTGACAGATTTTGATGACATATGGGTCTACATGCAACAAATATGTATAAGATATTTTTGACTGCAGGGAAATATCTTATAGCTGAGAAATCTATACTATTGTTTATTTTTTTTAATTCAAAAATATTATTAAAGGTATGAGGTTATGAGGCCTTATTATGTTTTTTAAACTGTAGATAAGCACTAAATGTAACAGGAATGATGATGACTGCTGTTAAGAATTCACAACTTCGGAAACCAATAATCAAAATAAATCTATAACTATATCAGATGTTACGAAGATATGTTTGGCGCAGTTTGTAATGATATTTTCTTGCGACAGTGGTCCCGGGTTCGAGTCCCACTGGGGGCATTCATTTGTTAAACTCGGATGTTTGAACTCCAGTCATGGGTGTTTATATTTATAATATGTGTGTATTTAAACTTATATAGTATGTTATATTCTACTACCATCCTTAACACAAGCTCCTTTCGTAAGCTTACCACAGAACTAGATGGTGTTGTGTGTAATAATGTCCCAACATATTTATTTATCCCACATTATGACATATCCCATATGAGTCACAAAGCCTAGTTCATTTTAGATGGAATTCTTGAGATAAATAAATATTAAATCATATTAGGATATAGAGTCACATACCCAAGCCAAGTGGATTTTTTTTCACACTGGACCTAGAGGCCATGAAGTTGATGACAACCTGTTTTTACATAAGAATTCAAAGACTTTTGATGCATTTAAAAACTTTCAATATATTGCCGCTGCATTAATGGCAAATGTAATAAAGGATCATAAGTTCTAATTATTCTAATTTATGTAAGGTTTTATTATTCTATTTTACAATAATATTGGGTTTTGAATTGAAATTAATGTATAATAAATAAAAAGTTTTACAACAAGCAATCTATATTTATTTTACATACCTAAATTACAGCTTATATACATAATATCCTATTAGCTAATCAGTTTGGTTTTTGTATTTTCCACGCATAATTCTGGGTAAGGGAACTACACCAGGACATGGTATTTGTCCATACACTTCACATATACATGGCCTTTCACAACCAGCACCAAAGTTCGCAGGATTATCCTTCTTTTCAGCAGCAATAGCCTCAGCTTCGAGAACCTCCTTAGACTTTCCAACAGTATTCAACAAATGTTCTAAAATTTCTTCTTTGGATTTATTATCTATGTCAACTAAAATTTGTCTTCCGTCGTCGAAGTAACATTTTATGAATGGAGAAGGTGTTAAATTTTTTAATGTAGCCACTTGCACGTCAGGATTTTTATACTGAATTTGGGGAAGATACCAGAAAACAAAGTCTTTAGCGCCCGAATTGGTCTGTCCGTGGATGTTATAAGCCACTGAGAATATCTTTATTTTATCCTTAAATATTAGTTTTCCAGCATTTAGGTAGTTTAATGTACGTCGAATCGGTGCTCTTCCTTTCATGAACGGCATTTTGTAGTATTTATATTATATTTTACCCAAATCCAAAATAACCTATAAATAAATTGAACTGACACTTGCAAGTTGTGAATGTATGACAATTGAAATTGACTTTGACATTTGACTGCGTTCAGAAATATGTTCATTCAAGATCATATGTTCATTCATAAATAAATTAATTAATCAAATTATTTAAAGACAAAAAACACTGCGAAAACAATGCAAATACAGTGGGTGTTAAGGGAGGATGAATGAGAGGGTTTACCCTTTACTTCGCTACTATCCATCGTAATATCTACCATATCGGATAGCTGCCAACGTTGTGTGAATTTAGCACAAAGCATTTACCAGAAAATTATGAATTAAATTTAAATTTCTGTAAATTAGATATACAGATAAATGCTATTATACATGTATAGTAGTATTGTTTATTTATTGTCGATTAATCAAATGTCAAATTTTGACAACTGTTAATCGTTTTTTAGATAATCCTTATATTGAGAAAATAAATAAAAAAATTCAAAGTTTGTACAGTTATGATTTCATGATAAAAATACTACATAATAAATAAAAAAACTACCAAATGAAGCAAATGAAATAACTAACAATATGAAAAAGTGTAAAAAGGTTAAAAATCCATGCAAGATTTGTTTCGAGGCTGTTACCAAGGAAAATGGTTTGCAGTGCCAAGGTGCATGTCAAAAATGGGCTCATTTTAAATGTTTAAATTATACCCCTGGAAAGATACAAGATATTAAGGCTAAAATTATTAAAATTACTTGCCCTTGTCCCGATTGTGATACAACACAGGCGAAGGAAGTTCTCACAGATCCACCTTTTATATGCACGAACACTAAATGTCCTGCCAATAAGCTACCAATCTGTGCGTCGACAGAGTGTCCATCTAAGGAAAATCCTATACCAACATATCCTCCGCCTCCTTTTGAGTACGGCCCTGTACCTTCACATATTTCTTCACCTAAACGGCAAAATCAGCGTACCTCACCAACCCCAAACCGCACTTCGTCACCCCACCAGTGTAATATTTTACCTACGATTTCCTTTACAAAAAAACCAAAAAGACCATGTTCGCCGAGTCCTTCACAAGTCAGAAAAATTACAAAGACTAACTTTTCCACTAAACAGTCACAATCGTTTTCAGATTTTTCGCACAATTCAATCTGTTCAGGTAATACCTATAAAAAAGTTATTGCTGTAGAAAGTACGTAAGTTATGCAAAGAAATACTACGTCCTACAATATTATGTTTTGTAAGATTTAATAAGTAGAGATTACATTCTCAGTTCAGTAGTATAGTGGTTAGCATGTACGGTGACAGATCATGGTTTCGAGTCCCGGGTAGGGCCAACTTTAAATTACTGAATTGCTCTATTAAGATATTCTCAGTAACTGCAATAGTTGTGAAATTGGCAATGTCTCACGCTTATGCCTTTAGGAGCAGCTAAAGTTATGGGCCCTGCGCGGTGCGCCTTAACTCTCAAAGGTCGTAGCGAAGTATCGTCCTATGACCCATCGGACTTGAGAGTAAAAAGGAATAGAGAGTGCAAATGAGCGCATACAATGGTGGATTTGAGTGCGACTATGCTTTTTAGTTTGACTTTTTTGTTTGATTAAATAGATTTTATTACATTCTTATTTAATTATTAATTATTTCAAGTATTTACGACACGTTTGGCGTAATTTGTAGTAACTCTACTTTCTTGCGCCAGCGGTCGCGGGTTCGAGTCACACTGGGGGCATTCATTTGTTAAACTCGGATGTTTGTACTCCAGTCATGGGTATTTTTATTTATAATATGTATGTATTTCAACTTATATATGTAGTATATCAACTATTTGGTATCCGTAACAAACGCTTTCATCGTAGCTTACCACGGAAATAGATGACGCTGTGTGTAATAATGTCCCAACATATTATATATTCTCATAAACTACTGTGTTTTGTTCTAAGGTTTTTATAGTAAAATATACGCAGCAGCAGCAGCAGTATTCAGTACCTACTACTTATTGTTAGACTTACGGTGGATCTCGTTAACCTGCTATTTTCCTTATTAGAGATAGGGATCCAAAGATAACTTATTTCGAATTCACCGAAAACAGTGATATTATCAGCGACCAATACAGATTATGATTATTTTGACGTCACCTACTACTGATCCATATTTATTGTTTTTATAAATATTTTCGCTAGTTAGAATAGCGAACGAGTAGCCGTTAGAGAATTTAATTACTAATAAGGTTCTCTTGTTTATAATATCTTATGCTAAGTATAACTAAAAAAATTTAGGGAATGAATGACTTGAATATTTGCAAAAGAGATTATTACTTTTTTCCAGGTAAGGTGTGCGGGCCGATGCGCACGTTTTCATCCGACTCACAACTTACAGGCGTAGATCAAAAAATGTTATACTCCGCTTTAGAAAACTTGTGTAACACAGTTGGTCAATTATCTACGCAACTAAGAGAGCTTGTATGTAAAATGAAAGCAATTTGAGTTCAGTAAATAATAAATAATTTTCAATTTACGAGTATGTCAAACTTCTATACAAACCTATATAAAGTTTCAACATACCTATACAAAAAAAAATCCTGACATACATCAGTGTCCTGTGTCATCGTGCTTGTCAAGTGAGAGTAGTCGAAATTACCACCATGACTTAAGTCAGCTTAAGCAAATATTAAAAAATGCTAAACAGCGTAAAAATATCATTCAAAGTTAAGCAAAATGCCAAAATGTAAAAAAGTAAACAACCCGTGCAAAATTTGCTTAGGACCAGTTTCTCAAAAAAATGGCTTACAATGCCAAGGCGCTTGCCAAAGCTGGGTGCATTACAAGTGTCTAAATTATACTCCTGGAAAAATTACAGACATAAAATCTGGTGTAATAAAAATAACATGTCCGTGTCCCGATTGTAAAACAACGTTACCCAAAGAGTATAGAGCAGATGAGCCATTCAATTGTACTATTACCCAATGCCCAGCTAACAACTATCCAAAATGTGAAAACATGCTGTGTCCTATCAACAAGGGACACGCAAAGGAACAAGTGCCAGTTTCGACAGGATGTGCCCTGGATAAATGTGGAAACAGTTGTAAACCAAATAGTCATCCAAATCTACCAGACGCTCCACAGCCAGTACCAATACACCCATGTATACCTCCAAATATACCGTTTCATGGTTCTGAATCAGGTTTTTCAGATACTTTTCTAGTTGCCAAAGGATGTCCAGCAGGCAGTTCATCTGACGATGTTCCAGGCGATATAGGTCGTAAGGGCAACCCTATAATTCCATCATTGGGCACCCTTGAACAGATGTATAACACTGTTGGGCAGTTGACTAATCAAATCAATAATTTAATGGCAAAAATACAGCAAGTAGTCCAGGAGAAAAACGGCGGTAATTCAAAGGGATGCTCGCAAAAAGGCACGTGTAAGAAACCCTGTCATTGCCCGGGAAATCCTGGACAGCGAATGTGATGCATTCAAAATATTATTTTTTAAATTTTTTTTCGATATTGAATTTAATTACAATCTAAACTAAATTTAATAAAGAAAAAGCCAGAGCAATGATTTTTAATTAGTTAAAATAGTGCAGTCTATTATGTATTTATTTATAGGTAGGTTAGGAAGCTTTTAAGGGGGCGCCGCAAGAAATCTAATTTTTAACGACCACCCTAGTGTGTGTGTGTTCCGATATAATATGCTAATGCTAATTTATGTGCTATTACTATTCTTGAATTGTCCCTGAATTCAAAATCCAGGAACAGCTTGTGTGCTGCAGGTAGTTTTGCATCGCGTCTTCGTTGTATGCTTAGGTGATCTTGCTACTCCACATGTAAAGGGAAAGGATCCGTTGAGTTTTAGTAGATAGTAGGTACTAGTTTTGCTAGTCGGTTCTACTGTCTACATAACCATATACTGTGTGTAATATACAGAATACAGATGGTCTGTATAAACGTATTTCTCTATGCTAAAGTCACGGTCAGTATGGTCCCGAAAGTAAATACATAAATATTAATTTTTAAACTAACTATTTAAAGCTGGAAGTGTAAAAAAAGTTTGAGAATCAAACTTACTCACGGCACGGGCTTATTTTCAAAAAAAGTAATAATACCACAGAGTTTTTAGTATATTAATCCATACAAATATTATAAAGCTTTAGAGTTAGTTTTGTGTGTTTTTTTTCTTTTTTTGGTTGAACGCGCTAATCTCAGGAACTACAGTAGTACAGACCAATAGGAGCGGAGCATCAATGGAAAATGATGCAAAAACGAGAGAAAAATATTTCTTTTGATTTTCAGACTTTAGAACACGCAAAGCCGCAGGAAAGACTAGTACTTATAATATACCTAATGTTCATATTTTAATATTTCATACACATGTATTTCATAATAAGCTTAGAGTTTGAAAATTATTACTTTTGTTTTAGGCAGTTCAGTTAAGACAAAGATGCTGGGTACTTCAAACTTAAGCTAAATCTACTCGCACGCTTACTTGTTAAACAACTGTTGTATAATGAACATAATATGAACACTTAAAAAAACCAAAAAGAAATATCAACTGTGATTCATCATCATTGAAGCGTTAAAGCTTCAACATACATAAGTACATATTATTACATATGCTTTATGTAACACGTCCAACAACTTTGTGAACTGTAACAAGCAATTAGTGTTCTCAATAATTTTGAAGATAAAGATAGCTATTCTTGCGTGAAATTGGATATATTGATGGGTTGTTTCCATGTATTTTAACTTCAAACGTATCCTTAATATTTGGACAAGGTACCTTGAGGGAAGTGGTTCCGTATTTTCTTTGGTTTACCTATAAAGTGTTTTATTAGGATCCCGTAACTAAATGGCGATATAAGCACACAATTACGCCTTACCTATTTCTTTTTCTAGCAATTTTCATGTAATTGCTATCGTTTTCTAATAAATTAATGTCTATGACACACGTACGGAAGGAAACAAAGATATTATAGGATATTTTTAACCAACTGTGGCGGCGTCTGGCGAAGCCCAAAGGAGGCGTTTTGTGTTTGACCGATATGTACATTGTACACTGTTATACTCTAGTGTACCTATGTATGAGCTTACACATGGTAAAACTACGGTACTGGTAAAAAATATACTAACCGTATATTACGTCTATTAAAATTAATGGTTTTATCTGTGGAAAACATGAACTTCGATACACACTTTCATCTCCAATTTCAATTCTTCTTTTAAGCTTTTTCTCAATAAAAGCTAGCCTATGTCTTTTCCCAAGGTCTAGTCTATCTCTTTATCAAATTTTAATTAAAAACGTTTCTGTGATTTAAATGTGAAAGCGTAACGGACAGACATACATAGTTACGTTCGCATTTGTAATATAAGTAGGGATTTAATATTTTATTACCTTTAGGTTACAGAACCATAATAATAATGGAGGCCATTTAAATATACCCAAAAATCTCGGCGTTCATACTTAATTGTTTCAGAAATTAATCCTGAAAAATGAAAAGAATTTATATTTTTTAAGCTTTTGAATAGCTTTCACCGTGCTTGCGTAGGTTTTTATGTATAATTGCTTTGTTCCTAAGGGTCGTAGCGCGATGTTGGCTTATAATCTTCCTAAATAAATAGACTATAAAATGCAAAAAGAATTTTTCAACCTTATTGGATTCCAGAGCTTGCGTGAGAGACTAATTATTGTAGGTAATAGATAATAGTTCAGTTTTAAAATAATTGTATATAGCTAAGAAACTAACAATAAAAACTATACATATAAATAAAATTAAAGTGTATGATTGTAAGCTGTATCCTGTAACATTTTTTTTTATGGCACAAAGGGGGCAAACGTGCAGGAGGCTCACCTGATGGGAAGTGATCACCTCCGCCCATGGACATCTGCAAGCCTGGGCCTTTCAGGAAAGGGAGGGTGGGAGGAGGGAGGGAGGAGGGATGGGGAGTGGGCCTCCCGGATTCTCACTTACCGGACGAAACGCGACAGCATAGCTGCCACTTCACGCCGGTCTTCTGTGAGAGAGTGGTACTAATGAACTATACGGGGCATTCCGTTGCTACCCGAAGGTAACAAGCATGGCACTACCACTATAAATAAATCTAGCAGTTATATATGTGTCTGTCTGTCTGTTTGTTTTAGCTAATCTCTGAAACGGCTGAACAGATTTTAACTGAATTTTTACTTGGAGGAGGCTAAAGACAATTTTTGTGTACAAACAAACGATTCGATTTTATATATAGGTACAATCATACAAAATGCACATATATTAGAGGAATGGCATCAATATTCATTACATAGCGTACATTATGATGTTAATATATGTAACTGTATGGTTTATCTATCGTATAATACAATAGTATATTACTATAATAGGCATATTGGTTGATAAACGATGGACAGTAGATGCAAAACATTTTTGTAATAATAATAATAATGTAAATAATCTCCGACCGATTCCGGCCATGGCGGCCAGTCTCCATGAGACTTACATTGAATTCTCATGGAGACTGGCCGACACAAGTGTACGCGCTGACACGAGTGTACTCTCTGATCCTGTCATTCTCATGTTCCGGTGGGACGACTACTCGACACGACCAGCGAGAGCTAAGGCGTAGGATTGACGGCCTTACGAGCTCTCCGAGGCACGGGGGCAATTTAAACTAGGGACGAATTTGAGCTAAGCGAGGGTTATTTCAGTTAATGACAGAGAAGGAAAAATCGACTCGTTATTCAGTGACTGCGAATTTGGTGTGATATAAATTATCTAAAGTCTAAGCTATCTAAAGTTATTATCTATGATAAGATTTTTTGACACGTGATACCAATTTTAAAATCACACTTTAATTATACTTTGATCTCGTGAACTTGAAATTTTAATTATTATTTTGTTTTATCATAAAATTAAATTAAAGTGTGTTTCAAGTGAATATTTAGTTTCATACAATATTCTTACAAATGAGAGCCGGTATATCTTAATGTCATAACCTACTTCTTTTTTGAAGTCGATTAAAAATGTACTGTTTTAGTACTATAAGTTAGTATCTGGAGGAGGAGCGTCGTCTGGACGTGGTTAAAATAAATAGCCTTCAATTATTTAAATGTTTGCCCAAGCAGATAAAATTTCATGGGAATGCTCCAACGGTTTACTTTGCTCTCTGTGAAATACCAGGAGCAATCAGCACACCGCCAACCGAAATAAGCCACGGAGGAAGAGTTTCTTAGCTTCGCACATGGCTGGCTTGCCAGACGCTTAGCTCCATTACAAGATGAACGCACGTTGAGGGGGAGGTGCCTTACAATAACCAGTTATATTGACCACATATTCAATACGTCTAGCAGTTTTAATTACATGACAGCGTAACAAACATGCATACACAAAAATTTAGTTGACATAGAAAGCTAACGTTGCGCGTATCCAAGAACATACATAGCAATAATAGGTTATCCGCTGTATGATAGTATATCTTGCTGTATAATAAACATATTATGATTACTTTATCTCTTCATAACAAACACAATAATAATAAAAAATACTATATTTCAATCCGGGTCTTTCTATGACTTTTAAATAAGATATAAATAAGATAGACAATAAAGTCAAATCAAGGTCAATTCAAAATCAATTTAATAATGTATTCAGCCCTATTAAATGTCCGACTGCTGGGGGTGGGCCTCCCTAATACGAGGGGGATCAGGCCATAGTCCACCGCGCTGGCCTAGTGCTTGTTTGCGCCTTTCGAAAACTTGGTAGGTTCTCTCAGAAATGATACCCACATGAACATATCAGAGATGCAATTTAAAACTGCATCCCTCGGTTATCCAAGCGAGCTCGTAACAACTGGGCTACCACTACCTCAATCTAAAAACCTTTACGCACACTTACATTTTGTTGATAAAAACTCTCAAATCAATCAATCCGTTTTTATATACTGGATTTTTATTTATATATTAGTACTAGCATTTCCCGCAGCTTCGCACGCGTTCTAACGACCGGAAACCTAAGGGCTCATTTTCATTAGTCGTTAGAGCACGCATTCGGGGTGCGGGAGATTTCTGTTCACGCATGCCATAGGGACCGCATGCTTTAATCGTTTTCATTAGTCGATAGGGCCCGTATACGAGTTACGGGAGATTTTTGTTTAAGCATGCCATAGGGCCATTAGGCTTTAGAGAACATTATTATTATTACTTATATACGAACCATTAAATTCTTTCTTAGCCTTTTTTTAAACATAGATATTCAATGAGGTTATAAAAGACTAGAGGAGCAACTACCAATAAAAACATTGCAAAAAAACGTACCCACTTACGCGTTTAAAGTCGCAGCTTTGAAACTGATAGATAAATATGTCAATCCGTCCAAATAATTCATGTTTGTCTCATTTTTTCTATCGCAAACTAATTACCACAGAGAAGGATGTATGTATAAGGCTAATTACTTTGAAAAGAGACAAGACATTGTCATCGACGAAACGGTTAGGTGCTGCCATTGATCAACTTTAATTAATTAATTTCCCCAGAATTACAAAAAAAAACCAAAGTTTGAATTATTTATTTATTTATGAAATATTTTTTATTCGACGGATCTTTTAGAGAAATTGATAAAGACTAGGTAGATTATGATGAAAAAAAGCGTTAGTGTATATTATATGTATTTAAAAACTATAAAATCAAGATGAAATAAGTAATAATTATAGTTTCTAATTGCTAGATTAACACAGTTAGAAACTAGAAACTAAATACTATCTAAAAATTCTCTAATATTTAAATACAAATTTAAATAGAAGTTTATTTGATCGTTAAGTTTTATTTATTTATTTATTTAGCAATTTTATTGAATAATCGATTAATAATTAATTTAAGTTCTTAAATTAAAAGTGAACCGATTTTTTCTTCATACAGCATAATACTATTGCACGTATACCATAAGAAATAAAAATAATTTTACATTTAAAAATAAATAAAATTTAATTTACTGGTTAGGTGGTTTAGGTGTTTAAATTTAACAAAAATGTTATATTGAGGTAAAATAAGCGTGATTGTACTATTTCTTCAATCAGTGAGTGATCTAACAAAACAGGCTTTAATAATCAATTTAAACTTACACTAACATAATGTTTGTTTTCAAACGTAAGCTCCCAACAGTCAAGGAAATTCTAAATCGTATATACTGGAAACATTTATGACAAATACGATGTTGGATAAATTTATTTCGTCTTATAATGTTTTTATGGATAATCTGGAGAAAATTAAACAAATTTACTTGTGAAAAGTGACACCACTTGCTTTATTAATCTTTTCAGACCGTGATTGATACACTTTAACCACACATTTCACCATTTTGATTATTTTTATTGCCAAGCAACCGCTCTGTTGACATCCAGCTGACAACTGAGATCTAATATGCCCGTGGACATATTCAATGTAGTCACGCATCGATGCCGTACATTGCTTATCTAGTCCTATATAACATCATTGTAGATATTATTCAATCAATGTTATTGTAACGTTTTTTGTTATGTATAATGACATATTATAATAAAAACAAAAAGTTGCGATACCTACTTTAATAAACAAACAATAAATATAATATTATCGTTTCTCTTATTATTTGTTCCGAAAAAGTAAAACAAAGAACTAATTAAGGCAACATAAGATATTATATTTTGTTTTGATACATATAAGAAAAGTGCTAAAATTAGAATATATTAAATAGATGAGAGGTCGCTTATCTTAGAGTATGTTTCTAGACTCTTATATCCAAGAATGATATTTCAAGTTAGTATAGATGGTTAGTTCCAGGGCAAAGTGAATATACAAAAATAATCTTTTTCAGATTTACATGGCTGATTCGAAAGTTTTTTAACCTAAAAATATTTTTATTTTTTTTTTGTATTTTTTGCATTCTGTATGTATGTAACCGCATCACGAAAAAACTTCTGGACTAATTTCGATGAAATTTGGTTCAATGATAGCTTGTAATCCGAGTCAACGTAGGGCACTTTTTATAGTGGAATATCACATGATAAATCTTTACTAACCATCAAAACATATCCATAAATAAACCCGAGTGGAGCTACTCTCTAGAAATTAATTTAAGAAACACACAAGAAAACGCTTGTCGTCAATAAGACACTTTGGAAGACATTATGCATAAAATTTTAAATGTGGTAAGGAAGTGGTTAAAAGTTGAATAGAAGTCCGCTAAGAACGATTTTTCGACAGGGCTGGAATAAAAAGGCCCAAGGGCTGTAGCAAGTTTGTAAGAAATTCCTTCATTTTTATGCTACAAACTTTTTTGGCAGTGAGGTAATTTTGTGATATTTGTATGAAAGTCCTTCATTTTTGTGCTACAAACCTTAAATTTAGCAGGGATGTAGTTAATAGAAAGTGTACATTCACAAAGAACGAATTTTGCGACAGGGTCAAATCGAGGAAGTTGTTTTTTGTGCTACAAATTTTAAATTTGGCAGGGAGTTAGTTAATAGTTAGTACACTCCATACAAAAGATTTTACGAATATTAAGGTGTCAATCTAAGCAAAATCCTTATAGAAAAATAAAGCAGAGCAATGGGAAGGAGGGGGTGCCGAGTACGACGGAGACGACGGAGAGGGGTGTGCACATAATATAAAAAATCGGCAGTCACGCACAGGAGCATATGAACAATGGGTTTTGAAATGACTGGAGTGATTTTGAAGACATTTTCAGGCAATCTACAGATCAAACCAGCAAGTTATCAAATGAATATCGATTAAAACAATTAACGCGGACGAAGCCACGAGTATTGACCATGTGACGACAAAGACAATGTTAAATTTCAGCTCAATCAGATACATAAATGGTTAGATTTGGATGATTGGAACTTTCGTCATATGCATACGAAAACTCTAAATTAAAGGCTCTGTGAAATATGAAGCAAAAAACGCAGCTGTATAGACAAAAAAATGTATCGAATATATAAAAAAATGTTACGTTATTCAATGTAATATAGTAATTGCGTCTTTTTTGTTGTAAATATGAAAATAATTATTTGATAGGCATCTATTAATGTCGGCATTGATTTGTACTGTCTAATTAATAATTACTGATATCATTTAATTTAATAATATATTTTGCATGTTCCGAATATATTATATTTAAATAGTGCTGGAGAATTAACTACTAGAAGACGTTTACTAAGGTGTAGGTTCGATTGTTGGATGAGACTAATATCGTATGATAGCCTAATGATCCTATGAAGGCTTCGAAGGATGTATTGTTGGTATTGTATTGAACCGTTTTGGTCACGGGCTTTTCTTCAATACGAGATGGATCAGGCCATCGCCAACACGCTGATCGAGTGCTAATTGGTGGCCTTTACATATTTCTCGAAAACTTATTAGATCCTTCTAAACATGCTTGGTAAGATAAGTGAATCATCATTGGGAGGTGCTAGGCCGGGTATTTAATTTTAGATTATTTTGATAGTAAATTAAAGTAAGATAAGCTTCACTTTGAGCATTATATAATTAAGGATCTCTAAAAACATAATAATAAGAAATTTTGTAGTTCTGCCGTCAGTTACTTTTTGTGCTGGACATAGTAATAGGTTCTTTGAAATGAATTAAATATATATTTATTAAAATAAAAAAGTGATTCATGGAAGTGAAATACGAATACACACCAGTGGAGAAAAAAATAAAAATGGAGACAAATATAAAATATCAGCTGCTTATAATCGCTTGTAGTAAGTATTTAAACGATTATTCCACTTGTAATTTTTTTAATTGTCTTTTTATTTCTATAGAAAATAAAGTGATTTTCGTGAATTCAATTTCCCAGAATATAGTTTAACATTCATTTTAAACGCTTAATCTGATCCAAAGTTATAGCTTCCAGTACTATGTGCACTATGCAGTGGAGGTCGTATAATACATCTTGCAAAGAACAGCTTTGCAACTTAGTAATTTTGGCTCTAGAATTTAATTATTAGAGAAGTTACTAACTAAATTAATTTAATATTCTAAAATGGATTTACAATATTATTCTTTACAGGTTGTTAACTTATATTTAACATTCTGTTATCGGTTTATTGACAAATAGTTTTTAAAAAACAAAAAACATGATACCGAGTCTTGTTTTTCTATGTTTGACCTTTATTAAATCAGTTTCGATCTTAGTTAATATATGTACCAAAAATATATTACATGTTCTAATCACGTGCATTATGGTTATTTTTATAACTTTATATTTATGATAATGATTATTAATTACCTTCTGACCAATTTTGTTCTGGACGGCTAATTTTATTAGGACTATAATATTTGTGCGTAGAACAAAAGGCAGTGGTAACCGAGTGTAGCGGGTTCAAATCCGGATCTCGCCATATTTTTACGTGCAAATAATTTTTTACATTGTTATCACTGGCTTTACGACGAAGAAATGTTTTTCGTGAGGAAACCTGCATGTCAGAGGACCTAGCAGGTTTTAGAAAGAAGTGAAGTCCACCAACCTGCACTTATCCAGCGTGATTGAATATGGCCTGATCCCCTCGTATTGAAGGGAAGCACGTGCCCAGCTACTGCTATAAGACTCGAACCTTGGACTACGGATCTCCATTCCTAGACGTTCCTAAACATCATTATTGTGACATTTGCGAAATAAATTGTGCATATTTAGCGCAATTAAACCTTATATTTAATTATATTCTAAGGTTGATAAACACTTAAAAACTGCTTAATTATGCTCTTCCCTTAACAAAGATTTTTTTTCTAGTAAACATTGGTCAGATAGTCGTTGGATATAGTGTAGGATGGTCTGCCCCGATTATACCTAAGTTACAAGACCCAGAGCAAATGCCCCTTCCTGAACCTATAACGGATCTGCAAGCTTCGTGGGTGGGGTCTTTACTCTACATAGGAGCTATGGTTGGTAAGTAAACATGTGCTTATTATTCTTTCTAGTAGCATTTTAATTGGCGTTTCGGGATTTTTTTCTTAAATACATATTATTCTAATGGTTGCGTGAATTTTTGTCAAATTTTATTATTTACAATAGCTTATACGAGTATATTTAGCCAAATCCTTGTCATTCATCTTCGGTAACTCATAAAATCTATATTATTGTTCTTACTAGTGATCGAAGCATCCATCAATCGAAGATATACCAATTTTCGGTATATACCGGAAAATTTATACATTCTGAAAAAAATAATCTGTTAAAACGCAAATTAAAAAAAATATATTATTAAAATAATTATAGTTCTTGTAGGTATATTAATTAATTACGTCACATTTTCTGATAGCCGATGCTTAATTTTAGCGGGTTCAATGTCTTCAAGTTGATTGTAGGTATCTATTATGTAATTATGTAGTCTCAGGACAGAAATTAATAAATTATTAATTAAATTTTAATAATGTAAAAAATGACATTTCAAAAGAGGTTGAAAAAGTCCATTTGAATAAAGAATATTATGATTTGATTTGAAATTGGAGAGTAAAATGAAGTATTTTTAGTTTTATCTCCACACTTAAAGTACCTAGACAAGAAATTAGTGGTGTTGTGCTTTCAATGCACTCTTCGATCAATCAATCAAATCAATTGATTATAATATTTTTGTGATAAAGCGGAATATTTTTACTTGAAGCAGTGGTAACGCAGTCGTTTAGGAAATAGAGCGGGGTTCAAATCCAGGGTCTTGCACCTGTGATATATTCATTGCTAACATGAGTACAACTTGTCTTACGGTGAAGGAAAACATCGTGATGAAGCTTGCATGTCTGTGAGAAAGACATGTGAAGTCTATCAACCCGCACCTAGCCAGCGTGAGGGACTATGTACTTATCCCCCTCGTATTTAAGGGAGGCCCGTGCTTAGTAGTGGCAATGGAACGTTAAAAAGGGCTGAAAGCTATTCAGAATATTTAGTTTTTTATTTTAACGTATTATTTTATATTTTCAAATAATTTTGTTTCAGGTCCGTATGTCACAGGAATCCTTTCGAATGTGATCGGTCGTAAGCCATGTCTGATTATGGGTGGATGTCTGAATATTGTGTCATACATTCTCGTGGTGACTACTACAAATATTACTATGGTTTATGCTGTAAGGGTAATCAGTGGTCTGGGTATGGGCATCACTATTGTTGGCAACATTGTCTACGTTGGTGAAATCGCGTATGTATTTATTTACTACATTATTAGGGGGTTCCCCCACGTATTTCCTATTAGATCAAAGTCAATAAAGGTCTTGTTTTTATAGAAGTACATTTAAAGTGTAGATAAAGCTATATTTATGAATTGTCCAAGTGCTCTTTGAAACATGTAAATACATGTTTTATTGAAAGCATAATTAAGAAATAAATTAAATTACCTACCTATCTTTTACTTCTGCTATTTTAATAGTATGTCTACGAGTACATAAAAAAATAGCAATAAAGCGGAATCTGTATCCAAAATTTTTGTTTAAAAACGACGACTGTTACGTATAGTGTAGAGAATATAAATTTTCTCCATTCCACAATTATTATTGCTCGGGCCATTTTAAGTACCTTTTACTTCAGGAAATAATCATTCCTATGGAATAACAATCCGTTGAATTGTTCTTCATACAAATACTATTGTTAATTTGAATTATTTATTAAGTACATTTATTAGTAGCAGAGTTATAATTAGCATATTAAACAATTTCGTGCGATAAAGTATATCGTTTTCATTTGAAATGCTAAATTGTGTTCGAGTATCAGTCTTTTCCCTTCCCGTAGTCGTTTTAGTCGGCCTATCCGTTTCTTCACTTTTTCTACGTATTGTAACAGATTTAGGTACGATTACACCAATAGAATTTGAACGCTTGCGAAATTTGTAGATTTATTTACTTGGAAAACCTAATTTGTGTTCATAACTATTTTCACAAATCATAAACGTTTACAAATGAATAAAGGTGTATTATTTCAATGAAACGTATAACGCTCACACACAATCACGCAACAATGTTGCTGTTGGCCACAAATCATATTTGAAAGGGATTTCGATGCGACAGAGTGGAAACTGAAGACTCATACGTAAAGGGTTTTATTATGAATAGGCTGTTGTGATGCAGATTTTTACGCTTAAACCTAACAAATGTCAGATTTCCATTCAGATAGTTTAATAAAATCCATAAACATTTCCATCATACATTACTACATATGTGTAACTCTAGCGGTTTGGCAGCTCACGCCAGAATGGCTCGCAGATGGTATATTTTTTTCCACTTACTTAAGTAACACTTATGGTCATATTTTGGACAATTCACACAATACCTTCATAAATTGTAGCCTATGTATTATTCTGATGTATAAGCTATATTATTGTAAAATTTCATTAAAATCCATTTAGTAGTTTTTATGTGAAAGAGTAACAAACATCCATCCATACTTTTGCGTTTATAATAATATTAGTAGGATATACACTAACAACTCACCCTCGCTACATCGTCGCTGTATTCGATTCGTTTTAACGGTTAATACAAATTTCTCAGAGAAGTCATATTTTCTTGCAGTAAAAAGGATCCTATATACTAATACTTTGTACTACTTCCGACATTCAAACACAGCACCATCTAGTTCCATTGTAAATTCCGAAGCTTGTGTTATAGATACCAGACAGTTGATACACTACACATATATAACTTTAAATATATAAATAATAAATACCTATGAAGGGATACACGTATGAACCCTACTGGGACCCGAACCTTGACCAAACTGAGCAAAACGTATCGTCTAATGTTAAAATGGCATAAAGAAGTATCATAGATCTTGGTTCTCATTTACATTTAAACATACAGCCAAAATCACTTTTTCTTTTATCTTGGACATAAATTACTTTGCGATTTATTTTAATTATTAGCTTTTTGAATCACATCTAGATATGCCTTTACGTAAGCGGAAACCAGATTTATTGCTTTAAACTTATTAAGCCTATTGCGGCACGACATTGATTAATTTGATAACATAGCATTTCATTCGCCATTCTGATAGTACTATAGCATAATGATTGTTATCTCTAAAGTAAATCTTCGTCCACACTTAATTGATCATAGAATGGATTATTATGTATATGTTATCAGTCCTATGTACTAATAATCACCGATTAATTATCAAGACGATACGTCGATAGTTCTTAGCTTCTTCTACGTTGTTTTAGTATGTTTAGTTTTTCTAAAAAATGTACCTATTCGTAGTAAAAAAGGTTTCATGAAATATGTCTTATTATCATTGGCTATTGAATATATAGCTAGCGACCCACCCAAAAGTACTGGACTGATTTTAACCTTTTGTGTGTGTGATAACTGATTACTCGGGTCAACACTCCGGATACCTTTTATTGCAGGAAAATATTTAATTCCCACAGGAACACAAAATGATTTGGTTTATATGAGTCGTCTTTAAAAGAAGAAACTTACAGTGGGTAAAACTTCAACGATACATCAAATAATGTAATAGTTAAAACCGAGCGACGCGTGTGCGAATCATTTCTAAGATGAAAACCACGACGGAAAACATCATGACGAAGCTTGTATGTCTGAGAAATTTTTGAAAATTTCAAATTTTTGGGCTGATTTACAGATCACTTGAACGGAACACCGTTCTATCATGTTGACCCAATAATAATGCTTAAATAAAATTATTTAGTGCATCATAGGCACTGCTGTTACATATTTTCTAAAAATAATACTTGAGGTTTTTTATATATTTTATAATACATGATTATTTTTTCCTTTCAGTTCAACGCATATTCGAGGCATGCTTCTAACTTCTACTTCAATTGTGGGCATATCAGGAACCCTGTTGGTGTACTCGGTAGTTCCATTTGTGTCATATGTAGTAACTGGATACATTCCATTGGCTATCAGTATAGTTCATGTTATATGTTTATTTTTCATACCAGAATCTCCTGTTTATTATGTAATGAAAGGTTAGTGAATATTGTACGTACACTAAACTCCGTCTCTTTTCTCTTCTATTTTGAATCTATTTACAACCTCTAATAGGTATATAAAAAACCTAGTGTCACAGTGTTTGATATCGAGCTCCTCCGAAACGACTTGACCGATTTTTTTGATTTTTTTGTGTATTGTGTTATTAGTGTGATTTGGTAGGTCGTGAGGGTGGTCCTCTCCAGATTTCTTATTTTAATACCAATTTTTTTATTTTTTATTTTCTTACAATTTGGCATCAAAAATACTTGTAACTCTAAATTTTCACCCTTCTTCCACCAATCCCTATTTTTAATCATGATAACACGGGCGGAGTCGTGATAATATGAGCAGTTGTATAAAAACATGTAATAAAAAAGTAAATTATTCTTTTAGGAAAAGATGTAACAGCCACAAAGACACTCAATTTATTAGGACGATCAGCAGAGGTGGAGAAAGTTCTAGAAACCTTTGCATATAAAAAGGGAGAAACTTCGAACAAAGTCAAGGATTGGATAGAAATATTCACTATAAAGTCTAACAGATGGTCTCTCTTCATTACATTCACTTTGGGAACTTTCCAGCAAACTAGTGGAGTGGCAGTGGTGCTATTCTTTGCAACAACAATATTTAACCTTGCGGGTTCAACGATTAGGTCTGATGTAGCCACTATCATAATTGGAGTGACGAGGCTTGTAGCTGGTATAATTGCTCCAACATTTGTAGAAAGATCTGGAAGAAAACTTTTACTTTTAATCTCAATGGCAGCATGTGCTGTCAGCTTGGTAAGTTTTACGAAATTAATATATATTGAAATCTTTTTAACGTCTCGGTAACGGGCCAAGTACGGGTTGATGAACTTCACATTTCTTTCAAAAACTTGCTAAGTTTTCTCAGACCTGCAGGGTTTCCTTATGATGTTCTCCTTCACGGTGAGACAAGTGATACACATGTTAGAAATGATTCGCATACGAAATATCAGAGGTGCGAGACCCGGATTCAAACCCGCAGGCCTCATCACTCGGTTATGCAAGCGAGCTTATTACTACTGGACTGTCTCTATGGCAATATTCATATACGAGTAGGTTAGAAATTTTAAAATAGGTTGTTTGATGAATCTCACGGACGGACTGACTAATTTTTTTTAAAGAAAATTGACGAATTGAAGAAGAATTGAGAAGTTTCAAAGTTTTTTTATGTCAATATGAAGTAAAGTGAGTGAAAAAATTTCATTTAATTTCATTTTGCATCAATAAATTCTATAAAGTATTAAACAACGATAAATACCTATTATCCATCCAAAACAATCCTGTCATTTCACTAAATCATAGTTTTAGTGTTGTATTTTCGAAGCGCCGCTCTAAATGACGATTTTATTTAGGTAACATTTGCGTACCAAATTGTGCTATTCTAACATTGAAATTCATATTTAGCTTGTAATATTGGTTATTGCATAGTCACGCAAAACCAATTTTAACACATTGTGCAATGTACTAAATATTATAAATATATAATATTTAGATGAATTTAATATATTTTTTGCAGTCCGTACTAGGTCTGTACTTCTACTTGGATAGAATAAAAAGTCCGGCAGTTGAATCCATTGGCTGGCTTCCTCTAGTTGCACTTATTGTCTACTTCTTCTGTTATGAGGCTGGTAAGGAATAATATTTTACTAGTTTATATCTAATATTGTCTACTACAGGAAGGTATCTATGATCTCTCCCCAATGTGGTGAGGAGGTGCATTGGCATCCAGCAAAAAAAAAAAAATAAAATAAAAAAAAAGCATCCAGCAATCTAGCCAGGCGCGAAGCCAAGCCCGTCAAACAAAAAGTTACCCAAAAAGCTATTAAGACGGGCCGTCTCATTAAGACGGGTTACGTTTGGTTTTAGTAGGTAATACTGAAAAGCTGAATTCCTAAATAACCTTTATGTATGGAGGTGGTGTGCCTAAATGCATTTACCAACGTTAAAAAAGTATACCTATCTATGAACTTATGTGACTTCAAAGTGCATTCACAGTGTTTTCTTCTTCCTCTAGCCTAGAAACATATGGAGAAGAAAAAAATGTTTTCTTATTTAGCCACTTAAGATTTTTTGGAGTATTGAAAACTAGATAGTTATATGTCATTAAACTTTGAGACCTTGTGATAATAATTTTACTTAAACTTTCTATCAACAAGTGTTCACTTGAAGTCTGTTTCTAAGCAATCAACTGCCCAATTTCAGAGTAATTCGAATATTCGTCTCCCTTGAGCCTTGTCTATGTGATTGAGACTTTATACAACTAGTTACGCATAAGATATAATATAATGAAATATCCTTAACACGTTCACATAATGAAAAATAAGAAAAGTGGACTCAATTTTCTCAACACAACTTAACTATCTGCGAGTGAAAACCCCGTCAAAATATGTCCAGCAGTTTCAGAGATTAGCCGGAATTAACAGACAGACAAACATTAAATTAGTAGTGCTCTTAAATATTAAAATTAATAATTATGACACTTCAGTTTTATTTATCTCTATAGATTTTTTTATGTAGTAAAATGTTTATTAATTATCATTTTCGTATTTTTTTCAGGATTTGGTACAATACCAAATGCAATCGTAGGTGAAATGTTTAGAGCAAATGTTCGTTCTAATGGATCAGCTATGGCAATTACCCTTACTTGGTTGGTTGGATTTGGATTGACGACGAGTTTTAATACAATGATAGACGTCTTGGGCGGTGATGTTACCTTCTGGCTCTTTGGAGGCTCTTGCATATTAGCTTTTCTATTTACATACTTTTTTATACCTGAAACGAAAGGCAAAACTTTGAATGAAATACAAGAAATGTTAAGTTAACCGTGTAAATCTGTAAATTATATGTATAAGTTATAAGTAGTTTATAAATAAACCTATTATGTATAAATATTCATTTTGGAATAAATAAGTTGTTAAGTTTTAATGTTATTCATTTACTGATTAACGCACCTGCAGGCTGATACTCAAAATTGCATTCCACAAATACCATTATCGTTTTTTTGACCGACTTTAAAAAGAAGGAGGTTTTATCTTTGCTTGCTTTTTTAAGTTTTTAGTTTTCAGTCCATTCATCCAGTTAAGTCGTGTTTAATTTGTAAAACGAAAGTCAACATGTTTATGAAATAAGAGATGATTGATTTTTACCTACTTAATTTTAATAATTAACCATTTTTTACCAGAAAGTTAGTCCCATTTTTTGAAACCAATTCACCTCTTAAGTGTATGCAATAGGGATTTGAATTTTTACCTATTGTTTTTTTAATTCTATTTCTTTTTTACTTGTATGTATATGCTAATAATTAAAAAAAAACAAAAAAAAAGAAACTTATCATTACAAACGTATTTTTTAATTGCATATAATTTGTAGGATTTTTTTACGTTGGTTAAAAAAAGGAGTTTAACATGTATACGTATATAGGTAGTTATGCCTTATCTCAATATGAGAGAAAGCAGTTGAATTATTTATTTTTCTTTATTTTAAACACTGCGCGTTTGTAGAAGTACAACCGCTGTCAGGGCAGATCAAATCCTTATGACTACATCTTGTACCCCAGGTTTTAAGCTCTTTTACGAAAGGGGTCGTCCATAAATCACGTGATGTTTGAATGGGGGGGGAGGGGGTTCGGAAAAAATCACGAAATATCACCAGGAGGGAGGGGGGGTGTAGTGAGTTATCACGTGATTTTTTTACTCACCTTTGGGATTACCGCGCGCCGCGACAATCGCCGAACTTTTATAATAATAAGCCTAGTCACCTCCAAAACTTCTCTGAAAAGACCTGTACGGGAACTACTATTGCAAGAAATGGCACTATTAATGATATTCTCAAGAACTTTTACTATATTTACATATGTGAATATCAGCACTGAAAGTTTAAGAAAAGTGAATACTATTTTGACTTAACTTTAGCACCGGGTGATGTACCCAGTGCTCAAAGTCAATTAACCGTCGGCCGAAACTAGAGGGTATGCATACAGTCAAAGACCATACATAAACCACCTAATCCCAATGATTTTTGTTAATGAGAAAAAAGAAAATTCTGGCAGGATTTTAGTCGAGTCGTAAGGATTCTGTAGGTGCTAGTGCACAAAAAAACTACGGAAAAGTAAAATTTCACGATTATTATTTTGTCATTTATTCTTCTTAATTAGAATTTTTACATTTTTAATATTTTTCGTTTCAGTGAACGTAGGGCAGTTTTTAGACGGCTATACTATGGGATGGTCTGCACCTATAATACCTATGCTTCAAGATCCTGAGCATAGTCCATTGCTATCCACCATAACAGATTTGGAAGTCATGTCATGGATAGAGTCTTTGTTATACATTGGGGCTATTATTGGTAAGATAAGCAAGGAAGACCTCGTTTTTATTAATGTTGTAAGGTAGGTGCGGGTAATAAGGCCTGTCGGGTAATAAGGCGTAAGCAATAAAAATCCCATTTTCACTCATTCACAAAGAGAAGCAAACGGGCTAGAGGCTCACCTGATGGGAAGTGATCACCTCCGCCCATGGACATCTGCAACACTGTAGGGCTTGCAGATGCGTTGCCGGCCTTTCAGGAAAGGGAGGGAGAGAGAAGGGGAGAGGGGGGAGGCAAGAGGGAGGGAGGAGGGGGAGGGGGAGACAAGAGGGGGAGGGGGAGACAAGAGGGGGAGGGGGAGGGGAGGCAATAGGGAGGGAGGGGTAGGTATGGGGAGTGGGCCTCCCCTTACTCACCGGGACTTACTCACTTACCGGACGAAACGCGACAGCATAGCTGCCACTTCACGCTGGTCTTCTGTGAGAGAGTGGTACTATACGGGGCGTGCCGGCCCATTCGGCTGCTACCCGAAGGTAACAAGCATGGCACTACCACTAAAAACCGCTAGTTAAAATAAATAAAATTCCTAAAATTGCTCCCGTGAAAGATATTTTGCCCGAATCCTAACTGTTTAAGTGTGAAGTAGAAAACATACATACTTAAGAATATATAATACGTATGTACGTGATTCCACTACATTTAATATGTGGAAAAATAAAATCTTTTTGTTTTAGGCTGGATGTATGAGCGATTTATTTTTTTACGGTCTAAGGTTTTGGGGTCGGATATTTAAGGCGATGACTTGCAATATAGATTATTATTCAATTTCAAGACAATCGACTTTCGACGTATTTTATTTATTCGTAAATGCTAAATTTGATCACGTACTGTTTTTCATAAGTTTTAAAACTACATATTTATTACTAGCCTTTTCAGCGGCTTCGCTTGCTTTCTAAAGGCTGGAAACCAACTTGTTTTAGAACTCTTAAAGGGGAAAAATTCTGTCATACATGACTTTTGCGTAACTTTAACCGTTTACGCAGCGTACGCGACGAAAGCTCTGTAAAGAAATATTTTTTCCCGTTTTTGCAACGTTTTTCATTGATGCTCCGCTCTTATTGGTCGTAGCGTGGTTTAGTATAGCCTATAGCCTTCCTAGATTAACGGACCATCCAAAACAAAAAGAATTTTTAAATTCGGACCAGTAGTTCCTGAGATTAGTGCGTTCAACCAAACAAATAAACTATCAAACAAACAAACAAACAAATTCTTCAGCTTTATAATATTAGTATAGATAAATATAGTATAGATTAATTTACTAATCAGTTATGAATTTTTAATTCTATATATAGGTATATTCTCTCTATATATATCAACATGGGTGTGTCATGGAGATAGAGATGTAAATAAAATATGTGGACGAATTAATCATAGGACTTCTAGCAAACTCGGTCCGCTTCGCTAGGCATAATTTTAAATAATCAAACTGTTTTTATAACTTTCTAATAAAAGAAAAGAAGCCTAAGTTACTCCTTATAACATTAGCTATCTGCGAATGAAAAGACCGTCAAAATAGGTCCAGCCGTTTCAGAGATTAGCCGGAACAAATAGACACCAAGACAACAAAATATTTTTTTTTATCACTTAGTGAGAAGCTGTTAATTTTAAATTAAAAACGGACACTTTAATTTTATTTATATGTACTGATTTTATATTTGTAATAAATTTTGAGGTCCATACACTCCCAGTTATTTATCAAATATAACTGGTAGAAAACCATGCTTATATCTTGGTGGATTAGTGCATATGGTCGTCATAATACTGTTACGTACTACGGGTTCGGGATAGGAAATTAAAGCGTTTTCGCACTTAAGATGTTTTATTTACACTTTATATACACGCGCAGTTTGTACGCAGCACTAGTTAAATTGAGTCTCTGAGCACTATAATTCACCACTTTTAATAATTCACTATACTCTTCTTCACTTTTCTACTATTTCGTATCTCTTCGCAATCTTCACTCGATTTCGGACGTCAACTGATCTCTCGACACACTGCCGGCCTTTTTATATGCGTAAATTTAGAACATTCTAGTATCGAAAATTCAAAATGTTTCTAGTAACTTCCAAATCTTTCCTGAAAATGCTTCGTCTCTCTCTGACACATTAAAATTTGCAATAAACTGTTCTTGTTATCTAATTGTCAAAAGTTAGAAATTGACATTCGCTGTTGTAAAGCATGGTACAAGCGTGCTATTATGACGGGTTCGCACTCTATTCCGCGACAATACTTAGTGTTTACGAAAAACGTAGCGATGGTGTATGCGGTTAGAATAATAAGTGGCTTAGGTATGGGAATGGTCACAGTCAGCAGTCTCGTGTATGTCGGAGAAATTGCGTGAGTACCTTATACATTTTTTAAGGAAAGTCTTATTTTTTATTTTTACGATGCTTGCTATCAAGTGTGTACGTGGTTATGATATTTTGGGTTTGGGTTTGGGTTCGAGTACTGGATTGGGGCAAGTTTTGTTATTGATTATTTTTAAGAAAGTCTACCACTAAGGTCGTTGGCCCTACACCTGATTTCTCACCAGTAATGTAAAATTGCAGTCCCGACGGATTTGAGATTGAAAGAAATGGAGAAAACACTGGTGTCTGCGTATATTTGTTTGTGTCGTAAACACGTGTGGCACAATTCGTAGTGACCCTACTTTCTTGCGCCAGCGGTCGCGGGTTCGAGTCCCGCTGGGGGCATTAATTTGTTAAACTCGGATGTTGGTATTCCAGTTATGGGTGTTAATATATAATATATTATAATATAAAATAATAGGTATTTAAACTTATATGTAGTATATTAACTATCTGGTATGCGTAACACAAGCTTTCTTCGTAGCTTACCGGGCTGTGCGTAATAATGTTTCAACATATATTTGTGTGTACCTAATGCTACTACTACTTTGCTTAAACGCCTTTGCAAGAAAAATGTTTTTTAGAAAAACTAAAACTTGCTCATCTATTAAAAATAATATATGAACCATGCAAACTAATTCACGTCGAAAAATCATTCTACCTTAAACACATTAAATAACTTATATTTAATTTTGTCCCAAAATATTCACCAAAACTGGTGATACCATATAACGTACAAAATTGAAAAAGTCATTTTAATGTACGCGTATCGGGTTCGAAATATTTTTTACGTCTATTTCTGAGTAATTGTATGTTACCACCCTACGTACGTTCACCTTTTTGCCGTTGGCATGTGATTCTGGCAATAACAAGTATCTCGGATGACCAGCTATTTCTTCTAAGTGGTAGTCTAGTGGTAACTCATGACGTTCAGTAAGAAATTGTTACAATATTTATGCTGAATAAAATATTTTGATTTGATTTGACTTAAGTTAAATCAAAATCGGTCCCGACAGAATATTTCAATACGACTTTCCAACAGATATTTAATGTATAGATTCCACTCTATTTTATTATGAATACATAAAAAAGAACTGTTATAATTTTCTACTATTTTCGGCTATAGATAGATTCATAAATATATGTATGAACAATTTTTCAAGTCAAAAAGTAATATAAATGCAAATGATTCCAGTTCAACAAACATACGCGGCGTCTTCCTAACATTTATAGGTATAGTGGGTATTTTTGGCACCCTAATTGCGTCTGTTGTGTCCTAGTGTCGTCGGCTCGATTGTGTCTAACAGATGGACAGGTTATATAGCGCTTATTATTTATTTATTTATTTATTTATTAGGTTTATTTAAAATCACTTACAATAATACACACAAAAGTTACATCCTTAATAACTTCCAACGGCTCTAGAGCATGTTCTTTTATATAATATCTATATGTACGTAACGTTACTCAATTACACAACATTTGTATTATTTTTATACCTAAATCGCCTGTATATTACGCAATAAGAGGTAAGTTATTTATCGATACTTATATTATAAGTAAAGTTTGTTAGTTTAGACTTTAGAGGTAAACGTAGAAACTCATGGTCTCATCACTACATAGTATAAAACAAAGTCGCCTTTTCTGTCCCTATATCCCTATATCCCTATGTGCGCTTAAATCTTTAAAACTACGCAACGGATTTTGATGCGGTTTTTTTTAATAGATAGAGTGATTCAAGAGGAAGGTTTATATGCATAACTAGCAGATCCCGCGGCTTTACCTGTGCTAAATCTAGGGAAGAGCCCGAGCGAAGCGAGGGCGAGTCGCTAGTTATAGAAATAGAAAATTTCTTAACCACAAAGTGATATTGGGCATGTTTCATTTAAATGGCATTATATTTTTTGTCTCCGACTTAATTCTTATCCTCCTCCTCTATGCATTTCCCTATCTATCCTATGGGATGACGATTTGACACCAGTACGTTATCAGATGGTGACTACTTGCTTTTCGAGGCACATGATGGATGTAATGATGCTTACTTTTCATCTACGGATGTTATAGACAAACCCCTAATCATTATTCTTGGCACGACCCTGCCTCGAACACAGGACCTACGGAATGCTATTTGTATATACTAGACACTTTCAAAAACAGAAAATATTATATCTTGTCCCTTCCACACATTGCCCAGAAAAAATTACGCCGTTAATCAAAAATAAACTAAAATTCGATTTATTATTTATTTTATTGATTGTTAATAAAATCTTTAGCGTTACAGAAACATCCTATACACAGTACGTAATGAAAATATCGACATAAAAGTTAATATCTAATTTATGTTAATGCTATGCCCGAAATTATTATTTTTAATTATTAATGCCTAATCAATCAAGCAATATTTACAATTAATAATGATAGTTTCTATAGAAGTAACGAAAGACGATGAAATTTTCACAGAATATTTATAGCTACAAGGTCTCCGATGAATGATTTACGAGTACAGGTGGTAATTTGCCTTTCGGAGGCTAAAAAGGAACTTTGAAAAGAACTTTTTTCGGAGGATAAAGGACGCAATTCAATTAATTATTCAAACACTAGTGACTTACCCTCGCTTCGCTTAGATTTGTCATTAAATACGTTTTAACTTTAGCATTTATTAGAGATGGGATATTTTCTCGCAGTAAAAATGTGCTTACAAATACGATAAATCATATTATCATATCTATTTTACTGGATGAAAATTTGTACTATACAGCGCCTGTCTTAAGCCATGAGGCACAACCAAATTAAGGCCTTCTGATAAAAAATAAATAAAGATTTAAAAAATAGATTAATTAAAATAAAATGAATTCCAATGTACTAAAGAAATAAAAATACATGGTAATTTATTACTTTTCGGGGCCCTCGCCAGGCCGGGGCCAAGGGCACATGGCTCGCGATAAAGACTTATGATAAAGACTGAACTGTATATATATATATATATATATATAAGACTAATTGCTAATATGTGACGTTAGGTACTAACATCTCGTGTTAATACTTATCAATCGGTTTTAAATTTAGAAAAATACAAATAATCTATATCTAATCTAATATATATATCCAAAGGGGGAACGCTGCCAGTATCTTCGGAACCTAAAGGGACTCCTTTTAATAATATATTTTAGTTATTATATTATATTTTTTAAGGTTTTTAGTTTTCGTAATAATTTTAATAGTAATAGTTAAGTTTATACTTAATTATATAATCTTATAAGTTAGCGGTATTTACTTCTTTGTTTACAAGATTGACAGTGGTAGCCCAGCGGTAACGCGTCGCTTGGATAACCGAGTGATGCGGGTTCAAATCCGGGTTTCGCACCTCTGATATTTTCATGTGCGAATCATTTCTATCATAATTATCACTTGTCTAACGGTGAAGGAAAACATCGTGATGGAACCTGCATGTCATGAGAAAACCTAACAAGTTTTCGAAAGGCATGTGAAGTCCGCCAACACGCACTAGGCCAGCGCGGTGGACTGATCCCCCTCGTACTGAGGGAGGCACGTGCCCAGCAGTGGGACGTTAAAAATTTACTACTAAATTTAATAGGAGAAATGTTTACAATAAACGTAAGGAGTAAAGATTCAGCTGTCATTTTAAGCTACAGCTTTTAGATCCATCTTGAAATACCTTTGAGCTTAATATGTAAAGTATGGTTTTGTGCTATGTCTTGCGCCTGCGCATATTTATTTACTATGTTTTGCATTCTCAGGTACCGCGGCGGCGCATTTTAGCTGAGTGTATTAATTTGTTTGACAACAAGGGTCAATGTTTCCACTGGAGTACACGAAGAGCCACGAATAATGTATAGCGAGACGTGGCACGGACGCTACGCACTCACACAAGGTGTATGACGGAAAACTGCGCTGCAATAAGCGAGCTGTACATAGTCGTGGGTCATATTCGTGTACTCCTAGTGGAAACGTAGACCCACGTCGATAGCGTTGAGCTATGTAACCGCCTATCCGAGCAAGCCACGCATGTATCAATGACGTCAATTCATGCGTAGCCTCTTCGTGGGTTGCAGTGGACACTACCACATACAATTTATTACAAAGCAAAGCTTAATACACGTGCGCAGCCTCTCCGAGCGCCGCGGTGGGAGTGCAAGGTATTTGCCCGCTGTTATATTGACGCACTTGAGTAAAAAAACCCCGAAAAAAATAAAAAAAACGCACCAAGAGATATAAGTTACAAAATATATTATACCAGATTATAATATATAATATTTAAAGTGTTTTCCTTATTATTTTAACTCTACATAATTATATCACTTACGTCTCCTAAAATAAACTTAGATAGTATGGTAATATCATACAGATATATTTAGAAACCGTAATCATCTCCCTGATTGTTAAAGTTAGTAAGCCCCTGTCTTGACGGAAAAGTTCTTTATTAATTATTTTTCCTATTTTTACCGTTGGTTATATAAATCTTGGAAGTTGTTTTTTATGGCTTTGCTTATAAATAGTTACTTTAAGTAATTGCTATTTTCCTAGTTTTAGAATTTATTTTTGTCTATGAAGGCGTCACAAGAAAACCATTGGACATATTAAATAATTGGTTATTCATGTCAACATATATTAGCCCTTTAGGATAATTTTTTTACAAACTTTGAATGTCTGACTTATTTGTATGATTATATCTAATCATCATCAATCAATCATACACGTTGATCTGTAGGAAACAGGTGGTTATGTGGAACTCACCGGCAAGCCAGTGCTACTCGCTGAAACCCAAATACCCATGACGTCTTAATGGGGCAATACAGGGTCGCTTGCGCATTCTAGTACGATGCTCCGACGGCCCGAAAGGTTCTTGCAAAATTATTCGCCCACCGAAGTGGGCCCTCCCAGCAACCCCCCACCATGACAAGGTGAACGTACGTTGAGGAGAAAATATGAACCCTTTATAGCCCTTTTTTCGCCTAGAAAAGAAGCCTATGGTCCTTTCTCAGGCTCTAGACTATCTGTGTGCCAAATTTCATTTAAATCGGTTACTTACTTTCGCATTTATAATATTAGTAAGGTTTTCTGGGGTAAAGTATAGAATTAGAGAAATAGAGAATATTGTAATTAAGTTTGAACTCCAGTAATCTGCAGTGAGCAGTGTGGTGATAAAATGACTTATTTCATGACTGATTTGTCTTGCTAACCTTATATTTTAACAGCGAATATTTTTTCACTAATTTAATATTATGTTTGCGTAATATGTTGGGACATTATTACAATAACGCCATCTAGTTGCGTGGTAAGCTACGAGGCTTGTGTTACGGATACCAAATAGTTGATAAACTACACAAATAACTTTAAATAGGTACATACAGATATAAATAGCCAAGACTGGTGTACAAACATTCGTGCCTAAAAAAATTAATGCCTCCAGTGGGACGCGAACTCGACCGCTGACGCAGAAAGCAGGGTTACTACCAACTGAGCCAACGTGATCATTCTTATGTTTTTCCAATCTTATATATAAAATTCTCGTGTCACAATTTTCGTTCCCATACTCCTCCGAAACGGCTTGACTGATTCTCATGAAATTTTGTGAGTAGGTCTGAGAATCGGCCAACATCTATTTTTCATCCCCCTAAATGTTAAGGGTAGTCCACCCCTAAATTTTATTTTTTTATTTTTTAGACAATTTTTTTTCCTACAGATCAACCCAATGAGGTTGATTAGCAATTAAAAAAATGAACGCGGGCGAAGCCGCGGCTACAGCTAGTTACTTATAATATTCTACAATTCTTATAGATTTTCGTCCTCTGGGCAAGTACACGAGTTAAACACTCGCTGTAAAATTATCTTATCCTTTTCGTAATTTCATACATATATTTGATCTACTGTAAATATGCAAAGTAAAATAAGAAACTTATTTTTATTTAGAATTTTTCGACGTATATATGAATGTATAATAAATTTGGTTAAAAAAACCCAAGGCTTTCAAGTTCACGAGAGCCATTTTGAATTTAAAATATGATAAAAAAAATATTTTATAACAATATGAATATTATCATTTACAAAAGATTTTTTTTGTAATATAATATTATCAGAGCGATAAAGCAAAAAATTTACATAGTTACCCATATTTAAGCAAGTCATTACTCCATACAAAAAACTAATCTTACATTTTTAAGAAAAAAATCTGCTCATATATACTAAAATTATAAAGCTGAAGAGTATGTTTGTTTGATTGTTAGGTTGGTTGAATGGGCTAATCTCAGGAACTACTGGTTCGATTTGAAAAAATCTTTTTGTGTTGGATAGTTCGTTAATCGAGGAAGGATATAGGCTATATTATATCACGCTACGACTAATAGGAGCGGAGCGTCATTGAAAAATGTTGCAAAAACGCGTTAGTTCTTCGAGGTATCATACCGCGCGACTCAGAAAGAATTTGGCTTCCGGTCTTTAGAATGCGTGCGAAGCCGTGGGAAATACTAGTAAAATATATTATGGACACAATATTTTCGAAATCGACTTATAATATATATAATAGAAGTCAAATCTATAATTTTTAGAACTTTTATCTTTCTTTGCCTACTTTCTGCATGTTTTTAGGCAAACATTTTTTAGGCTTTATATTGTTTAGGCTTTAGGCTTTTTATGGTAATAAAAAAATAAAAGACTCAATTGTAAAATATTCTCTAGAAATAATACTCTTGCTATTAACATTATATTGATATCATACCTATCGGTAAATAAATAAAGTCGTAGTGTCGTAGCTAAGCACATACTGAGCACATGTTATTTTCATAAGTGCAATAAAAGTTTAATATTAAAAATTAAATAAAAATATTATTAAGACCAAGCCACCAGTTTGTATTTTATTACTGTGTACATTTATAGAATATTGCAGGTGTATAATATGTAAAGCAAAAAAGAAAGTCTTTCTTGGGTTCCGGATAATATATCACTATTTTTCATATCTTTTTTTCATAGTCCACCGCGCTGGCCCAGTGCGTGTTGGCGGACTTCACATGTCTTTTGAAAAACTTGCTAGGTTTTTTCGAAGACACGCAGGTTTCTTTCAGCGTAAGACAATCGGTAATCTTGATAGAAAATGATTCGCACATGAAAATATCAGAGGTGCGAGACTCGGATTTGAACCCGCATCACTCGGTTATTCAAAATATGCTAATATTAATAATCATATCTACTTGCTACGTTAAATAAAAGTAACTGAATGAAATCTGTAATTTTTATCTCAAATATTGCATTGTGAATAGTTTCTTCATTTTTTATCATTGCATTTATTATTAATTTTTATGATACAGTGGTTAAAATTTAAATATTTTTAACTTATTGTTATACGTTGTTCATTCGAATAATCTTTACCCGTAAAAAAATTTAAAGCATTCATAAGTCAGTAATACAGTGTATGATGTGGTCGTGTTCAAATAGCGAATCATAGGAAAAGGTGATTGTAGAGAAGCCAATTATTAAGATTTTTTGAAATAACTGAGTACTAAAATAGGTACTTTCAGTATTATAACGTGATAACTGTGTAAAAAGCTCCAAATTTTAACACTACGAGTATAATAAAAAATGTGATAAATGTGATGAGAGCGAATGGTGAAATATTACAATAACATAAAGAGAAAAAAAATAGTGTTGCATTTTAAAACATCATAATTTGATACGAACGAGCCAACTTGATGGTGCTAAGAAGGAAACAGAAAAGTTCTCCAATTGGTTATTAAAACTATAAAAGTTATCTAGTTTAACCGGGTTTGTGCTCATTTGACGACACGTTTGGCGCAGTTTGTAGTGACCCTACTTTCTTGCGCCAACGGTCGCGGGTTCGAGTCCCGCTGGGGGCATTCATTTGTTAAACTCGGATGTTTGTACTCCAGTCATGGGTGTTTATCTTTATAATATGTATGTATTTAAACTTACATATGTAATATCAACTATCTTGTAGCTTCTTTCGTAGCTTACTACAGGACTAGATGGCGCTGTGTTTAATAATGTCCCAACATATTTATTAATTTTTATATTGAGACGTTTCAAAAACACATTTTTTTATTTTATACTAGATTGTAACTAGGTATTAAGTAAATATTAACTGACTAACTGGCAACAAATACATTATGGTAACATTATGGTATACTTATCTTCCTTTTAGTTAAGTTGATTTCTGAAGTTTAATTTAACACTTTAGATTTCTCGTGATTCAATCGATATCCATAACTTAAATGTGTGTAACATGTGCTATAATTTTATTCTTAATTTTAGTGTATTTTGTATTCAACTATTCAAAATAATATACTGAACGTCTGATCAAGATTTGTTAAAAATGCCTTACATAACTGGCTTAAGGAGGCAACTTTTGATATCTGCAACATGTACGTACCTCATACTAAATATTCCTAATTCTTTAATTTATAACTTTAGTAGTATTAGTAATTTTGAAATGACTATCACTCCGAAAATTGTTATAAAGTTTAAGTATATGACTAATTAAGTGAAAAATATATATTCAATTCAATTATAATTCAATTCAATTATTAACGTCAAGATGTTGGGCACGGGACTCCCTTCAGTACGATGGCTTTACCACCACACTGGTCAAGGGCGGGTTGGTGGATCTGCACTGTCTGTCGAAAACTTGCTAGGTTTACTCAGACATTAAGGTTTCCTTACGATGTTTTCATTCACCGAAAAATAAGTGGTGATATCACGTTACAAACGATTTGCACGTGAAATCAAATGTGCAGGACATGCAATTTAACCTGCATTACTCGGTTTTCCAAGCAATCGCGATACCACTGGGCTACAATTGCTTTTTTGTTGTATACTATGTTATTATTATCGTTTTGTGTTCAATTTGTGTTTAAACATTAAATATTGTTGTTTTCAGTGTATTTAGGACAAATAGTGATAGGATATTCATTAAGCTGGTCCGGACCTATTATACCTAAATTACAGAATTTAGAAGAATCACCACTTCCATATTTGTTAACGGAAACACAAATATCTTTAGTAGGATCTTTGGCGTTTGCTGGGTCTATACCAGGTACTTTATTCATTAAAAATACAGTGGTGTTTAAATGTGGAGAGTAAAGTGTAGCTATTTGAATTTTTGCATTATTTGTTTTAGGTCCGTTTCTAATTGCATGGTTTTCAAATTACAAGGGTCGCAAACCGTGCTTCATTATAAGTGGTATAACCGCCATTTTGGCATATACCATTTTATCTGTGTCGAAGAACTTGACAATGTTGTATTGCGGGCGAGTCCTGAACACTTGTGCCACGGCAATGATAGCTGTTAATAACGTAGTTTACATGGGTGAAGTAGCGTTAGTATTCTTTAAATAAATCTTATTGTAATAGTCATTTATCGATATAGTGGTAGAATATACAGCTTTTAGAATTTTTGTTTGTTAGTCTGTCACAGGACTGTTATGGATGAAATTCGTATGATGGTAGCTGGATATTTGGATCAGCATAGGATTTTTGCTGACGGAAAGGATTTTATCTTTGCGAATACTATATTAATCGTTTAAACCTAGAGAACATTGAAGGAATAAGAACGAACCCAAGTAGTGTGAGGATGAGTCGCTAGATGATCGATATGATTTAGAATTTAGGTATTTAATGGAGTATAACGTGCATTTAATTCTTGGAACTATTTTAACTCTTTCAACACATAAGTATTTTTTTTTTAAATTTAAACCGATTATTTTGTTTTTTATAGCGCTGTTAATGTAAGAGAAAGTTTTTTAGCCGCTTTTGGAGTATTTACATCACTGGGATCAACTCTAGTGTTTTCGACTGCGCCATTTTTTCCTTACTATATTTCAACTTATATCGGTCTTGCTTTATCAGTTTTATTCACTACAACTGTTTTATCTATACCAGAATCACCATTGTTTTACATTTTAAAAGGTAACAGTTTGTCTATTAATTTTCTTAAATCCTTACTTAATCAAAAAGTTTAAGTTTTGTAACATAGAGTCAGTAATTGTATTTATAGATGTTGACGATTTTATGCATTTGTTAGGATTTTAAAGTTTAGGTTGTTTTAGTGGTTTCAATAACTGTTATTTAAGTTTTATTTAAGTAAAATATAACAAAGTTTTGAGTCTTAAGAAGTTTTTGTCGGTTCTTCTCAGAACTGAAGTTTTTATTTGGAAAAAATCCAAACTGGATGTAGTTTAATGACTTTATCTAATAAAATTATAATAAATAGAAGAAATTATACTTTATTTGAATGTTAATAGATAGAGAAGATAAAGCAGTAAACAATTTACTAAAATTAGACAGGATGGAAGAAAAAGATAATTTAATGGAAACAAAAAACGAGTTCTCATCAACGAATGATAAAATGGATTGGATTGAACTTTTCACATTAAGAACAAACATAAAAGCTTTATTTATAGTAATAATTATAAATATCTTGCAACAATTTAGCGGAGGAATGGCAATTTTGTTTTTTTCTGGATCTATATTTGAAATGGCTGGGTCTTCTGTACATCCGAATATTGCGATGATCATTATTGGACTAATTCAACTATTTGGAAGCATTCTATCGCCTGTTTTAATTAGTAGAACTGGAACAAAAACACTCTTACTTATATCAACAGCCATGTGTTCTGTGACAATGGTAAGTTAATCATCATAGATATAAATGTTACAATTTAGGAACTACAAAACTACTTAATTTGTTAATCTGAAACATTGTTCCTTTTTCCAGTTCTTAATGGGGCTATATTTTTATCTTCAATTCTTGGAGGTTGATGTAATAAATCAAGTAAAATGGCTACCCTTAGTAATATTAGTATTATTTTATGTCGGTTACGAATGTGGTAAGAAAAAACGCATAGTTATAGCTGATTTTTGTGATGTAACTGATAATTTAATTATCTTGTTATTTCAGGATTTGGCATTTTGCCGATGACTTTGATCGGAGAAATGTTCACCATTAATGTAAGGAGCAAAGGTTCGGCAGTGGTTTTGGCCATCTCATGGATGTTTGGATTCTTGTTGACCACTGCTTTTGGATACAGTGTCAAGTCTCTCGGAGCATATGTAGTGTTTTGGTTTTTCTTTCTTTCGTGTGTTTGCGCAAATGTATTTACATTTTTTTGTGTACCAGAGACGAAAGGAAAGACTCTATTAGAAATTCAACATTTTCTAGGAAAAAAATAATTTTAAAAAATATGATCTCTCTCTTTAATAATTGAAGCGTCTCAGCATCTACACAATTTTTTCAGGTTGACAGACTCTTTCAGAGATTATTTAGTATAATAATAATTAATGTTACATAGTTATATGTTTTATGACAGCTTGTAATACTTTATGTAAGCGTGCAGATCTTGGTATCAGAACAAGAATATGATTTTTTATTTTCTGTTAAACCTTGGCCAATCTGTTGAAAAGAGTATTTAGTTCAATATTATGACTTACCCTATTAAATAAGTGCAACAGTGTTAAGAAAAAATAAATAATAAAATAAAATAATGTGACTTTGATTCTTAAACAGCTGAGCTATATTCTTTTTTAAAGTTTTATTCGAATGTGTTATGTATGTAACAAACTGAAAAGATAAGAAAGGATGAAAAAAAGTAGGCAGTTGGAGTCTAATTATCCATAGAAGAAATAAACATAAACACAAAATGCTATTCAGTTACTTGATATAGCAACATCTGGAGAGTAGTAGGCAAGAATTTTCGTATAGGTATTATAAGAAGAACGATTATTTTTTAAGAGTCATACTTTATGCACCTTACAGTTGTTTACATAAGTGTGTAATCGCATCATATGATATCAATGTAAAAGGTAGCTTCTGTTGTACAGATAGTATGTACTTGTATTATAGAATGACGTGTTATAGAATGTAACAATTAGATTTGATTCAATTTATAATTTATTATTATTGTATAGTTAACAAACAAAAGTGTAAAATAACATGACGCAAATGCTGATTCTGCGCCTTGTTTCGCAATAGTAGGTACATGCTAGGTTAATGCTCCACCTATAGTCATGCGCAATAACTTAATTCAATACAATTTTTGAAATGAAAAGAAAAATAAAAAATAAAAAAATATTAAGACCAAACCGTAGTTGTTGGGTGTGGTGCCGAGGTCGGTCCTAGCAACCTCGATCAGTGCTGAACCATTGTAGCTCCCTTTAATGTGAGACTGAGAGTTTTCCGCTTATACCAGTTCAGAGAGCTTCTGTATCTATTCCGGTTGCATGATATGCTGCCCCTAGACAGATAGTACTGCGGTGCATGAGTGGTCCGTACGAGCAGAGGATGTGCATAACAGATTTATCTGACTCATGGCAAGTATGCATATTGCGGACTGACTAAGATCGAGGGTAAACATATGTTTATTGAGCTTGCAGTGGCCAGTGAGTACTCTGGTTATCGCACTGGTTTTATGTTTGTTGAGTTGGAACAACTCTCATAAAGTTTTTGCGATATCCCTCAATTAGCGATTTGGAGTCAGTTCGTCCAAAGGTGGATTGCCACTCTTGTAGTGCTTTGAAATTGCAGCGGTTTTTGAGAATTAAATATTGATGTCTTACTGTATGATGTATCTCTTTATTTTTCTTCGCAAAAATCTTAAGATAAGAGAAATGAAATCGGCAAAGTGGTTCTCAAGTTAGGTATGGCGTTACCAACGAAAAGGGGCATTCATTTGTGACTACACGTTTGGCTCAGTTTGTAGTGACCCTACTTGCTGCGTCAGCGGTAGCGGGTTCGAACTCCTTGGACATACATTTGTAAAACACCGATGTTTATACTCCAGTCATGGGTGTTTTTATTTATAATATTGTCGCGGAATAGAGTGCGAACCCGTCATAATAGCATGCTTGTACCATGCCTTACAACAGCTAATGTCAATTTATAACTTTTGACAATTAGATAACAAGAACAGTTTATTACAAATTTTAATGTGTCAAAAAGAGATAAAGCATTTTCAGGAAAGATTTGGAAGTTACTAGAAACATTTTGAATTTTCGATACTAGAATGTTCTAAATTTACGCATATAAAAAGGCCGGCAGTGTGTCGAGTGATCAGTTGACGTTCGAAGTTAAGTGAAGATTGCGAAGAGATACGAAATAGTGGAAAAGTGAAGAAGAGTATAGTGAATTGTTAAAAGTGGTGGATTATAGTGCTCAGGGACTAAATTAAACTAGTGCTGTGTACAGACTGCGCGTGTATATAAGGTGTAAATAAAACATCTTTAGTGCGAGAACGCTTTTAATTTCCGATCCCGAACCCGTAGTACGTAACAATTGGTGTCAGAAGTGGGATCGGAAATGCCGTTAGTACCGAGGCACGAGAAGGAAGGAGTCACTACACGCGCAATGGCAGAACAACAAAGGGAAGATTCTGGCCCTAGCACATCGAGGGATGAGTCCGCGGCTCAACAGAGCACCTCGCCAGACATGAACGCCCTCCTGCAACAAATGGCGTTCATGATGCAAGAGCAGGCTCGCCGCCAGGAGGAACAGCTGCGCGCACTACAAGATGAGCAGGCTCGCCGCCAGGAGGAACAGCTGCGCGCACTACAAGATGAGCAGGCTCGCCGCCAGGAGGAACAGCTGCGCGCACTCCAAGAAGAGAAGGCTCGCCGCCAAGAGGAACAGGTTCGCCGCGAGGAGGAGCAGGCTCGCCGCGAGGAAGAACGTGCACGCTGCCAGGAAAAACAGCTGCGCGCACTCCAAGAGGAGCATGCTCGCCGCCAGGAGGAGCATGCTCGCCGCCAGGAGGAGCATGCTCGCCGCCAGGAGGAACAGCTGCGCGCACTACAAGATGAACAGACTCGCCGCGAAGAAGAACAGGCTCGCCGTGAGGAAGAACGTGCGCGCCGCCAGGAGGAACAGTTGCGCGCACTTCAAGATGGCATTCACAAAGATGTTATAGTCGCTCTCCAACAAAATAAGGAACGGGTTGAAGCCGTAGAAAGGGAAGTCGAGGGAATTAAGACGACACTCGGTGAGGCCATAGGGGAGTATGACTCCAAACTATCTAAAATAGAGAAAAGGGTTGATTACATGGAAGCTCACAGATTACTGCGTAGTGTTGACCTCAGTACATCAACAGCAAAAATCTTTAAAGTCCCTTACTTCGACGGCAAATCTTCTTGGGCCGCATTCAAGATCCAGTTCGAGACGATCAAAGAGACAAGTGGATGGACAGATGATGAAGCCCGATCTGCCCTTACCGTCGCACTTAGAGAGGAGGCTCTGAATGTGTTAGAGGCGCTTTGTGCTAGTGATCCTGGCAGAAAGACCACATATAGTGAGCTACTTAATGCTTTAGAGTCGCGGTATGGTGATAGTCATCTAGAGCACGTGTACAGGGCTCAAATCAAAGACCGTACACAACGAGCCAATGAAACCCTGCAGCAGTGGTCCATAGAGATTGAGAGGCTCGTACGTAAGGCATATCAATCTTCGCCATCCACCATAGAAACTATTCTCCTGCAGGCGTTTGTTGACGGGATTCGCGACTCGGAGGTACGCGCCGCTGTACGCCTAAGACACCATACGAGTCTCAAGGAAGCTGTCGTTCATGCTTTGGAGGTTGAAGCTGTGCGCCATGACACAAGAGCTTGGAAGGTGAGGGAAGTAGTCACTACGGAAGGATCATCCACCCGAAGACGTATTTTTAACCCAAGATGCTACGAGTGCGGTGAGCGGGGCCATCTCAGAAGTAATTGCCCTAAATTATCGAATGTTCGGAGACAGTCAGATGTGGCTGTGTCGACTTCTGACCATCCACAGGAAAACTAATTCCAGCCAGGGCTACGGGGTGGGCGCTGGCCAGGGGATCCTCAACCCCACAAATACAAGTAAAGCAGACAGTGGATGGAAACACCTTAGTAATACATGGCGCAATTAATGGAGTGTCATGTAAACTAACGCTGGATACCGGAGCATCACGAACCATCATTAATAACCGAAAGCTGAAACACATTGCGGACAATAAGTTGCAAGACAGGAAGCATATCACTCTCATGACAGCCACCTGCCAGCGCGTACCTGTTTGGGGGGAAAGAAAAATTGCTATCAAAATTGGGGACAGCATTTATTGGCATAAAGCAATAGTCGCAGATATCGTCGATGATTGCATCATTGGATTGGACTTTCTTCAAAATTACCAGTGTGCGATTGACATAAAATATGGAGTTTTAAGGTGCAGAAATAGAGAAGTACCGATAAGTGGTGGAGTTCAGGGGAAAGTTTATTGCTTAAAAGACACCGTTCTTCCACCAATATCACAGACTCTAGTACCTGTCACTTTACCTCAGAACAAGTCAGGTATTCCATGGTCATGCGCTATCATAGAGAAGTTTGAAGATGAGAGCTCGTGGATTCCAGCAAGGGTTGTAGTAAGTAAAACTTCGACATCCATGGTTCCAGTGCTTAATACCAGTGACGCTACGCAAACTATTCAGAGAGGGGAGGTTGTGGGGACTTGCGAAGAGATAGCATGGTTAAACAGATGTCAACCGAACGAGAAGTTGTTGAACAAGGATAGAGAGCAAGCGATGAAACTTATCGAAGACTGTAAACAAAATCTCACAAGTTCACAGAAGACGGAAGCTGGAAATTTACTGTACCGATATTCAGATTTGTTTTCCAAACATGAGAGCGATATAGGAAGAACCGGCTTAGTAAAGCACAAAATCAATACTGGTGATGTTGCACCTATCCGACAGCTACCTAGACGAATTCCATGGGCCAGGGAAAAGGAAGTGGATGACATGATTCAAGACATGAGAGAGAACAACATCATCGAACACTCCATTAGCCCTTGGTGTTCTCCGGTAGTACTTGTAAGGAAGAAGGATGGTTCTACAAGGTTTTGCATCGATTACCGTAGACTCAATGATGTGACCAAAAAGGATAGTTATCCCCTGCCTCGAATCGACGACACCTTAGACACTCTAAGTGGTATGAAATGGTTTTCAACTCTCGATTTGAAGAGTGGCTATTGGCAAGTGGACATGGATCCCGCGGATAAGGAGAAAACTGCGTTTTCAACTGGAAAAGGGTTGTGGCAGTTCAAGGTTATGCCGTTCGGGTTATGTAATGCACCAGTTACATTCGAGAGGTTGATGGAACGCATTCTCGCCGGATTACTAGGAGAAGCCTGTCTTGTTTATCTAGATGACATAATTATTGTGGGGCGTGATTTCAAAAACCATCTTAAGAAACTTGAAGCAGTATTCGATAAACTAAGGGAAGCTAATTTGAAGTTAAATCCGAAAAAGTGCTTATTCTTCAGAAAACATGTGAATTACCTTGGACACGTAGTTTCGGAAAACGGAGTAGAAACGGATCCTGGGAAAATCACCGCTGTGAAAGATTGGCCGACCCCTAAGGACAAGACGCAAGTGAGAGCATTTCTAGGATTATGCTCCTACTATCGACGGTTTGTGAAGGGGTTTTCTGACATCGCCAAACCACTTCATAAACTTACCGAGGAGAAGAGACCTTTCGTATGGGACAATAATTGCGAATTGGCTTTCCAAGAATTAAAGAAACACCTTTGCCAAACACCCATCCTTGGGTATCCAGACACAAAGGGAGAGTTTATTGTCGACACTGATGCCAGCAATATTGGTATTGGAGGTGTATTGTCCCAGCGGAAGGATGATCAAGAAGTGGTTATCGCTTACTTTAGTAAGTCACTATCTAAACCGGAGAAGAACTACTGTGTAACTCGAAGAGAACTACTTGCTGTAGTGAAAACTTTACACCACTTCAAGAAGTACTTGTTAGGTCGTAAGTTTTTGATAAGAACTGATCACGCTGCCCTAAAATGGTTATTGGAGTTCAAGGATCCTGAAGGACAGGTGGCGCGATGGATTGAACAACTTCAAGAATTCCAGTTTGATATAGAACATCGAGGGGGTAAAAATCACAGCAACGCCGATGCTCTATCTAGAAGACCCTGTGAAGAAGAATGCAAGCATTGTCAAAAACAAGAGGCGAAGGAATTAGAATCAATTAAAATTATTAGAACAGACTCGGTAGACGAACGTTGGAGTGATGAAGCCATGAGGAGAGCTCAAGAAGAAGACCGAGATATACGACCTATCATGGAATGGTTAAGAAGTGGCAGGCCAAAACCTAAGTGGACTGACATAGCACAGTACAGCACCGCTACAAAAAGTTTGTGGGCACAATGGGAAAGTTTGTTGTTACACAATGGAGTATTGTGCCGCAAATGGGAGAAGACACGTGGTAATGATAGCCATCTCCAACTAGTGGTACCTAAAATAAAAGTATCCGAGGTACTTCGAGCCTACCATGATGGTTCTTCTGGTGGACACTTAGGGGTAAAAAGAACGTTAACCAAAATCAAGGACCGATTTTACTGGTTGCAATGTCGTGATGATGTCGAGGATTGGTGTCGGAAATGTGTACAATGTGCCTCTGTCAAAGGCCCGCAAACCAGAAGCCGAGGAGCAATGAAATTATACAACGTTGGGGCACCTTGGGAGAGAATCGCATTAGACGTAGCAGGACCATTTCCGATTACTAACTCTGGGAACCGATACATCTTAGTTGTAATGGACTATTTCACGAAATGGCCTGAGGCATTCGCCATCCCAAATCAAGAAGCAGTGACTATCGCAAATACTTTGGTAAAAGATGTATTTTGCAGATTCGGCGTTCCGTTAGAAATGCACAGTGATCAAGGAAGAAACTTTGAATCGCATATATTTCAGGAAGTATGTAAAATCATGGGAGTGCACAAGACTCGAACCACACCACATCATCCGCAGTCAGATGGAATGGTTGAAAGGTTTAACCAGACTTTAGAACGCCATCTAGCTAAGGTTGTGGATAAACATCAAAAGGATTGGGATGAGTTTTTATCATTGTTCCTGTTATCTTACCGGACTGCTGTACACGAAAGCATTACCATAACACCTGCTTTTGCAAATTTTGGAAGAGAATTACGACTACCAGCGGATCTATTAAGTGGTTGCCCGCCGGATACTCCCAGTTGCATCACCGAATATGCCAGCGAACTAAGAGTGAAAATGACTAGTGTTCATGAGCAGATACGAGATGCAGGGCTACAAGCAAGTGAACGCATGAAAACTCGTAATGACCGGAAGGCGACAGGAACGAACTTCGAGGAAGGCTCATTAGTATGGCTACATAACCCGGTGAGACGAAAGGGTAAATCGCCTAAGCTACAACCCAGTTGGGAGGGGCCTTATAAGGTAATAACGAAAATTAACGACGTCACTTTCCGAATTCAACGTACATCCAGAAGCCCGGCTAAAATCGTGCATGTCGACCGATTGGCCAAGTATCACGGCAACAACGATGCTCGAGACGAGCATGTCTTAGGAGGGGATAGTGTCGCGGAATAGAGTGCGAACCCGTCATAATAGCACGCTTGTACCATGCCTTACAACAGCTAATGTCAATTTATAACTTTTGACAATTAGATAACAAGAACAGTTTATTACAAATTTTAATGTGTCAAAAAGAGATAAAGCATTTTCAGGAAAGATTTGGAAGTTACTAGAAACATTTTGAATTTTCGATACTAGAATGTTCTAAATTTACGCATATAAAAAGGCCGGCAGTGTGTCGAGTGATCAGTTGACGTTCGAAGTTAAGTGAAGATTGCGAAGAGATACGAAATAGTGGAAAAGTGAAGAAGAGTATAGTAAATTGTTAAAAGTGGTGGATTATAGTGCTCAGGGACTAAATTAAACTAGTGCTGTGTACAGACTGCGCGTGTATATAAGGTGTAAATAAAACATCTTTAGTGCGAGAACGCTTTTAATTTCCGATCCCGAACCCGTAGTACGTAACAATATGTATGTATTTAAAATTATATATGTGTGGAATATCAATCTTCTTCTAATCTTGTATCCGTAACACAAGGTTCGTAGATTTAGCGTACCACGGAATAATGTACCACGCTGTGAGTAATAATGTCCCAGAAGTGTACGTACAAAAAAATCAATCAATCCGTTTCGGATGAGTTCAAAAACTAACACGAGATTTTTATATATATATATATCGCACTGAATAGTTCCTTAATCTTTTAATTTTGTATTTTTCGTTTATTTTTATGATATACCGCTCTATGCATACTAATTATTAGGACGAGGAGCTCAACCGTAACCATTTCGCTATTTAAATGTTGTATATTCAAATATTTTTTTTACCCGTCACAAATTTTTGCAAAGCATTGATGAGCCAGTACAGTGTCTAATGTGGTCGTGTCCAAATTGTGAATTATTAACTAACAATTATAAATATTTTATTGTAATATTTTAGTACTCAAAAATGAAAGACAAACGTAACCAAGTTATTAAAGAAATTTAACGCTTTAATAAATAAGTGTGCAAAAGTCCGAATGGTGAACCCCTTCGTTAATGAGTATTACTTTGCTTCCTTTTCTTAAACGATTATAAATGTAATAGTGCTAGGAGATATATAAATCTTTCTACCTTAAAAAGTTATCTCGTAAATTCTACAGCTCCTTGCGATTATTTAATTTATATTGGCAAGTTTAACCATATTTTGTTTTCATCTTACGACAAGATTGTAGCTAGATTTTAAGGTAATATTATTTTGTTTACGTAACTTGATATTCTTATGACTTAATCGATATTCTGAGTCATCCTAGGGTATAATTTATTTTCTAGGCCTTCTAATCTAGTTTGTCTTCAAACATTTAAACAACTCTACATTGCTTCTGATTATATACAATATATATAAAAATGCCTTACATAACTGGTTTAAGGAGACAAATTTTGATATCAACTACATGTACGTATTGTATACATTTCATTTATTATTGAAAATGTTATTAGGTACTCTTATTTCGACCAATACCTAATACAAAGATTTAGTTTTCATTGTATGTATATCGCACTTTTTACGTCTGCTGGGCACGGGCCTCCTTACAATACCAGTTCAGCCTCTTTGCACGAACGTGTGTATGAACGGTGAGACGGTTGGGCAAGCGGTCTGTGCAATCGTTGACGTGCTGAAGATTGGACTGCGCGGGTTTGGTTTGTACGATTTTGCCAGTTGATAGTCCGGTTTGCGCGAGCTTACCTGCACGTGTGGCTACTGCAACGGTGTTCCGTCTTTCCGTCTAGAGTTTTGGGACTGTGCTGGCATGACGGAGCTTGTAGCTGGAACTTAAGATGTTTTTATTGTTGTTGTTGCGTGTCAAAACTTAAGCTATATGTGATATCATTATTATATACTATAATTTGTATGAGCATCTTGAGCATTTTAATTATAAACATTAGGTTTTACTGTTTTCAGTGTATATAGGGCACATATTGTTAGGATATACATTAAGCTGGTCTGGACCTATTATACCTAAATTACAAAATTTGGAAGAATCACCACTTCCATATTTGTTAACCGAGACACAATTATCTTTAGTAGGATCTTTGGCTTTTGCTGGGTCTATACCAGGTACTTTATTCCTTTAAAATACAGTGGTGTTTAAATGTAGAGAGTAAAGTGTAGCTGTTTGAATTTTTGCATTATTTGTTTTAGGTCCGTTTCTAATTGCATGGTTTGCAAATTACAAGGGCCGGAAACCGTGCTTCGTTATAAGTGGTATAACCGCCATTTTGGCATATACCATTTTATCTGTGTCGAAGAACTTGACAATGTTGTATTGCGGGCGAGTCCTGAACACTTGTGCCACGGCAATGATAGCTGTTAATAATGTAGTTTACATGGGTGAAGTAGTGTTAGTATTGTGTATTCTTTAGAAGAATTTTATTAGTCTCTAGCTATGTCTAAAATATGTTATGATTCTTGCGCACAGAAAACATATAAATAAATAAATGCTGGGATATTATTACACACAGCGCTATCTAGTTCCGTGTTATGCTGCGAGGCTTGTGTTACGGGTACCAGATAGTTGATATACTACATATATAACTTTAAATAAATACATATTGTAAATATAAATACCCATGACTGGAGTACAAACATCCGTGTTTAACAAGTGAATGCCCCCAGCGGGACTCGAAGCCGTGACCGCTGGCGCAGCAAGTAGGGTCACTGCAAACTGCACCAAACGTGTCATCAAATTCAGATTCTACTCAGAATTTTATTATATAAACATATAACAAATTTTAAGTTGGTTTGTAAAATATTATTGAAATAGACATTTTTGTCTATCAGTTATCAGTCTGTATTTTGACGAAACGTTGGCTCAGTTTTTAGTGACCCTACTTATTGTACCAGCGGTTCGGGGTTTAAGTTTCGGGCATTGATTTATTGAACACAAATGTTTGTATCCAATTATGGGTACTTATATTTACAATGCGTATTTATTTCAAGTTATTTTTTGTTGTGTATCAACGATCTGGTGTCTCTGATATAAGCCTTGTAGCTTATCACGTAACTAGATGGCGTTGTATGTAATAATGTCACATCAATTTTTATTCATGTATAATTATCTGTCGATATGGGAATGCTCACAAAAACCACTGGACAGTTTGGTATAAAATTAAGTTTGATGGTTGCTGGTTATCTGCGTCAATATACATATAACTCAATCAATAGTCAATATATTATATATAACTGACCCGAGCAGAGCGAGGGTGAGTCGCTGGTATGTAGTTTAATAAGTTTACAATTTGTACTTAAAATTTTGTATATTGAATAGAACTAAAAATTGCATTTAACTCTTGCAACCAAAAAGATACTTCACTACGTAGTATAAAACAAAGCTTCGCGCTGTCTGTCTGTCCCTATGTATGCTTAGATCTCTAAAATTACGCAACGGATTTTGATGCGGTTTTTTAATAGATAATCAAGTGGAAGGTCTAACTAGTGGAACCCGCTGCTTCGCTCGCACTAGTATAAATATTAAACAATGATTTTGTAACTTATAGCGCTGTTAATGTAAGAGGAAGGTTCTTAGCAGCCTTTGGAGTATTTACATCACTGGGATCAATTCTAGTATTTTCTACTGCGCCATTTTTTCCGTACTATATATCAACTTATATCGGCCTTGCTTTATCCGTCTTATTCACTACGACTGTTTTATTCATACCAGAGTCTCCATTGTTTTATATTTTAAAAGGTAATAGTTTTCAATGTTACTTTTAATCTTAATATTAATATACATTTACCTTAGTATTATAACTGCGAGTCAGTTATCTTTACGTAACAAAATCTTCTGTGCGTGTGTATGGATTAAACTCCTCCTAAACGTCTGGACCCATTTTAATGAAATGTTTTGTGTGTATTTAAAGGGATTCGAGAATGATTTAGATTTACAATTCTGTCCAATCGTTTAATCGACGTCTAATCTAAATAGAAAGTGAGAAAGAAATGAGAAGAGCTTTACCGTGACAGAGTTCGCGGGTTCAAGTTCCACTGTGACTGAGCCATTTGTTGAGGACGAATTGTTGTACTCCAGTAATAGGTCCAGTAACAGTAGCTTAAAAAGCATATATATAACTTTAAATATAAACCTCAGACCAAATAATACTTTTGATTTGGTCTGAGATATAAACATATTACTAGCAAAAAGTTGAGCTTCGTTAGGGCTCGCGTAGTTTTCTTAACCAATAAAAAATGAAATATAACACAAAATTGTTAATGTTCATTTTTTATTACTTATAAAACTACATTTTTTGACAGGTAACACAACTGTATAATATGAAGTTAAATTACTAAGTTAAAGCATAAAATCTATCTAAGTGTGATAGTTTTTCAGTAAAGTGTACTACAAAATGCTCAACTTTCACTTTAGCATTTGTAAAGATAATTCAACAAAATAGAAAAAGAATATAATTATAGTTAAATCAATTTATATGCGTACTTATAACTAAGAGTACATAAATTTAAAAGTAATTTACATTTTAATAGATAAAGACGACAAAGCAGTTAAAAATTTACTAAAATTAGACAGGATGGAAGAAAAAGATAATTTACTGGAAACAAAAAACGAATTTGCGTCAACAAATGATAAAATGGATTGGATTGAACTTTTCACATTAAGAACAAACAGAAAAGCTTTATTTATAGTAATAATTATAAATATCTTGAATCAATTAAGCGGAGGCATTGCAATTTTGTTTTTTTCTGGATCTATATTTGAAATGGCTGGGTCTTCTGTACATTCTAATATTGCGATGATTATTATTGGACTTATTCAATTATTCGGAAGCATATTATCGCCTTTTTTGATTAGTAGAACTGGAACAAGAAAACTATTACTTGTGTCAACTGCCACGTGTTCTGTGACGATGGTAAGTCATCATTGATAACGTTAGAATTCAAAAACTACACTTATTTGTTTTTTATGTGACAGACTGTATTTTTTTTGCAGTTTACTATGGGGTTATATTTTTATCTTCAATTCCTGAAGGTTGATATAATAAACCAAGTAAAATGGCTGCCCTTAGTAATATTAGTATTATTTTACATCGGCTACGAATGTGGTAAGAAAAAACGCGTAGTTTTAGTTGTTTCTAGTGATGTAACTGTTAATTTAATTATCTTGTTATTTCAGGATTTGGCATTTTGCCTATGACTTTGATCGGAGAAATGTTCACTATTAATGTAAGGAGTAAAGGTTCAGCTGTGGTTTTGGCCATCTCATGGATTTTTGGATTCTTGTTGACCACTGCTTTTGGATACAGTGTCAGGTCTTTTGGAGCATATGCAGTGTTTTGGTTTTTCTTTCTTTCATGCGTTTGCGCAAATGTATTTACAAGTTTTTGTATACCAGAGACAAAAGGAAAGTCTCTATTAGAAATTCAACATTTTCTAGGAAAAAAATAATGTCTAAAAATATGATATCTCTCTCTTTAATAATTGAAGCGTCTCAGCGTCTATACAATTTTTTCATGTTGACAGACATACTCGTATTATACGAGTATAATAATTAATATTAATAATTAATGTTTTATGACCGCTTATAATACTTTATGTAAACGTGCAGATCTTGTTATTAGAACAAGAATGTGATTTTTTATTTTCTGTTAAACCTTGGCCAATCTGTTGTAAAGTTAGTACTTTAGTCAATATTATGACTAACCCTATTAAATATGTGCAACAGTGTTAAGAAAAAATAAATAATAAAATAAAATAACGTGACTTTGATTCTTAAACAGCTGAGCTAGGTATATTGTTTTTTTAAGTTTTATTCGTATTTGTTAAATACGTAGCCATAATCAAAACAAAATTGAAAGATTGGACACCGTGGCTGGAAAAAACTGAAAGGAGGAAAAGTATGTAAAATAGTATGCAGGTGGAGTCGCATACGGAAACAAACTGCGAGACTAATTTATTCTAATCACGTATGTCGTGGTAGTAACGAAATCGCGCGTTTTTCACGTTTATTTTAGTAGTATCCGACTTTAGGAGCCGTCTGGGCTTACAGGACTTGCTCCCTACAAATATATTTTATGTGTGTAGAAACTATAAGTCGAATTAACCATAGAAGCATAAACTCAAAATGCTGTACAGTTACTTGACATAGCAACATCTGGAGAATAGTAGGCAAGAATTTTCGTAAAGGTATTATACGAATAATTATTTTTTATGATTCATACTTTATGCACCTTACTGTAATTGTTTACATAAGTGTGAAATCGCATCATATGATATCAATGATAAGGTATAAAACTTCTGTTGTACAGATAGTATGCCTACTTGAACTTTGTGTATTTTATTAAGAATAATTTATTAAAAAGATGTTATTTTAATAAATAAGTTAATAAGTAACACAAGATTCGTAGCTTACCACGGAGTAAGGTGGCGCTGTGAGTAAAAATGTTCCAACATATTTTTGGTTTATGTTGTAGCCTACGACCTATTCTCAGACCTACCAAGTGTACGTACAAAAAAAATCGATTAAGCCGTTTCGGAGGAGTTGAATAACAAACACTGTGACATGAATTTTTTATATTAGACTAGCATTACGCGCAGCTTCGCCCGCATTTTTTCAATCGCTACTATACTTCAATCGATCACTCGCTGGGTTCATCTGGATTACCTGAAAATATTTTTAAAATCACTCTAGCTATTTCAGAATTTATTGTTAATATAATCCTGAGCCGCGTGGCTACATATTTCATATGTCCCTCTCACGCACTTGGCACCCTCTCCCTCTCCCCATTGCCTGCTGTGCTGCATTTATTTTTCTATAAGGATTTTTTTTAGATTGACACCTTTAAATTTGTAATACCTTTTGTATGGAATGTACGATTTATTATAATTCTAAAAGTTAAACTAAAACTATTAACTAACTCCCTGCCAAATTTATAATTTGTAGCACAAAACATGAAGGAATTTCCTACAAACTTTCTACAGCCCTTAGACTTCCTCGTTTCGGCCCTGTCACAAAATTCGTTCTTAGTGGACGTTTACTAACAATTGACTACATCCATGCCAAATTTAAAGTTTGTAAAACAAAAGATGATGGTCTTTCATACAAACTTGCGAGATCCCTTAGACCACCTTAATACGGCTTGTCAAAAAATCCGTTCTTAGCGGCCCGTCTACTATTTTAAAGTACCTCCCTGCAAAGTTTCATCTTTATAAGTTGAGCTGTTATCGAGGTATATTTCGCATTTATACATAGATATATTATGTGATGATATATCATCGCACTGAATAGTTAATTAATCTTTTATTTTTGTATTTTTTTGATTATTTTTATGAAATACCGTATTTATGCATACTAAGTGTTAGGGCGAGGAGCTCAACCGTAACCATGTTGTTATTTAAATGTACGAGTATATTCAAATATTTTTTTATCCGTCAGAAATTTTTGCAAAGCATTGATGAGCCAGTACAGTGTCTAATGTGGTCGTGTCCAAATTGTGAATTATTAACTAACAATTATAAATATTTTATTGTAATATTTTAGTACTCAAAACTGAAAGACAAACGTAACCAAGTTATTAAAGAAATTTTAATGCTTTAATAAATAAGTGTTCCAAAGTACGAATAGTGTACCCCTTCCTTCATTAGTATTACTTTGCTTCCTTTTCTTAAACCATATTTAGATATTTAAAACATGTCATTATAGTGCTAGGAGATAAATAAGTCTTCCTACCTTAAAAAGTTATCTCGTAAATCCTACGGCACCTTGCGATTATTTAATTGATATTGGCAAGTTATAACATTTTTTTTTCATTTTACGACAAGATTGTAACTAGATTTTAAGGTAATATTATTGTGTTTACGTAACTTGTTATTCTTATAACTTAATCAATATTCTGATTCATCCTAGTGTATAATTTATTTTCTAGGCCTTCTAATCTAGTTTGTCTTCAACTATTTAAACAACTCTACATTGCTTCTGATTATATACAACATATATATAAACAAAATGCCTTACATAACTGGTTTAGGGAGACAAATTTTGATATCAACAACATGTACGTATTTTATACATTTAATTTATTATTGAAAATGTTATAAGTTAATGCTATTATTTCGACTAGTACCTAATACAAATATTTAGTTTTCGTTGTATGTATATTGCAATCTTCACGTCTGCTGGGCATGACTTCAATACGGTGGCTAAGTGCGGAATCGCGGACATCACGTATGACATGTCTTTCGGAAACTGTCTAGGTTCTCTCAGATATAAAGGTTGAGCATCTTGATTTTAATTTTAAACATTAGGTTTTACTTTTTTCAGTGTATATAGGGCACATATTGTTAGGATATACATTAAGCTGGTCTGGACCTATTATACCTAAATTACAAAATTTGGAAGAATCACCACTTCCATATTTGTTAACGGAGACACAATTATCTTTAGTAGGATCTTTGGCTTATGCTGGATCTATACCAGGTACTGTATTAGGTACTTGTTTACAATAATTATGTTTTAATGTATTCAACTCCTTTTAACGTCCCACTTCTGGCTTTCTACCATACCACCATAGGTTATATTCCATCACGCTAGCTAAGCAGACTGCACATGTCTTTCGAAAACTTGCTGGGTTTTACAAACATGTAGGTTTCCTCATGACGTTTTCCTTCACTTTAAGGCATGTGGTAATCATTTTAGAAATGTTTCGCACATAAAAATATGAGAGGAGACCCGGATTTCGATCCGCTTCACTCGGTTATCCAAGCGAGCGCGTTACCATTAGGCTACCATTGCTTACATCGTTTTAATGTCGAGAGTTGAATTTGTGTAGCTGTTAGAATAAATTTTGCATTATTTGTTTTAGGTCCGTTTCTAATTGCATGGTTTGCAAATTACAAGGGCCGGAAACCGTGCTTCGTTATAAGTGGTATAACCGCCATTATGGCATATACCATTTTATCTGTGTCGAAGAACTTGACAATATTGTATTGCGGGCGAGTCCTGACCACTTGTGCCACGGCAATGATAGCTGTTAATAATGTAGTTTACATGGGTGAAGTAGCGTTAGTATTGTGTATTCTACAAAATAATATATTCGGTCATGTCTAAAATATATTATGATTCTTGCCAACAGAAAACATATAAATAAATATATGCTGGGACATTATTACACACAGCGCTATCTAGTTACGTGTTAAGCTACGACGCTTGTGTTACGGATACCAGATAGTTGATATACTGCATATATAACTTTAAATTAATACAGATTATAAATATAAACATCCTTGACTGGAGTACAAACATTCGTGCTCCACAAATTGTATGCCCCCAGCGGGACTCGAACCCGCGACCGCTGGCGCATCAAGTAGGGTCACTACAAACTGAGCCAAAAGTGTCGTCAAATACAGATTCTACTCAGAATTTTATGTATGAACATATAAATAATTTTAAGTTGTTTTCTAAAATATTATTGAAATAGACATTTTTGTCTATCAGTTATCAGTCTGTATTTTGACGACACGATTGGCTCAGTTTTTAGTGACCCTACTTATTGTACCAGCGGTCGCGGGGTTAAGTTTCGGGCATTCATTTGTTGAGCACAAATGTTTGTACTCCAGTTATGGGTGCTTATATTTACAATGCGTATTTGTTTTAAGTTATTTTATGTTATGTATCAATTATCTGGTGTCTGTGACATAAGCCTTGTAGCTTATCACGCAACTAGATGGCGTTGTATTTACTAATGTCACATCAATTTTTATTTATTTATATTAATTATCTGTATGGGAACGCTGACGAAAATCACTGGATAGTTTGGGATAAAATTTGGTTTGATGGTTGCTGGTTATCTGCGGCAACAGGATATTTTTAACTGCGGGAAAGTATCTCGTCTCTGGGAATGTATATGCCTTTAAAACATAGGTAACTGACCCGAGCAGAGCGAGGGTGAGTCGCTAGTATGTAGTTTAATAAGTTTACAATTTGTACTTAAAATTTTGTATATTGAATAGAACTTAAAATTGCATTTTACTTTTGCAACCAAAAAGATACTTCACTACGTAGTATAAAACAAAGCTTCGCGCTGTCTGTCTATCCCTATGTATGCTTAGATCTTTAAAACTACGCAACGGATTTTGATGCGTTTTTTTAATAGATACAGTGATGCAAGAGATAGGTATAACTAGCAGAACCCACGGCTTCGTTCGCACTAGTCTTAACGACAGTGTTGCCAACTGCTACCCAAGGCCTGTTGCTAAGAATTTTGCAGAAAGTTGCTAGATTGAGTAATTTGTTCCTCCGGGAAAGTAGCTAGAATATAGCTAAATTTTCCAATAAAAATAAATACCGTTTTACATGATAACTAAAAATCACACAGAGATCTTTTACTAAAGGCTTTAATATTTATTGCACTTAAAATGAAATTAACAAAATAAAACACAAATAAATCAGCTATGAACTTTAATAGTAATACTATATTTTACATTTTATAATATGATATTATATAACTACTTAATAGACAATTTAAAAAAGAAACACAAAAAGTACATATTCAATTAAATACAAGAGGAAGATGTAGAAGGTTGTGGACACTGGGAAAATGATGGTACATCTTGTGGAGCTGAATCAGCTTTACTTGATTTTGAATATTTTTCCATAGTACCCATTTTGTCAAGTACGGACTTAGGAAGGACGTAGTTATGACAGCATTGGCCGCTTTTCCTGAGCGAATCTCTTATACAGAGGATAGAATTAAGAGTTACTAAACTCATTCTATTCCTCTGTTTATTTTTTATCAAATTCATTTGGGAGAATAATCTTTCTACCTCAGCATTCGAATGTGGAAGTGAAATACATGCTATAGCGAGTTCGCTTATGTCTTCAAGTATATTATCTCCAGAAGCATTTTTATACTTTTTAACTTCCACCCAAAACGGTATAATTTCTTGCGATACCCATTTGAATGAATGAAGAATATGCCATTGTTGCATTATCTTATCTATTTTTTCTGGTGTGAATCCCAAAATTTCAGCAAGATTCAGAATATCGTTTGTTTTCACGGGTTTTACTGCTTCTTCAGGACTTAGTAACTGCATAGATTCTAATTGTTTATAGTTATCTGGAAGCCTTTGTTGTAATTCGGTAACCAGGCGCATTAAAAATGTGACGCAGCGTTGTCTTATTGCATTTGAAGTCTCGGGATCAAACGAATGTTTAGTTATTTCTGTTTCAAATATATAACCAAGAAACGGCCTAGGGTGTAAATCTCTATCAGTTATGGGATCCATAATGTTCCTCTGCAATCTTGTTGGCATTAAAATTCTCTGGCTAACTGACTGTATCAGTATTTTTAGAGTGTTCAGCAGTTTCAACGGGTTAGAGTCTTCGCCCTCAAATGCTTTAATTGCAATCTGAACATCATTCAAAACGCTTCTTAAAAATATTAAATATAAATAGTGTTTATTATCCTGAAGCATATTGTATATAAGTTCAGCAGCGTAACAATTTTCATTTCCTCTTGCCAAGTTAAAATGCAATTTTAACTCTTCCCATTGCGATATATTCTTTGTAACTGCTGGCTCTATCGACAACCAACGAGTATCGCACACCTTTGTAATTTTTAAAGGTGTGCGATACTCGTTCTCCACAGTTAATAAGCTCATATATTTTTTTATATTCATCTCTCCTTTTTGGTGAAACAGAAAACCACTTATATATTTCTCTAACTAAATACTCAACAGTTCTTGGCAGAGAATTTTCAGACGCATGAGTCACTGCAAGCTGTAATGAGTGACAGACACAGCGTATCAGTATCAAATGTTGAAGACCATAGTCACGTTTTAATATAGCGTGAACGCCGTTGTTGATCCCTGTCATAACTGATGCGTTATCTGTACCTATACCAATCATTTGATTAATATTCAACTTGTAATTCTCCAAACAAGCAACTAAACCTTCCACAATGCCTTTTGCATCTGCTCTTTCGATAGAAACCAGCTCCAAAAAGGAGCTTACTATTTTTTCTTGTTTATTGCTATAATATCTAATTACAAGACCAAGATGTTTGCTGACACTCACGTCTGTGGACTCATCTAGTAAAATACTGAACTTCTGGTTTCCAATGTCGTCCAAAAGTTCCTGGCGAAAGTGTGAGGTTAACACGTTTTTCATTATTTCTGTGCATTTCGTTCGATGTAGCTTTAACCCATCAGTGGCTTTAGAATCTTTGAAGCACTTACTGCATAGCTCGCCCAAGTAGTCCACGCTCAAAGTAGAACAATGCTCTGCGATAAATAACGTCAAAGCACCTTCAGCTGCATCACAAGGCCTGCTTGAACTTTCTTTGGCAATAACTTTGAAAGAAATCTCTTTATTACCTGTAAATAAAGATAATAATGATAATATTTTTTTTTTATATAATTGTATATATAATATTATTTCCAATTTATATTTAATTAAAAGGTAAAGCCGTGACGGCTTAGTGGTTTGAACGTCCGTCTCTAATTTTTACCTCCTCCTCAGTCCTCTCATTTAAGACTGACTTGTATCATTTGTCTATGATAGTGAGCATTTGCATATCAGAGAAGGTATAAACTTCATGCGAAGTCCCAATTCGTACTAGGCCCGCGTGGAGATTATAGCTGTGCCCAGCAGTGTGAATGGGTTAATGATGAGGCGAGATAAAATATAACTATAACCTACCTGTTTTGAGTTCCAATTTTTGTTTATGTTTTTTCGTCTGGGCATGTTTCTTAATATCAAACAGCTTGGCAAGTATTTCCATAGAACAATATGTACAAAATGCTTTGGTTGAGTCTCTACTTGCTGGTTTTAACCAACCTTTGAACTCGTCCATATTTTCCCACTCCGATCTATACTTCTGGGCGTAATATTTTTTTTTTAATGGTAAATCCATTTTCACTTTTATTTTCCTTCAAACCGATTAACCAACTGAGTCTATCGATGACGATCAATGGAATGAAAAGAAAGAATAAAATGAAATTGAAGCAAAGACCCACGAAAGTAGTAAAAGGGGAATCCCTTTTGTGAGTAAGCAAGTCGCATGGTAGGTTATCTCGCTCACTCTTGTTTAGATTATTGCTTCTGGTCTATTTTTCGGGGATTCCCGGGCGGCATCTTTTTTTTTTTTTCATCGCTCTGGCTAACAACCAAAAGTTGCTAGAAAAGGTAGCTAAAAAGTTTAGCTACAAGTTTCAAAAAATTGTAGCTGCCTGACATCAAAAAATTGCTAGATCTAGCTATAAAGTAGCTAAGTTGGCAACAGTAATTAAACGCTTATTTTTTAACTTATAGCGCTGTTAATGTAAGAGGAAGTTTCTTAGCAGCCTTTGGAGTATTTACATCACTGGGATCAATTTTAGTGTTTTCGACTGCGCCATTTTTTCCTTACTATATTTCAACTTATATCGGCCTTGCTTTATCCGTCTTATTCACTACGACTGTTTTATTCATACCAGAGTCTCCATTGTTTTATATTTTAAAAGGTAACAGTTTTTAACATTACTTTTAATCTTAATATTATTATACATCCTTAGTATTATAACATAGAGTCAGAGAGTATTATCTTTATTTATAAAAATCTTCTGTGCGTATGTATGTAATTGAACTCCTCCTAAACGGCTGGCCCGATTTTGATGAAATGTTTTTTGTGTGTTCGAGTGGATTCGAGAATGGTTTAGATTTACAATTCGGTCTACAACAAGTTGCATTTTTTGTTACTACAAAAAGTTTTTCTAACATAATAAGGGTAATAATGTTACAACGATGTTAAAACTTTCATATAAACTTGCTATAGCCCTAAGACCGCCTTAAAATTATTTTTTCTTTTTAATTTCGATTTGTAACGTTTTGAAGTCGGTTTTCATGTTATGTTTAGCGGTTTTCGAGATTTCGTGATCAGTCAGTGGTGTTTTTCGCATTTATATATGTTATAGATTATAGATTAGAAATTAGGATTCAAGAAAACTTACACATGTTTTAATGCTAAATTCAATAAAAATGCTAATGAACGATTTCATATAACATTTTAAGGTAATGATGTGATCGCCACCAGGTTTTTTAAGTGTTTTCGATAATTGTTATTTAAAATATTACTGTAGTTGCTTTTTCTCAAGACTGAAACTTTTTTCAAAAAAAGTAATTTTTTGTAAAAAAGTATTAATAACTCTATATTTATATAACGACGACACGTTTGGCTCAGTGGGTGACCCTGCTTTATGCGCCAGCGGTCGCGGGTTCGAGTCCCGCTGGAGGCATACATTTGTTGAGCACGAATGTTTGTACTCCAGTCATGGATGTTTATATTTTTATATTTATAATATGTATATATTTAAACTTACATGTGTAGTATATCAACCTTCTAGTATCCATAACACAAGGCTCGTACCTTACCGTGGAACTAGATAGTGCTGTGTGTAAATGTCCCAACATATTTTATTTATTTATTTACTATACTTCCACTTCAGCATTTGTAGAAGATAATTCAACAAAATAGAAAAAAATATATAATTATAGTTAAATCCATTTATATGGGTATTTATAGTAAAGTGCATAAATTTAAATGTAATTTAAATTTTAATAGATAAAGACGATAAAGCAGTTAAAAATTTACTAAAATTAGACAGGATGGAAGAAAAAGATAATTTACTGGAAACAAAAAACGAATTTGCGTCAACAAATGATAAAATGGATTGGATTGAACTTTTCACATTAAGAACAAACCGAAAAGCTTTATTTATAGTTATCATTATAAATATCTTGAATCAATTAAGCGGAGGAATGGCAATACTGTTTTTTTCTGGATCTATATTTGAAATGGCTGGGTCTTCTGTACATTCGAATATTGCGATGATTATTATTGGACTTATTCAATTATTCGGAAGCATTTTATCGCCTATTTTGATTAGTAGAACTGGAACAAGAAAACTATTACTTGTGTCAACTGCCACGTGTTCTGTGACGATGGTAAGTTATCATTGATAACGTTAGAATTCAAAAACTACACTTATTTGTTTTTTATGTGACAGACTGTATTTTTTTTGCAGTTTACTATGGGGTTATATTTTTATCTTCAATTCCTGAAGGTTGATATAATAAACCAAGTAAAATGGCTACCCTTAGTAATATTAGTATTTTTTTACATCGGCTTCGAATGTGGTAAGAAAAAACTCGTAGCTTTAGCTGTTTCTTGTGATATAACTGTTAATTTAACTATCTTTTTATTTCAGGATTTGGCATTTTGCCGATGACTTTGATCGGAGAAATGTTCACCATTAATGTAAGAAGCAAAGGTTCAGCTGTGGTTTTGGCCATCTCATGGATGTTTGGATTCCTGTTGACCACTGCTTTTGGATACACTGTAAAGTCTCTCGGAGCATTTGTAGTGTTTTGGTTTTTCTTTCTTTCATGCATTTGCGCAAATGTATTTACATTTTTTTGTATACCAGAGACGAAAGGAAAGTCTCTATTAGAAATTCAACATTTTCTAGGAGAAAAAAATAACGTTTAATATTGTATAATAAAAAATGATATCTTTATCTTAAGTTCTGTCTTTTTAATAAGAGAAACATCTCAGCGTCTATAAAATCGTTTTCAGATCAGCAGCTAATTGATACAAATCAAAACATCATATAATTAGTGTTTAATGTTTCGTTATTGATTTAATGTATTTTTATTATGCATAATTTGTAACTTGCAATAATAGTGTTCTGCACTCCTTCTCTATACAAACATTTGTTAAATTCGGATGGGTCTACTCCAGTCATGGGTGTTTATATTTATAATATGTATGTATTTAAACTTATATATTATGTAGTATATCAACTATCTGGTATCTGTAACACAAGCTTTCATCGTAGCTTACTTACCACAGAACTAGATGGCGCTGCGTCAAAAACAAAATCAAAATATTTTATTGAGCATAAAAATTGTTACAATTTCTTACTGAAATGAGTCAAAACGCTCAAGGTTATTAGTGCTAAGTTTTACCAGGGGCCGTACTATGAACTCTTATAGCATGAATACTATAATCTTACTTTGACTTTTCGTACCATGACGTCCTTATAGCAAGGACAGTAAGATTATAGTTAACTTGAAACAAAACAGTCTTGAAATAAGAATGTTTTCAAATAGTTCATGGTACGCCCCCAGGTCGTCCATGGCAGATATGTGTTCAGCAATTTCTTTCTGAGCAGTATTGTATTTAGAGGTTAATGTTTCTAAGCTTTGCTTTAAAACAATCTCAGACTGCAGCGAGCTAACATCGTTCTCAGTCATTTTTTTTTAAATTATTTCCTTACAGTTACAGTGATATCATTTTTGTTCTAAGTGCTATTTCTCTCTACAAATATTGTTATATTTTTTTAATATATTTTTTATTTTTAGTAATTGAAAGATAATATTATGAATGTGTGTAACAATGTCCCAACATATTTTGAAGTGAAACTTCTTTAGAATCGTTGTGATTTCAAACTCGATGAAACGAAAAAATAAGTCCATAGTACCAGGCACTCAGAGACGGGGAAGAGTTAGCCTTAGTTAGATCTCGCCCACCGCGAGTCAGTGGCATTTCTAACTCTGTCTAACTACTGGGTATGACCTTCGCGCCATCTCCCTCTCTCAACGAGCTTAGACGGGGTTATTTAGTATAAATATAAACGAGATTTAAAAATTAGTTTTCCAAAGAAGTTTTACTTCTGACATGTGTACTTTTTACACACGCACTTTTTATTTTTATTATTTAAACTATAAGTGTGCGAAACTTCATACTCCTCCATCCGCGCAATTTTTGTAAAAAGGGGTAAAAAGTTTTCGCTTCACATATTAATATATACTCGTAGATGTCTTAAAACACCTAATGCTTAATATTAATGTACTGATCTTGTTTGAGAACAAAGGTGTGATTTTGTATTTTCTGTTTAAGCTTTAAGCTTAAGGTAGCTTTAACGAGAATAAGTTAGTATAAGTTAGAAAAGTTATTATAGGTATAAGTTTATTGTTAGGATTAATCTATTATCTATATTCAATAGTGTTAAAAAAAATAAAGATTAAGTAGAATAAAGTGTTAATATTTAAATAATGCGCTATATTTTTTTTGTACTTTTATTCTACGAGTATTTGCAAAGTAGGAAATTACAATCAACCATCAAAAAAAATGGAAAGATTGGCCAACGTGACCGGAATTGGTCGGTAGCTCACGTTTATATAATAATAAAGTTATAAGTAAATAAAAAAGTTTATTTAAATTTATTATTCTAAGTAGTATAAAATATAATTTCGCTGTGTTCACTGTGCGCACTGGAGCGTGAACAAGATTCGCAAGATTTAAACATATTTAAATCTGGCATTGACCTGCAAAAAAGTCTGCTCCGGGGAGATTTAAATTTTTTACTGGCCACCTAATTTGACTTCTTTTTATTTTTTTTAATGTTAGGAAATGCATTTACGTATACCATTTGTAGATAACAGGTGATTAAGTAAGCTCATCGGCTAGAAATGCTAGTACTACTCACTAAAACCCAATAAATCTACGTCTTATTAGGGTGTCGCAGGATCGCTTACGCTTACACAGAAGCAGGGGTTGCTTCACAGTGCACTCTGCTACCAGAGAAATACCTGGAGCAACCCGCATGACACACTGCTCAACTAAGTGGGCAACCTCGTTATGCTTTTTCTGGTTTTGCGACCGGCTGGATTGCTGGATGGATGCTAATGAAAGCTCCCACCGTGACAAGGTTGAGGGGGCTGTGGGGCACCTTACGTTTTTTTACCGTTGTTAGGTAAACACACTTTGTGGTCGATAAAGTTATAAAAAATCAACTAAAAACAAAAAGTAGGGTTTAGTTTTTTGCAAACATAATTAAAAATGCAATAAAAACGTTTAAATATATTAAGCATAAACATTAAAATATGATTAAAATCAAGGGATTTGGGAATAACCGCACACTCAGTGCTGTTATCAGTAGATTTAATGATCAGTCATTTGAAAACCGAAAACATAAATATTGTAGCATGCTAGTAAATGCTTATAAATAAACATTTACTTATTTTATTTTATTGTGAGTATATAATTTAAGTGTCTAGACATTAATTACTAAATAGATAATAAGCATCATAATCATCACTATCACTACATAGTATAAAACAAAGTCGCTTTCTCTGTCCCTATGTCCCTATGTCCCTATGTATGCTTAAATCTTTAAAACTACGCAACGGATTTTGATGCGGTTTTTTTTAATAGATAGAGTGATTCAAGAGGAAGGTTTATATGCATAACAAGCGGATCCCGCGGCTTTGCTTATGCTAAATCTAGGGAAGAGCCCGAGCGAAGCGAGTGCGAGTCGCTAGTATAGTATAGGATGGTGGAATCGGATGGTCTACGAGATCCCAATCGATATCAATTTCAGATAGAAAACAGTTTTAAATTATGGTGCTTGAAAATACCATAATATTACGATATAAGCTGTAAAAGTATAAGTAATTTTTTAAAATATAAATAGTTAGAGATTTTTTATACATATTATTTTTATTTAGAAAAAAAGCTTAAATTTTTATTATTTTATATTTGTAAGAAATTTGTAATAACAGTGTTGGTAATATTCTCAATGTAAGCAAGAATATTGTGTGTCTAAATATATTAAAAATTAATAAATTATACATAATATAATAAAATTCTATCTAACTTGAATCTATACATTAAATATTTTATGGAAAATCTTATTGAAATACTCGTTGTTATCGATACAGAGGTCGATTCCATAGATTTTAGAGTTTTTGTCTGTCTGTCTGTCTGTCTGTCTATGACCGCATCACCTGAAAACCACTGGATTTTGATGAAATTCACTGTTTATCCGCAAAAATGTTCAATGAACCCGAGCGGAGCAAGGGTGAGTCGCTAGTTTGTTATATTGAACAAAAAAGAACATAAGAATGACGTTTTATATAAACTTTGTGCAATTATTATCGTTATGTTTAAACTCTACATTTGTTATTTGTTGTTAATAATTGTTCAACCTTATTGTTGATATGGAATCAAAATAAATTATTAATAATACTTTCTTAGGTTTTCGCGAATGTTTGACATTATAAATGAAACTAGCTTTTCGGATTTTGTTGCAGATTTATTATGATTTTTGGTTCCCGACGTTTCGAATGCTTTACAGCAATCATGGTCACGGGAGACTCCCCAAAAATCAAAATAAATCCGCGACAAAATTCGAAAAGATAGTTTCATTTATAAAATTACTTAAATTTAATTTTTCTCATCCATATACAATATACATATGTATGTACATTGTATAGACACTGGTAAGTTACCAGTGGTAACCCAGCGGTAGCGCGGTCGCTTATATAACCGAGTGATGCGGGTTCAAATCCGGGTCTCGCACCTCTGATATTTTCATGTGCGAATCATTTCTATTCTATCCCCCTCGTATTGAGGGAGACCCGTGCCAGCATTGGGACGTTAAAAAGGGCTGAAGATAGTATAATTAGTGATCCTAAAAGCATTGATGCATAAAAAAGCGTTTTTATTAAAGTAGAGCAAATGATCTCTACTGTAAGTGCGCTTTATGTGTGTAGGAGACAGTTTTATCTCGCCAGAAAACTTATTTTTCCTTGAAATAAATATGAACACTAAAATCAGATCTGTATTAGTATATTGTGTGCATGTGTTTATGTCTGTACGTTTGTTACGAGTAAGTTTAGTTCTTAATTCTAAATCTTGAAATGGCTGGATATATTTATGTGAAAATTAGTATAAAAATAGATACACTATGACCTGGATTCGAATTTTAGCAAACAGCTGAGCGGCGCGACTGTAAGTATGTGGGACATTATTACAAACATCGCCATCTAGTTCCGTAGCAAGCTACGAGGGTTGTGCTACGGATTCCAGATAGTTTATATCCTACACATATATAATTTTTAAATATATACATATTATAAATATAAACAACCATGACTGGAGTACAAACATTCGTGCTTAACAAATGAATGCCCCTGCAGGCTAAAGGCTACATTATATCACGCTACAACCAATTATAGGAGCGGAGCATCAATGAAAAGTGTCGCAAAAACGGGAAGGGCGGGCGTTAGTTCTGCGAGGTGACATACCGCGCAACTCAGAAAAAAAAAAATGTGGTTTTCGTTCTTTAAAACGCGTGCGAAGTCGCGGGAAATGCCAGTTCAATATAAAAGTAAAAGATCATTTGCCTTATAAAAAGTGTCACAAAAAATATAATCAGTTTTGTTGTTTCGTCAATGATTTTTGGTCATTGACTTTAATAATATCTCAAAGACTGATTTACTTGGTTTTTGCTTTTAAAATTATTCATTCACTAGCAATTTTTAAAAACACAATAGAAAATTATAGAAATATAAGTAAAAATATAAAAACAAATTGCTAAAATAAGTTTTAAGTAGGATAAGGTAAATTTTTTTGCAATTTGTGGCTGCAATATTGGCAACTAATTATAGGGCCATTACAAAAATAATGCAACAATGGCCGAGCAATATGTAGCTAGGCAATTTGCAATATTCTGAAATTTACACATTCTTTTTTATACCTATGTAATTACATTGTACTTATACTTACATCATCTCCTCTATACTAATCTTTAAAATGTTAGTAACAATATGATTTTGTGTTTAGCGTTATCTTTTATTACCAGATTTGCGTTTGTATGATTACTGTAAAGCAAATAAAGGACTTAATCAAATATGAAAGATTAAAATTTTTCCTTTATTTACTGTGATGGTTAAAATATGATAACCAATATTTAAAGATAAGATTTGCAGGCTTAAGTCTCAACTTTAGTCTACACATTATCAAATCTAAGTGGCTTATCTGTATAGCAAGCTAAACAAAGTAATCAAAGGCTTTAAATCCGCTACCTATTTCTTTTTATTTAAGTAATTGGCTAGGTAATATATAAATATTGTGTTATTTAAGTTTAAAAGTGCGAATGAAAAATCACTTGAGGGTAAGTGCTTGATGGTTATATCTGGTGCTTAGAAACAACTAAGGAAAATGGGGGTATCTTTGCCAGTTCAGATAAAAAATATGATAATTCTCTTATTATTACTTTATGTGTAGTTCAAAATATATTTATTTATTAATTCTTTACTGTAATTAGCTTAACTCACTTCACTAATGGCATAATATCATAAACTCGTACGCAAACATTTGTCCGTGATATATAGGACATGCTATATCTAAGCTATATCTAAATCTATACATAAACGAATCTGAATCTGTCTGTATAAATATTATTTGAAAAATCATATTGATTTAGTCATTATTATGAATACATAGGTCGTGTCCTTACTTTTCTTGTCGTTTGTCAGTTTGTCTGTCTGTCTGGGAACGCATCACTAGAAAACCAGTAAATAGACCTGAGTAAAGGGTATACACGTTATGCGTTACCTACCTTGTTGCTAATGCATTTACTAACAATGGAAAAAATGATATTCAATTTTATATGATGTAGATTATAGATATTATGATTAGATTTTAATGATTTCCCAATGCTGGGCGTGGGCTTCAGCTGTATTGGGATCAGATTATCTACGTTCACTGTTCAAATGCCGGTTGATGAAGTTCACACTTCTATTCACAACTACTTAGATAACATATAGGTTCTTTTACGGTAAAAAAATGTTGCCTTTTTAGATAGCAGATGAAATTCAGTAAGGCCAATAGAATCGTTCAGTAGGGAATTGGTATCATTGATAGGACATAAATACTGTCACCAATGTAAGATAAATGTTTAATATAAAGACAATGTAGATCGAGATTGATATCATAAAATATACTATACTAGCGACACACTCTCGCTTCGCTCGGATTTACCCCCAGTTTTAGCGCTAGTGAAACCGCGGGTTCCGCTAGTATACATAATTTCCTTTGTTTTGAATCACTCTACGTATTAAAAAAACCGCATCAAAATCCGTTGCGTAGTTTTAAAGAACTAAGCATACATAGGGACAGACAGACAGCGGGAAGCGACTTTGTTTTATACTACGTAGTAATATATTCATATACCTACTAGAGACTCAACGTTTTAACGATTATTATAGACACCTCAGGAAGGCAATAAAAAGTATCTTATAATATTACTAGCGACTCGCCCTCGCTTCGCTTCGATCGGGCTCTTTCCTAGATTTAGCACAGGCAAAGCCGCGGGATCTGCTAGTTATACATATAAACCTTCCTTTTGAATCACTCTATCTTTTAAAAAAAACCGCATAAAAATCCGTTGCGTAGTTTTAAAGATTTAAGTCCTCCATCCCTATGTACGGATATATGGACAGAGAAAGCGACTTTGTTTTATACTATGTAGTGATATATACATATAACTACTAAAGACTCAACGTTTTAACGATTAATACAGACACATCTGGAAGGTAGTAAAAAGCATCTTAATCTTATAATATGTTCAACCAGTTCTCTCATAATATCTAATTTCAAATGAAATCTGTCAAATGCTTTTCACGTGATGCAATCACAGACAGAGAGACAGAAAAAATGTAAAATCTATATATTCGGCTTCAGCATCCACAATAATAACTCCTTAATTAAGATTTTCCTTAAGCTCTAGAGCTACGGGGATGGTGACGCACTGTAAACACCCTCTGCCCCATCTAGGTCATACCTAATAATGGTGAATTAAGATTTTCCAAGAAATCTTTAATAAACAGATTCGACAAAGTAAGAATCTTATAATATCTGTATATATGTTACGGGTAATACTAGAAGATGTAGTAAACCTAGGTTTATACGGGCTTACTTAGTATTACCCAAACGTTTTGGGTAAAGTCGAATAATAAGTAAAATAAATTTAATGCGGAATTTACCCATACTCACTTAGGTCTACACAACTCTGGCTGGATAATATATTGCGTCATTTTTGAGCACGCTATTGTCAAGAAAAGCGTTCAATTGTTTTTATTTATTAGTACGAAGTGTCTATTCATCCGCTAAGCGGACGAATAAATTAAATATTATTCGTCCGACTATTGGTGTTTGATATATCGCGACTGACACTTTGCTTCTTAAATGGCTCAAAGAGAAATCAATTTGTTTTTTAAATTTTCAGCTAGGTAGGTTAGGGTTTTTTTTTAATTTTTGGCATAGGTATATCCTGCACATAAAAATCGCTTATTTTATATTAGACATCAATCTTAGGTTTTAATTTCAGTAATTAATTTAACATTACCCAGTAAGCATTGGATACACCTAGGTGAGTTTGTAAATGAGTGGGTAAAGCTTGAATAAAACTTATTTTCATTATTATTTGAACATTACCCAAGAATCCTGGGTAATACTAAACTAAACCCGGGTAAACCTAAGTTTAATCCAACTTCCAACCTTACCCGTAACATATACATAAAATAAATAAAATATGATTTCAGACATAGTAAGTGCGCAGTGTACCAGCCAAGTGGACGTGTGCGATTGTTATAGAATATACTCTTACATACATAGTATACATAACTATGTTGATAAAAATACATGGACTTCAACGACAGATTTTAGCATCACTATGCTGTAAGTATTTTACTACTGACTGATTACTAGCAGGTATATTTCGAGTTGGTTATTATATTTTAGTTGTTATATTTTTCGCAAATCGACAGTTGTCTTAATATTAGCATATTTATAATATATAAATGGTGTCGTGGGACACCAGGTAGGAACGAAGTTCCTTCGGTTAATGTAGAATCGACACAATTTGCAAAAACAAAATCGTGCTCAATTTTATGTAGGTTTTCTTGATTTTTCTCTTAAATTTTGCTGATTAGTTTTTATTTAAGTACAGGAAAGTATTTAGGAAATTCAGTATTTTAGGAAATAATAAATAACGTAAAATAAAAAAAATCGTAATTCAAATTATCAACTAAAATAATAAAATATGTCTCTTTAAGTAAAACTGAAATGAAATCAAATAAAATAAATATAACAATAGAGTTAAGTAGTAATTTGAATAATTTTCATTTACCTAATTATCTTAAAGAGAAAACAAAGCTTTAGTTTAATTAAACCCAAAATTGTTTTGTAAACCATCCGATGAGATCGATTTACAAAATCACCGCAACCGAAACATAAAATAATCCTGAAATATATATTATATAAAATATAAATATACAATAATCTTGAATCTGAAAAACATATTGTACTACATTAATCTACACTAATATTATAAAGAGGAAAACTTTGTTTGTTTGTTTGTTTGTTTGTTTGTTTGTTTGTTTGTTTGTTTGTTTGTTTGTAATGAATAGGCTCAAAAACTACTGGACCGATTTTAAAAATTCTTTCACCATTCGAAAGCTACATTATCCACGAGTAACATAGGCTATATTTTATTTTGGAAAAAAATAGGGTTCCGTAAGATATTTGGGTTTTTCGGACACAAGGTGTAATCTATATCTATATTAATAATTTCGTCAAGGGGTACGGTAGACTCGATCGAAACCTTACCTGATTAATAAAACATAAAAAAATAAAGATTTCGAGTCGACAACATATATCCGCCAAATTCGGATTGTCGAGTATTTTGTTAAATTCTAATGATGCTGAAAGACAAATCGATTATCGAAATCGCCATATTGGCCACTCTAGCGAAGCGATACTGACATCGGATGACACGTCAATATTGAAGCAAAGGAACTCATTCATACAGCCATAAAGATTTACCTCTGTATTAGTGTAAATAAATAAAATAAAAAATAAATAAAATAAATCCTTTCATTTCTTGCGTTTACAAAAAAAATAATATCCTATTAACAATAAATCACAACAATTTTAAAAGTATGTTTTAATAAAATCATCTCACATCCAGTTAAAACAAAAATATAAATTCTAATGTTATACGTATTAAAATATAAGAATTTATAATTCATATAAAATAAAATATATAGTATAATTAAATAAAATATAATATATTTACTACATAAAAAAAGAATATTTAATTCCTAAAATACTGCTTAGAAAGAATAAAATAATAATAATATGTTCTAAGTTTTAACTTATCAAATGATGCGTAATGATTTCTCATAGATGGCGTTATTAATCTATATATGTAATATATAAATGCGAAAAACACTCATCACGAAATCTCAAAAACTGCTGGACGTATAAAGATGAAAATTGGCAGGGAGGTACTTTATAAATAGTATAGGTGCACTAAGAACGGATTTTGCGATTGGGCCGGATTAAGGTGGTCTAAGAGCTCTCGCAAGTTTGTATGAAAGTCCTTCATCTTTTGTGCTACAGACTTTAAATTTGGCAGGGAGGTAGTTAATATTTAGTATGGGTCTGCTAAGAACGAATTTGGCGACAGGGTCGCATTAAGGAGGTCTAAGGGCTCTCACAAGTTTTTTTTAATTTCTTCATTTTTTGTCCTAGAAACTTTAAATTTCCCAGGGAGGTAGTTTAAAGTTATTAGATGTTTGTTTAAGAAAGGATTTTGCGATTGGGCCGGATTGAGGTGGTCTAAGGGCTATGGAAAGTTTGTATGAAAATCCTTCATTTTTTGTGCTAAAAACTTTAAATTTGATAGGGAGGTAATTAATAGTTTGTAATCGTTCGCTACGCGTATAAACATATTTTCCATCAGGGCCGGATTAAGGAGGTCTAAGGGCTCTCGCAAGTTTGTATGAAAGTCTTTAATTTTTTTATGCCACAAACTTAAAATTTAGCTGGAAGGTATTTAATAATCAGTAGACATCCGCAAAGAACGATTTTGCGACAGGGCCAGATTGAAAAGTGCAAGGGCTGTCGCAAGTTAGTATGAATGAAAGTAGTTAGTAAAAATGAAATACATAAGGATGTACAACAAACTTAAAATTTTGTAGAGCGGTAGTTATTGTCAGTATAGACTTTTAAGAATGGGTTTTGAACAGGGCCTGATTAAGGTGGTTTAGGGACTCTCACAAGTTTGTATGCTGTTCCTCTATCTTTTCTGCTACAAACTTTAAAATTGGCAGGGAGGTAGTTAATTGTTAGTAAACGTCCGCTTAGAACAAATTTTGCGACAGGGCCGGATTAAAAAGGTCCAAGGGCTCTCGCAAGTTTGTATGAAATTTATTAATTTTTTTGCGCTACAAACTTTTTGGCAGGAAAGTAGTTTTTGTAGTTAAGTAGAAGTCCGCTAATAACGGATTTTGCTACAAGGCCGGATTAATGAGGTCTAAGAGCCGTAGCAAGTTTCTATGTAAGTCCTTTATCTTTTGTGCGACAAACTTTATATCTGGCGGGAAGATAATGTGTGGTCAGTGAACATCTACTAAGAACGAATTTTGCGACAGGGTAGGATTAAGATGATATTATGAAGGCTCTCATTATTTTGTATAACAGTTATTCACTTTTTGTCTTACAAACTTTAAATTTAGCATTGAGGTAGTTAATAGTTAGTTGACATCCGCAAAGAACAAATTTTGCGACGGGTCGAATCGAGGAGGTCTTAGGGCCATAGCAAGTTTGTGTGAAAGTCTTCATCTTTTGTGCTATGAACTTTAAATTTGGTACGAAGGTGGTTAATTGTTGATAAAAGTACGCTAAAAACGTTTTTTTTCTATAGGGCCGGTTTAAGGTGGTGTAAGGGTCTCATAAGTTTTTCGAAATACCTTCATTTTTTGTGCTAAAAGTTTCAAATTTCGCACTGAGTTAGATAACTTTTACGATACTACAAATCGGACATTCCATTCAAAGGATATTACGAATTTAAAAATAATAATAATAAAATAACGCGCAGCACAGCGGGCAATGGGGAGAGGGAGTGGGAGCCAAGAGCGGGGAGAGGTAGCCGCGCCGCTCAGGAGTATATCAACGATGGGTTCTGAAATAGCTGGAGTAATTTTTGTAAATTTTCAGGCAATCTACAGATCAACCGATTGCCAGTGATCAAATAAAGATTAGTAGCGATTAAAAAAATTAGCGCGGGCGAAGCCGCGGGTACTGCTAGTCAACAATAAATGTGAAGTGAAACTTGACATAAATAAAATTAAATAAATCTGGACTACTATAAAATAGCGCTTTTGCATGCACTATAATTGTCATGAATAAATATCACTTTGTTTACACGATTATAAGTCAATCTAGACCTTTTGGCAGACAAAACTAACCCAGCGGTCGAGAAAACTCTTTCACTAGGCGTACTTGTTGCGGGTACTCCTAAAATCGACGTCGCTAGCGAAGAAAGCCACGAGAAAGAATCCTTATTTACAAGTCAGTAATTCAAGAAATCTACATCTTTAAGATCCTGCAGCTTGCATGTTGCAAAATATTTCCAACATTCTTGTTCAATTGGATCATCTACAGGTACAGACTGAGTTTCAATGCCAGAATGCTTTTCGGAAAGCCTGATTAGAAAGGAACTAACGGTAACGGTATCAAATGTCGTAGTCGGTCTTGCTACTGCTCGAGATTCAGAAGTCTCCATAGAAGGGATTAAATGTGGACGACTTTTAACAATTTCTCTGATGTAATCTGATAAGAAAGACACCCTTGTTTGATTGGAAATCTCAAGATACACTCTCAAATCTCAAGATCTCAAGATACGTGAAGTAGTCACGTATCCCTTGAAAGCGACAGTCCAACAAAGTAGCAGCCACTATTAGTTTTGTGATCGGGAATCGGTGATTTAATTTATCCATCATATTTCGTTTAAGAGTTAACAATACAAGTGGTTCATCATCATATGAGGACTGTAGTGCGTCTTTAATTTCTGATCGGAATATCAGCGCAACATTTAAAGATGTGGATTTTTGAGAGCTTAGTATTTCTACAATGACCTTGATTTTTTTTAGAAATGTGAGTAAATCTGTCATTAACTTCTACTCAAAATTGTTTAATTTAAGTTGCTCTTCGCCAATTTTGTCAAGCAAGATGTTGACAGCGTAACGATTGCAAGAATGATTTAAACTTTCTAGCATGGCCAAAACGCTGTGCCAGCGGGTCGATGTCGAAGTTTTCATGCTTGGTATTGGCTTCATAAAATCATCGATTTCACTAGAATCGCCATCATCCATCTCATTATAATCGTACACAAAATTATCAAGGATTGGATCCCTCTCGTCGTTTTCCAAATCTTCTCCTGTTTTTTCTAGTAAAACAATTATTTTTCGCTGTTCCTTATCAGCTTCAGCTTCTAATTCACGTAATCTATATCGCAGCTTCTTCACTATTTTTTGCACTTTGTAACCAGTCTCTTTACTTCTTGGGTCGAATTTATTATCCATCTTACATATATATCCATCGACATTCACCAAATTATGAAGACCATGGCCCAAGCAGAGATGACTGTTAAGTGAAGCCAAATCGACTGCACGTTTAAAATTTGCTCCGGTGTCCGTGACAGCAAAAATAGTTTTATCAAGCAATCCAAAGTCATTTCTTACTTCAGCGATCATATCACAAATTTTTTGACCAGTTTTTTTTTCGGTTATTAAGGTCGTTAATAACGTGAAATATTTGAGTTGCATATCTGTATAAAACATATTGTTACAATTAGATTCTCACTTTACATTGTACTTTAAATAAAGGAAAGGGGAAAAATATATACCTTCTGTCAGATAATGGTATGTGAAAGTGATATAATTTTGACTCCGATATTGATCGCTCCACAAATCAAAGGTTATTGCTCCACAGCATGACGCATCTAGCTGAATTGTCTTTTTCACATGTGATAAACAGCTTTCTAATACATCGTCCAGAGCCGTTCCAGATATTGTAAAACGAGATGGTAAATCTTCCGTGTTCCCAATTACCTTGTATTTCTAAAAAAAGGTAACTAACTTTAATCATTGAAGTCAAGTCTATGGATTAAATGAAGAAATTCTTTATTTTAAGTTATCTACGTACACCACGTGTACCTACCATGAAAAAGTCCTGCATTCATTTGTCTGATACTGAGTTAAATGGCATCAAAGAGCGACAAAACCAGAGCGCTAGATCTCGCGCTAGGAACCACTTGTCATTAGTTGACGACGCTGAGGATATACTCTGCTTTGAAGTTGAAGGCCTGCTGGTAGTAAAAAATCTTGTATTGTCTTTTTAGCAGCTATACCCTTTTCTCGTAGACCATGAACATCGCGAAGGTGACGAATTAGATTACCAGTGCTCACACATTTACTGTAAGACTTTACTTTTGTTCTAAAACATTAATCAGATAGAATTATATTAATATAGTACATGAGTAATGAGTTCGGAAGTAAAATAATAATAATAAAATAACCAATTTAAAATATTTTATATTTATAAATAAACTAATACTTTTGCACTAAATAATTTCCCACTATTATCACTGTCAATTGCATTCAAGTCACTTGTTCCTTCACTTGCCATTGTTACTATGACGAGTGTCGCGCCTGCGCACTATTTAACGGTTTTATTCCACGCTTTTACTATCACATTTTTTTCAGTTCGGTCGCGCAGCAAAATCCCTATCTCCTCCAGCCTGCCGTAAGGAACTTCGTTCCAATAATGCGTTTGCCCATACCGCCTGTAAAAATAGGTGGTTATATAGGGCTTACCAGTCAGAAACCAGCCATTACTACCACTAAAACTTCTCTAAATCTTAATAGGAGTCGCAGGATCGCTTGCTCATTCGTTACAGTCCAACAAAAAAATAATTTTGCAATTAGCATTCGCAAGTAGTTCCTGAGATAAGCGTATTTTACCAAACAAACAAACAAACTCTTCAGCATTGAGAATAAATTATTTTTTCAACTTGACAAATTGTTACAGTCATCTACAACAGTTTGTTAAGTTTAAGTTGAAGGTCCACAACTATACAAAGAAATTCGAAGTAAAAATTTCGATGCAAACTAAACCGTTCTGAACTTATGATTATGTGAGAGTTTTCTCTATTTTTAAAACTTAACCTACCTCTGATACACCTGCAACAAAACGAAATAATAATTATTGAAATCGGTCCAATCGTATTTACAGTATAGCGAGACTAATCAAAAAATGTATATAAATTTATATTTTTATTTTTATATTTTTAGACGAGAATTAAAGAGAAAATATCACTACGTCAGAATAACACTTGTTTAATCTAGTGTATAAAATATTATTTTTAGCCACAATAGAAAGAGTAGTTTAAATAGTTTAATTTGAAGATAACGGTTTTCTTTCACAAATATAAATAACGTTATTGGAATATAAGTAAATACAATTAAAATATTATTTATATTATTTTATAGGTATACATATATGTAGTTTACACTCATATATATCTATAATAAGCAAAATATATACGACTAATAAGCCGACTCGTGCATCTTGGTGCAACGGCCATTGGTGGCGTGCTTACATAAATATATTTTGTAATCAGTAATTTTACTCTAAATTATTTATATTATGTGGTACATTTTACTAAAAACCATCACGCCTATAGATTTGTGCTTTAAAATAGTAATTTAACTTCATATCAGGATGTGTTATCTGTCAAAAAAAAAATTATGACTACGAACATAAAATTATTTTATAAAATCATAAGTTAGAAAAACTACGCAAGCCCTCACAAAAAATCTCAAACTTTTGCGAGTTAAGTAATTATTTATATTAGCAGACGTAACGTATTTTCACATCTGCCGGCCGTCCCACGATGGCCAATGTTTTTTTAAAATTACATAATCTCATATTGATCCTTTAGTTTTTATAAATTTACATGATCTTTTGTATTTACCAAAAAAATTAAAAATGCATTGATAAGGCACTTATTTTTCATATTTACTTTTATTGAACTGTATTAGTATTTCTATATATATTTTCAAGAAATATATGTAGATATACTAAGATAATAAATTATTATTATTAGCAAATTTAATGTAAGTTAACAATGATAAAGTATGACAATTATTAAATAAATCCCATTTCGTTCTGAATTAGTCATCGGAATCTATAAAACCCAACGTATAGTAGTAGAAAAAACTTAAGACAAGATTTATTTTGGTTAGTATTATGGAATTATTCTACGTATTATACAAAAGTGAGTTACCTACGCAGAAGAGTATATTGAGGGACGTGCAGAAGATAAGCCTAGTATATTCGTACCCTTGTCGAATTCCTAATTTTCAGGTTACCTAGGACAGATGGTAATTGGATTTACTCTAGCTTGGACGGGGCCTATAATTCCAAAGCTCCAAGATCCGACAGAGTCGCCGCTATCAATTCAGTTATCAGACGCACAGTTATCATTAGTTGCATCAATATTTTATGTCGGAGGGATGCCTGGTGAGAAATTTAATTTATTTCATATTTCTATACCTTGATTTATTGTTATATTTACAATGTGATTAACGTATGTGTAATAGATGAACTCGTATTGACATCATTCAAATGGTCTATCGCTATAAATAATGTTTGTTAACCAACCATATTCAGCTTCAGCTTCAAAACTCTGCAATCTATTCAATTTATTCACGTAGATTCGGGATTTGTAAGCCCCACCACCTGAATTATTTGATTTTTATTTAAATATTCGATTGTAATTAGTAGCTACTAGTAAAAATATTCGACGTAGCAAGGCATTTCAGATTCAGTAGTTCAGATTCTCTGTTTTCGAACTGTATGTCATTAATTACCGGGAAGCATCACATTGTATATATTATTTGTAGAAATTCTATCATTTTAAAATTAAAATTTAAAAGATCTCTAAATAACTTGGTGTTTAATATTGCAGGTCCATATTTAATGGGATGGTTATCAAACGTTAAAGGAAGAAAGCCGTGTATTATAATTGGAGGAACTGTATTAACATCATCATACCTTCTATTAGCAATTTCTAATAATCTAGCAATGATATACTGTGGCAGATTATTAACTGGCTTTGGGATGGGAATTGTGGGTGTAATGAACTTGGTGTACATAGGAGAAATTGCGTTAGCACTTTTGTAATGTATATCCATTTCTTATTTTTACTATATATAGATGTAGCACGAACGAAGCCGCGGGTTCCGCTAGTAAATGTATACATAAATTTGACAAATTATATACTAAAACCTTACTCTTGAATAAATAAATAAAACCGCATCAAAATCCGTTGCGTAGTTTTAAAGATTTGAGCATACAGAAGGACAGATAGGCAGCGGGAAGCGACTTTGCTTTATACTATGTAGTGATGTTAGAACCTTAATACACATCACGGTTAGCTGTGATGCATATACACCAAATAGTTGATAAACTACAAATATATAACTTTATATACATACAAATTGTATAAAAATAATGCCTTAAATACTCCATAAAAATTACTGAATATAGAAAGAGGGTACAATAATAAGTATACTTTAAGTGTCGTTTCATTTTCTAACCATATTATTCAAAACCATGGTATATATATATATATTATATGTGTATTGTATCACACATTTAAATCAGTTTTTTTACAGATCAACAAACATAAGAGGAATACTTTTAACAATTATAGGTATATTTCATACAGCTGGATCAATCGTGGTATATACCAGTGGAGTGTTCCTTTCCTATGCAGGTGTTACATCAGTAGGAGTAGTTTTAGCATTCATCTTCACAATATTTGCATTTTTTATACCAGAATCCCCTATGTTTTATGTATTAAAAGGTAAGTCAACGTTTCTGTTTTGTGATGAAGTCATTACGTTGCGCCCTATGTTCTTAACTGCGACTAGTAGTGAGAACTTAACAGGTTTCTCAAGACCCCCTTTATTTAAAAAAAATGATAAAATTGATGTTTTCTATTTTATGTGTATTTATATTTAAGGTGAAGATGCTTCGGTAAGAAAAGTGTTAGAAGATTTAGGAAGACCTAATGATATAGATGAAATGATTGCATCAAAAAAGGAATTTATTAGTTCTACAGCTAACAAGGATTGGAAAGAACTATTTACAGATGCTGACAACAGAAAAGCTCTAATCATTCTTATTGTTGGAAATATATTTTTACAATGTAGTGGAATTATTGCTATAGTGGTTTATTCTGGAACTATATTCAGTAATGCTGGAAGTACACTCAATGCTAACGTAGCGATGATCATAATTTGTAGTTGCCAGCTGAGTGGTAGCATGCTTGTGCCATTTTTGATCGAAAAGTGCGGAAGAAAGATTTTGATGAAGATATCATGTGTCTTATGCTCTTTGGCTATGGTAAGATTTTAACTTTGTCTAATCCCATGAATATTGCTATAGTAGATACGATGGACAAAAATAGGACAATGATATAGAATATTCATTATATCTTCTGTATTATAAGTCCCACATCTTAAAATTTTAAATTATGTTCCACACAAAGTGTATATATACCAGTATAAAGTCTTTGAAAAAAAATCACCACAATTTTTTTCATATTAACTGCTATTGCTAGCAACGACATTAAAAGCTTAAAAGCATTATTTTTCACAACTCATTCTGATATCAGAGAAATACCAAGAGCAGGCTGCATGACACATCGTTCACCAAAGTGGGCCCCTTACTGCACGTTTCTTGGCTTAAATAAGGTTTTCTTACATATTTTATCTACTAAAACGATTTTTTTATATTTTTCCTGATGCTTAAATAATAAAGTAAATATATAATAATAACATTTAATTTTACTTTCAGTTAACCATGGGCTTCTATTTCTTTTTTGATTCAAAACAATCTTCTGTGGTTAACGATATTAGATGGTTACCAATTGTTATAATTGTTGCATTTTTCATTGTCTATGATTTAGGTAAGTTTTCAGGAATTCTAAATGTTTAATTTATTTAATACACAGGTTTCACGCTTGCTCATGATTTTAAATAGTTTTATTAGAATAAGTAGGTGTCTGTTAGAATAAGAAGTCTAATAATGTTAATATATATAATGTTAACAATAATGTTGGAACATCAACACACTTAACATTTAGTTCTGTGGTAAGCTAAGTGGCTCGCTTAATGGATGCTGCATACCGCCCAATATGCTTGCTTAACGAAATAAGTAAGCTCTTTGAAAGAGTCATTGCAAATCGACTGACTGATCATATATCTTTCGTTGGCCCAGATTTATCAGATGGCCAGTTCGGCTTTCGGCAAGGAAGATCTACATTAGATGCTATTTTTCGGGTTCGAAGCTTAACCGAGCAGGCTATTCACAATGGCAGAGTAGTTTTGGCGGTAAGTTTAGACATTGTCAATGCCTTTAACTCTCTTCCATGGGCTGCTATTAGAAGGGCACTAATTTATTTTAACGTACCGAAATACCTACGTGATATAGTTGGAGCATATTTACATGACAGATCAATAGAATATATTGGTCGGGACGGTATGTTGCATCAAAAAGAAGTGACTTGCGGTGTCCCTCAAGGATCTGTCTTGGGACCCCTCTTGTGGAATTTAGCTTATGATGCGATACTACGAGGTATATTACCTAGTGGCGTTCACATTATCTGCTATGCAGACGACACTTTGGTGCTAACAGAAGGATCAAATTTTACAGCGGCTGCTAAACTTGCTGAAATCGGAGTAAAATGTGTAGTCAATAGAATCCAGGGCCTTGGTCTTAAAATAGCCCCCCATAAGACGGAGGCGATATGGTTCCATAAACTTTCTAATCGTATGGAACCACCCAGCACATCGATTCGCGTAGGTGACGTAAATATCCCAGTAGGAAACCATCTTAAGTACCTAGGTCTTATTCTGGATAGCCGCTGGAGTTTTCAAAAGCATTTTGAGCAAATAATCCCCAAAATACAAGGGATAGCTGGTGCAATGCATCGCTTACTTCCTAATCTTGGAGGCCCACAAGAGGGAGTCCGACGATTGTATACAGGAGTGGTTCGATCAATGGCCCTTTATGGAGCACCGATATGGTCACAAAAATTGTCAGACAATAGACGCATCAAGACCAAGCTCTTTAGCGTTCAGCGTCGTTTAGCTATAAGGGTTGTTAGAGGCTACCGCACAATTTCTTTTAATGCGGCTACTGTGTTGGCTCGCTTTCCACCTTTGGATATTCTTGCAAGTATGGATGCCAAAACATACAAAAGCATTCGGGAGCTTTATCAGAGAGGCGAAACAACTACAAGAGTGGAGATTGAGCAAATGCGACGACAGGCACACCAACAAGTTTTTATTGAATGGCGTGCGCGACTCGAGAGTGAAAATAATTCACGCGCTGTTAACGCTATACTCCCACATTTTGAAGCTTGGCTAGCAAGAAAGAAGGGTAGCATCACATTCAGATTAACTCAAGTGCTCACTGGCCATGGATGTTTTAGTGAGTACCTTCATCGGATTGGCCGTGAAGCGAGCCCAAAGTGTCACCACTGTAGTAGTGAACGTGATGACGCACAGCACACGCTAGAACACTGTTCGGCGTGGAATCTCGAGCGTAATTATTTGGTTGAAAAGGTTGGAGGAGATCTCACCTTGTCCTCTATAGTGGCGAACATGCTTGCAGATGAAACAGTATGGAACATAGTGACATGCTTTTGTGAGAAAGTCCTTATTAAAAAGGAGAATGCAGAACGGGAACGAGAGAGGGCTGATCCCACTCGACGGAGACAAAGGCGCAGGAACGCTAATTGACGATTTAGTTCTTGAGCTTCTTATTGAGATCAAACCGGGAGGCAGTATCTAAGAGATTGTGGACTTCGAGATGTGCTTAATTTAGCATCGCGCAAGGGGAGCACCGGTGCGTTCTAAAAGAGATCCCGGTGCTTTCCGTTAAACGCAGAGGACGGTAACCGAGGGGGTTTTAGTAGGTAAAAATCCTACATAACCGAATCTCATACGTTGATTCGGTATCTTTAGAAGATTTCCCCCCCGTTAACAAAAAAAAAAAAAAAAAAAAGGTAAGTTTTCAGGAATTCTAAATGTTTAATTTATTTAATACACAGGTTTCACGCTTGCTCATGATTTTAAATAGTTTTATTAGAATAAGTAGGTGTCTGTTAGAATAAGAAGTCTAATAATGTTAATATATATAATGTTAACAATAATGTTGGAACATCAACACACTTAACATTTAGTTCTGTGGTAAGCTAAGTGGCTCGCTTAATGGATACCATTTAATTGATACACATAGTATTCAGCCCTTTATATCTACTGGGCACGGGCTTCCGGTTAATACGAGGGGAATGGATCCCCATGATGGTCAAGTGCGGGTCAGACAGACTTCACACCGCTTTGGTAAACTTGCTAGGTTCTCAAGGACATGCAGGTTTCCTCACGATGTTTACTTTACCATAAGACTGAACTGTTATAATTTCTTATACTGTCTTCAATTCTTGAGCTGAAGGGAAAATTTTAGAAATGATTCGCATTAAAATATCACAGGTGCGAAACCGGGATTTGAACCCGCTTTACTTGGTCAACCAACGAGCCCACATCCACTAGGCTTCCTCGACTCGACAAGTGAGAGTTGATGAGTAGTATACACATATATTACTATAGTAAATAAATATGGTGGGACATTACAACAGCATCATCTGGTTCCGTGTTAAGCTACGAGACTTGCGTAACGGATACTAGATATTTAATATACTACACAAATATACATAACTGGAGTACAAATATTCGTGCTAAACAAATGAATGTCCCCAGCGGGACTCGAACCCGCGACCGCTGGCACACAGAGTAGGGTCACTACCAACTGAACCAAACAACGTGTTGTCTAAAGATACATACATATTTTAAACATAATATAAACAATTTGTGCACTTGTTTTCTTTGTAGGTTTAGGCATCATTCCAAGTACATTGATTGGAGAAATGTTCAAAACAAATGTAAGGAGTAAAGGTTCCGCTGTCGCACTTACAAGTTCCTGGATAATTGGGTTTTTGGTCACCACTGCGTTTGGGTCATTGATGGGTATTCTTGGTACTCACGTACTATTTTGGTTTTTCTCATGTTCTTCGGCATTGGCATTTATATTTACACATATATATATTCCAGAAACTAAAGGGAAAAGTTTACTGGAGATACAAAGTTTTACAAAATAGAAAAGAAATTTATTTATCACAAGTACTAAAATTGTATAAATCTGATTTGTTTTTGTTTGAATGTATGTTCTCAGTTTTATTTATTATATTTATGTTATTTTATAGCTTAATACAAATAATGATAAACTAAAAAGTGTATTTTTTTTAAAACACGTGGATACCTGTAGTTTTAAGCGTAGGGCTCAAAGTTTAGCTTACAACCATATATAGGTACACACATATATGATTTTAACTTATTCTTAATATAAACAAACAAACATTCATGTTTATCACACAAAATATTGGCAACTGCAGTACTCGAATACGCGACCGATTTATGGCGGACCGCTAGTTAATTTTCATATAATAAATGAAACTATCTTTTCGGATTTTGTCGCGGATTTATTTTGATTTTCGGTTCCCGACGTTTCGAATGCTTTACAGCAGCAATCATGGTCACGGAAGACGCTAAATCCGAAAAGATAGTTTCTTTTATAATGTCAAATATTCGCTTAAACCTAAGAAAGTATTAATTTTCATATTTCTATATATATCATATTTCTTCATGCAGCTGAATCGGCACTGAGACCTAGATTTAATCAACTAAAATAGACCTAAGTATCTTAATTGCCTCTTATCTTGCATCAACCAGTTTGTATATGAAGTTCCACAATATATGTTATTATTATATTATAATATACCTATCGATATCTATATATAATAAAATTTTATTTAAGTCGTATCTGTACATTCATTTTTTTTGGAAAATTTTACTGAAATACGAGTATTTTTTTAAAACCTTCAGCAAAGACGATTCTAGAATGTCATCTTCTTTTCTTTTATCTCTAATATTTTTTTATCTTTATTTCATATTATAAAGAACAAAGTATAAGTGTAAAACTAATAAGTAATACCTATTTATCAGCTTATGCTTGCATTTTTATCCGAGGTCGAGGAATATCAGAAAGTTAATATTTGTATGATAAAATTGCACATTGAAATCGGTTCAGTATTTTTTTTATCTTATACACTGCAACAAATATAACTGTAATAATAGTCAATAAAGATAAGTAAATTTGAAGTGTACGATTGTGACGTAATGATAAACGAATTAAAATATATATACCTATACGATTGTCATAAGAAAAAACATATGTCAGTCTGTTTGTTCCGGCCAATGTCTGAAACGGCTGGAAAGATTTTGACAGGTCTCTCATTTGTATATAGCTGATGTTATAAGAAGTAACTTACGCTACTACCTATTATTTTATAAAAAGAATAGTTTTTCACTCAAAAAAGTTAAAACGTACTTCAAGTTAAAACGATTTTAAAAAGAAATATATGTTGTACAGAATTTTTATGCATACTCCAATACGTATTAAAACTTGTACGTACTTGTTTTTCATCTCTTCCTATCTCTTGTAAAATTTAAAAACCTATCTCTTACAAAATCTTCTTGAAGTCATATTTATATATTATATAAAATTAATTATAAAAAAGCATATAATACTATCGAGTTATCGTAACTTCTAAGAGATCTAGCACGACGAGTGTCATAATTAGGAAGTTTTAAAGTATGCCATGGAAAAATTGAATTAAATAGTCGAACTTGAAATAAAGTGATTCTGAATGTGACTCGTGTGGGAATCAAATCTGCTAAGTACACGTTACTTAACTACTGGCTTATTAGATAACAAAATTAGCTTTGCAACAAAATAAATCCGTTTGAAATGACTAAAGATTAAATGGTGTAATTTTAACAAAACGGTAAACTTAGTTTTATTGAGTGCTACGCTTACAACTCTTTGTAAAATAAAATCCAACTTCGACACTTACATAATTTTTTTGCACGATTACATGATATTTATGCATTCCTCGATAGTAAAACATGAAATATATATTATGTTATAGTTCAAACCCATTTTTAGATAGAACGCGTTTTCGCGTACATAATATGACTAGCTGTGTCCTAGATCTTTGATAAATATTTTTAAAACAATATCTTATTTTCAATCCCAAATTAGTTTCTCTAGTGCTAGTTTAACTAAAGCTCGGAGTGACAACTTTATCCGAAAATAAAATATATCAGTTAGTAGTTTTAACTAGTTATTTCTAGTTTTAACAAAGGCATTTAGTAAAAACTAGTTCTAACTAGGGAAAACGCGTTCTATCCAAAAACGAGTTTTAACTGTAACATATACATAAACTCAATATCATCATCATCATCATCATCAGCCCTTTTTAACGTCCCACTGCTGGGCACGGGCCTCCCTCAGTACGAGGGGGATCAGGCCATAGTCCACCGCGCTGGCCTAGTGCGAGTTGGCGGACTTCACATGCCTTTCGAAAACTTGTTAGGTTTTCTCAGACATGCAGGTTTCCTCACGATGTTTTCCTTCACCGTAAGACAAGTGGTAATCATGATAGAAATGATTCGCACATGAAAATATCAGAGGTGCGAGACCCGGATTTGAACCCGCATCACTCGGTTATAACTATAATATAAACTCAATATATAATATAAAAAAAATCGATCTGTTTGTTTGTTCCGGCTAATCTCTGAAATGGGTGGACTAATTTTGACGGGACTTTCACTCCCAGATAGCTTATGTTATAAGGTGTAACTTAGGCTACTTTTATTTTAGATATTTTTTAACTAGCGAAACCCGCGGCTTCGCATGTGCTATATCCGGGATATATCCGGGAGGCCCCACTTCCTATCCCTCCCACTTCCCTCCCTCCTCCATCCCTCCCTTTCCTGAAAGGCCGGCAACGCATCTGCAAACCTGGCTTGCAGATGTCCATGGGCGGAGGTGATCACTTCCCATCAGGTGAGCCTCCTGCCCGTTTTCCCCCTTTTTACCATAAAAAAAAAGAAAAAAAAAATCTAAGGACGAACCCTAGCGAAGCGAGGGTGAGTAGTACTTAAATAATTAAATGAGCTAGACTGCATTGAGAGAACCGCACAAAACAACTACATACTAACGGATTTTTTTACTCTACAACATACTTAAAATTTTCAACAAAATTAAGGGTACTGTGTGAAAGAAAATTTTTTTCATCAGTAGACTTACTTAATTGTAATAAAAATTGGCTTTTAAAATATATTTGATCGGTTACATTACTAGCAGAAAAGTTTATCCAAATTTTTTTTGACTTTAACCATTAATTTATCTTTTTGAGCTTTTGTTTTGGGCAAACAATTTTTTCAATTTTTTCAATCAAGTTCATTTCATTAAGGTATAATTTTCTTTGTTTGATTATAAATCTCTCCCTTACTACACTTATAATCTTAACTGCCAGAATGTTATCTTGTAAATATGTATTCTTGTTTATTACATATTGAAATATGAAGTTAATTACTCTGTATTCAGCCTTTTAAGGTGAGCCTGTCAACAGTATGAAGGGGACAACCTATAGGAAATCCATCAACATCGAAAAATTGATTTTCCAAACATTTTTGAAATACTATCCAACGACATTTCTCATAATATATCACATCTAATCCTATGGGGTTCTCAGACAAACGGTCATGGCGAAACTAATAGGGTTCTTTGTTGACGGAACCTTAAAAAAGTGTCTGAGAAGCAAACACAGATGTCGTTTTGGTGATTACAAATATAACTCCATAAGATTCAAAATTCTATTTATTGCACTTTTTCTAATGATGGCAGAAATCTGATAAATACCATTATTGTACCATGATTTTTTCCCGTGATTCGCCCGAGGCTGTAGCAAGATAAATTCAATACAACCTTCTTATTAATGGCTTTAGTCAGTGTTTACATTTTGTTAACTTTTTACCAACAATATAAGTCTAATTAAATCTTTTAAGTGGTGCTCTCACTATGCGTAAGATACCAAGATAGTGCGGATTACTCAAGTGATGCTAAAGAAAAAAACACAATGCCTTACATAACCGGTGTAAAGCGACAAATATTAATATCTGCTGTCTGTAAGTTTTCTTTTTTATATATTTTTTAATTAAATATATTTTTGATATTATAATATGTAAATGATTTTTTTGAGAATTTTCGTTCCTGTATACATTATATAGTTAAATTATCTAAATTAGTTCATGAAAGATTAACAATAAATTGAATGAACTTACTACGAATCTTTGAGCTGTGTAATGCAACGCTTTTTGTTTCATAGTTATAGAATGCTCGTAAATAGGCTATTTAATAAGAGAATAAAACAAAACGAGTGAAAAAATAATAATAGAGCCTAATACTTAACTTTGAAGCAATCTTTATGATGTGAATTAAAATTTTGGACACGATTGAGTGTAGTGTCTTTTAAAAACAATCTATGTGAACGTCTGACAAAGAAAGTGTCTATATTATACTAAAAGAAAGCATTTATTTTCAATTGAAAATTAATATCTAAAGAAATTTAAGAACCATCTACGTTACCATTCTAATTTTGTTGATGAACGAAATATCAATTTTTAATCAATACATAGTAACCATTTATACCTTGTTTATCCAGTATATCTGGGACAGGCGGTCTTAGGCTATTCAATAAGTTGGACGGGACCTATTATTCCAAAACTGAAGAATCTCGAAGAATCACCACTTCCCTATCTATTGACTGAAACACAAATATCATTTGTAGGATCCTTAGTGTACCTCGGATCTATACCAGGTAAAATATATTCGTAAAAATTGATTGAAATAAGAGATTTGGTTAGCAGAATTATTTTCCAATGAATATATAATATGTGCTGTATTTTGACATTTTATTTGTATTTACATAATGTTAACTAAAACGATTTCGATGATTTTGAGTTGAATCAATAAAATTATTATAACTAACAGACGAACAGTAAATAATATAGAATAAAATAATAATAACAATTGAGCGCGAGCGAAGCCGCGGATTCCGCTAGTTCATTATACATATAAGCCTGCCTCTTAAATCACTCTCTCTATTAAAAAATCGCATCAAAATTCGTTGCGTAGTTTAAAAGATCTAATCATACATAGGGACAGACAGCGGGAAGCGACTTTGTTATATACTATGTAGTGATAATGCAATTTCATATTATGAATATGTTTTTGAGTTTATTAAAATTATGTTCCTTGCAATGTATTTATGTAAAATTAATATTCTGAATATTTATTTTTATTTTTAGGTCCATTTTTGATTGGATGGTTAGCCAATTATAAGGGTCGGAAACCATGTTTGATTTTGGGAGGAGTTGTAGCCATTGCTGCATATGTTATACTTTCTACCACCAGAAGCTTACCAATGTTATATTTCGGAAAGATTCTCTGTAGCATTGCTGGAGGGATGATAAGTGTTAATAATTTAGTGTACATCGGCGAAATGGCGTTAGTTTCCATTTAAATATTAATGTTATCATGTACATATTCTATTTTGTAAACTTATACTATACAATAAGAGTTATTTAAAACTAATTTATTAACAAGAGTTTCTGGTTTTCACGTCAATATTTAATTTTTCAAACATAACTGTTTTTATAGTCATTAATATATGTTTTTTAGATCCACTAATGTCAGAGGCATCCTTCTGACAGCACTTGGAATGACCACAGCAATGGGTTCAATAATACTGTTTTCTGTTGGTCCATTTTTTTCTTATCAAACGACCAGTTACGTCGGTATTGGTTTGTCTGTTTTATTCACCATATTGGTATTGACAGTACCAGAATCACCAATGTTTTTCGTCTTGAAAGGTATTTTCATTTGTACTTTTTCTTTAATTATTATTTTTAATATTAATTTATCACAATATGATTTACACCTAGGATGAACCAGATGTAAGCTTTCTACAATGTCATCAATGCTTGTATTATCATTTACAATATATGTTTACGACCTTTCCGCTTATCAATAGCCAGACGCAAATTTAGTATATAGGACGCGGCCTCTTACTTAATTTTATGTGTTCTTCTGGCTTTAACTTTATAAAATGTAGGTAATCTTTTAATTGTCTGTTAGCTTACACTAAGAATAAACGATTGTTTAACTTCAATGTTAAATCAAATATTAGACCTATTTCTTACAATCTTAAAGGAGTACGAATGTATTTTATTTTTAGTTTTGTACCACCGACGTGGCATATGCATATTTGTATTTCCTATAAATGTACCGGTCGGTATAATGATTCGATAATATTTGAGAAAAAATATTCCAACGTTTTAAGGAAGTATAAAGACGTGCGAATAATTTTGTTAAACTCCTATTTATCACACGACGATGCTTTTAGTACGTAATAAAAAAAATAAAAATTAATATCTTTTACTATCAAGCAACATAAGCTCATAGTTTGTTAGTACAATATAATTAATTAAGAGTTACTATGTTAGTAAAACAAGATAAAAACAAAATTAATAAAAAGCTACCACAGGGAGATTGATCCATTCACATTTTGTACATGTTACTTGATAAACTTCCCATGGTCGGCCCATCCAGTCTTTCCGAAAATACCTTCAGGATGCTGTTGGTGCTTATCCTCACACTTTGTATTACTGACCCCAAAATATTATTGATGATGTAATATTTTTGTAAAATAGAATATCGTAATAAATTGTATGTAAATGTAATATAACACTTTGAGTATTTCAGATAAAGACGACGAACTTACAAAAGTTTTAGAACAACTTGGAAGAATAGAAGATAAAGAAAAATTATATGAAACGAAAAAACAATACAAATCAACAACCGGAAAAAGGGATTGGATAGAACTTCTATCGCTAAAAACAAACAAAAATGCTTTATTTATAGTCGTCTTTGCAAATATTTTTCAGCAAATAAGTGGAGTAATGGCAGTTGTATTTTTTTCTGCATCTATATTTGAAATGGCTGAGTCTTCTATAAGTTCATCTTCTTCTATGCTTATCATTTCATGTCTTCAATTCGTTGGAGGCTTCTTATCACCGGTGATGATTGAAAGAAGCGGTAGGAAAATCTTAATGTTATTTTCCACTGCCATATGCTCTTTAAGTATGGTAAGTGTTTAAATAGATTTTTTTAATACATACACCTTTTCTAAACTTGTGATTGTTTTAAATAGATAAGATTTACAAAATTGTATATTATGTAATATCATCGTACACGTGTCATATAAATGATAAAAAAATAAACAACTTAATTATCCGTTATTTTCAGTTAACAATGGGCACGTATTTATATCTATATCATTTGGATCCTACTATAACTCAAAACGTGAAGTGGCTACCATTAGCAGTATTGAGTCTGTTTTTCATTGGCTATGACATTGGTAAGAAATAAGTATTATTTTTTAATTTTTAAACAAAATCCTTGGTGCAATATCAGCTACTAGTCTGACGTGATATGAAGGAGAATTATATATTTATGTAAATTATTTTTTGTTTGATATTCTAACTTTTACGTTTGGGGCAGTTTGTAGTGAACCATATTCTAAGAGTGAACCTACTTTCTTGCGCCAAGCGGTCGCGGGTTCGAGTCCTACTTACGGCCTTCATTTGTTAAACTCGGATGTTTGTACTCCATTCATGGGTGTTTATATTTATAATATGTATGTATTTAAACTCATATATTATGTAGTATATCAAATATCTGGTATCCGTAGCACAAGCTTCGAAGCTTTACATGGAACTAGATTGCGCTGTAATTATGTCCCAACATATTTTCACATATTTATCCTTACTTGCGTAAAATAGACTATCAGCCTATTATTGTAATAAGCGTATATGAATATAAGATTTCAAAATTAATGACAAGCTCCAGAAAAAAACAATTGAAATAGCATAATCCAAAGCATGTGACTCCAGCATATAATTTTGATAAATTCGTAGATGTCACAGATGTTGTTTTTCTTATTTACTTATAATATTATTGACGTTTTCATGTTTAAAAAGATATTTATATTTGATTTATGTAATCTTCAAAATACTTTGTTTAAAATATTTTTATTGAAATTTTGTAAAACGTACAAGCCACGGCGGCCAATCTTATTAAGACTAGCCATCTGTGTGGGAGATATTATAGTGCACAAGTGTATGCGCAGAAACAAGTGCAGTCACTATTCCTTAACACTCTCATATTCCGGTGGGACGACTGCTCAACACGACCAGTGAGAGTTAAGGCGCAGGATCGACGGCTTTACGTGCTCTCCGAGGTACGGGGGTGACACACCGCCAACTTCCCAACTCCGGGCTGTTACTGAAACTTACGAAATAGGAAGACTCAATAACTAAACCTCGCCCGACCCGGGACTCGAACCCAGGAACTCTCAGTGTGCGACTATACATACTAGCCACTGCACCACCGAGGCAGACATTCCGCAATATTTAAATAATTCTTTCTTTCTAGGTTTGGGAATTATACCAAATTGCTTGGTTGGGGAAATGTTTACAATAAATGTTAGGAGCAAAGCATCTGCTGTAGTTTGTACTATTTCCTGGATGTCTGGATTTTTATTAACCTCTGCGTTTGGAATCGTCGTCGAGAATCTTGGATCTTACGTGCCATTTTTGTTTTTTGCATTTTCTTGCGCAGCTGCATTTTTATTTACGATGTTTTACATTCCAGAAACTAAATGTAAATCTTTGTTAGAAATACAAAAGTTGTTAGCTGAATGATTAGTATTAAGTAGGTTAGTTTTAAGTTAAAAAAATATTTTATATTCGAGCTTTTATTGTAAGTATTATCTCAATAAAATAATAATTAAGCTTTAATATACTATAAACTAACTCGTATTTGTTTTAATCAATGGCCTTTGTATTTTTATAGGAGGTTGTTTCAAAATACCAGTAAAAATATTTTAGTAATAATAAAGTTTTTTAATTTCATTTATTGGATTAATTGAATTGGACTTATAAATATTTTTGAAAAGTTTCAAAATTTTTGAATTTTAATACGTTTAGTTTACTAAGATGCATAAAAAATTTGTAAAACTGCATATTTTCAGGTGTGTATTACCGAATAATCGATGTAATCATTATCAATAGAATTGAATTTAATCAAAGTCATTATTTTAAGCCCATGTAGGGTTTAAAAGACACTACGATGCCCTACTTACTGTGCCAACGCTCGCGAGTTCAAGTCACGCTGGTAGCATTTATTTGTGTCATGGGCACAAATGTTTGTACTCCACTCATGGGTGTTTAAATTTATACTAATATTATAAATCTGAAGAGTTTGTTTTTTTGTTTGTTTGGTTGATCGCACTAATCTCAGAAACTACTGGTCTCTATTAAAAAAATATTTTTGTGTTGGATAGTCCATTTATCGAGGAAGGCTATAGGCTATATCACATAACGCTACGACCAATAGGAGCGGAGCATCAATGATAAATACTGCAAAAACGGGAAGGGTGGGTGTTAGTTCTGCGAGGTATCTTACCGCGCGACTCAGAAAGAAATTGGTTTCCGGTCTTTAGAACGCGTGCGAAGCCGCGGGAAATGCTAGTTTATAATATGTATGAATGTAAAGTTATATTACCAGGCGTTGTTATAGGAGTAGTAGCAAAGTAATAAGATATTTTTAATAAAAAATCCACATAAGTCTTAAGTTTGTACGTTGTTTGACGATACGTTTGGCTCAGTTTTTTTAGCGATCCTATTTGCTGCGCTAGCGGTCGCGGGTTCGAGTCCCGTATGCTGAGCACAAATGTTTGTACTCGTCATGGGTGTTAATGTTTATATTATGTATTTATTTAAAGTTATATATGTAGTATATCAACTATCTGGCATCCGTAACACAAGCCTCGTAGCTTAACACGGAACAAGATAGCACTGTGTATAATAATCTCCCAACATATTTTATTATTTATTTATATGAAAATTGATAAAACAAAAATTATCTTTTACCAGTGATATCTACTTAAACTCAGGCTCTCAGATTTAATCTGTTTTTGGCTTGTAAAATCTACCAAAGTAAGCCAAAACTCACAAGTCTTTGTTGTAAGTCGTTGCGTTCTACTAATCACCTTCTGGCCTTACGATAAGATAATCTCGGCGATACCAAAAGAAGTACATTTCCAACGGAAATACAAACACTTGTAAAGTTTTAAGTCTTTATGAGAGTCATATTTAGAAAGAAAATATTATTGACAATTTAAAACACGTTTTAGAGATGTTCTTCAGAAACTCGGATAATTCATGTTATTACGACCCTTTGCAAAATATTGTTGAAACGAGAGCGACAAAACTGAGAAATATCACTCCAAATTAAAATTCTATCATAAATCATCTTGATCCCAATGGACTGTGGTTTTTAAGAAGCTTTAACATTACTTATTCCGTAATATATATATATTTTTCTAATGTTATGTTCTAAATTTTTCGGTCTTCAAAAAGTTTGTAGTTAAATTTAATATTTGTAGAGAAATCATCTCAGATAGGCCCTCTTAGGGATTCCCTATCCCTAAGAAGCCCTATCCCTAAGAAGCCCTATCCCTAAGAAGCCCTACCACCACGACAATTGACCGTTTTTTTGTGTATCTAGTCTTAGTTATAGTCGATTATTGTTCATTATTTACAGATCATATTTTGTTAGTTATCATATTTTATAATGTTATTTGATGTTCATTATTTATATTTTATTATTTACAAGTTTATAATATTCATACAAATATGAGTTTGTAATATTTTAAATATTAATGTATGTGTTATTGTCATGCACCGTGGGGTAATGTGTAATCAGTATGAGATAGATGGCGACAAATTACACCCAATGGTGGGGACATAATCTTTAAGTAGTTGTTATAATCAGTTTGTAGGGTTTTCTGTAAAAGTAATAAAACAAAAGTAGAATTGCTGAAACTCGTCGTTTTACTTATAAAATCACTAATAACACTAGTTATATTTGTGTAGTGCATAAACTAGCTATCTAGTATTCATAACACAAGCCTCGTCGACTACCATAAAACTATAGTTTTAGGTGCTGTGTCACCAGTCACAACACAACAAATAACTTATAAAGTCTAATGGTGGAAAACTGAATCATATTACAATTCCTTACTTTACTAAAAAGCTGACTTTTAATTTACTCTTAGTTTATGACAGGAAAGTCAAATTGCTTCAAAAAACCTCGCACGCGATAATTCTTTAAAATAATTGTTGCGTGGGAGGTCTTTTATGATGAATATTTCTTTAAATTTCAAATCTTTTTAAATTAAACGGGTACGTTTAATTTCTTGAAAAATGTCACGTTTCTTTATAAATATTCCTAAAAATGTAAATTGCGTAATTGGCTTCAGTTTTTACTTTGCTTCGTGATGGTTTAGCTATTCTGATTAGATTTATCAGCTGGGATGCCTCCAATGTTTGTTAAAAAAATACAAAATTTACTTGAATGGAAAAAAATATTTGTTTGTTAAAAAAATACAAAATTTACTTGAATGGAAAAAAATATTTGTAAAAACAATGTCTATATACCTTCCGACTTCATCTTGAGACATGAAGTACTTCCGAACGATTAACGAGAAGTGTATGCGCAAACACAAGTACACTCTCTGTTCCTTATCATTCTCATATTACGGTGGGATGAATGCTTAACATGACCAGTGCGAGTTAAGGCGCAGGACCGACGGCTAAACGTACTCTCCGAGGCAGGGGGATGGAACACCGCCAACTTCCCAACTCCAGGCTGCTACTGAGGCTTAGGAAATAGAAAGACTCAATAACTAAATTTGGCCCGACCTGGGACTCGAACCCAGGACCTCTCGGTGTGTGACCGTTCATGATAGCCACTACACCACCGAGGCAGTAGAGAAATACACTCATCATGATGTGTGAAGGAAAGGGACTTAAGGAGTCAAGACGACAACGCAAGCCAAAACTTTACGTTCATAGATTCCAATCTGATTCCATCATGAATCATTTCAATAGTACCATAGTATTCCATTGTCATACATAAGTATTTATTTATTTTATTTATTTATTAGGCAAGCCAACGCAACATACAATGTGATATAAAGCTAAAAATATAAAACAAATTTAAAAAGTATTACACCGTACATCACACTTACAGGCTAGCTCAACATGTAATTTAAAATGCGTTCTCTACTGCCAACCCACAACCAAACAAAAAACTAAATAAAAAATAAAAAAAAACAGTACAAAAAGAAAAGAAAAATAAAACAGAACAAATAAAAATCATAACTGCAATCTATCAACATAATTTATAACCCAAAAAATCATCAATAAATGCAAGTGGCATAACAAACTTTTTTTTTCTCTCTATTGCGAATCCATGAAATATTTTTTAAATTTTTTCTTGAATGACGTAGCGGAGTCATTAAAGATGTCAATTTTTGCCTTGCTAAAAAGCAAATTATAGCTCATTACGGCTCTGTTTAACGGAGCAGTTGTGCCTAAGTTAGACTTTACCTTTCGACTTTGAAAAGTGCATTTTCTTTTTATATGGGCTCTTGTGTTCTGTCTCGGTATCGAAAACATAATTTTTGTCAATAAACTTTTGCAATCTACTCCTCCATTTATGAGTTTATGCAAAAAACAAACATCCAGCATGATTCTACGACTTGATAGAGAAAGAGTTTTATAGTATCTAAGCATGTCAGTGTAATTATTATTCTCATTCATCTTATTATCTTTATAAGTTAAATGTCTTAAAAATTTCTTTTGTACTCTCTCTATTCTGTCCTTGTGTACTTGATAGAATGGATTCCATACAACAGAACAGTATTCTAATTTACTTCTCACCATTGAATTGAATAGTACTAGCATTAATCATTAACTTCGTAAAGAAATATTTTTTAAATACTTTAAATTTTAGGCCGCTAGACCAGCGGTTCCCCTTAAGAAACTTTGCAAAAAAATTAATTCTAAAAATAAACGTAATAATATTTCTATCTTGCTACAGCGTATAAAATGAGCGCTATTTGCACATCTAAACATTTTCTTACGATTTTTTCTTTTTTTTTTTTGATCATCATAAAGAAGAAGAACCCATAATCCATCTCTTCTTTTGCAAATTGCGACATAATGCCCTACTGGTTTCCAATCTATATGATGATCTTCGTTTTCTTTATCATCATCCTTTTCAACATTTCTAACGTTCTTCCTCCTTCTCACTTTTTTTCTTACATTCAAGCTTTGCGTTCTGGTTTTACGTGCTGTTTTGGAGGAAATTTTTTAAAAATCTTTTGCTGTACTGGCAGCATTAATTGAGCACTATCTAATTAGTAACTCTTTTCAATTTCACCAATACCGATTTTAAAGTCATCTTTCAGCTCTATGATTGCTCGTGTCGTTATGTCAGCAGTAATCTATACTTAAAAACTGAAAATTTTTTTTTCAAAAAATCTGTTTGCGTGTACAGGCAGCACTAATTGAGCACTAAATTATTAGTTGATGTGCCTCTCGCTCCAACTGTATCATAGCGCGGTCACGAATAGTACACTGCTAGCTTGATTAAAAGTTAGCAGTGTTCTCATTTTTAGTCCACCTATCACAGCACCAAATATCTGTTATCAGCACTTAATTAGCACTAAATGAGCACTAAATTTTGAGATATAAAACGAGTGAATCCGCCGACTTAAACTTTCTAGCTTTACAGACGTACTGCTAGCTTACATTAAAAGTTAGCAGTGTTCTCATTTTTTGTCCACCTAACACAGCACTAAATATCTGTTATCAGCATTAAATTAGCACTAAATGAGCACTAAATTTTGAGATATAATACGAGTGATTCTGCTGAACTTTCTAGACTTGACCTTTCTAGCTTAACAGTCGTATCATATTTTATCCCGACAATAACGAATACGATGAGAAAGAAATCACCTTAATCGGTCGTCGGTGACGACGACGACCACAGAAAAGATGATAGATGATAGAATGGCCCACGCCGCGTAATTTGTATGGAAACCACTGTCGCCACTCAAGAAATAAACACAAGCATTCGCACACATACGCAGCATCTCACGCAGCCTGTGATTGGTTAACAGACACATGCAAACAAAATTACAAGTACGCTAGTGGTTGAAAAAATGAAAAATGGTATCGATATATTTGTCGACTCTGTGTAATAAAATAACATTATATAGGTAATATTTGTTTTGTTTACAGTTACTTAAAACAAATATTAATCAATCGTCTGTAAGTCTGTATGTTACATACTTCTCATGAATCGAGTCCACGATCTTCAATAAAAAAAATTCAAACTGAGATACTAAGCGATGACGGTTTTAAACAAATGATATGTTTTCGAAACAGATAGAAAGTCCGCCAAACCGCACTTGGCTTGAGAGGTGAACTATGGCCTGATCCCCCTCGTATAAAGAGGAGTTCTATGCCCAGCAATTAAAAAGGGCAGGATATATTTCTTACTAAAGTTATCTTTTAATGTAATATCTTTGTTAGACAATCGGACTTTAAGATTAAATCTCTTAATATCATAAATCTGAATGCTAATCAAATTTCGTAGAACTTTAAAATAATTTATTAGAAAGGAACGTTTTCATTTCGAGAGGAATTAGTGAGAATTAAATCAAAAGGTAGATATGTATTTAAGATTAAGTTACCTTTTTCTTTCCTGCTTTTCTTTCTTATAACAAAGCTATATTCTTTAGTTAGTTATGACAACATCATCACTACTACAACATTGTATAAAACAAAGTCGCTTCTCGCTGTCTGTCCCTATGTATGCTTAGATCCTTAAAACTTCGCAACGGATTTTGATTCGGTTATTTTTAAATAGATAGAGTGATTCAAGAGGAAGGTTTATATGTATAATACACAAGCGGATCCCGCGGCTTCGCTCGCGCTAATCTAAGGTCAAACCCGAGTGAAGGGAGGGTGAGTTACTAGTAATGAATAAAATAAAAAGTAAAGAATATATTTATTTAAATTGTTATTTAAAAGTTACTCTATTATTACACGGTGTATTATTTTACTAATAAGCAATCCTTACTGTGAATTTTACGTAATATACGAGTATTATGTAGTTAATCATATTTATTTATTATACTTCACATTTCGTAATACTTATAATTTATTTAATATTTAATTTACATATTAATAATAATGTTCTCCGACCGATTCCGGCCATGTCGGCAAATCTCATTGAGACTGGCCAACTGCGCAGGAGATATTATAGTGCACAAGTGTACGCGCAGACACAAGTGCACTCTCTATTCCTATCACTCTCATACTCCGGTGGGACGACTACTCGACACGACCAGTGAGAGCTAAGGCGCAGGACCGACGGCTTTACGTGCTCTCCGAGGCACGGGGGTGACACACCGCCAACTTCCCAACTCCGGGCTATTACTGAGGCTTACTAAACAGAAAGACTCAATAATTAAACTTGGCCTGACCTGGGACTCGAACCCAGGACCTCTCGATGTATGACCGTACATGCTAGCCACTACACCACCGAGGCAGTATTATCATATTATATGCACACCTACATACATACATATAACACGAATATTTTATGTGAATAAATATAATTATTATTTTAGCTTAAACTGCAGAGATTTTATAGATAAAAGTGCAGTATTTTATCAAATGTAATCAAAATCTGTCGAGCAACTTTTTCGAAATGTGGTCACAGACAAACTGACGAAAATTCTAAAGACTTAATAGATTCGGCATCCGCATCGAATAATAACTAATTCAATAAGATTTTCCTAAAAATATGCTATGCTCAGATTTCAAATCAAATCAAAATATTGTATGAACAGCATAAAAATTGTTACAATTTCTGACTGAACATCATGAGTCTGTACCACCAGTTCGGAAGGAAGAAACCTCTGACCTGAGAAGAACTGGCGAAAGAAACTCAGCGGGACTATTTTTAAAATTTTTACATTTGATTCACTTATAACTTTTATTACATTTGACGACTCATTTGGCTCAGTTGGTAGTGACCCTACTTTCTGCGCTAGCGCTCGCGGGTTCGAGTCCCGCTGGGGGCATTCATTTGTTGAGTACGAATGTTTGTACTCGAGTCATGGGTGTTTATATTTATAATATGTATGTATTTAAAATTTATATATGTGTAGTATATCAACTGTCTTGTATCCGTAACACAAGCCTCGTATCTTACTACGGTACTAGATGGCGCTGTTGTAATATTGTCTCAATATAAAAAAAAACTTGTAATAGAAATTGTATGTAAATCATAAGAATTTTAAAATTAAACATGATGCAAGGGATGCCTCAGTGCATGATTCAGAGTCGCACTTGTCCTATTTCTTAAGTGGTCACTCATATAGAGCATTACAGCTACAAAGTTGAGGTTTGCTGCTGGTCTTTTTCGCTACCAACTAACCCAAATACATCTATTTATTTATAAATAAAATTGATGTGTCTGTTTTAATTTCAAATTAATAGCTTTTCACTAAATACATGTTATACAAGTATTATATACTTACAATACTTACTCTTACATAAAAAAAAACAATTTTTAAATTTTTTGTCTATCGGTCTGTGTGTTAGTTCCGGGTAATCTCTGAAACGGCTGGTACGGTCCTCGATAAATGGACTATCGAACACAAAAATATTCTTTCAATTCGGACCAGTAGCGAGTATTCCTGAGATTAGCGCGTTCCACCAAACAAACGCTTTATAATATTAGTATAAATTACGGGACGGATTTTTGTGCTTCAAAAATATTTTAATGCTGATGGAACAGAAGTGCAGCTTTTATGAAGAAAGTCATTTAGTGTAGAACAAAAAAAAGATAAGTTGAAAAGGCAGTATTTTTACGACAAAGCAGTTTTAAAGTTAATTATTTTCCTGAAAACTTCATTACATCGAATTCATTCGATTATTATGAATAGGAAATTTTGTAATTGATTTATTTTAAATAAATACTATATAAATCACATAACACATAAGTGTAATACGCGCCACGAGAGATGAGACTTGACGAGCGTCAGTAGCGGGGGGTTTTTGCAGGTAGAGTCGTGTTAGTAAGAGTTATGTATAATTAATTTCAATAACTATTTATGGATGTTTCGATGACCTTCGAAATAAGGTGTATAGTAATTAAAATTATTACCTATAAATCGTCTTCTGCGCAAGTCATACCACCTGGTTTGTCAAGTCTCATCTTTCGTGGCGCGGTCTATATTATATTAAAACATTTTGGTCTTCTTTATATTTATTTACTCGTTAATTAACTGTGACCCTCTTATTGTAAAATATATAAATTTTATATATTGCATTTGCAAATTATAGAGTAAATATAAATTGACGATTATTATGTGGGCTTATACAGTCCTCTTTAATTGTGAAATTATTTGTTTTGAAAAGGTTCGCAAGAGCCCTTTGGGAGTACAACTGGGCTGTTATTGAGTGACCAAAATTTTCACCGTCTAATATTAAAATATATGTTGGGACATTATTACACACAGCGCTATCTAGTTCCATGGTAAGCTACGAAGGAAGCTTGTGTTACGGATACCAGATAGTTCATATACTACATACTCGTGTATAAGTTTAAATACATACATTTTATAAATACAAACAATCATGACTGGAGTACAAGTATCCGAGTCTAACAAAGGAATGCCCCCAGCGGGATTCGGACCCGCGACCGCTGGCGCAAGAAAGTAGGATCACTACAAACTGCGCCAAACGTGTCGTCATATATTATTATACTTATTACTAAGTAGTGCTTAATTTTTAAACCATTTCTGAACATTAAACCTTGGCCTCATTTTCAATTATATTTAGCAAACCCGGCCCGCTTCGCTGGGCACAAGTAAAAATAAAATAAAACTTTTTTATAATTTTTTAATGAAATAAAAATAAGTTACATATTATAACATTAGCTATATGCAAGTGAAAGTCCCGTCAAAATCGTTCCAGCCCTTTCAGAGATTAGCCGGAACAAACAACAGATAGACGGACAGATAAAAATTACGAAAATTGATTTTATGATGTAACTACCGTATAGTATACTTTCATATGGATTTAGTTAAAAGTTGTTAATATGAAATTAAAAACTTCAATTTTATTTATATATAGTAAATAAATTCTATCTTCAGTACCAAAGAAAGTTGATAAAAACATTATTTCAACATTTCAATTCCAAGACATTTCTATTATCCATTAAAGAAAGAAAATGTACGTACATTATTATTTCTTATGTACATTATCTTTTTCTTTTTTGGTGTACAATAAAGAGTTTATTATTATTATAAAGAACGTGAAATGTATTGCCTAATCTATTCGGGGTTCACAAAAATACTTTGAAAAACGAGTGATGTAATGTGATGTCATCGAATTATGAAAGGCGAAAATAGGTCTCTAGAAAGAATTATTACAGAGTAAACTTTAATAGAGCTTCAAAAATATGTATTTGTATGCCATAAACTACAGACTCACCTATACATATGTTGTTTTTTTTTGAAAATAATTCCGTTATTTTTTAAACAATCCCGGTGGCCTGAATCTTGAACGATTCGTGCTATGGTCGTTAATTGTACTAAGTTTAACTTTGTTCCCAAGTAATATTATAATGCACATGAATAAAAAGGAAGACAAACAAATACCAACTCTGGTATTAGACGATTCGACGAGGTAAAACATAAGTCACAGTCTTAGCGACATTAAGTGCTTCCTGAGGCAAGTGAGTCAAATACTGCGAAGTGCCCAACTTTCGCACCCCTGGGACTCTAACCTGGGACATTCAGATCTGCAGCTTTACTAATAATTGTAGAGAAAAGTCTACTATTAGTCAAAATCAGTTGCTAATATTTTACAACAAAAATTTGATATTTTATATCCGTGTTTCATAAATTTATCATATCATCTTCTACTTAAAAATACGTAACGCACTCTCAGCTCCTCTTATGTTGCAGTTGTCTATGGGCGACGATAACTATTTAAAATAAGGTGGATCGATTTCTCCTTTATCCCTTTTAAATATAAAAAAATACGTGGTAAAAGATTGAAAATTAACTAATAATATTTCATATGGAATAACACTATTTATACAAAGTATGTATATTTAATTCTCCTTAATATTATGATAACCTTAGATCTTATTATGATATACATTTAACGTTGTGAGTAAAATAACTAAGTCCTAGAAATTGGTTTATCATAATATAATAGACTGCTAAAATTTGACATTTAAGATATGCCTACAATGCCTTTGTGAAACGAGTGACCTTTTAAAGCCCCTTCGCTTCATTGAATATCAACTTCAGAATTAACTCTTTATTTTTTAAGCATATAACTTGGTTGGACACAGTTTAAGTTTAGAATCGGCGATAAAATCTCGTCTCTGGCACGACAAATGTCTGAAAAATTTTCTTCATAAGCTTTTACTATAACTTCACTAGTAACTTTTCATCACTTTTCCACTTTTTTGTATTTCTTCTGTCCTCATTTCGAAATTTAAATGAACCCTCGAGGCGCTGGCAGCTTTTTTGTATGTATAATCAAAGAACATTCTAGTATCGAAAATTCAAAACTGTTCTAGTAATTTCGTTTCCTTTCCTAAAAATATTTTGTTCCTCTCTTATAAGTGCACTTTTATTCCTGTCAATCTCATACTCTGTTGGGATGACTACACGACACGACCAGTGAGAGTTAAAACTCTTCGAGGTAAGGAGGACCCGCTAACTTTTCAAATACAAGTTGTTACTGAGACTTACTAAACAGAGAAACTCCGACCCGTGACTCAAATTCAGGACCTCTTGCGTGCAGCCGTTTATGCACACCCCAGTTAACTTGTCACTTGACATTAAGAAGGAAATGGCTTTTGAACTTCCTAACTTCGATGCAAGCACTACCGAGTTAAACTTTCAAAAATCTAATAAATTAATAGAGTTGCCAATTCTATTGCACAGTCTGATATAGCAGCTGGCATGCGTGGCTACCGATCTGATCCTAGTTCAAGTTCCAAAATTGTGTTTTAGAAAGCATAAGCTCGTCGTGCTGAATTTACAGCATATTCTCATCAATTTTGTAAATAAAGGCATCACAAACTTCACATAAAACACAACTTACTTATACAAATTTCATTTTCTTGAAACTAGAATTATCCATTAGAAATAAACTTACTAATACATTTTTCTCTTTACAATAGTACAAATAAAATAAATAAAACCAAGACAAACCCGAAAAGATTTTAGAAAAACTTAGAAAGTATTAAACTCATATAGCATTTTCATATCTCCAATATCCAGTACCATCGATTTCATACTGAGAGTCAACAACCGAGAGATTACTCAAATATTACATGATTCTCTTGTCAATTTTGTTATCGGTATAAACTATTCGACTTGAAACGATTCGTCTTGAGATCGACAGTATCTAAGTGTAATTCTTGGAATACGGTTTTAAGACGATTTCATATTATATTCCTTGTATGTCTGTGTTTTCATAAAAAGTATTGTTATTGTATAGGTACCTACTGTTTAAATATTATAGTTAACTGCTCAGTAGACAGTGGTGTAGTGGCTAGCAAATACGGTGGCAAATCCAGAGGTCTTGCGTTTGCGTTCCGGTCTGGCCAAGTTCAGTTATAGAGAGCCCATATGTTAAGTAAGCTTCAGTAAACCAGGAGTTGGGAAGTTTTCGGTGTTGCAACCCCTTTGACAGGTTAACTCTTACTCTTAGGTGTCCTCAGTGACAAGATTCGTTCGGGAAGACATTATATTTTAGTGGCACTTATCATTTTTTTATGAGAACCTGAGCCTGTGTCCTAGTTCTGGTTACACGCAGGGTCACAAACACGAAGGGAAGGGTATTTTTTAAGTTCGAGTTCTAACAAACTCCTCGCCTAAGGCCAAAAGTTTTAGTGACAAAATATTATTCATTAAAGCTTGTATAGTTAACGTAACGTATATAGCGAGATCAGCGTGAAAAATTGGTACCATTGTGGTTTTCCCTTATCTGAACAATAGGGTTCATACAAAGCATAGAAATACAGAATATTTAACCAAAAAAATGGTCTATTGTTTACATATATTATGGAACGATATTAGTATTTATGTATGTAAGTGAGGCAGTGTTAGATTAAAAGTTTGAATGTAGGTATGCACGTCAATTTTTATAACTCGAAAATTTTAATAACATTTATTAAAGGAATGAGTTTGAATAGGCCCAGTGTAAGTTCAAATCCCGGTTCTCGTACTTCGGATAATTTCATGTGCGAATGATTTCTTATGATAAAGTAAAACATCGTAGGGTACAGTAGGTTTTACTGTATCTGAGAAAACCTAGCAAGTTTTCTAAAGACATGTGGAGTACGTCAATTCGCACTTAGCCAGCGTGGTATACTATGGCCTGGTCCAATCAGGGTCAAAAAGGGTACGCGAAAAACGCTAGATATATGAACATACTCTTATATCTCCGATATGGTAAATAAATATTTGCAATAAGTTTTAGAATTTTTAAATAAATATCTAAAAACAGCAATCAATGAATTTCAATCAAACGGTTTCCGATAGATTAATTATTAATGTATTGTTTATCAAACGTACGAGGAATTATAATGAGGGTCATTAATAAACATCGCGGTTCCGTTGAATTTAATACATATTTAGTGCAGATTCGGTGGTAAAATCCATTATCGAGCATATTGAAACATATTAGATAATCTAATTTATCATATACAGCATAGTTCATCCTAAATCGTGTATTGCCATATTTTAATCATTTAATACTTAGTCGTTTATTTGAATGTAGATGTTTTTATATCAAAAAATATCTTAGAGTATGTCCCCTTTAGTTTCCTCAGGATCGATCTTTTGGAAGTCTAGTCAACAAGTTCAAAAACGTGTTAAATAGACATAAAGCTCCTAAAAATATGTGCCATAGCTCATTCGATTCGGAATGACGTCTAGAAAAATGTTTTTTAAGGGTATATTAGCACATAAAAAATTGCGATTGTTATTAACAAAATAAGAAAAAAAAAAGGTATTTAGTTTTTCGTTAATAACTTTTAAAATAATGATATTTAAGGAATTTTGAAAAAAGAACCTGAAAGAGGAGATAATTTCCAATAAAAAAGTCTTAACTCCCGGAACTCTATCTATATTTTTTATATTTTTTTTTTAACGCTGAAAATAGGGCTCCGCGAGGGCGTTACGGCATAGGCGCGCCGCCAAAAAAGCCGGTATATCACCTAAAATAATTTTTTTTTAATATTAAATAACAATTTAAAAATTTGAATAAATTATAGTGTAATCTAGACACTTGAACGAAAAAAACCTCGGTGAAAAAAAATTTTTTTGTCGATTTTTCAAAAAGTTACACCATTGTTAATTAACTAATTTTTTTCCAATCTCTGTTTTTATAAATTACGGTATAAAAGTTTAAATAATTGGTCTATAAATTTTTCGCTTCGTGGAGCTCTTTTTGTTTAGGTACTTAATAAAGTTATGCAAAAAAATTTATTAAAGTTATTTATTTTGTTAATTATATTTTTTTTAAACTAACTAAAAATGAAATTTCTAAAAAATGTTATCTAAAAAATTTTTTTTTGGTAATATATTATTATTGCTGTTTTCGCACCTGATATAGGTATTAATTAACATTGGAAAAAAAATTTTTACGTCATTTGTTAAGAAATTGTTTATAAACAAATAGACTATTTTGGGATTTAAAAAAAAATTTTTTTTATTATTTTTTAGCATAGGTGAAATGATGATTTTTTAAAAAAAAATTTTTTCTAAAATAATTTTTTTTATTGTTTATAATCGTTTTTTTTTATATTTCAACTGTTTAAATAATTAGTTAAGAAATTATTTTATTCTTAAAAATCATCATTTACCCTTTTCAATGGAATAACAGAGAAATAATTTTTTTTTATAAACAATTTAATTGTTTATTAACTTAACAATTTGTTATAAACAAATAATATTGACCGTTATATTTTTTTTCGAAAACTTCAAAAAATTATAAAAACAACCATATATAACAAAGTTAAGAAAAATTTTTTTTCAAAAAATTTTTTGTAAAAAATACAAAAAATTTTTTTTTATATTAAATTTCATTTTTAGCTAGTTTAAAAAAATTATAATTAACAAAATAAATAACTTTAATAATTTTTTTTTGCATAACTTTATTAAGTACCTAAACAAAAAGAGCTCCACGAAGCGAAAAATTTATAGACCAATTATTTAAACTTTTATACCGTAATTTATAAAAACAGAGATTGGAAAAAAATTAGTTAATTAACAATGGTGTAACTTTTTGAAAAATCGACAAAAAAAATTTTTTTCACCGAGGTTTTTTTCGTTCAAGTGTCTAAATTACACTATAATTTATTCAAATTTTTAAATTGTTATTTAATATTTAAAAAAATTATTTTAGGTGATATACCGGCTTTTTTGGCGGCGCGCCTATGCCGTAACGCCCTAGCGGAGCCCTATTTTCAGCGTTAAAAAAAAATTATAAATAATATAGATAGAGTTCCGGGAGTTAGGACTTTTTTATTGGAAATTATCTCCTCTTTCAGGTTCTTTTTTCAAAATTCCTTAAATATCATTATTTTAAAAGTTATTAACGAAAAACTAAATACCTTTTTTTTTTTCTTATTTTGTTAATAACAATCGCAATTTTTTATGTGCTAATATACCCTTAAAAAACATTTTTCTAGACGTCATTCCGAATCGAATGAGCTATGGCACATATTTTTAGGAGCTTTATGTCTATTTAACACGTTTTTGAACTTGTTGACTAGACTACCGAATCAATCGAAATTTCCTGTGCTTAACCATAACTTGTTTTTTATAAAAAATAGCAATAAACACAGATTTCGCGTTATCTACTTTCGCTACACAAAATCATATTTATTCGTCATTTTGATTGGGTGTGAAATAAAGACAAACAAATTATCGCAATTTAACATTTTTAATAGAGGTTAGATATTAATAAGCATAGTATGTATTGGCTACTTCGACTGTGTAGTGGCTACCTGAAGGTGCTGGGTTCAGGCTCGAGCCAAGATTAGTAGAATTCGGACAGGACATCATCATCATGCATTGATAGGTGCAGTGCTTGTTTTGGTGTCAGAAAAGGAAAGCTTAATACTCAACAAGAGCATGATATTTAATATTTAATATTAGCCACGATTTCCGCTCATATTTAAACCTCAGGCACAAAACGAATTTCTAACAGTCAAAAATGTAAATATTCATAATTTACAATTCTAGAATTATTGAATTCTCTAGAGAAATCTTTGTTCTACCAAATGCGAAGTTCTAATGGAAAATGTAAGAATCTAGATATAATGTCAACAGAGTAGTCCAAATATGTTGTAACATAAATATATTCTTATTTTTTACACAGCCATATGTAAATATTTCCCATACAATCTTACCAGTTCGAATACAGGTTGGTATTAATATATTTAAAAGAGTTTTATCTGAGTCAAACAACATAATTTTCTTATATTATTTTATATATTACGTGATTTTGTTTGTATATATGTATGTATGTTGGCATGTATGTATGTAGGTATTTACGTTTGTAAATTGTACCTACACTGCACCTTTATTTTGAATAAGTACTAGTATGTCCTTCTCACGCTCAAGGGTTTCTGGAAGAAATCTCTTAAAGAGATAATTCATCCTTTGCGCACAGTGTCTCCGCTTCCTTTTTATATGTATGTCATGTTATTATTTTGTGTGGTACATAAATAAATAAAAAAAATATGAATAGTCATTTTTTTTCTGCCATGCTCCCGCATAACACCCTGGGGAGCTGAGTACTACTGAAAATCAGCGCTGTCTGAGACTGGCCTCAGCAGCATCAGCTGAGTTATTACCCTTTGCCATTGATTTATTTAAACCACCTTGTATATGTTCACTTTTTTTACTGTTCTTCATGGCAATAAACGATTTTATTATTATTATTATTAAATAAATAAAACATGGATTAATGGAAGGGTAAAGTTTTGAAGGAAATGAAAGGAAACTAAGATGTTTAATAATAGTAGAGGAGACCGTGGAAGATCGACCTTCACCGATCTGATAACCAGATGAGACATATTTTTTATCGTATATAATTTATAAACAAATATGCCTATAGTTACTTGCCTATCTGAAAGTGCTCATGGCTATTTTTAGCTGGGCAACAGTGCTTTAAGTATGATTTTTTGCAGGCAAGTCTATATGACTGATTTTGTAATAAAATGATCTAAAATTTGATATAACTTTCTATAAGTTAGCAGAACGATGGAGTCACCTATATTGACTTACCTGTTCACATCGGCTTTAGTATCTATACACAAAAGTGAGTAGGCTAGCCTACTGAGGCATATTCTGTGTGTTAAAAACTAACAGTGAAATAAAATTCATTTGGTTATCAAAAGAATGAAAGTGATGAAAAAAAAATCGATTAAAGTTAATTTAATTAAAAATAGCCATGAGCACTTTCAGATAGGCAAGTAATTATAGGCATATTTGTTTATAAATTATATTTAATAAAAAATATGTCTCATCTGGTTATCAGGTCGGTGAAGGTCGATCTTCCACCGGCTCTTAGACCATAAGCAATTGAAGAGCAATTGGCGAAAGTCAAGAATGAAAACTGATCAAATAACTAGGACATTCGGCAAGGTCGAGGCTAAAGCAAATTGTTTTGTTTACACTCGTCGCCATCTACGCGTATAAGTACATGAAAGCCTATATAATAGTAAATAAATAAATATATATGTTGGAACATAATGACAACAGCGCCATCTAGTTCCGTGGAAGCTACGAGGCTTGTGTTACGTATACCAGATAGTTGATATACTACACATATACATTTTAAATACATATAGGTATATTATAAATATTAATAGAGTTCAAACATTTGTGCTTAACCAATGAATGCCAACTGAACTCGAACCCGCGAATGCTGGCGCAGAAAGTATAAACACTACCAACTGAGCCAAGCATATCGTCATATGACAACGATGACGTCGATATCGATTGATCGTCATATGATACTGATGATATACTGACCCTACTTGCCATGCCAAAGGTCACGGGTTCAAGTCAAACTGTGCGCGTTAATAAGTAGTTCTGCTTTTTTAGGCTTGCTTAGGAACAAAAAAAAAGGCTTGCTTAGGAACAAAAAAAAATTCTTCAAAATTTTTTACTCTTTGTTTTCCTCTACCATTTGTCCCGAGAGGGACTCGTAGATTCCACCAAAGCGTATGTTATTATACATATTTTATAAAAGAAATACTTTTACAATTCTTCACAGCGCTTAACCCACTGACCCACATGTGTACATAAAAACTTGAAAATAACGTTTTATATTTACATACAAGGTACGTTAATTTTCGTAAAAGCTGAAACATATTTCGCAAAAAGCAAAATGAAAGCTTAAAAATATGATATAGTTGTAAACTTAATGAAAATGACAATTCTATTATTTTAAAGATATAGAACATGCACGTTTTTAGTTTTTTTTATTTGCATAATTTAAAATATTTAATATTTGTAAATTATTAAGGTCCTCTCCTAACGTCTAAATGTGTCTTCCCGAAGTTTAACTCCGGGTTATAACCTACAGAATCGATAAAGGCACAATACCTTATTTTATTATACAACATATTTTCGGAATGATCGATTTACTTATATTTGAATACATTACCATATTTGGGTTCATTCTTTATGTAACATTTATTTTTTATTCAGAAAATAATTGGTTTCTTATTTATCACTTTCTATTGAAAACATCATATTATAGGACTTGATAATGACTTTCTGTGTATCTAAATAGGGTTTATTAAAGTTCACTCTTAACATAATATACATTAAAACACTTTTAAACTCCAAGAATTAGACTTGCAACTCACCCTCACTTCGCTCGGGTTCGTCCCTAGGTTAAGCATCAGCGAAGCCACGGGTTCCGTTATTTAAAATAAATAAAATGTCTACCTCCTCCTTTTTTAAAGTCGGTTAAAAGTAAAAGTCCCATCAAAATAAGTCCAGCCGTTTCAGAGATTACCCGGAACAACCACAGAAAGACTCGTATATACTTTCATATGCATTTAGTGAAAAGCTGTTAATTTGAAATTAAAAACAGACAATTCCATTTGATTTATATATATACATGTATATATATAAATCAAATAGACTTAAAGTTTATTACCAAAATGTACGTGGTTTAAGAACAAAAACTGTAGAATTTTTATTCAACATATCATTGCAAAACTATGATGTTATTGTACTTTCTGAGACTTGGCTTAGTGGCGATATTTATGATTCTGAACTTTTTGATGACAGATACTTAGTTTTCAGACGTGATCGCGAATCTAGTTGCTTGAAAACACGTAAAAGGGGAGGTGGAGTACTTATTGCCCTGTTAAAACATTTAAAACCTAAAAGACTACCTATATACGAAAGTTCTTGCGAGGATCTTTGGGTAAGTATTGAAATCAAGAATCCTGAAGGTAAAGCTAAACAACTAAACATAGGTACAGTTTATCTGCCTCCGCCGCTCAGTACTAATCTATTAGAATCATTTACAAATAGTGCCCAAAAATCTACTGAATCGAATAAACACACAATTATAATTGGAGACTTCAACCTGAGTAACATAATTTGGTCAACAGACATGAATACAGAAACCATTCAAACTATTTCAAACCTTTCTGAAGTAAGTGCGAATTTACTAGAATTTATTTCTATAAATGATTTTAATCAATACAATAATGTACTTAATTGTAAAGCTAAAGTACTCGATTTGATTCTTAGTAATATCCCTGTTCAGAATCCAACACGGTGTATATCACCGCTAATCGCAGAAGACCCTTTACATCCTGCTCTGGAATTTTGTTTATATTTAGATGCACCGTGCTGCCTACAATATAAAGTTTCCACTAGACCTGATTTTTATAAAGCAGACTACGAAAATATCATAAACTCAATTAATTTAATTAATTGGGATGATGAATTTAGTGACTGTATATCAATCAATCATATGCTGGACCATTTTTACAAATTAATAAAAGATATAATAAGAGTATTCGTACCTTTGAAGAAGCATAATAATACTAACAGCTACCCGCCTTGGTATTCCCTGCATCTTATTCGACTTCTTAGAGACAAATTTAAATTACATCGGAAAATAAAAAAGTATAACAACCCCATAGATATAGTTCTTTTTGAAAAGCTTCGCGATGATTGTCGTATGATGTCTATAGTATGTTATAATTCTTACATTGATAAACTTGAACACTCTATCTCTAAAAACCCAAAACTGTTTTGGTCTCTAATAAAAACCAAAAGAAAAGGTAATTGCGTATATCCTTCTCAAATGCAACTTGACGATACAGTAGCTTCTTCTGGCGCCGATATTTGTAATTTATTTGCAAAAAATTTCGCACAAGTGTATAATAACCCTAATTTGCATACAAAATACACAGCAAAAAACACAGATTTTATACCTAATATTTGTTTTATATCAAACTTCTCTTTTAATACCAAAGAAGTATATAAAAAATTAGAATCGCTTGACGAAAGTAAGGGCGGTGGTAGTGATGGTATTCCTCCAATTTTTATAAAAAGATGTGCAAAAGCTCTAGCTTCACCTATAAATATGATCTTCAATCGTTCCCTTAGTGACGGTATATTTCCGGACCAGTGGAAAGAAGCTCTAATCTTTCCTGTGTATAAAAATGGTGGTAAAAACCTTGTCTCTAATTACAGACCCATTTCTCTACTCCCAACGCTAGGAAAAGTTCTAGAAAAATTGATTACTGAACGCTTATCTCTGCATCTTAAGCAGCTATTTTCTTTTCAACAACATGGTTTTCTTCAGTCAAGATCAACGACCACTAATCTTCTGTGCTTTACTTCTATGCTGTCTGAACACATGGACAAACGAGTTCCAATTGACGCCATCTATACTGACTTTAGTAAAGCATTCGACAAAGTTGATCACTCAATTTTGTTGCATAAGCTCTCACAGTTTGGTATTAGTGGTACTCTTTTATCTTGGTTCCAATCATACTTATACAGTAGGTCTTTCAAAGTAGTTGTCAGTGGTCACTGTTCGTCCACCTGTTTGGCGCCATCTGGCGTACCGCAAGGGTCTCACCTTGGTCCACTACTTTTTAATATTTTCATTAATGACGTAACAAATTGCTTTCATCATTCTGTTTGCTATTTATTTGCAGATGACCTAAAAATAATAAAGCCTATAAAATCTAATGAAGATGTGATTAAACTACAAAACGATATCAATAGATTAACCTGTTGGTGCGCTGAAAATAATATGTCGCTCAACACGGCAAAATGCCATTATATACAATTCACTCGCAATAAAAGCACCAATCCAAACATATACTACATCAACTCACATCTGATCTCCCATGTAGACGCTGTCAAGGACCTTGGAATTACTTTAGATGGTAGTTTACGTTACAATACTCATATATTTAATGTTGTATCTAAAAGTTTTAAGGTGTTGGGTTTCGTCCTTAGAAATTGTAAAGAGTTTAAAATGGTGTCCACTAAGATCAAATTATTTAATGCGCTAGTCCGACCTATCCTGGAATATAATAGTATAATCTGGAACCCACACTATGACCTTTATATTAAAAAATTAGAAAGTGTTCAAAAACGTTTCCTCTACCACCTTTCTTACAGTGATGCTATGGCACAAAACCTCCCTAACTATCACAATAGACTATCACATTACAAGATGATGTCGCTCGCGTGTCGTAGAAAAATATCTGATACTATAATACTTTATAAAATTATTCATTCGAAAATCGACTGTAGTGAATTACTCCAACTAATTAAATTTAACATACCCTCTCGCATGCCCCGGAAAGGTACATATAATTTGTTTTACACTCCGACATGTAGAACGAATTTAGGTTATCACGCCGCTATACCAAGGATCTGTAGACAGTACAATACACTTTCTAAAGTATACGAAGAACTGGATATATTTTCTACTAACTTTTTTCTATTTAAAAGAAGTATTACAAAATTTATTAATTGTCAACTTTAGTATAATTATTAATTTGTTCTGCCTATTTTTTTTTCTCTTTCGTTTATTAGTTTAATTTAGTTATTTTTGTTTGAATTTTAATTTTTGTTTACTTAGTCACAATATAAAAATAAGCAAGCTGTAGTCTCCTATAATTGAAGGAGCACACATTATTATTGTATTTTATAATAACTTTGTATATTTTTAAAGTAACGTGTGTATTCTTTGTTGGAGACTCTTATTAAAAATAAATAAAAAAATAAATAATTAAATATATATATATATAGATAATGCCAATAGTACTGCGTTACAGTTTATGGTTTTACTATATATATATATATATATATATATATATATATATATATATATATATATATATATATATATATATATATATATATATATATATATAATAATTTAATTAGTGATATACATCTCTACTTTATCGATATGAAATTTTGCCTACTCTATAATTGACGTTATTTTGATTTTAGAAGATTCTAACCACGTATTATTGAAAAAAAAATGGTTCAGCCACTTTGTTTAGCAGTTACGAGGGAACATACAAGTTAGATTAAATATTAACCTTGTTTTGGGCTTCATCGTAGTAGGAAATAAATATCGACAAAGGCTCATCTCTATTATTATTTGTTATATTGGTTGCAAACTCAGCTACGATTCACCCGTAATAAACGACGCGATAGCGCGGTGTAAGAGTGGTTTTCTGTAAACAATAATATGTGTTTAGGATTTTGTGTGTTTTCAGGATCATTACATACTATCGTTTTGTTCATTGTTCGCTTTATAGTTTATAGTAAGGCGTATTATGAACAATTATGATCTATACCAATATTATAAACAGGAAAGATTTATATGTAAGTATGTTTGTAACGAATTGGTTCAAAAAGTACCGGACCGATTTTAAAAATTCTTTTACCATTTGAATGCTACATTATCACTGATTAATATAGGCTATTTTAATTGCAAGACAAAAATAACGTTCCCTACTAAAACTACAATACCAGGAGAGGAGGTGGAGTGTACGCCGCACATAATATGTATATGAAATAGGCAGTCGCGCGGCTCAGGAGTATATTAAAACTGGAGTAATTTTGGAGAAATTTCAACCCAGCGAGTGATCGAATGAAGTTTAGTAGCGATTAAAAAATTGAACGCGGGCGAAGCCGCGCGTATTGCTAGTCTAATAATAAAAGTGTTGAAATGTTTGCCTGTATAATTTCTATATATATTTTCTTACTTCCTTAAGCTGTAGTGGCGTCAGATATAGTTAGAAGATAACCTTTTTTATCGTCCCACTGCTGGGCACAGGCATCCCTCAATACGAGGGGATCAGACCATAATCCACCACGCTGACCTAGTGCGGATTAGCGGACTTTACATATCTTTCGAAAACATGCTAGCTTCTCTCAGACATTCAGGTTTCCTCATGATGTTTTCCTTCATCGTCAAAGGCATGTGAAAATGAAACGTTGGTGGGATATACGCGTATATTTATATATTTATATTTATATGTTGGGACATTTACACACAACGCTATTTAGTTCCACGGTAAGGTGCTTTAGTTCACGGTAGGCCTTGCGTTATGGATACTAGATGGTTGATGTATTACACATATATACATAATGTTAACCTCCTTGACGATTTGGCAATAATAAAAACACCTTTACTTGCACTTCTATACATTTATTAACAATACAACACTTTTTCACAGTATTTATCCTTTAAACTTTACTCTTCAAAATTTGAATTACCACTGAACTGCCGTAATACAGTGTCACCTATTTTATAATCTCGTCGAGACACTCAATTGACTTAGATCTTATAATATACAGCCAACAAATCTTACAACTTAATAATTTAGATATTTATAAAAGCAAGTTTGCAATAATTATTTAATTACATAAAATAGTTATAATATAATAATTTATATTATAATATAATTAAGTGCACATCTTATATTCATATTTTATAACCAACACAATTGACCAAGATCATTCACAAACAGTCAACGAAACATTTAATTAACTCTTTTAAGAGATATGTTTGCAATAATTATTTACTTATATGAAATAATTGTAATATAATAATTTACTGTATATAATTAAGTGTACATCTTATATTCATATTTTATAAGCTAACATTCGGCCATCCGACTAACCCTACACGTCCTCGTGTAGGCCACATAATATTGTTTTATACTATAATTAACATTATTCCAACTATCACTGTAATAACGTAACTCATGTAACTCACAGTATTACAATATAATAAAAATTACATAGGCTACTTCTGCCAGAAACAACTGTTAGTTATCACAATAATACAAGTGATTTTTAAGCATAGGAACAATATCTACAACACTTTAAAAATTTTACCGATAACGAAAAACAAATAAGAAAAACTGACAATTATTACAACAGCATATTCAAAACTGACAATCATAACAACAGCACATTCACAAGTCATTAGGCTGCTTCTATCAAATATCAGGGTCGCTTTTACCCTTTGTGATTAACCTATCTTAATGATCTTAAACCTATAGCATCAGGCCGCTTCTGCACTGAATACTAAACCTGAACAGTGCCAGGCCGCTTCTGCACTGAACACTGACAGTTAGCAGGGTCGCTTCTACCCTTTCTGACTAACCTATCTTAAACCTACAGCATCAGGCCGCTTCTGCACTAAAGACTGACAGTTAGCAGGGTCGCTTCTACCCTTTCTGACTAACCTATCTTAAACCTATAGCATCAGGCCGCTTCTGCACTGAATACTGACAGTTAGCAGGGTCGCTTCTACCCTTTTTGACTAACCTATCTTAAACCTATAGCATCAGGCCGCTTCTGCACTGAATACTAAAACTGAACAGTGTCGGTCGCTTCTACCCTTAGTGATTACTCTATCTTTATTATATTAATTTAAATATATAAAAAAATAAATTGAATAAATTTTAATTCTGTTTAATTTTTTTTTTAATCTATAATCTACGTATCGACGACGAATAACTGTATTATATTCTTACAAAACTATAGATATATATTCAATTACAAATGTATATATTTTTATTTACTCTCTAATAAAATAATTTCAACTTGCAAACAATTTAAAACTAATAGCAATGAAAGACACAAACTGGATTTAGGAATCGCCATATGAATCTTCAATAACATGGTCACATATAAGAGGTTAATCAACAGTGTCTAATCTTATGTCGGCTCTGCACTAACTCTCTTATTTCACACGCGATGCTAACCAAATATCTAACTTTTAAAAAATGTTTCGGCTTAACTGAATTTTTATTGTACCGTTCTTAACTTCTCTTTTGGTATGTAGAAATATTTAATGTCGCTATACCTCGTTTAATAATAGATGTTCGCGAACTAGTCTTCGTCACAAACGCTTTACCTAGACCATTGACAATCTATAATAACCTCTTCACCAAACAATGTTTTCCTCAGTTTTAAGTTAAAGTTAAATACCGCCCTCAATATAGAAAGCATCGCCCGTACATAAAGAGTCTGTGCTAAATTCAACTATGATCAGTCTGTCAATTATAGTGTTTTTAGTGCAGCGGGGTTTTTACTTTACATTTGTTGGATTTGAATTTTTTTCAACATTAACTATTCTTTTCAACTATTATACAAGGTTGTCCAGTAAGTGATTTACTATTAAGCAATGATTACTAAATAAATAAATACATCAACAATATGAATATCCAGTATCCATTCCACATTATAACTCTATACGTCTAACATTCAAATGATGATAATTACTGTGCTACCAAAATCAATGAAATATTATGTTTTAAAATATCTTACTACCGTTCACACATTTATCTGAAGTATGTCCAAAGCGTAAACATTTATTCAAATCAAATCAAAATATTCTTTATTCAAATAGACTTTTACAAGCTCTTTTGAATCGACATTTTTACATTATCAAAATTAAAAGTCAGTCTGTAAGTCTGTGAGTAAGCTACCACCGGCTCGGAAAGCTGTTCTGCTGAGAAGAACCGGCGAGAAACTCAACAGTTGCTCTTTTCAAAAAAAATATTCGGTTACAATATTGTATTACAATTTATCTATTTATCCTACGTGAGACACAACAAGTCACTAATCCCACACATTTACATCTAATAAGCCTTATTTAATAACGTATTTTTATTTTTTTGATTTTAATTGCCTCAAAGGCAAGTTCAATATGGACTGTGGAATTTTATTATACATGCGTACACCTTGCCCGATAAACGAACTATTTACCTTTTGTAGGCGGAAACTGGGTGTTACAAGTTTATCCTCATTTCTTGTATTAATACCATATTTGTCGCTGTGCCTTAAACAGCAATTAATATTTTGACGAACAACACTAATGTTACAATATAGATATATATATTGCGAAACAACCGTAAGTATTCCTATTTCTTTAAAAAGTCCGCGGAGAGTATCACGAGCGCTTATGTTATAAATAGCCCGAATGGCCCTTTTTGGTAGAATGAATATCGATTTAATGTCCGCTGCATTACCCCACAACAAAATACCATAAGATAAAATGCTATGGAAATAACTGAAGTAAACAAGTCTGGCAGTATCAATGTCCGTTAGCTGCTCGACTTTTCTAACAGCGAAAACAGCTGAGCTCAGTCTACTCGCAAGAGACGAGAGATGGGGACCTCATTGCAGACCCGAATCTAATGTCAATCATAAGAAGACCGTGGAATCTACCGTATATAATATGTCGTAATTGCGATACAAATTCAAATTCTGTCTTTTTTCATTAGGTAATAAAAACTGAATATATTTTGTCTTCTTGGCATTCAAAGCCAGATTACGAGTATTAATGTTAAACCAGTGAAGTATATGCGACAATGCACTATTTACTTAGTCATAATTACTTTTTGACTTTCTATCAACTTTAAAAATTAAGGAGGTATCATACGCAAAGAGTACAATATCACACAATTTATCGGCATAAAACGGGAGATCATTAACATAAACTAAAACAAAAATGGACCTAAGATAGATCCTTGCGGAACACCTATTCTCAGAGGAGAAAAAGAAGAATTGACGTTAATTACCGCAACCTTCTGAACTCTATCAGTCAGATAAGAAGCAAGTAGATCGAGAGTAATACTACGAACACCGTAATGAGCAAATTAAAGCAAAAGAGTTTCATGTTTCACAAAAGCTTTAGACAAATCACAGAAAACTCCAATTGCATTCTGTGATTTTCCCCAAGCGTCATAAATATGTCTTAGAAGCGCAATCCCCGCATCGGCTGTAGATCTGCCTTTAGTAAAACCATACTATTCACTATGGAAAATATTATTTGTGTTAAAATGAGTCAGAAGTTGACTTAAAATAAGTATCTCAAAGATTTTACTCATACATGGCAATATAGAAATGGGTCTATAATTGCCAGGGTCATTTTTTCATCATCTTTTAAAAGAGTTATCTTTATCATTTTACTTATTTTCATTAAATCAGGGAATATTCCAGTATCTGTGCATTTATTGAATATAAGAGACAATTGTGGTGCAATGTTTGGTATTATTGTAATTAGTAATTTAACAAACATGCCCCATAAATCACCAGTTTTTTTTAAATTGATAGTTTTAAATATTTTAATTATTTCATTCGCATCTACATATGAAAATTTAAATTGGTGATCACAGTGACGAGTATGACTTTTCAAAGAAATTATTGCATCTGTTTTTTGACCTTTTCAGTTATTTTCGAAAAATACAAACGAATACAAACGAATTTGCAACATCTTCATTGGAACTCACTGGAGCATTATTAATTAACAATTGGATAGGTTCACTAGCGGGCTTTGATCTGCCAGTCGAACGAATAACCACGTTCCAAGTGGCTTCAGTTTTATTATCAGAATTTAAAATTTTATTTCTAATGTATATAGGCCTAGCCTGCTGACAAACTTTTTTAAAAATTTTAGAATGAGCTCTTACCCGAGTATAGTATGTTGGGTCATGATTTCACTGCTTCATACAATTTATCTTTACTACGGTATATGCCGACTGTCGCCCAGTCGCTAAATTTCATTTTGGGGTTCTTAATTACAGTGCGCTCTTTAAATACGTCATTGAATGAGTCTAAGAGTATAGAGTTTACATTTTATTACTGGGTTAGGACACTGAGACTTATAATGACCCCTTTGGGAGCAATTAAAGCATATTATTGCGCGATCGTTATCCTTTGTTACATTTGATTCGGAAGCTTGAACGAGTGTTCTATCATTAACATTATTTGTACCCCTAGTACTTATAAGAAATGAAAGTAGCTGTTCCGGTGTTTCAAATCGAGCCGATTCTGCTCCTAACCTTACAGTACGATCGTGAATTCCAAATACAATGCAATCTACCGCTTTCTTCCCTTCAATGCCACAACGATTTAATGAAACTACTTTGTCATAACAATAGTCCTCAAGGGATTCATTAAACCTAGCACGCTTAGCTAACATTGCTGAGAGTAATCTTCCATAATTATCATTGTTAGGAAAGCTAGGCGCAGCTTATCCTGCCATTCTATCCATGTAAACATTACGGTATTAAGACCTTCATACCACTTTTGAGCAGTGTATTTCAATTTTGGAATTGCATAATAAGTTGTCTGTCTGTCAGTTCAGTCGTATAAACTGCACATTCATTAAGTTTATGCAGCCACATGTCAATAGATCGTTCGTTTCGAGAGGGGTCAAATTCTAGAAGCGTATTTAGTGTCGGTAATCTATCATTACTATTGCTTTTCTACAAAGCTTGTAAATAACTGTTTAAGAGTAGCATTTCTACTATTCGATAACGTGTCTGGCACTGACCTATCTGGCGTCAAAATTTGTCGGGAAGATCTTCGTTGGTAACGCTGTTGCATCCGACTGGATTCAGTACGCCCACGCTGCACGGGCCTGCTGCGCTCAGGTCTGGCCAGGCTGCGTGAACGATGACCGCCAGGACTAGTTGATCGATGGCTGCTGCGATTGCCCGTTCGGTTGGCGACACGGCTGTGCCTCTGATGGTTGGCGTTACTACGCGGCCGCACACACGCGCGGCTGCGCGACCGCAGGCTGCGCGACCGCAGGCTGCGCGACCGGAGGCTGCGCGACCGGCGGCTGCGCGACCGGTGGCTGCGGGTCTGGTTACGGCGACATCGCACACTGCGACTGCTATAACCAAGATGCTGACTCCTTGCGGATTTTAATCCACTTGGCGATCGCCGATCCACGGTGCCTTGGGACTATCATCCTATCAATATCGTTTCCCATTTTCCTGTTAAAATAGTTTTCGACACATCATTTGTTCAAAACAATTTGAAAACGATTGTTTAATTGACAACATTATAACATAATGCATTGTACTACGTATAAACATTTTACAAGATGAAAGCAACAGATAGAAGTACGAAAGTCAGTGGAAAAAAAATACGACAAAACACAATAGATAACTTTACCGAAATAATATATTATAGTTACTAATCAATTTAAATTTAATTAAATCTTATACGTCGTTACTTTGAAATATCTGTAGGGGTGGCAGGTAGAAAGAAAAAAACGGTTACGACTCACCTGATCCCACTTCTGAAATGTTAACCTCCTTGACGATTTGGCAATAATAAAAACACCTTTACTTGCACTTCTATACATTTATTAACAATACAACACTTTTTCACAGTATTTATCCTTTAAACTTTACTCTTCAAAATTTGAATTACCACTGAACTGCCGTAATACAGTGTCACCTATTTTATAATCTCGTCGAGACACTCAATTGACTTAGATCTTATAATATACAGCCAACAAATCTTACAACTTAATAATTTAGATATTTATAAAAGCAAGTTTGCAATAATTATTTAATTACATAAAATAGTTATAATATAATAATTTATATTATAATATAATTAAGTGCACATCTTATATTCATATTTTATAACCAACACAATTGACCAAGATCATTCACAAACAGTCAACGAAACATTTAATTAACTCTTTTAAGAGATATGTTTGCAATAATTATTTACTTATATGAAATAATTGTAATATAATAATTTACTGTATATAATTAAGTGTACATCTTATATTCATATTTTATAAGCTAACAATATTATAAATATAAACATCCATGACTGGAGTACAAACATTCGTGCTCAACAAATGTATGCCCCAGCGGGACTCGAACCCGCAACCGCTTGCGCAGCAAGTAGGTCACTACAAACTGCGCCACGCGTGTCGTCGATTTATCTATCCGTTAGCCATAGCATTAATATCAAATATCACAAACCGATTGTTTATATATGCAAAAAGGCATACGTTATAATAGGAGGCAATTTCAGGCTTTGTTCAAAAGGCAATAATTTGTCTTAGATAAAAAGTAGTATTTTTTTAGTTTAACCCAAATAATAACATGCAGATTTGTTTCGAAAATCTTCTATCTTTTGTAGAATTGACTTGGATATTCGGAAATTCCAAGTAAAATAGGAATCGGGAAGTTATGGGTATAGAAGTTATTTAATAACAAGTCGGGACGGGTCTATTGCTATACATATTTCAATATTAATCTCAGTTTTCCCGTAACACTTGGAAAACAATCGATTTTCTCGAACTAAAAGTTATTCATTCAACTCCTTTAGTTCTTGAACTTCTTTTTAATATTTCACTTGAAAGATATTGGGCATAAAATTGAAGTTACATACAAATATTACGTAAACTTTTTTGGAATCAAATATTTTCTAATACTATTCTCATTCATGTCTTCAAGAATCTGTAAATAATAAAAATAAACAATAACTTGTTAAACAGTAATTATAATGAATCTAAAGTTTTATCTATTTTGTCTGTCTGAGAATGCAAAACTGAAAATAACTGGAGAGATTTTGATGAAATTTGGATACTTTTTACTGAAGCTAAGCTTTGAAACGTATCGAACTGACTGAAACCTGCCTTAATATTTATGGCTTAAATCATTCCTGCTTACAGCCTGTTTGATTGGGAATTTATTTTGCAAAGCAATTTAAGCAATATTTATTGTAAAAACTTGGCTTTTTACTATTTTGTTAAATTGTCTAATATCATAAAAAATATACATTAAGTTTTGTTTGTGGATGTGGATACAAACGACATAAATATTAAAATCACTACAAGTACAGGCTACATAGTATAAAACAAAATCGCTTCCCGCCGTCTGTCTGTCCCTATGTATGCTTAGATCTTTAAAACTACGAAACGGATTTTAATGCGGTTTTTTTAATAGATAGAGTGATTCAAGAAGAAGGTTTATATGTATAGTACATTAGCAAAACCCGCGGCTTCGCTCGCGTCATATCGTCACGTCAGTATGTATATAAAAATCTTCTATCTTTTGTAGAATTGACTTGGATATTCGGAAATTCCAAGTAAAATAGGAATCGGGAAGTTATGGGTATAGAAGTTATTTAATAACAAGTCGGGACGGGTCTATTGCTATACATATTTCAATATTAATCTCAGTTTTCCCGTAACACTTGGAAAACAATCGATTTTCTCGAACTAAAAGTTATTCATTCAACTCCTTTAGTTCTTGAACTTCTTTTTAATATTTCACTTGAAAGATATTGGGCATAAAATTGAAGTTACATACAAATATTACGTAAACTTTTTTGGAATCAAATATTTTCTAATACTATTCTCATTCATGTCTTCAAGAATCTGTAAATAATAAAAATAAACAATAACTTGTTAAACAGTAATTATAATGAATCTAAAGTTTTATCTATTTTGTCTGTCTGAGAATGCAAAACTGAAAATAACTGGAGAGATTTTGATGAAATTTGGATACTTTTTACTGAAGCTAAGCTTTGAAACGTATCGAACTGACTGAAACCTGCCTTAATATTTATGGCTTAAATCATTCCTGCTTACAGCCTGTTTGATTGGGAATTTATTTTGCAAAGCAATTTAAGCAATATTTATTGTAAAAACTTGGCTTTTTACTATTTTGTTAAATTGTCTAATATCATAAAAAATATACATTAAGTTTTGTTTGTGGATGTGGATACAAACGACATAAATATTAAAATCACTACAAGTACAGGCTACATAGTATAAAACAAAATCGCTTCCCGCCGTCTGTCTGTCCCTATGTATGCTTAGATCTTTAAAACTACGAAACGGATTTTAATGCGGTTTTTTTAATAGATAGAGTGATTCAAGAAGAAGGTTTATATGTATAGTACATTAGCAAAACCCGCGGCTTCGCTCGCGTCATATCGTCACGTCAGTATGTATATAATATGACGACGAATAATTCGCCTTACTTATTATTTCAGGGGTTTTTACTAGGAAAGCAGTTTTGTGTACTGAGATAAAAGTAATATAATATTATGTATATCGCACTCTACGAATCATTACTTATAATGGAAAAAGCGATGTCGATCCATTATGTTTTTACCTAAAAGAAAGATCGAATAACAAAAAAATTATCATTTATATTATCAATTAGTATGAATATTTTCAATTATAAAAATATATCATTTAGGTAGGCTGTTTTTTGTTATCTGTTTTTGGAGGTTTTTTTTTCGGCAGATTTTCGGCAAACACAACGTGTATTCTCGGCTCGTAAACCGGATATTAATGGGGTCGTTATAGAAAATACTTTTACGTTTGATACGAAATCGTGAGTACCTAAATCGTTATTTTCGAACACCAAGATTCGAAGCTATTAAGGCTAATGGTTTGTTACTTATTCTATTGCTATTATTTCTGTTTTTGTGTTCTATTTTAGGTTTCTTGTAAGTCCACTTGGCTTTTAGGCCATAAATATAGTTTCTAGTTCGGGTCTAAATAGTAATTAGTTTTTTCTGTGCAATATTTTTTTAAGTAGTCTGTAAATGAGAAAATTATGCAGTGTCTTTAGAACATGAAGACTGTTACCAATTGCGCATACTGTGGACTCGACTTTAAGCGTAAATCGAATAAAGAGTATAGTACATATTGTGCGCACATCTGCCACATCTGTTGTACGGGTTACGTATTCGATTGGGTTCGTTTCTAAATTTAGCGCGAACGAAGCCGCGGGTTTCCTAGTAAATCTAGACAAAAAATTGAAAAATTAATTATATACCGAAAACTTTCTCGAGAACCACTCTATCTATTGGTGAAAACAGCATGAAAATCTAAAAATCGGTGCATTAGTTTTTGAGTTTATCACGAACAGACAGACAGACGCGGCGGAGGACTTGGTTTTATAATATGTAGTGATAAAAAGGTATCTATTGCAGGTACATATATATTGATTGAAACTTGCTAAATAATGCTCTAGTTATCTGCATAATTCTGGAAAATAAAGTCTAGCTTTAATTGTGTTTGGTCTTACTAAGTTATGGTCTTACTAAGTTATGGTCTTACTAAGTTATGGTCTTACTAAGTTATGGTCTTACTAAGTGATGAAGAAATGTAAAAGGGTGCTTTTAATAAAAAAATATACAGAATAACATCATTATCATAATTAGTATCTATGTAAGATAGAAGTGGAGCCGCATGCAAAATGTTGTAAAAAAGAAAGGCATAAAAACACAGTGACCGAAAATAGAACTTCCTCAAACAAACAAAAATATTTTCAAGATGGTCTCTTTGAATCCTTAAAGTTTCAAAAGATTCACCTTTGTCCGCTGTTAGCAAACGTATTGTTAGCTTAAACTTTGAATAACAGGCATATGGAAATGATTTGCTTATTTGTTAGATGACTGACGACGTGTTTTTATCTGGCTAGTTCTGGAACTACGAAATATACTTGAAAGGTATTAGGTTCGATTTTCATATAAATACATTTTTTATTAATCATAATACCTATAGGTTTATTCTGGTTTACTTAAGAAAATTTACTATTTACAAATGACAACTAATATAATACATAACTAGTTAGCCAAAAGGCAACAGTATCGTCACTATGCCACAGCAAGTTTAGGCTAAAAGTTTCAAGAGGAATTTTTAAATTGCTCTGATAGTTTGAGTGAAAGCGGATCCAAACACAAAATAAAGGAAAAAGAAGGTTGAAGCTTTGTTTATATTTTGGAATGTTTGGAATTTGGCATTTGGAAAGTTTAGAATTGGCAAATACTTTGAAAATATTTGTATATTAACATTCTTGGAGTAACACAAAAATGATATGATAGATATAATGAATGAAAAACTAAGCGTATATGATATTAGTATATTAGATTATATTAGACTTCACATGTCTTTCGATAAACTTGCTAGGTTCTCTCAGACATGTAGGTTTCCTAACGATGTTTTCCTTCACCGTAAAACAAGTGGTAAACATGTTAGAAAATATTTGTACATGAAAATATCAGAGGTGCGAGACCCGGATTTGAACCCGCATCACTTTGTTATCCTAGAGAGCGCGTTACCACTACTACTGCATATTTCGGTTTATACACATATTTATTAATTATCTTTGAAATGTACATAGCAATAATCATAAACGAGCAATTGTACATACTTGTAAACAAATAACATTAGTTAACTGTATAACTTTCTAACATAATTGAGTTATTTTTAACTACTAAAGTTAAGAACTTTTCATAATTCTTGAAGTCAAAGCCTCAAAAACGACATTTAAAGAGGTTACAATAACTCACAGAATATCAATAGGTTGTTACAAAGTAGAATCGATTAATTCGATCAAATGGCGGCGTGGCGAAGATTTATGAAAGGCGCGGGCTTGATTCTAAAGTCTTTAATTTGTTACTAAATGGATTAATTTTCATTGTAACCTCAACTTTGTTGTAGGATTTATATACATTATACATACATATTATATATTTTATTGTCATATGATTTTGTTATTGAGGATTTATCATTAGTATTTCAATTCATGAACTTAGTTGTTAAAATTTTATGTAAATAAAATAGACGTAATCGAAAATAATATCCCTAGTAGTAAATTCTGTTCTAGTTTCCCGCAGTTTGGCCATTATAAGTTGCGATAGAGACAACGTTTCAAAGTGGTAGTGCCATGCTTGTTACCTTCGGGTAGCAACCGAATGGGCCGGCACGCCCCGTATAGTTCATTAGTACCACTCTCTCACAGAAGACCGGCGTGAAGTGGCAGCTTTGCTGTCGCGTTTCGTCCGGTGAGTGAGAGTCCGGGAGGCCCACTCTCCTTCCCCTCTCCCTCTCCCCTTCATCCTCCGCCTTCGTTCCCCCCTCCCTCCCACTTCCCTCCCTCCTCCATCCCTCCCTTTCCTGAAAGGCCGGCAACGCATCTGCAAGCCTGGCTTGCAGATGTCCATGGGCGGAGGTGATCACTTTCCATCAGGTGAGCCTCCTGTCCGTTTGCCCACTTTTTACCATAAAAAAAAAAGTTAGCCTATGTAGAGTGTAGAGTATTTTAAGAACTCAAGCAAAGTAAGTACCCCAAGATAAGTTTTTTCGAATGCTGTAGTTACAGTGAGTATTGCGTTCCTACAAACAGTTTTATTCTATTAGAATAGGAAAAAATAATAAAATCAAAAGGACTTACTATTAAATACATCCGGGAAGAATTTGGCCAGTATTTGTTTTCAACGGGACTATTGTTATTTTTTAGTATAAGATTATTATCATTTATTTAAAATAGTTATAAAAAGCATTTTATAATATTCAACGTAAAATAAATGTGTAAATTACTTTTTTCACTTAAGTTAAAATATTCTGCGAATGAAAACATAACTCCCAAGGGATTTAAACATTAGGTTTGTCCCCAGAATAACCAGCTGAGCGACTCAATCCATTATGTCAAATTGTCGGTTTTAGAAACAAATTGTAGATGTTCTAATGTTTATCAGATTGTAGATGCTTAGACTTGGTAAAACAAATTGTTTCAATACTAGAATTTATTTGCTATTAAAATGGTTAAGAGTTAACAGTAAACGATTAATTGATCTTACCTATGACTCATAGCTCTCATTATTTGTTAGATTTATTTGGAGCTGTTATCATCTGTTTATATAATCTAAGGTAAAGGCACCTAATTCCGCGGTATTTTCACCTAAACTAGAAAGAACTTTATATATTAAGCATTTACTATATCTTTCTGCAGAATTCGCTATTTTTATCAGAAGTATTATTTATCTAACTCTTGAAATACACTTACAGTTTAGCAATAGAAAATTTTATATTATCTTTAATTAATTAAAAATGTGAAGAAGTCGAGAGCACCTAATTGCGATGTAAAAATCCTAATTCCGATGTATTTGGTTCCTAATTCCGAGTGTTCAAAATACAAAGAAATGGAGGTGGGGAGAATAATACATGGTGTTCAAAAATCAAGTCTATTTATTTACTGTGGTCTTTAAATCAGTCTTCAGTCTTTTATGGTAAAATGACACCACAACATGTAATTTATTTAGATTAATAATATTATTCTAAGTAAAGATGTAAAAAAACATAGGAGTAACTAGTAACTATATATAATTAATTCGTTAACAGTATTTTTTGTTTTCTTCATAATATTACAAATAGATACACTACTACCCTCATTGATTGCTGTAGCATTTCGGAGATCTTCTTCCGTGTGTTCTTTTGGCTTCATTATCCTACAACAAAAAAAAATAATAATATCAATATTTAAAATACTATGAGCCCATACCTTATGAATTTCTATAAAAGCTGCGTAAGACAATGTAACAGGCAGTTTTTCAATGTGTCATGATAATTGATTTTTAATTTGTTAAATAGGCAGCGATTCGAGTACTAAGAACTATAATACAAACATTTGAGAGAGCAATAAATGAGATTGTTAACTGTTGAATATTGTTTTCTGGAAACTCTTCTGAACTTTTTAATAATTAACACACTGTATTTTACTTGTGTCAATACCACGAAATTAGGTGCTCATAGAACCTTATTCCGACTTACATACATCGGAATAGCGTTTTATAATACCATATCACATTTTTTAACTCCGATTATTAAAAACCAAGAGATTTTTCAATATTTTATAAATAAATGAATCTTTAATTGCAATATCTTCGAAAAAATACATAGAACACAAACAGAAATATATCAAATACATTAATAATACAGTTTAATGTAATTAGTCTTTCCATATAATAAATTAATAAAGTACCTAAATAGATAATCTTTGATCATGTATAATTAGTGAGTTTGACGCCAAAACATACATCGGAAATAGATTTTTATATTTATTGGCCATTTAATTAATCAAAACCAAAACAGTAAATTTTGTAATTATAAAATTACCATCAAAATTTAAAGAAAAGAAAACGTCTATAAAATCGCAATTCCGTGGTATACATCGGCATTAGGAACCAACTAAAATATTTGTCACCTAATGCCGTGGTATTTTTAAACTTTATTTACTCTTAAATTGTTAAGAAAAATACACAAATGTTACGTGTTTTAAATAAAAAATATAACTCTTCTACTATTTTAATCTAAACATGTACTCATATAGCATTAAAATATCATCTAAAACACTATTTAGTAAAACATAGTACTTACGTGCGTAAGGTCCAAAATGTATGGAGCGTGCGTTCAAGTCAGCTGCTAGCGCAAATTTTACGCATTATTTTAAAATGTACACACATTAACACACTCTTTTACTCATATAAACACGAACAGATAAATTATGAATTCAATATGGTATCTTACACACAAAAAGAACTTGTAAATTACTTGAAATCACTGTTTGTTTAAATACCTCGGAATATGGTGCCATTTTTAGAACCCCTCGGAGTTAGGTGCCTTTACCTTAATTAAAATTATAACTTGAATAAAAAAAAGTTTTTAATTTAATATGTAAAAATAAAATTATGAAGGAAATTTACTCCTGAAATTTAAATTGTATTTTGTTTTATTTAATATTTCTAATAATGGACTTAGGTGCATATATAATTTTGAAGCAACAAGTTAGTAGCTATCGCGACTTTCCTAACATTGAAAAATATATTCACGACATAAACATAAACTTTAAAATAACGACAGTATTAATAGGATAATACACAAAACATAAAATGACAACCTTCAAAGAACATTATTTCTCTCCCGTGCATAGATTATCCCACATTATGGTGTGATCATCATTTCTCGTTTTTGTCTATCATCTATCAGTTTGATGTCGGATAATTCGGCCTTTTCAACATCTAATGGCCATTCCATCCCATAGCAACCATAGGCCTCCGTTAATTTAAGGGTAATCAGGACATAGTTCATCACAGGCGAAGTGCGAGTTGACGGACCTCATATTAAGTCCTTCGAAAACTAATTATTTATTAGGTGATTTTTTTACAATGTTTTTGTTCATTGCAAGACAAGTGGTACATGAACAAATCAGTATTGTGAAACTCAAGGATTTTTTGATCGTGGATTTCCAAATGAGCGCATTACCACTAGTAGGTACTATTTCTTAGTAGGATACTAACCGAAATTAGTACGATATTAATATATAAAATAAAAAAATAATAATTTTGTAATGATACTTTAAATCGCACACAGCGTCCCTAAAAACATAATAATATGTAAATTCCCAGCCTTTTCTCCATGGAATTTTCGTATGTTGTAGGAGGATATTATCCGAAATCCACCTATAAAATATTATTTGTTTTGAGCTAAGATAAAAAATAAACTTTCCTTCACTGAATCTACGAAACTTCTTGTTTCATTATCATTTAAAAAAACTTATTCTTTATTAAAAAGTAGTTTCAAAAAGAAAAATAGACACAAGAAAAATGAATCAATCTTTATCGCACGTGCCTCATCACTAAGTACGCGACTTATTACGCGATGTTTGAAACTGAGCTCGTAGCTCGTAGGCAATCTAACTAGTAAAAGTTTTTGCTCTTTTCATTTGCATATTTTTAATCACGTTCAAGTTTATAGTTTATTAAATAAAAAGCAACCTTAATCCAGGACATTCTCACCAATGTATTTATACAAAATTTGGGGTTTTCAAATTGATCTAGTTCGATGTAATATAAACATAAATGAAGTATGTATGTATTTATTAAGCATTCAGCAGGTGCCATATTGGCAAGCTCGCCAAAATATCTTACAAATTCTCGCTTTTATTATGAACTTTAACTAAAAATATTTATTTAAATATATAAAAAAAATTCTCAAGTACTCTACTAACACTTGCAAACAATACTCCTGATAATATGAAATATTAATATCAATAATAAAATGTTAGCCAATTAATAATATCACTTCACGGTCATCAATAATTAATAATTAATATCCACCTGATCAGATCTCACTACAACTAATCATCTACGAGTGAGATATTATAACCAATATTATGAGCCAACCGCCATGGCAAAACGTCATGTCAGGAAAAGACAGGGTCCAGGTCCAGGGTCTTGATTAATTATTGATTGAAAATTATACTATACACAATGCAAGAAATAGATTTAGTCTCTAAATATTTAAGCATTTGTAGGCTCTAAAGTAAAACCAGGCGTACTAGCTCCCACATCCGGTCAGGTACCAATAATAAATCATTTACATAAATGATTAGTCCTTCGAGCCGGATACAATTTGCCTTAAATATTAAACTCAATATCGATATACGATCGTATGTATATGCAGCCATAAAAGCTACTCATCTGATCTATGAGGGATTTGTATTAAGATTTTAACTACAACAAAATATTCTACCATAATAAACAACACAAAAGCCATCCTACTTCATAGATCTAATGGTAAGCAAGTACGGCTGCACTACTTAAATCACTTATAATAAAATTTGTATACTTATACAATTCTAACTTAACATGTTTCTTTACTAAAATTTATTACAATAAAAGCCTGAAAATCCGAATCATCCTAATTTAATTAGCACTTGATTTTCATTTCAAAAATGTGTTTCCTAGTCCTTACTACATATTTATGTTAATTTTACTTTCAATAAACAGAAGAGAAAATATGAAAGACGATAAAATAAATTGAAAATGTGGCACTCTGCCTTAGCTGTTGTGCCTTTTCCATCACCCGGGGTCCTTTGAAAGGTATGAGTGAATTGAAACCATTAATTGTACTCTTGGAAGACTTTCCTAATTAACATTTTAATTTAATATAAATTATAAGCCTTACTTTATCTTATGGGACAGACAAATAAATTAAAAGCGTTTCTTAGCTGTTTTAGAATACGTTTCCATCTCAATTCCACTGTTTTAACATTGTCGCATTATTTCAAGTAATTACTGATAAGTCCTTAAACATAGAAGTACCTTGAATAGATAGACTTTGAGTAATAATGTTTTTGATCAGCAATAACTTTTACAATATTTGTTACACGCTTGTTTACTTTAAAATTTAATGTAAATAAAATAACCAGTATTTCTTTATGGCAACCCGTAGTTCAATATTTCGCGTCATTTGTCAACGAACGTAACGCTGGGAGCTTCCGATAAAGAAGTTGAAAAATACAAGTACGTTAGATATTTTTACTGTTTATATTTTTGCTACATTGTTGTTTTAAGTTAAATTATGGTTTTAATAGGGTACTTAAGTAATAAAGGTATTTTTTGACTATCTGTTTGGTTTTCTTGCGTTTTTTTGTTAGTACAGTATATAGGTACATTCATATGTATTTAGTGAAATGCTGTTAATTTTAAATTAAAAAAAAGACACTTTAATTTTATTTATATATGTATAGATTTATTTATTAAATAGCCTGTAAAGTCCGGCTTATTTCAGAGCAGCGTACAAAGAATTTACAATGTTGAACAGTATGAAAACGAAGATAGCTTTCGAAAGTGCTTTCACATTTTTGATCAAAAACTTAAATTCTAAATCTAAAGCGTTGAAACAAAGAATGACCTGCAAAAAGTAATATTAGTACTAGGTACGCTTTAAAAATTAGTATAGATTATTCAGAAATTGGATGTCTTGCAGTAAAAAGTATCGTATATGATGACTTGGATAACTAACAACCACCAAAATATCAAACATCTTTCCAGTGGGTTTCTTGTGATGCGTCACAGACAAACATATAGATAGCAGGGATGTTATAGATATGTAATTTCGGATACGGATTGGATACGGATATAGAAATGATTATTATACCGGATACGGATACGGATATGAAATTATTTCGGATTATCTGTTAGTTTCGGATTATTTCGGTTACGGATATTAAATTTGTAAGGAATTTCAAAACTAAAATACAAGAAGAAAACAAACAATGCGCGCGGCTTGTGTGTCGGCAGCCGCCGGCCGATCAAAACTTGTCATAACGTGTCTCAATTAGGCCGAGCCTAATTCTATCCCTATCCGATACTATCCGAAAAAAATTTTTCGGATTCGGTTACGGTTATGGATAATTTTTACATCGGATATCCGGTTACGGAGCTCCCTAACATCCCTGATAGATAGGTAGGTGTTAAGAATATCCCACATATAAAAAGGTGAGACTCTTTGAAAAGCTCTTGACGGTATTTCTAAGATACATATAAAAATCATTGCATATATCATTTTAATGGGTAATATCAGATTTATTGGGCAGATATTTATGTTTCAATCCACGGAACAGGAAATGTCGTTTATCACACCCAAATCGTAACCGATGTATAGTCTTTGCTGACATTAGAAATATTTTTTTTTGGTAACTTTAACCAGACTTGTTATAATTTTAACCACTACTAATTTTTTTTCAATCATTTTCTTTCCAAAATTTCTAGTTTTGCGCTCTAAAAATAGAATTTTTAAAATGCCAAAATGTTTGCTAAATTAGTGTCTTATTTTAAGACAAAATATTTTGTTTCATACAAATTTGGGACCCACTTCAGAAGAAGAATTACAACAACTTTATGATATACTAGCATTTCCCGCGGCTTCGCACGCGTTCTAAAGATCGGAAACCAATATCTTTCCGAGTCGCGCGGTATGGTACCTTGCAGAACCAACGCCCGTCTTTTCCATTTTTGCAACACTATACATTGATGCTCCTCTCCTATTGGTCGTAGCGTGATGTAATATAGCCAACAAAACCAAAACCAACAAACAAACAAACAAACAAACTCTTCAGCTTTATAATATTGATATAGATTAAGTTCCTAAGAAACGTTGCAATAGGTAAACTTCATTTAATAACGATATTCACTTATTTGAATTCACAGTACTTTGCACTTCCATGTAAAGAAACCATAATATCACGGTTGCAGCCTTAACAACCTCGATTCTAAGATTTTATCGCATACTGGGCGAATTCGTGTAACTTCTCTAACAGTTTTTGTATGTAAATGCTGCTAATGACGTTCGTGAGTTGCTGTTTTACTTATGTTCTCTAACTACCCTCTTAGACAAGTTTATTTTTTACACTAGTCTATTGATAATAAAAAAAATTGTATGCCAAAACTTATGAGTAACATTTTCTACTCAGTATGTCAACTGATTTTCTTTGTTTTCGGTAGCTATTGAAAACAGCTATAAAAAATCGGTCAGGTCGGTTTTTATATAGATGTAATTAATGATATTATGTAGGTAAATTCAATTCATGTATGTTTTCTTAAATTTTTAACAATGATGGTAGTCGTATTACGATGCACTGGGTGACCGCTAATAAAAAATATAAATTTTGGATATGTATACTAAAAACTATTTAGATATTTAAACTTATTTTTCTTTAAACCTAACTTATTTCGCCTAGATCTAAAGGCACAAGTGTATACTAAATATGCATATGTACCCAGCCACTATAATTTACATAGTCAGAGCCACTACTACCTACCCATACAGAGAAATAATAGGCCATTTTTTTATTTCATATTGAAATCATCTCATTCTATTCGGGTAACACAGTTGTAAAAGTTCTACAAAGTAACTTTTACGAATACACAATAACTCATCTAAATACCTTTCTATTGCATATCAAATTACTGTATCTACATATAAAAAATATTACTGTCTGTATGGAAAAGCAATAGGCATTTCTTATTGCGCGGATACTATTAAAATCCTTTATAATAAATAAATATGTTGGGACATTATTACATACAGCGCCATCTAGTTTAGTGGTAAGCTACAAGGCTCGTGTTACGGATACCAGATAGTTTATACACCACACACACATATATAACTTTTAACTAATGCATATATTAAATATGAAACAACAAATGAGTGCCACCAGCGGGACTCAAAGCCATGACCGCTGGCGCAGCAAGTATGGTCACTGCAAACTGAGCCAAACGTGTCGTCAAATGCTATTATGACAAGCTTTATGTATAAAGGCTACAGTTGCGAAAATAAAATTTTGGTATCATTGAAAGAATAAGAAATAGATGAAAAGGTGTTTTGAGGATTGAAGACCTATTCTTTCTTTTGTGTATTATCTAAGAAAATACTCGTACGTATTATACTATTTTACTGACAAAAGCGCATTTTTCCTTTTGTTGTACAAAGCGGCGTCTTAGACATTCATGGTATTTGAAAAATAATACGAGTCTAATCAAATTGTTTCTGCTCTTTCATTATTACGAAGTAAAATAATAACCTAAAGTCATGTTATTCCCTGGATATATTACACACGACACATTTGACTCAGTTTGTAGAGACCCTACTTGCTGCGCCAGTGGTCGCGAGTTCGAGTCCCGCGAGGGCATACATTTATTGAGCACGAATGTGTGTACTCCAGTCTTGGGTGTTTATATTTATAATATGTATTTATTTAGTTTTATATGTAGTATATCAACTATCTGTTATCCGTAACACAAGCCTCGTAGCTTAACACGGAACTAGATAGCGTTGTGTGTAATAATGTCTCAATATATTTATTTATTTATCACATAAAAATAAAAAATACTTTTATTAACTTAATGATTATTATTATTATTACAAGCAAGTCACACAGTCTAGGCCTAGGCCCATATTATTGGGCTCTTACCTCTACGAAAACTATAAAGTCAACAATCAAAGAAGCAAGAAAATTTAAATTGGTTATGACGTTTATGAGGTGCTTTACCAGCGTGATATAAAGCTTTTACCATACATTCTACTTTTCCTAAGAGGTATTATAATATAGATACACAAATTTTTCAATGCACGTTGTCATTGACCAGATATAATAGCCATTTTCACAATAAATACGTATTTTAATATAACATTTTCAAACAATTTCTACTCTGTGTAAGAATAAAACATAAATTGTGTAAAAGATTCTTAAGTGACCCTATTTTAGTATATTTATGTACTGTTATCGCCTTACGAAGGACCAAAATACAAGGAAAGGTTCTTTCAAGAAGGTTCCATTAGATAAAGCCGTTCAAGTACTAATTTATGTCTTAGCTGTTTTGGTAATGATATATTTTATCTGTAAATTTCAAGATAAACGTATTTTAATTAGAGCTTATAGCTTTTTAACTAATTTTGAATAAATTAATGTTTTTTAATATGTTATTAGTATGTACATAACGTACCAATAAAAGTTGCCACTAGTTTAAATTTAAATATGTAATGAAACTGAGTCGAACTTACATATATTTTTTTCAGCTACAGCCTACATCAATCATACCAAATTTATTAGAATTTGATCAGAGTCCCAGAGGTCTTCTAGTGATTCGGTCACAGACTCAAAAAAACTATAAATTGGATCTCCTAAGTATGACTATTACAATAAGATTTAAAACCGGATACTTTTTACTGCGAGTATACGTATATCTCCTTCCTCATTTTGTACTAACGCACGTTAGGACGAATCTGTTCGTAGCGAGTGTGAGTCGCTAGTTTATATTTATACTAGCGGAACCCGCGGCTTCGCTCGCGCTAGTATAGTATAGATATAAAATATTATAGCAATTAGCAATACAATGAACACTTACTAAAATTAAATAATAAAAATATTAATAACGCCATTTATTAGAAATCATAACGCACCATTTGATAAGTGAAAACGGAATTATGATTTAGGAGTTTAAAACACATTATTATATTATTCTTTTTTAATAGTATTTTTGGAATTAAATATTTTTTATGTAGTAAATATATTATATTATTTTATTTAATTATAATATATATTTTATTTTATAGACTTTTGTTGTTTCATTAGTTTTTTGTTGTCTGTGACGTTTCGCTAGTGGCCAATATGGCGACTACGATTTGTCTGTCAGCATCATTAGAATTAAACAAAATACTCGACAATCCGAATTTTGCGAATATATGCTGTCGACTCGAAATGTTTATTTTTGTATGTTTTATTATTCAGTTAAGGTTTTGATCGAGTCTACCGTAACCCTTGACGAAATTATTAATATAGATATAGATAACTTCATTCTGCCGCTTTAAAGTGAAGCCTGAAGGAATAATCAATTTGGCTTATATACTATTAACAGTATACTGGTAGGTCAGCATTGATATTTTACCATTAATAACCTATAATTTTATAGCTTTTGTCGCCAACGTCCATACCACGTTGAACACACCGGTTCTCGTCCGATCACCGAAGTTAAGCAACGTCGGGCGCGGTCAGTACTTGGATGGGTGACCGCCTGGGAACACCGCGTGACGTTGGCTTTTTGTTTATTGTTATTTTTTTTGGCTGTACTGTTGCTTTCATCACTAAATATTATTATAAAACAAAGTCCTTCGCCGCGTCTGTCTGTCTGTTCGCGATAAAATCAAAAACTACTGCACCGATGTTGATGCTGTTTTCACCAATATTATAGATAGTGGTTCTCGAGGAATGATTTAGTATGTAATGGTCGTGACTATTTAATGTTTTCTGTTGTCAAGGATTTATAACGACTTGCTCCCCTTTTTTGTTTGTATGTCTTTTTGTCCTGGCTAATCACTGAAACGGCTGGATTTATTTTAATGTGACTTCACTAGTTGATAGTTAATGTTATAAAGAGTCACTTAGCCTAAGCTTAATTTTAGAAAAAGAATTAGAGTTGCGCTTTAAAACTTAGAGTTAATTTTGCAATAACGAAAAAAAAACGTAAAAGAAGAAATCATGTGTTTATATGTAGATATTCAGATAAGGGGCTTGAATTTTCAGTTTTACTTAATTTTATAATGATTGACCCAAATTTTTATAGTTATACAATTACTATCAAAAGGAATAGAACTCGCTATACCACTTCACAGTAGCAAGCGATTTTTTTTATTTTTCTATTCAATTACAAATTATTTATTAGTACTGGCGTTACATCATTAATTCTTGTGAGAAAACAGAATCATTAATTATTAGGTTTACGCTTGAAAAATACTACCATATATCTTTACATTTCTTTCTGGGAGTGTTTTTCGTGATAGCGTGATACGCTATTTGTTATAAGATGTCGAACAGTACCGAACTATAAAACTATTAAATCCGGGTCTCGCATCTCTGATGTTTTCATGTGCGAATCATTTATATCATGATTACCTCTTGTCATACGGTGGAGGAAACCATCGTGAGGAAACCTGCATGTTTGAGAAAACCTAACAAGTTTTCGAAAGGCATGTGAAGTCCGCCAACACGCACTAGGCCAGCGTGGTGGACTATAGCCTGATCCCCCTCGTACTGAGGGAGGCCCGTGCCCAGCAGTGGGACGTTAAAAAGGGCTGATGATGATGATATAAAAGGAAGAGCGTTTGTTTTTACGTTTGTGAATGCTAACATCATGAGGTGCTGAACAAATTTGGATGCAGTTTTGCTATTATGTTACTTGTAATATTTATCATGAAGTTTATGATTGATGTTCATAAACATCATCATCATCATCATGCTTTACAGCAAACATCCCATGATCCTTCATGAAGTTGAATTTCTATGGTAAAAAGGGGGCAAACGGGCAGGAGGCTCACCTGATGGGAAGTGATCACCTCCGCCCATGGACATCTGCAAGCCTTGCAGATGCGTTGCCGGCCTTTCAGGAAAGGGAGGGATGGAGCAGGGAGGGAAGTGGGAGGGAAGTGGAGGGAGGGGGGAACGAAGGCGGAGGATGAAGGGAAGAGGGAGGGGGAAAGGAGAGTGGGCCTCCCGGACTCTCACTCACCGGACGAAACGCGACAGCATAGCTGCCACTTCACGCCGGTCTTCTGTGAGAGAGTGGTACTAATGAACTATACGGGGCGTGCCGGCCCGTTCGGTTGCTACCCGAAGGTAACAAGCATGGCACTACCACTAAACATAACAACATATAATAACTTCATGAATTAGAAGCACCAAAATTAATGTAACAAATGATTACGAGTAATTGATTATCTCTGATATTTTAATGGGAATTTTTGCCATTCGCTTCAGCGTGAAGTCCGTTAACAACTTGGCTAGCGTATTGGAATATGTCCACGCTCAGCTATGGGACTTAGTAAAGTTCATTCGAAAATATTCTTCGTCTAGAATGGACTAGGTAGTAAAATTGGCACACATTTCATAGATACTATTTATATATCTATTTATATTTTATAATGACTGTCTGTGTTGGACAGGTCACATTCAAATTGGCTTGACAAGGGAATGGTACCCAAACCGCACTTCTAGGAGCCATTGAGCATAAGAATTGAATTGAAGTTTGGTAGAAGTTTAATTTCTTACATACTTATTAGGATTATTAGACCAATGGGAATAATATTTGTTTTTAAAATATCATCCAGATGGGACCAAAAAGTAAAACTATAATAATTCAAGATAAACTCTATGTTACAATGTTAATCAAATACATTTAGCAGCTATATAGTGAGAATTGACAAACATACGTTTTCTTTTGTAATTATGTGTATTTCTAAGTCTATCTCTAAATAGTCGCAATTCTTGTGATTTCGCGAACACAAAGCCTACTTTTGCTCTTCAAAAACAAAAACTTAAAAAAAACTGACTTACTTGAAGAATACTAAAAATTAAATATTAACTCATTGTTAGAGTTTATTTAGAATAGATACCTAATCAGATTTTTTCAGAGTCGGTGCCGATACTAATAACATAATTTACTGAAATCTGTGCATAACTGAAGTAGTTATAACAAATATGAAAAAATACAATCGAATTGAGAACCTCCTCCTTTTTGAAGTCGGTTAAAAATAATAAAATTTTCAATTTTAAGCGAGACTAAAATTAAAAGTGAATCGTTTTCTATTCATACAAAGTGAAAAGGTCAAATCACAAAGGGTTTTCATTTGAGGTTATGACTGAAAAATGGTGTAAACGCATTCTTTTGTTGTTACAGAGATATTACATTTTATGTGGGATTTCTTTAAAATTTACATTCAGGATTAATACTTAGTTTAATTTTTAAACCTTTACATTACCTTCTTCGTAATGTTTTTGATTGTTATTTTTTATATAATAAAATTTGTGTCTATGGATGGCTCCGGCCCGCTTCGCTGGGCGTAAGTTAAAATAAATTAAACAGCTTTTATTTTTTTTTACCTAATAAAATAAAAGTAGACTTAGTTACTCCTTATAGTTATCTGTTATTGGAAGTCCCGTTAAAATCGGTCCAGCCGTTTCATAGATTAGCCGGAACAAACCGACAGACAGACAAAAATTTAAAAATTGATTTAGGTAAGTATCGTATGTAATATCATAAGCATTTAGTAAAATTTGTTAATTTTATATAAACAGACACTTCAATTTTATTTATTTGTATAGAATTTTGGTCGAAAAAAGAAAACAAATTCGTTAACAATCCATGTAGTATAAAAAAATCGATGGTATATGTATATTCTGTATGGTCTCTAAAACCGCTGTAAAGATTTCGATGTAATTTTTAAGCCATCTTGAATCTTCAAAGTCGCCCAACGGATGCTTTTGAATAGTTTGGTAGCTATCAGAAATTAGAACACGAGCGAAACCGCGGGTAATGCTAGTCTTAATATTCATGTCAATCTAAGGAGTTTGTGACTCGCAGATAGATAATGTTATATGGAGTAGCTTAGGCTAGCTAAGGCGATTGTTACTTTACAAATTTTATTTAATTTAATTATAGGACGTATTTTAGTGCTACAAACTTTAAATTTGGCATAGTATAAAATAAATTCGTGTCAAATTAGAGTAAGTTATTTTCACTCAAAATAGAACTCTTTTGCTTAACTTTCAATATTACAGTTAATTACATTAGTTTCAGACACAATCCTATGGACACGACATCGTGATAAGCGGTTTAGGTTGATGGACGTCTTGCCAAGAGATGTTTACGTTACAGTCCCTATACATACCTATATAGTATACCCTATACATACGAGTTGAGACAGTGGTAGCCCAGCGGTAACGCGTCGCTTGGATAACCGAGTGATGCGGGTTCAAATCCGGGTCTCGTACCTCTGATATTTTCATGTGCGAATCATTTATAATATCATGATTACCACTTGTCTTACGGTGAAGGAAAACATCGTGAGGAAACCTGCATGTCTGAGAGAACCTAACAAGTTTTCGAAAGGCATGTGAAGTCCGCCAACTCGCACTAGGCTAGCGCGGTGGACTATGGCCTGATCCCCCTCGTACTGAGGGAGGCCCGTGCCCAGCAGTGGGACGTTAAAAAGGGCTGATGATGATGATGATGATGATACATACGAGTATTATGCGAATGTGGTAATAGGGTGACGATATATTTATTTAGAGGTATCTTTAACGAAGTTTAGGCTTTTAATAAAGTATATAACAGGTGTTTAGGAAAAGTAATTTTAAACTTGATATGCAAGAATTATATATTAACTAAAATATTTTTAACTAATGGCCTCGCTTCGCTCGGTTTCGTCCCTAGTTTTAGCTACCTTGGATTACATTATTGAAGTTTTTGTAAGGATCCCTATTTTTTTAAATATAATGTATCCTATGTCACCCGGAGTAAGTGTAACTTCCCAACAGTGACAGAATTTAAATCGGTTCAGTAGTTTCGGAGCCTACTCAATGCAAACAAACAAACCTTTCATATTTATAATTTTTATAGTATAGATAGCAGCTAATTTAATCGCTATTCAGTAATAAACTCTACAGTTCTAAATAAAAAGATTTTGACATTATCGAAATTTCATTTGATAGCTATTCGAATTTAAGAAATTAATTAATGTCTACTTTGTATTGACATATCTGAAAGAAAAAACTGTTTCCGCAGAATGACATCGCCAACGTTACTAATCATCGCATGGCTTATTGGTCGGGTTACTGTGCGTAAGTATCAATTAAAGCAATTTAGTACAGTCTACTCGTATTTTCTCTTTCTAGGGTAGTCAATTTTTCCTAGTAGTCATTAAGTAGATTATAACTCTGATATGGAATAATATCGATGTTTTTTAGTTCATCGATAGGTATAATATAGTGCGGAATTCTAATAGTTTTTAAAAATACACGAAACAGGCGCTGAGTCATTAAATTGCAAAAACAAGCCCGTTTCTATCATATAAACTAGCGATTTAGCAAGAGCGCTTCGGGTTCCGCTAGTTAGATATATGTATAAACCTTCCTGTTGAATCACTCTATCTATCCGTTCCGTTCGAAAATCCGTTGCGTAGTTTTAAAGATCTAAGCATATATAGGGACAGACAGACAGCGGGAAACGACTTTGTTTTATACTATATAGTGATAAGGTCTTTATTTAATTAATGAAGAAAAAAATAATTCGAAAAAACCTTCTGGGAGCCAAAATAGATAAAGCCAATTCTATTCAGATAGTGAACTGAATCAATGAAAATTCTAAAATACTTGCCATTCCTTTCTATTCTTGTTTTAGAAAGAAGCTTTTAGCTTAAAGTTTGACACAATTTATAATAAGCTTTGTTGGTATCTTTAGTGAGGAAACAAATATGATAGATATTTTATATCGCAATAATTGAAAAATTTAAAGATTAATTCCTAGAACTGCCGTGAATCGTTTCTTATTGCATAATTCATTTTCATGTCCGGATAGAGTTTCAAAAGAGAGAAATAAAAAAATGAATTTTTGACATAAAATTACAAAGCAAAAAACAAAGTTATGAGATTCCACAGTATCGGCTAATATAAACTATAAAATAAATATTCTATAGACGCCAATAATATTAAATTGTCTTATTAAATACTCTGTTTCTTGTCAACTGAAAGCCTCATATTTTAATAGACTCGATATCCATCCGACATCGATTCCGCACATTGTGACTAAAACAATCTAACAAACTTAATTATCACACCGTCCTTAGTCAAATTAATACCTTTATCCCCTTTTCCATCACCCTATTCGTTAAATTGAAGTAAGAAAAAAAATTCAAAAGAAATTACACCATACCTTGTCTTATTGCTTTTACTGTTGACCGACTTCTCAGTAGCACTTCATGGAGCTGAAATGTCAACTTTTGTTCTCGTGACCACTCGATTACCTAGGCGCCATATTTAATTCAATATGGCGGACAATACAAATGTTTCCTTTTCAAGTAAACAAAGTGACGTCATTGTAAGTCCATTATGGTGGAATATATTTTATGCAAGTTACGTAGAGCTAGTATATGACGATCGCTGAGGTTGCAGCTACTCAGCAATTGAGAAATAACCGAATCTAGGGTAAAGCTGATACAATATTGCGTCAGAAGATGCCTTAATAATTAAATCCGTACCGTAATCATATTTAGATTTTGCTTCGATCGTGAAGATAGTCATAAGTCATAAGTTTAATTATAAAATTATAATTTGCCTAATTAAATTAATTTTAAGTAAAGTTCTTTTTTTTAGAACCTCTCGCTGCTTCTCGGTTCTCGGTTACTTTATTTGCACTCAGAATACGGATATTAAATAAAACGGTTTGCTAAAAACAATAGATGAACAAGCTCTTTACTTAAATGCTTTAAAAAATCCTATATTTTTACGAGATTCACTTTTATTGCTGTATTTCAGGCTTAAATGTTGTGTAAATGTTTGCATTAAAATCGGTTCGGTTGGTTTAGAGTTAATTTAACATTTATTTTATTTCGCTCCACTCTTTAAAAATGCACCACTCTTGATGACTTGAAACAAAAAAATAAATAAAAATACATACATGTTAACATTTATTTTACTAAAATCATAAGCCATAAGTAACATATTTCAGAAAGTTGAGTTAATGCCTGGAGAATTAATTAGACTGACCTAAATAAATCGTGGCATCGATTTGTGTACCGCATACAAGGTATTAAAATAACATGTAACAATGTGTTACACTCTCTTATCACAAACTATCTTTAAGAAATGATAGATTAATCATGATATTATGAATTTAAACTATTATAAGAATTTAAGCATTAAGTGGCATTAGAAATATAAACAATACGCTGGAGCTCGTCCCTTTTAGCGCCGAAGCAAGTAAATGTATACAAAAACTTAACAAATTATATACTCAAACTTTCCTCAAAAACCATTCTATCCATTAGTGAAAACAGCATAAAAATCAGTGCTATAGTTTTTAAATTTATCGCGAACATACAGACAGACGCGACGGAGAACTATGTTTTATAATATGTAGTGATATTATAAAGCAATCGTAGCAACGAGAATAAATTGTTAGTTCAATAACCCTTTATACATTCATCATCATCATCATCATCATCAGTCCTTTTTAATGTCCCACTGCTGGGCACGGGCCTCCCTCAGTACGAGGGGGATCAGGCCATAGTCCACCGCGCTGGCCTAGTGCGTGTTGGCGGACTTCACATGCCTTTCGAAAACTTGTTAGGTTTTCTCAGACATGCAGGTTTCCTCACGATGTTTTCCTTCACCGTAAGACAAGTGGTAATCATGATAGAAATGATTCGCACATGAAAATATCAGAGGTGCGAGACCCGGATTCGAACCCGCATCACTCGGTTATCCAAGCGACGCGTTACCTTTATACATTACACTACCATTATTTTGCGGCTTTATAATTATAGTTGAAATATCAAATGCATTATTTGACTTTGATTAAATAATTAAAATTCTTAGTAATTTAAGGCCCGCGTTCTTGACAGAGCAATTATGTGATTTTCTTTGTGCGACTAATTAGTCGTATATCAAAAATAATAACTTGTGTCGCTACTAAAAGGTTTATTACGAAAAGGTGAAGTACTTTTAGAAGATAATATTGTCGCGGAATAGAGTGCGAACCCGTCATAATAGCACGCTTGTACCATGCCTTACAACAGCTAATGTCAATTTATAACTTTTGACAATTAGATAACAAGAACAGTTTATTGCAAATTTTAATGTGTCAGAGAGAGAGAAAGCATTTTCAAGAAAGATTTGGAAGTTACTAGAAACATTTTGAATTTTCGATACTAGAATGTTCTTTATTTACGCATATAAAAAGGCCGGCAGTGTGTCGAGAGTTCAGTTGAAGTTCGGAGTTGAGTGAAGATTGCGAAGAGATACGAAATAGTGGAAAGGTGAAGAAGAACATAGTGAATTATTAAAATTGGTGGTTTATAGTGCTCAGAGACTAAATTAAACTAGTGTTGTGTACAAACTGCGCGTGTGTATTAAGTGTAAATAAAACAACTTTAGTGCGAGAACGCTTTTAATTTCCGATCCCGAACCCGTAGAACGTAACAATTGGTGTCAGAAGTGGGATCGGAAATGCCGTTAGTACCGAGACACGAGAAGGAAGGAGTCACTACACGCACAATGGCAGAACAGCAAAGGGAAGATTCTGGGCCTAGTACGTCGAGTTTTGAGTCTGCGGCTCAACAGAGCACCACACCATACATGAACGCTCTTCTGCAACAAATGGCGTTCATGATGCAAGAGCAGGCTCGCCGCCAAGAGGAACAGCTGTGCGCACTCCAAGAGGAGCAGGCTCGCCGTCAGGAGGAACAGCTGCGCGCACTCCAAGAGGAGCAGGCTCGACGCGAGATAGAGCGTGCTCGCCGCCAAGAGGAACAGCTGCGCGCATTCCAAGAGGAGCAGGCTCGACGCGAGATAGAACGTGCTTGCCGCCAAGAGGAACAGCTGCGCGCACTCCGAGACCAGCAGGCTCGACGCGAGATAGAACGTGCTTGCCGCCAAGAGGAACAGCTGCGCGCACTCCAAGAAGAGCAGGATCGCCGCCAAGAGGAACAGCTGCGCGCACTTCAAGAGGGCTTTCACAAGAATGTCATACCCGCTCTTCAACAACATACGGAAAGGGTGGAAGCCGTTGAGAGAGAAGTTGAGGGAATAAAGACGACACTCGCCACACACGGTAAAGCTTTAGAGGAGTACAACTCAAAACTCTCTAAAATGGAGAAGAGGATGGATTACTTGGAAACTCAGAAGTTACCGCGTGGTGCCGACATTAGCTCAGCATCAGCAAAGATCTTTAAAGTCCCTTACTTCGACGGCAAATCTTCTTGGGCCGCATTCAAGATTCAGTTTGAGACGATCAAGGAGACAAGTGGATGGACAGATGATGAAGCCCGATCTGCCCTTACCGTCGCACTTAGAGAGGAGGCTCTGAATATATTGGAAGCTCTTTTTGCTAGCGACCCCGTCAGAAAGATCACATACAGTGAGTTACTTAGCGCTTTAGAGTCTCGGTATGGTGATAGTCACCTGGAGCACGTATACAGGGCTCAAATTAAAGACCGTACACAACGAGCCAATGAAACCCTGCAGCAATGGTCCGTAGAGATTGAGAGGCTCGTACGGAAGGCATATCAATCCTCGCCATCCACCATAGAAACCATTGTTCTGCAGGCTTTTATGGACGGGATTCGCGACTCGGAGGTACGTGCCGCTGTACGCCTAAGGCACCATACAAGTCTCAGGGAAGCTGTCGCTCATGCTCTAGAGATTGAAGCTGTGCGTCATGACTCAAGACCGTGGAGGGTGCATCAAGCTACCACGGGAGGATTATCCAACCGGAGACGTCTTTTCAACCCAAAGTGCTACGAGTGCGGTGAGCGGGGCCACCTTCGAAGTGACTGCCCTACAAGGAAAAATGGTCGACTACAGTCAGATGTTGGTGTAACAACCTGCGATCAAGTCAGAAGAGAATTGATCTCGGCTAGAGTTAGGACGCTGGCCGGGGGATCTACAACTCCACCGATAGAAATAAAACAGGCAGTAGATGGAAACACTTTGGTTGTACATGGCGCTATTAATGGAGTGACATGTAAACTGACACTGGATACCGGAGCTTCGCGAACCATCATTAATAACCGAAAGCTGAAACACATTGCGGATAACAATTTGCAAGATAGAAGGCACATCATCCTTATGACAGCCACCGGTCAGCGCATACCTGTTTGGGGGGAAAGAAAAATAGCTATAAAAATTGGGGACAACATCTATTGGCATAACGCAATAGTTGCAGATATCGTGGATGATTGCATCATTGGATTGGACTTCCTTCAAAATTACCAGTGTACGATTGACATGAAATATGGAGTTTTAAAGTGCAGAAATAGAGAAGTACCGATAAGTGGTGGAGTTAAGGGGAAAGTTTGTTGCTTAAGAGACACCGCTCTTCCACCAAGATCACAGACTCTAGTACCTGTCGCTATACCTCAGAACAAGTCAGGAAGTCAATGGTGCTGCGCTATCATAGAGAAGTGTGAAGATGAGAGCTCGTGGATCCCAGCAAGAGTTGTAGTAGGTAAAACTTCGACATCCATGGTTCCAGTGCTGAACACCAGTGACGCTACGCAAACTATTCAGAGAGGGGAAGTTGTGGGGACTTGCGAAGAGATAGCCTGGTTAAGCAGATGTCAACGGAATGAGAAGGTGCTTAACAAGGATAAAGAGCAAGCAATGAAACTTTTAGAAGATTGCAAAGATCATCTCACAAGATCACAGAAGACAAAAGCTGAAAATTTACTTTACCAATATTCAGATTTGTTCTCGAAACATGATGGCGATATTGGAAGAACCGGTTTGGTGAAGCACAAAATTAATACTGGTGACGTAGCGCCTATTCGACAACGACCAAGACGAATTCCATGGGCTAAGGAGAAAGAAGTTGATGACATGATCCAAGACATGAGAAAGAATAACATCATCGAACAATCTACTAGTCCTTGGTGTTCTCCAGTAGTACTTGTAAGGAAAAAGGATGGGTCTACAAGGTTTTGCATCGATTACCGCAGACTCAACGATGTAACCAAAAAGGACAGTTATCCCCTGCCTCGAATCGACGACACCTTAGACACTCTCAGTGGCATGAAATGGTTTTCAACTCTCGATTTGAAGAGTGGCTATTGGCAAGTGGACATGGACCCCGTGGATAAGGAGAAAACTGCGTTTTCAACTGGAAAAGGGTTGTGGCAGTTTAAGGTTATGCCATTCGGGTTATGCAATGCACCAGCAACATTCGAGAGGTTGATGGAACGTGTACTCGCTGGATTACTAGGAGCAGCCTGTCTTGTTTACCTGGATGACATAATTATTGTGGGACGTGACTTCGAAGACCATCTTAAGAAACTCGAAGCAGTATTTGGCAAACTAAGGGAAGCAAATTTAAAGTTAAGTCCAAAGAAGTGCTCATTCTTTAGGAGACAGGTCAATTACCTTGGACATGTAGTGTCGGAAAACGGCGTGGAAACGGACCCTAGCAAAGTCACCGCTGTGAAAGATTGGCCGACCCCTAAGGACAAAACGCAAGTGAGAGCATTTCTGGGATTATGCTCTTACTATAGAAGATTTGTAAAAGGCTTCTCTGACATCGCCAAACCACTTCATAGACTGACCGAAGAGAAGAGACCTTTCGTATGGGACAATAATTGTGAATCGGCCTTTCAAGAACTGAAGAAACATCTTTGCCAAACACCGATCCTTGGGTATCCAGACACAAAGGGAGAGTTCATTGTCGACACTGATGCCAGCAATATCGGTATTGGAGGTGTATTGTCCCAGCGGAAGGGTGATCAGGAGGTGGTTATCGCATATTTCAGTAAGTCACTCTCTAAACCGGAAAAGAATTATTGCGTTACTCGAAGAGAGCTACTTGCTGTAGTGAAAACCTTACAGCATTTCAAGAAATACTTGCTAGGACGCAAATTTTTGGTAAGAACCGATCACGCTGCCCTGAAATGGTTATTAGAATTTAAGGACCCCGAAGGACAGGTAGCGCGATGGATTGAACAACTTCAAGAGTTTCAGTTTGAAATAGAACATCGTGGGGGTAAAACACACAGTAACGCCGATGCCCTATCTAGAAGACCATGCGAGGAAGACTGCAAGCACTGTCACAGACAAGAAGTAAAGGAACTAGAATCTATTAAAATTATAAGAACAGATTCGATAGATGAACGTTGGAGCGATGATGCCATGAAGAGAGCACAAGAAGAAGACCGAGACATACGACCAATCATGGAATGGTTAAGTAGTGGTAGACCAAAACCTAAGTGGACTGACGTAGCACAGTATAGTACCGCTACGAAAAGTTTGTGGGCACAATGGGACAGTTTGTTGTTACACAATGGAGTATTGTGCCGCAAATGGGAGCAGACACGTGGAAATGATAGCCATCTCCAACTAGTGGTACCTAAAATAAAAGTATCTGAGGTACTTCGAGCATATCATAATGGTTCTTCTGGTGGACACTTAGGGGTAAGAAGAACGTTAATCAAGATCAAGGAGCGATTTTATTGGTTGCATTGTCGAGATGATGTCGAGGACTGGTGTCGGAAATGTGTACAATGTGCCTCTGTCAAAGGCCCGCAAACCAGAAGTCGAGGAGCAATGAAATTATACAATGTTGGGGCACCTTGGGAGAGAATCGCAATAGACGTAGCAGGACCATTTCCGATTACTAATTCCGGGAACCGATACATTTTAGTTGTAATGGACTATTTCACGAAATGGCCTGAAGCATTCGCCTTACCAAATCAAGAAGCTGTTACTGTTGCAAATAAATTGGTCAAAGAGGTATTTTGCAGATTTGGTGTCCCGTTAGAAATGCACAGTGATCAAGGAAGAAACTTCGAATCGCAGGTGTTTCAAGAACTGTGTAAGATCATGGGGGTGCACAAAACTAGAACTACGCCTTGTCACCCACAGTCCGATGGAATGGTGGAGAGATTTAATCAAACTTTAGAACGACATCTAGCCAAGGTTGTAGATAGTCATCAAAAGGATTGGGACGAGTACATATCACTGTTTCTTCTATCTTACCGGACAGCATTACATGAAAGCATTGCAATGACACCTGCCTTTGCCAATTTTGGAAGAGAATTACGGTTACCAGCGGATCTGTTAAGTGGTTGCCCGCCGGATACCCCAAGTTGCATCACCGAATATGCCAGTGAACTAAGAGCGAAGATGATTGGTGTTCATGAGCAGATACGAGATGCAGGGCTACAAGCAAGTGAACGCATGAAAACTCGTTATGACCGGAAGGCGACAGGAACGAACTTCGAGGAAGGCTCATTGGTATGGCTACATAACCCGGTGAGACGAAAGGGTAAATCGCCAAAGCTACAACCCAGTTGGGAGGGGCCTTATAAGGTAATAACGAAAATTAACGACGTCACTTTCCGAATTCAACGTACATCCAGAAGCCCGGCTAAAATCGTGCATGTGGACCGATTGGCCAAGTATCACGGCAGCAACGATGCTCGAGACGAGCATGTCTTAGGAGGGGGTAGTGTCGCGGAATAGAGTGCGAACCCGTCATAATAGCACGCTTGTACCATGCCTTACAACAGCTAATGTCAATTTATAACTTTTGACAATTAGATAACAAGAACAGTTTATTGCAAATTTTAATGTGTCAGAGAGAGAGAAAGCATTTTCAAGAAAGATTTGGAAGTTACTAGAAACATTTTGAATTTTCGATACTAGAATGTTCTTTATTTACGCATATAAAAAGGCCGGCAGTGTGTCGAGAGTTCAGTTGAAGTTCGGAGTTGAGTGAAGATTGCGAAGAGATACGAAATAGTGGAAAGGTGAAGAAGAACATAGTGAATTATTAAAATTGGTGGTTTATAGTGCTCAGAGACTAAATTAAACTAGTGTTGTGTACAAACTGCGCGTGTGTATTAAGTGTAAATAAAACAACTTTAGTGCGAGAACGCTTTTAATTTCCGATCCCGAACCCGTAGAACGTAACAATATTTTCAAGATAACTAAATATTAAGCGAAATAATCCAAGTCACAACAAAGGAAAATAGCATTATTCTTTTCCTTTACTAGATTTCTCTACATTTTCTGAATATACTACATCAATATGCTGTAGCATTTGTAAAAGAAATTCAAACACCTTAGGGACTATTTACCATATCCACAGGTCCCAAACACTTTTCTGTTATTCCTTTATTTCGTACATAACTTATGTGTCTTTTAAGATGTTTTTTCAAGGAAGATAAACTATTGTGGTCCTAGTATTCTCGGTGGAAACTAACGTGAAATATTATTTAAAACAAGCATTTACATATTATTATGTACAATGTACATGTATTGTTATTTACTAAGAAGCATGTACTAGGTCATGAGTGTTAGAGTTTTATGTTCTATACTATATAATTAAAATCTGGGTTGAATCTCAAGATTAGATATCTTATTGAAGTAAGATTTTTTTTAAAATATTGTACAGTTTCGACTTACTCAAAATATAACTTAAATTTTAGTGAAAATCTGTCTTTTCTTTCATATCTGTGATACTGATCAGTATTTACTTAATTTTACTTAGAAAAAAAGCAGGGTATTTCAATCATGCTATTTAATAGTAGGTATCCAAGTTTTAAACATATTTTTTATTTCTTATATATTCTAATATTTAGTAGAATTCGATAAATTTAAATTAATAAAGACTGTTGAATATAAAACGTTGTCGAAAATGTAACTTAAAGCTTTCTTCGCATTAAGCCTAAGTAGGAACCATAATAAATTCCACGTGATCATTCACTCTCTTCAGGGATTAACACGTTGGCAAAGAAAATTTTACTTAGCCAGTAATACTTTTTATCAGTTAGAAAACACAAATAAGGTTTTCTCCAAAGACTTTAGATTTAATTACCGATTTATTTTATTATGTTAGTCCTAAGCCATATTTTTTTACGTTTGGAAATGGTCATAAGCTCGTTTTTAAAATACTCGTACTGTTTCCGCCAATAGTATACCTGCATATTTTCTTTTCCTACCCGCTTCCCATTTTATGCACGCCTGCTATTTAAGGGTCATCATACGCAAATACAGTACGCAATCCACCGTTTGAGTCTCGAGACGTAACCCGCGCGCGCCTGCTTTTTTACATAGAACATTCGAGTACTTGTGGTGTGTGTCCTTACGTGTACCATCACCGCCATAGCCCTGTAACCGCTGTCGTCGACACCATTGCCGCTGAAGCTGACGAGAAGAAGAGCTCCAGCAAGGTAGGCGTGCTTTTATTCCCGCTGTCCGCATATACAACCGCACCCCCTTTAATCTTTTCCCCGCTAATTATATACAGTCCACTTAAATTATACCTTTTAGAACCAGCCCTTTTACCGCAGTTTTTACCGCCAACATTTCTGGTCCTATTCGAGACGGATTCGTTCATCATTTCTGTTCCAATACGAGACGGATTCATTTAACATACCGCCATTTATATAAAATATTTTCTCCTACCGCTCTTTTAGGTCACCTAAATAGGCTATATTTCTTTATTTAACCGCATCCTATTTAGGCACCTATAAATATAATATATATAATAATTTTATATTTACCGCATATATTTTTATTATCCGCAAATAAGTAATTTATATGTGTATAAATATTATATTATATAACCTATAAATCGTTTAAGTATAAAACGTGTATATTTAAATATTTAATTTAAATTATCGTTCGCATTAAATCATTTTAAAATGTCGTCGAGTGACGAAGAAACTTCGCTGTCCTCTAAAGATATTAAGCTGCGTGTACTAGAAGCGCGACGTGGCGCACTCTTTGCACGTATGCAAGTAATTTATAACAAAGCCATTACGGCACATATTAATGATAATAATAAAGAATCTTTTTTCATTGCTGTTGAAACTATAAATGACATTAGATCGGAATTTAAGTCTACTGTGGATAGTTATAACACCGTTTTACTAACTATTAATCCGAAGTCGCAACCAGATTATCAAACATGGACGTCCTTTGAAGAGTTGTATAGTTATGCTAAAAGAGTTTTATCACAACTTTTACCGCCGAAGCCAACGGGTAGTGACATTAAACGCTCATCGTCTCCACCTCGCTCGCGGCCTTCTCTGCCACCCATCGAACTTATGACCTTTTCGGGAGACATTCGCTCATGGCCACTATTCTACGCTAGTTTTAAGGCTACTGTCCATGATAATCCTTCATTGACAGACGACGAAAAGTTATATTACTTAGTAGGCAAATTGTCAAATAAAGCGCAAAGTGTATTTTCTGGTATAACTCCTAATGGTAAAAATTATAACACTATATTACAGTCGTTGATTGATAGATATCAAGACACACGCACACTCGCATCTATGTACATTGATCAAATACTCAACATTAAATCCTTTACTTCAGCCTCACTGTCTAATTACGAATTTTTCTTAGATAAAATATCCACCGCCGCTAATGCCATTCAAAACTTAAGTTTAGATAACGTAGGCGATTACATTTTATTTCATATTGCATTAAAGAAACTAGATCACGATACAATTCGCGCCTTTGAAATGCATAGTCATAATGAAAAAATACCTACACTTCAAAGTTTAATTGATTTTATTAAAATGCAATATAAAATTAGTTTACAGACTCAAAACGATAGTGGTCGTCAAAATACGTTAAAACCTCGTAAAGGTAATAATAACGCACCGAATCCTCATTCATATTTAACATTTTCCGCTGAGAAATGTTTGTGTACAAATATAGTGCATGAACATATGTTTAAATGTCCCGCTTTCTTCAATTTATCCCCGCAAGAACGTTTTAAACTAATTAAAGATAAAAAAGCTTGTATAAATTGTTTAAGTACTAAACACAAGTCAATGCAGTGTAAGTCAAATAGTAAATGTCGCTCTTGTGGAGGTAAACATCACACTCTTTTACACTTTATAAATTCCGCAGGTGAGCGAAACATCGCACCCTCCCCTCAAGCCGCACAGTCGGTTAACTTAATACGCGAGCCGCCCGTGCCCGCGCCCGCGCCGCCGCTTAGTTTAGATAACACGAACGTGACGTCACTCACAGCTGGCGTATCGATGTGTTCAAAGTTCATCGCTCCGCGTGCATACGCTTCGTGTGATTCACGCGATCGAGGCCAGCAATGTACTGTGCTTCTTGCGACCGCGCAAGTTATCGTTTATGATCGTAATAATACACCTGTTATTGTTCGATGTCTTATTGACAACGGTTCGCAATCTCATTTTATTACGAGTGATTTGTGTAATCGTTTAGGTTTAAAGGTTCAAAAATCAAACCTTATCATTAAAGGTATAGGTGGTGCTGAAAAATCCACTAAGGGTTCGGCACAAATTAAATTATATTCACGTCATCGGGCAACCGTTTCCTATGACGTCCCCGCGCTTGTTGTCGACTGCATCGCGGACGAGTTACCTACTGCGCCCGTCGATGTAGCCGCTCTGCCGTTCTTACAACGACTGCCGCTAGCTGATAATGATTTCGCTGTTCCGGGTCCGATTCAAATGTTGATCGGAGCCTCTTTATTTCCGCATCTGTTGCTACCTGGTAGGGTTTTATGCAACGAAAATAAATCCGCGTCCGCTATTCTAACCACGTTAGGATATATTATAATGGGCTTTTTGCCTGTGTTAAACCCGCATAATATTTTATATAATAATTGTAATATTACAACTTCGTGTTGTACCACAGTCCGCGATCCTTTAGACTCTCTTCTTAAACGTTTTTGGGAGCTCGAGGAGATTAATGTCCCGCATATTCGCAGCCCAGAAGACATGGAATGCGAAGAACATTTTCGAGTTACTACAATTCGAGATATGAACGATGGGAGATATATAGTGTCGTTGCCTTTCAGAGGTGATCCTTATTCTCTTAGCGCTTCATATGAAACCGCTTATAGGCGTTTTATTTGCCTTGAAAGAAAATTAGAAGCCTCGCCGCAGATTCGTATCGCATATAATAATGTTATTCAAGAATACATAGATAAAAAATATTTAGAGGTGGTATCCGACCCTAGCGAAGATACTACTAAGCCATGCTTTTATATACCGCATCATGGAGTGATCCGCGAAGATAAAGCTTCCACGAAGCTTAGAATTGTTCTGGATGCCAGTAGCGGCAACCCCTCCCTCAATGATCTTCTTCACTCAGGCCCTAATCTGCAGGGTGATTTATTTAATATAATTTTAAAATTTCGCCTTTTCGCTATTGCTCTTTCAGCTGATTGTCGTCAACAATTTTTACAGATAGGCATGAATCCGAACGATCGACGTTTTCAACGCATCTTGTTTAGGTTTAGTCCACACGATCCTATAACTGTATACGAATTCGCTCGAGTTTGTTTCGGCTTGAAGTCTAGTCCATTTCATGCATTGCGCGTTATTCAACAGCTGATCGAGGATGAGGGGCATAAATATAATAATATTTCCGCTGTTTCGAATTCCTTATATATGGATGACATAAACTTCTCTGTTATGTCGGTGTCTGAAGCTATAGCCGCAAGCACTGAACTTATACAATTGTTTAGTAGTGCACAATTTCAATTAGTTAAGTGGGCCAGTAATAACGATACAGTTTTACAACATATTCCCGCGTCACACCGAGCCTCGTCTTGTGTTGAATTTGACAAAACGTTACCGCATAAAGTTTTAGGTCTATGCTGGGACAAGGCTAGTGATTGTTTCCGATTTGAAGTCGTACCTCCTAGTCAAGTATGTACGAAGCGCACGATATTATCTACCATAGCCCGGCTTTGGGATATCATGGGTTTCGTGGCTCCCGTCGTATTATTTGCCAAGCTCTTAATTAAGGAACTTTGGTTAACTAAATGCAACTGGGATGACACACCTCCGCGTCATATCGTTGCTGCTTGGGAACAATTTTGTTCTGAGCTACCTAAGCTTAATGAAATCCGCATACCGCGACATACAGGCATTGTTGAAGGTTCGATAGTCAATTTATTGGGCTTCGCTGATGCAAGTGAACGTGCATATGGTGGTGTTGTTTATGTGCATATACAGAATAGCGCCTCAAACCTGGTGCATCTAGTCTGCGCGAAGTCTAAAGTCGCACCGACTAAGCCTATGTCTACTGCAAGGCTCGAGCTACTAGCTGCTGTTCTTCTATCCAAGTTGTTACGCAAGGTCTATGATAACTTTAATCCGCAGTATAAAATAAATCAAATATATGCTTTTACCGACTCAAAGGTAGTCCTATGTTGGATCAATTCTCCCCCGCACCGCTGGCAAACGTTTGTTGCCAACCGCGTTGTCACTCTCACTGACAACCTGCCTGCCGCATGTTTTTATCATGTGCCAGGAATTGAAAATCCCGCTGATTGTTTATCTCGAGGTTTAACTCCAGATAAGCTTATTAACCATGCACTTTGGTGTCATGGGCCTCCGTGGGCATCGCTCAACCCTACGGAATGGCCGATTAAAGAATTTGATAAAGATTCTGTACAGAACGTGCCTGAGCAAGGTACGTCTCATAAATCGCTTTCGTATTCTGTCACCGTAGACGTGACTGAGTCTATTATTTATCAACTCGCATTACGAACTTCAAACTACGCTAAATTACTACGCATTATTGTTTACATTTATCGCTTTCTTAAAATATTACCGCGCGCCAATTCGTTTACTTCTGCAGATCTTGAGTTCGCTGAGATTAAATTACTCCGCGTTTTACAAAATTTTCACTTTTCTATTGATATTAATAATTTGAAGAGCAATACAGTATGCTCTCCCGCTTTGATTAAACTCAAGTCTTTCCTAGATAGTAACGGTGTTATTCGCGTAGGAGGCCGTCTTATTGACTCCGCCGAAGATTATAATTATAAGCATCCAATCGTTTTGCCTAAACAGGATCATATCGTTAATTTAATAGTTGACTATTACCATATAAAACATTTGCATGCAGGTCCAGAGTTGCTGATGACCATGTTAAGGCAACGCTATTGGATTCTTTCAGCTCGTCGCGTAATTCGTCAACGTATCTTTAAATGCAACATTTGTTTTAGATATAAGCCAAAGCCAATATTCCCAATGATGGCTGATTTACCCAGCCAACGCGTCAACCAGGTGGAAAAGGCTTTCACTCATTGCGCCGTTGATTATGCAGGTCCTTTGCTTTGCACGCCTGTTCGTGGAAGAGGTGTTAAAGGCCGAAAGACATGGTTGTGTATTTTTACATGTTTAACTACTAGGGCAACTCATATAGAAATTGCTACGGAGTTATCTACTATGTGTTTCTTAAATGCTTTTAAACGTTTTCTATCGCGCCGCGGTCCAGTAGAGTGCATGTATTCTGACCTGGGTACAAATTTTGTAGGTGCTCGTTCATATTTACGCGATTTATATAAATTTCTTGACGAGTATCGCCCGTATATGGAATATGAATTAGCAGAAAGCCGCATAAATTGGAAGAATATTCCACCCGCTACACCACACTTCGAAGGTTTCTACGTTCGACCTACGATTAGCTTGTGTCCTTTGCCGACACAATAATTTATATTACTTACATTTATATATTTACAAGTGAGGCAGTAACAGTGTGAACGAATCAAACTTATGTAACTCCGTATCACTGCGCGTCGTACAAATGAACAGACGGTGGCTATCGCTTGGCGACGGCGGTCGGCGACGGCGGAAATGATGCTTATCCCTAGTATTCGTTATTAGAAAATCACTATCACTAGCGTAACGCTTCGATATAACGAACGACGGCATCGAGTGCATACCGCGCGCCCGGATCGGGTCCCGTCGGTCGCTTGTCTTTAGTCAAAAGATTTTATATATTTTATTATTTATAATAATATTTACAAACTTTACAGAGATCACCGCGTAAACTCGCGAGGAAAGTATTGATAATATGAGAAGTCCGCCCCTCGTCAGACGGCGGTGGCGGCCGGGCACGCCCCGCGCTATTTGGGCGCGTCCTCGTAGTGGCATAGCAACGGCAGCAGCAGCGCGAGCGCGAGCAGCAGCTTGCGGGGCGGCGCGGGGGCGGGCGCGGGGGCGGCGTTGCCGTGCTGCATCGCCGCCGGCTGCTCGCCGCTGAGCACGTGCAGCACGACGGAGGCGGAGTCGAGGTTGGAGGGCGAGCAGGAGTAGTTGCCGGAGTCCTCTCGTCTGGGATTATATATTATCAAATTTCCGATCGTAGTGTCAGGCGCGAGGCGCTCCATGCGGATCTCCACGAGACTGCGGTCGTAGTTGATATTTACGCGATTTATATAAATTTCTTGACGAGTATCGCCCGTATATGGAATATGAATTAGCAGAAAGCCGCATAAATTGGAAGAATATTCCACCCGCTACACCACACTTCGAAGGTTTCTACGTTCGACCTACGATTAGCTTGTGTCCTTTGCCGACACAATAATTTATAATATATCTATATCATATATAACCGCTTTATTATATAATATTCCGCTATATTTTATGTACCGCTGTATATATATATTAACCGCTGTTGCATATATGTAAACATATGTTCCTATATATATTTCTAAGTAACCGCTTCCTATTATAATAACCGCATATCTTATTTATTTAATTATTTTAAAGGTGACCCTTTAAGGCCGGGGGAAATGTTTCCGCCAATAGTGTACCTGCATATTTTCTTTTCCTACCCGCTTCCCATTTTATGCACGCCTGCTATTTAAGGGTCATCATACGCAAATACAGTACGCAATCCACCGTTTGAGTCTCGAGACGTAACCCGCGCGCGCCTGCTTTTTTACATAGAACATTCGAGTGCTTGTGGTGTGTGTCCTTACGTGTACCATCACCGCCATAGCCCTGTAACCGCTGTCGTCAACACCATTGCCGCTGAAGCTGACCATAAGAAGAGCTCCAGCAAGGTAGGCGTGCTTTTATTCCCGCTGTCCGCATATACAACCGCACTCCCTTTAATCTTTTCCCCGCTAATTATATACAGTCCACTTAAATTATACCTTTTAGAACCAGCCCTTTTACCGCAGTTTTTACCGCCAACAGCCTGTATGTCGCGGTATGCGGATTTCATTAAGCTTAGGTAGCTCAGAACAAAATTGTTCCCAAGCAGCAACGATATGACGCGGAGGTGTGTCATCCCAGTTGCATTTAGTTAACCAAAGTTCCTTAATTAAGAGCTTGGCAAATAATACGACGGGAGCCACGAAACCCATGATATCCCAAAGCCGGGCTATGGTAGATAATATCGTGCGCTTCGTACATACTTGACTAGGAGGTACGACTTCAAATCGGAAACAATCACTAGCCTTGTCCCAGCATAGACCTAAAACTTTATGCGGTAACGTTTTGTCAAATTCAACACAAGACGAGGCTCGGTGTGACGCGGGAATATGTTGTAAAACTGTATCGTTATTACTGGCCCACTTAACTAATTGAAATTGTGCACTACTAAACAATTGTATAAGTTCAGTGCTTGCGGCTATAGCTTCAGACACCGACATAACAGAGAAGTTTATGTCATCCATATATAAGGAATTCGAAACAGCGGAAATATTATTATATTTATGCCCCTCATCCTCGATCAGCTGTTGAATAACGCGCAATGCATGAAATGGACTAGACTTCAAGCCGAAACAAACTCGAGCGAATTCGTATACAGTTATAGGATCGTGTGGACTAAACCTAAACAAGATGCGTTGAAAACGTCGATCGTTCGGATTCATGCCTATCTGTAAAAATTGTTGACGACAATCAGCTGAAAGAGCAATAGCGAAAAGGCGAAATTTTAAAATTATATTAAATAAATCACCCTGCAGATTAGGGCCTGAGTGAAGAAGATCATTGAGGGAGGGGTTGCCGCTACTGGCATCCAGAACAATTCTAAGCTTCGTGGAAGCTTTATCTTCGCGGATCACTCCATGATGCGGTATATAAAAGCATGGCTTAGTAGTATCTTCGTTAGGGTCGGATACCACCTCTAAATATTTTTTATCTATGTATTCTTGAATAACATTATTATATGCGATACGAATCTGCGGCGAGGCTTCTAATTTTCTTTCAAGGCAAATAAAACGCCTATAAGCGGTTTCATATGAAGCGCTAAGAGAATAAGGATCACCTCTGAAAGGCAACGACACTATATATCTCCCATCGTTCATATCTCGAATTGTAGTAACTCGAAAATGTTCTTCGCATTCCATGTCTTCTGGGCTGCGAATATGCGGGACATTAATCTCCTCGAGCTCCCAAAAACGTTTAAGAAGAGAGTCTAAAGGATCGCGGACTGTGGTACAACACGAAGTTGTAATATTACAATTATTATATAAAATATTATGCGGGTTTAACACAGGCAAAAAGCCCATTATAATATATCCTAACGTGGTTAGAATAGCGGACGCGGATTTATTTTCGTTGCATAAAACCCTACCAGGTAGCAACAGATGCGGAAATAAAGAGGCTCCGATCAACATTTGAATCGGACCCGGAACAGCGAAATCATTATCAGCTAGCGGCAGTCGTTGTAAGAACGGCAGAGCGGCTACATCGACGGGCGCAGTAGGTAACTCGTCCGCGATGCAGTCGACAACAAGCGCGGGGACGTGATAGGAAACGGTTGCCCGATGACGTGAATATAATTTAATTTGTGCCGAACCCTTAGTGGATTTTTCAGCACCACCTATACCTTTAATGATAAGGTTTGATTTTTGAACCTTTAAACCTAAACGATTACACAAATCACTCGTAATAAAATGAGATTGCGAACCGTTGTCAATAAGACATCGAACAATAACAGGTGTATTATTACGATCATAAACGATAACTTGCGCGGTCGCAAGAAGCACAGTACATTGCTGGCCTCGATCGCGTGAGTCACACAAAGCGTATGCACGCGGAGCAATGAACTTTGAACACATCGATACGCCAGCTGTGAGTGACGTCACGTTCGTGTTATCTAAACTAAGCGGCGCGGGCGCGGGCACGGACGGCTCGCGTATTATGTTAACCGACTGTGCGGCTTGAGAGGAGGGTGCGATGTTTCGCTCACCTGCGGAATTTATAAAGTGTAAAAGAGTGTGATGTTTACCTCCACAAGAGCGACATTTACTATTTGACTTACACTGCATTGACTTGTGTTTAATACCTAAACAATTTATACAAGCTTTTTTATCTTTAATTAGTTTAAAACGTTCTTGCGGGGATAAATTGAAGAAAGCGGAACATTTAAACATATGTTCATGCACTATATTTGTACACAAACATTTCTCAGCGGAAAATGTTAAATATGAATGAGGATTCGGTGCGTTATTATTACCTTTACGAGGTTTTAACGTATTTAGACGAACACTATCGTTTTGGGTCTGTAAACTAATTTTGTACTGCATTTTAATGAAATCAATTAAACTTTGAAGTGTAGGTATTTTTTCATTATGACTATGCATTTCAAAGGCGCGAATTGTATCGTGATCTAGTTTCTTTAATGCAATATGAAATAGAATGTAATCGCCTACGTTATCTAAACTTAAGTTTTGAATGGCATTAGCAGCGGTGGATATTTTATCTAAGAAAAATTCGTAATTAGACAGTGAGGCTGAAGTAAAGGATTTAATGTTGAGTATTTGATCAATGTACATAGATGCGAGTGTGCGTGTGTCTTGATATCTATCAATCAACGACTGTAATATAGTGTTATAATTTTTACCATTAGGAGTTATACCAGAAAATACACTTTGCGCTTTATTTGACAATTTGCCTACTAAGTAATATAACTTTTCGTCGTCTGTCAATGAAGGATTATCATGGACAGTAGCCTTAAAACTAGCGTAGAATAGTGGCCATGTGCGAATGTCTCCCGAAAAGGTCATAAGTTCGATGGGTGGCAGAGAAGGCCGCGAGCGAGGTGGAGACGATGAGCGTTTAATGTCACTACCCGTTGGCTTCGGCGGTAAAAGTTGTGATAAAACTCTTTTAGCATAACTATACAACTCTTCAAAGGACGTCCATGTTTGATAATCTGGTTGCGATTTCGGATTAATAGTTAGTAAAACGGTGTTATAACTATCCACAGTAGACTTAAATTCCGATCTAATGTCATTTATAGTTTCAACAGCAATAAAAAAAGATTCTTTATTATTATCATTAATATGTGCCGTAATGGCTTTGTTATAAATGACTTGCATACGTGCAAAGAGTGCGCCACGTCGCGCTTCTAGTACACGCAGCTTAATATCTTTAGAGGACAGTGAAGTTTCTTCGTCGCTCGACGACATTTTAAAATGTGATTTAATGCGAACGATAATGTAAATGAAATGTTTAAATAAACACGTTTTATACTTAAACGATTTATAGGTTACTAATATAATATTTATACATAAATAACTTATTTGCGGATAATAAAAATATATGCGGTAAATATAAAATTCTTATATATATTATATTTATAGGTGCCTAAATAGGATGCGGTTAAATAAAGAAATATAGCCTATTTAGGTGACCTAAAAGAGCGGTAGGAGAAAATATTTTATATAAATGGCGGTATGTTAAATGAATCCGTCTCGTATTGGAACAGAAATGATGAACGAATCCGGCTCGAAGGACCAGAAATGTTGGCGGTAAAAACTGCGGTAAAAGGGCTGGTTCTAAAAGGTATAATTTAAGTGGACTGTATATAATTAGCGGGGAAAAGATTAAAGGGAGTGCGGTTGTATATGCGGACAGCGGGAATAAAAGCACGCCTACCTTGCTGGAGCTCTTCTTATGGTCAGCTTCAGCGGCAATGGTGTTGACGACAGCGGTTACAGGGCTATGGCGGTGATGGTACACGTAAGGACACACACCACAAGCACTCGAATGTTCTATGTAAAAAAGCAGGCGCGCGCGGGTTACGTCTCGAGACTCAAACGGTGGATTGCGTACTGTATTTGCGTATGATGACCCTTAAATAGCAGGCGTGCATAAAATGGGAAGCGGGTAGGAAAAGAAAATATGCAGGTACACTATTGGCGGAAACACAGGCATTGTTGAAGGTTCGATAGTCAATTTATTGGGCTTCGCTGATGCAAGTGAACGTGCATATGGTGGTGTTGTTTATGTGCATATACAGAATAGCGCCTCAAACCTGGTGCATCTAGTCTGCGCGAAGTCTAAAGTCGCACCGACTAAGCCTATGTCTACTGCAAGGCTCGAGCTACTAGCTGCTGTTCTTCTATCCAAGTTGTTACGCAAGGTCTATGATAACTTTAATCCGCAGTATAAAATAAATCAAATATATGCTTTTACCGACTCAAAGGTAGTCCTATGTTGGATCAATTCTCCCCCGCACCGCTGGCAAACGTTTGTTGCCAACCGCGTTGTCACTCTCACTGACAACCTGCCTGCCGCATGTTTTTATCATGTGCCAGGAATTGAAAATCCCGCTGATTGTTTATCTCGAGGTTTAAATCCAGATAAGCTTATTAACCATGCACTTTGGTGTCATGGGCCTCCGTGGGCATCGCTCAACCCTACGGAATGGCCGATTAAAGAATTTGATAAAGATTCTGTACAGAACGTGCCTGAGCAAGGTACGTCTCATAAATCGCTTTCGTATTCTGTCACCGTAGACGTGACTGAGTCTATTATTTATCAACTCGCATTACGAACTTCAAACTACGCTAAATTACTACGCATTATTGTTTACATTTATCGCTTTCTTAAAATATTACCGCGCGCCAATTCGTTTACTTCTGCAGATCTTGAGTTCGCTGAGATTAAATTACTCCGCGTTTTACAAAATGTTCATTTTTCTATTGATATTATTAATTTGAAGAGCAATACAGTATGTTCTCCCGCTTTGATTAAACTCAAGTCTTTCCTAGATAGTAACGGTCTTATTCGTGTAGGAGGCCGTCTTACTGACTCCGCCGAAGATTATAATTATAAGCATCCAATCGTTTTACCTAAACAGGATCATATCGTTAATTTAATAGTTGACTATTACCATATAAAACATTTGCATGCAGGTCCAGAGTTGCTGATGACCATGTTAAGGCAACGCTATTGGATTCTTTCAGCTCGTCGCGTAATTCGTCAACGTATCTTTAAATGCAACATTTGTTTTAGATATAAGCCAAAGCCAATATTCCCAATGATGGCTGATTTACCCAGCCAACGCGTCAATCAGGTCGAAAAGGCTTTCACTCATTGCGCCGTTGATTATGCAGGTCCTTTGCTTTGCACGCCTGTTCGTGGAAGAGGTGTTAAAGGCCGAAAGACATGGTTGTGTATTTTTACATGTTTAACTACTAGGGCAACTCACATAGAAATTGCTACAGAGTTATCTACTGTGTGTTTCTTAAATGCTTTTAAACGTTTTCTATCGCGCCGCGGTCCAGTAGAGTGCATGTATTCTGACCTGGGTACAAATTTTGTAGGTGCTCGTTCATATTTACGCGATTTATATAAATTTCTTGACGAGTATCGCCCGCATATGGAATATGAATTAGCAGAAAGCCGCATAAATTGGAAGAATATTCCACCCGCTACACCACACTTCGCAGGTTGTGTCGAGAGTATGGTGAAAATAGTTAAAACGCATTTATTTAGAGTAATTGGAAAGCAGATCTTATCGTATGAAGAGCTGCTGATTGTGCTTGCCCAGATAGAAGCTTTGATGAATTCTCGCCCGCTCACGGTTTTAAGCTCTGATCCTAGTGAACCGTCCGCGCTTACACCTGCACATTTTTTGCACACTATTCCACTTAATTCTTTACCCGCACCTGAAGTACAGTCTGTATCCATCAATCAGCGACATACACTTCTAGATAAACTTGTGCAGTCGTTTTGGCGTCGATGGCGAGCAGAATACCTACATAGGTTACAGGCGAGAGCGAAGTGGAATACGCCGAGTGTTCCCATAGAAGTAGGGACGGTCGTTGTTATAGTCACGGACAACTCTCCGCCGTTTTCGTGGCCTTTAGGTGTAGTAGAAAAGGTTCATCCTTCTAAAGACGGCACAGTTCGTGTTGTAACAGTTAGAACTTCGAAAGGTTGCTACGTACGACCTACGATTCGCTTGTGTCCTTTGCCGACACAATAATTTATAATATAAATCTATATCATATATAACCGCTTTATTATATAATATTCCGCTATATTTTATGTACCGCTGTATATATATATTAACCGCTGTTGCATATATGTAAACATATGTACCTATATATATTTCTAAGTAACCGCTTCCTATTATAATAACCGCATATCTTATTTATTTAATTATTTTAATTTTTTTTAAAGGTGACCCTTTAAGGCCGGGGGAAATGTTTCCGCCAATAGTATACCTGCATATTTTCTTTTCCTACCCGCTTCCCATTTTATGCACGCCTGCTATTTAAGGGTCATCATACGCAAATACAGTACGCAATCCACCGTTTGAGTCTCGAGACGTAACCCGCGCGCGCCTGCTTTTTTACATAGAACATTCGAGTACTTGTGGTGTGTGTCCTTACGTGTACCATCACCGCCATAGCCCTGTAACCGCTGTCGTCGACACCATTGCCGCTGAAGCTGACGAGAAGAAGAGCTCCAGCAAGGTAGGCGTGCTTTTATTCCCGCTGTCCGCATATACAACCGCACCCCCTTTAATCTTTTCCCCGCTAATTATATACAGTCCACTTAAATTATACCTTTTAGAACCAGCCCTTTTACCGCAGTTTTTACCGCCAACACGTACGATAGTAAGAAATAGGAGGATACTTGCTTCAAATAAAAAATAAATAAATATGACTTAATGCTTCTTTATTTGATTTATGAGTATATATCCAAAATCCATACGTTCAAAGCGCTATAATATAAAGCACCAAGCTTTGCAGATTTTTGTTTTTTTAATGTCTATAACCAAAAGCCACTCATCATAAAGTGGATTTTTGGACTTTATAATTAAGTCAACCACCATTTTTATCAGTTAAAAAAGGTGTCAAAAGATACTAAGTCCTCATACAATATTGCCTTGAAAGTTCAAAGTAGAACCATTCATGCTGTACCACTTTGCATCAGTGGGAACATTAGTCATCCATTGTTACTTAAATAGCCTTTGACACTCTCGTACTATCGGATAAGATGCTCGCATAAATCAAATGTGGTGTCAGATACACGTGTATTCTCTCTATAGGTCTTTAGTACGTCAGTAATAAGTTAAGGAAAGAAAAAGTCCTTTGATGCCATTATTTTCAGAAAATTAGTAAGTGTAAATGAACTGTACCGCAAAGAAGGTCGATTAGAAAAGTACCTGCACTAGCTTTATGAAATAAAGACTACATGACAAAATATTTAAATTATTTCTTTTTAATTATTTCTAAAATACATTTATAAGCTGTATTATAGTTTTCTTAACATTTATTTAATTTTCATTTCCTCCCTGCGAATTACGGAATGAAACATTCTGAATACTGGATGACACAAATACAAAATTAATGATGGTCCAAACGATCGTTTGTAAAAGAAGCTTTTATTTTTATTTTTTGTTGATGGGTATTGGCTTTAACAATCTAAAAAATATAAGAATTCTTAGATTTGACTCTTTCTTTCTTTATAATATTTTATAATAACTATCTCAGTGGTCATGTACGGTCATAGATTCAGAGGTTATGAATTCAAGACCAGAGTCGAGCCAATTTCATTTATTAAATATTTCTGCATATAAATATAGCTCAGTAATAGCCTATAGTGATAGGGGAAGCTCGCGATGTTTCACCTACGTGTCTCGAGAGCGCGTGTCGCGTAGGTCTTGCCGAGTAGTCATCCCACCGGAGTATGAGAGTGACAGTAATAGAGAGTGCACTTGTATTTTCATATAGGTAAATATTATATTATGAGAAGTCAAAACATAAGGAATATGACGAAAAGAATAATGAATGAAGAAAGAATGATAGCACCGTATGAATTTTTGCTAACATGGGTTGGGGCCTATTTACCCCCGGTGCCCCGTATAATTGATACGGCTGATACGGCAGTAGCTACGCCCCTGATACATACGTATTATCTATACTAATATTATAAAGCTGAAGAGTTTGTTAGTTTGTTTGGTTGAACGCGCTAATCTCAGGAACTACTGGTCCGATTTGAAAAATTCTTTTTGTATTGGATAGTCCGTTTAACGAGAAAGGCTATAGACTATATTACATCACGCTACAACCAATAGGAGCGGAGCATCAATGTAAAATGTTGCAAAAACGGGAAGGGCCGATGTTAGTTCTACGAGGTACCATACCGCGCGACTCAGGAAGAATTTAGTTTCCGGTATTTAGAACGCGTGCGAAGCCGCGGGAAATGCTAGCAATTAATAAAAACACTCGTAAACCGCGCGACTCAGGAAGAAAAAACACTCGTGACTGCTTTTCAAACATTCATACTCAAAGTAAATTTCCCTAGCAGGACTCGAACCCGCTTTCATGAGAAACTGTATGTTTTAAGTAACAATAAAATATGCAAGCACTTTTTTTTATTATTTAGAAAAACAATACATAAAAATCCTTATTTTTAACTTATAATCTAAGTACACAGAAAAGCCGTGCGTGTACCGATTGCCGCGCAAGTCGATCAATCCATACATTCATAAAGCGTAAGTTAATAAATTACCATTTGTGTCTTCCAGTAGTATATCTAGCATTTACTTCGTAAAACGATTTATCTAATTAACATACTCTGAAAAGGCGCAGGTGAAATTCAGAATTAATTGAAAGGCTTTTGTGATGTCACTTAAGCTTTTTGGAGATCTTTTTATCTTTTTAAGATTTTACAGCTGACTGGTTTGTAAGAGGACACATTTTTTGGTTAAACCTTTTCGATAAAACCCTTAGAAGAAGAAAACTGCCCTCGTCTGACCCAAATCAATTGAGACAGTGCATGAAAATAAGGGTTGACAAGGGAGGCAAATTTTGATATAGCTTCCTGCTATTTACATATTATACAACATATTAGGGTTTTTATTCGTAGATCTTATTTGTGGTGGTATTTAGACTATATTTTTTACTGTTGTATTTTTCTTATAGAAGCTGCGTTGTTTGTTCTAATATTAAGAACTAGTTCGTTGATTTTTATACCACTTTCTTTAGTAATATCGAACTATTCATATCAAATGAATATTAAAGTATTATGAAAGTCATATAAGTTCTTCCCATACCAAGCTAAGCTTATTAAGTTAGCCTATCTACTTAAGAAAAGTTTCTCATTCACTCATAAACCAACAATGCCCCTAAGCCGCTGGCTCCAGTTCAGATCTAAAAGCAAGGCTTATTACAAGAGTTCTTTACAAATCAACGTTATCTCTATATATCCTTCACATTTCTTTTATGGAAATTATCTAATTTATAAATTAATTCACAATTATTATCATTATACGAGTAGCTAATATTCTTAAAAATGGTCATAAGTTATAGCCTATTTTAGCTTATCTAATTAATTCATATTTCTTTCTGTCTAAAACGTATCAGAATTCGTACAGTATTGATTGCTGAACGGAATATAAACAAATTCAACGAGAATGAGAGCTTTTATTTATATGTATATGTGCATTTTGTAAAGCTTTCCCTTAAGGGGTTAAATGAGAGATGAAAGCTTACATTATAATTAGAAACTTCTTCATTTTTGAAGTTCACGAGCACATGGCTTGTAGAAAATTGTTGGAAATTACTTTAAATGGCTTAAGTTACCCGAGTTTAAAAGTTCGAATGTTGGCAAAATCACTCCTTTAGAACTTTTTTAACAAATTTTAGTATAGAATTTCTTAGTTAGTATTTGGGATATATTATATTTCTTTGCTTTAATTTTTGTTCTACGATACATTAATTATTACATACGCAGACTAAGAAATTTTATAATCAGGTTGTTCTATAATTAAATATGAAGATAAGGAAAGGAAAAATAAAGATTAAAAATAATTACGAATAATGCCCATCCGAACGAATTCGGGGACGGCTATCAATCTCATTGGGCTTAGTTATAGTATATGCAGGAGATATTACTCAAGAGCACTCTCTATGCCTGTTACTCTCGTACTCCGGTGGAATAACTGCTCGATACGACCAGCTTCTTTTAGTGAGCGTTTAGAGGTATTTACGTTACGTTCCGAACTAATACTAAGGCTTAGTAAACAAAAAAATCAATAGCTGAACTTGGCCCGACCTAGAAATCAAACCCTGCAAGACCTCCATTTTATTTAAACTGCCTTGGTGGGGTAATGCACTATCAGACATACAAATAATGCGTAATGTATAAAAATCTAGAAATAAAAGGCATTGTTGATAGTAAAATTATTTATTTCATATACATACATATTATACGTTTATCACAAAACTTGCAGTCCTAATTGACTAGAATTTTAAGTAGGTAGGTATACATTTTAAATCATAGAAGTTACTTTTATTTTATACAGACTAGTTATATACAATTCTTCATCTACTTACACATAATGTCTTTATACAACGACTATATACATATTAGGCTTCCTATATCTAGTTCTACACTAAACTAAATTTATCTAGGTGTATAATATAAATAAATATAGGCACTACACTAAATTTATAGTAGACTAGTGACTCACCCTCACTTCGCTCGGGCTCATCTCTAGATTTGGCGCGAGCGAAGCCGCGGGTTCTACCAGTTATATACTAAAACCTTCCTTGAGAACACCTCTATCTATTGGTGAAAATAGCAAGAAAATAGTGGTGCGGGAGATTTCGAGTTTATCGCGAACATACAGACGCGGCGGAGGACTTTGATTTTGTTAATAAATAATATGTAGTTATACCTCCTCCTGCTAGATGGTGCGACGATCTGCGCCGTACGGCTGGGACGGACTGGATGCGCAGGGCTCAAGACCGCGCTCAATGGCACACCATGAGAGAGGCCTATGTCCAGCAGTGGACTGAAAAGGGCTGATGATGATGATGATGATGATGTAGTTATATAAAAATAAATAGTAGGTAATTCATAAATTTTTATAAGTTTGACGTTCTATCTATTTCATTGCCAGTAATAAATTCATAAATGATTGTATTTTTATATTCTTACAACATAGATATAGGTATGTTAAGGGCGTTTATATAAATATATAAAGATAGGCTAGAGTTTAAGAAATCTACGTAAAATATATGAAAATGAGGTTGAGTGATTTTTATAGAAAATTAAAGATAAAAATAATTATTATTTAAATTTGCAATTCGTCATTTATGAAAATCGAAGCAGCTACATCAAGCACTGACTTCCATTACTAAAATAGTTATATTGAAAAATTTGCTAATCGTCATATAAGTAATCGAACCTGCTTCATTCACAGAAAGCACTGTCATACCCATTGATTTATTACGGTCGTCAAAATCAAATTATACATTAAATTGGAACGCCTACAAATCTTATGTAACAAAACTAACAAAATGAGGATTCAGGTCTTAGAAGACCAATAAATCCGTCTATTACTTATCGGATTAGCAACAAAATAAACATTATTCAAGGCTGTAAATGGTTAACTGCGACCTTCTACTAACATTTTGTAGATCTGTCTTTATTAAATCTATATAATCCTTACTAATATTTTAAGGGCGATAATAACTGTTCATTTTTTAATTTGTTTGTCAGTTTGTGCGAATTTGAGAGCATATTGCTTGTATGAGAAAGTAGTACATAATATGAATATGATCAGTGGTAGCCCAGTGGTAACATGCTTGCTTGCAAATCCAAGTTATGTGGGTTCAAATCCGGGTCTCGCACCTCTGATATTTTCATATGCGAATCAATTCTAACATAATTACCACTTCTTTTCCGTCTTATGGTGAAAGAAAACATTGCGAGGAAACCTGCATGTCTGAGAAACTAAGAGTAGAAAGAATAAACTTTTGTTACATTATGTAAAAGAAATAGTTAAATTTTTTAAAATTATTTTTGATTTCTAACGTGTCATATAAAAAAACTTATATTATGTTTTCGTGTATCGATATTTAATGATGATCTTATTAACAAAAAAGCCCTGCATGTACAGTTTCATTCACAGTACAACTTTAGAAAACAATGTTTCTAATTATAAAATACGTTAATCATCAACAAAACTTTTTTCATTCGATGTCAGGTATTCGAAATGCTTTAAGCTTTCGGCCGTATAGATTACAATAAAAGTTACAGTAAACGTTTCGATTCAATCAATAAATTCTGAAGCTTTATTTTATTAGTATCGATTAACATACTAATATTATACTTATAATAACCTCGGTGGTGTAGTTGCTAGCATGTAACGGTCGCACACCGAGAGTCAGGAAATTGGCGGTGTTTCACCCCCATGCCTCGAAAAGCATGTAAAGCCGTCGGTCCTGCGCCTTAGTTCTCACTGGTCGTGTCGATCAGTCGTCACACCTGAATATGAGAGTGATAAGGAATAGAGAGTGCACTTGTGTCTGCACATACACTTGTACTATAATACTATAATATCTCCCGCGCAGATGGCTTGTCTCAATGAGATTGACCGCCGTGGCCGGAATCGGTCGGGAGGACATCATCATGTTGCTATAGAATTGACATCTTTACTTAGATATGATAGGAAAAAGTAGTACGCTTAATAAAATAGTTAAGACGATAATATGCTTAAAGCAGACATTTAGAGCAGACCAAACCTAAAAGTAATGAAATATTACAAAACTTTAGTATTTCTATTTTATTCTAACTCTAACAAAATCAGTCCAGCCATTTTAATTAAGCCAGAATCTCTAATGTGTTTTAAATTTAAAATTTTATTTCTTGTCTGTATAAATAATGATGTCATATAATATTCGTATTATTTTAATAAAAAGTAAATAAATTAAGCAGCATTATAGAGTTATATGCATTTGTATTAAAATATACTCTCCCTACTATATTCTATGCTAAAATTTAGTACAAACATTTTATATGTCTAAAAACTGTACAACTTTTAACATTACTGCGACCGCATCTGTTGTTCTCCGCGGAGTTGAAGTATGGCAGGCAGTAAAACAAAATGGCTTCCACTCTTGACTTCGCACGCGAAGTAGTAAGTACCCTACATCTAATTCTACCCTTGGATCTAATTGAAACACTCATATTGTAACTATTGTATACATATTTTTTTAATGAACTATGCCAAACGCTCTTTCAATGTTCTACGTGTATATAACGACGAATAGAGAACATGTTTGGCTTAGTTGAAGTGATCCTACTTTCTGCGCCAGGCAGTTCGGGTCCCGCTGGGAGCAATTGTTTGTTGAACACGAATGTTTATACTCCATATGTTTATATTTGTGTAGTGTATAAACGATCTGGTTTCCGTAACAGAAGCCTCGTAGCTTAACACAAAAACATATGGAACTAGATGGCGCTGTGTGTAATACTATCCCGACAATAAAAAAATAGTTATTAGAGCAATGTTTAGACTGACAAGAAATTTTAGTGCGTCGTGAATGTTATGCGAGGCACACACTATTAGCCTTGTGGCTGTCATAAGGAAGAGGATTTCATTAGAGGGTAGCAGACAGACGATAAATGACAGTACAAATTCTATCTTGTAAGCTGTAGCAAGCAGCTTATACGGCTCTAAAATTTTTTGATTTTGGAAAACTTCTAGTTTTTTTTAGTTTGATGTACTAACTTCTCTCAAATTATAAGGAAGTGTTCAAAAATAATGATATATTAGTATGAATTAAAATAGTAAATGCTATGTTTCAAAATTATGGAGCAAAACCTTAACTTATTATGCAGTGTTTGAAGTATATCTACGTATTCTATTTCAAATTTGTACAATGTACATAATTTATTTTTATGTCGTAGACTTCGCGTTCGATATTCACTCTAGCTTTCTAGTTTACAAATCCGGAGGTTTGAGGTTCGATATCTGGTTTGGGAGATTGAGTTATTAAGGATTTTTGTCAAATAATTGTTTCTAATCGAGCCTTGGATAGCACTTAAAGCCGGCCTTATCTTTGGTTTCTTATCGGTTCCGTCAATTTGATTTCTCACTGGAGTTTAAGCATGAACAAACTCTTTCCTTGACGAAGAAAGTTTCTTTCACTACTCTTCTACACTTTTTCTATATCTCTATAGAGACTACCTGCTATTGTTTATAAAAGTGGATGAAATAGCTAAAATTGGTCAGGTACGATCAGGACTCCTATAAATATTATTTACGTTACCCATATAAAAAATTGGCTAGTCATTTACACAGTGTTGTAGTGAGTGATATTAGTAATTAGTATCTTTAGAACTTAAAGAAAAGCGAGAGTGGTTTAGACCACACGACTGAAGTAAAACTTCTTTAGCTAAATTTATATGTATGTATATATTATATATGTTTTTAAGTTGATATCTTTATATATGTATATAATATGTAAAATATATAGATGAGGAAAAGAGATAAATAAAACGTATACACGCACCTCTCTCTCTTGCCCCTACAGTAAAATACGAAACGTAACTCTCTGTCTTTCTATCTTCACTAACTTATATCTCCCTCTCAACTTCCGTTCGCGTCGCCCGATCACTCTTTTCGTAACGCATTCACTAGCTTACTCCCCAAGTCAAGCGTGTGTAAAGAAGTTTTACTTCAAAAATTCAATATGTATATACATTTAAAATGTATAAATGTAAACAGAATATTTCTTCAAATTTTGTGCGATCATTTAATATTCTCTAAGATTATTTGAAATTATACTATATTATAATACATAACATAATTATATATAAGTACATGCTTATTCCTTAAGTTAGGTAAAATAATCTGTTATTTCTGGTTTTTTTTTTCTTAACATACGACTTTAAAACGTAGGTTAATTATCTATATGTAGAAATCTATATCTATTTCTAGAATAATGAAAACGTTTAGAATCCTAAGTATAGTGCATATTATATTATGTATTATTTACAACCCCTAACTTTCCAATATATACATTTATTACTTAAATCAATTATAAATTTATTCGATCATATTTCACTAATTTACTTAGTCTTAATCAATATATTATTATGTCATAACAATTATAAAATTTGCAATTATTTTATACTATACATTTGAATTTTTCATACACTATCCCCTACTATACATTTAAAATTTACGTAGCCTAGCGCTTGCCTCGCTTACATTTTTTAATAGTAAGCCTCCAAAAAGCCATTCTAAAATCCGGCGAATAAAATGCATAGATGAAAGGGTTTATGGCAGAGTTGAACCAACCAAGCCACGTTAAAATATACATTAAAACGGAATTAACATAACTACTGGGAATGAAAGGTGTTAGTAAATAATATAGAAAAAATGGCAGCCAGCAAGCGATGAAGCCGCCTACGACCAAACTCAACGTTTGCGCTGTCTTAGTTTCTCTTCTTAACGACGAAACTCTATTTTCCATATGCTCCTTAACAGAATAAGTCCTATGACGATTCGTGCCTTTATATTTAAAATTACTTTTAAATGGTACTTCGTTGTAAAGTTTAGATTCTTTTTCATTACACCTATATCTTGATTGGCGTCGCTTTTCAGTTTTGAAGCAACATGGGCATTTTTGATCACTCTGAATAGATACTTCACTGTGTTGTGTTGATGTTTTTGAAGGTTGTTTCGAAGCACTCTGTCGGAGGGAGAGTTTGTCTGATCCTGAATCTGATTCGGTACGGATGCATGACAGGTTGCTTTTCTGTAACAAGTACGTTTAATATAATCGTTGTGAACGAGGAGAAATTGAAATTATTGTTAGTATTTGGGTCAAAGCTGGTCAGTGGTTCAGAGTTCGAATCCCGTATGTAAACATTGATAGATATATTATCCATGTCAGTCACTAAATAATATTGTATAATATTGTAGCTTTAGATATAAGATTGATTTTGAATTTAAGTACTTCTGAACATAAACGCATGTTAGTTGGCTATATAACCTCATAGTTTTTAGAACTTTTACCATAATATATCTATAGTCTGTAAGAGTGTACTATGTATAAACTAACTTAACCAAATATGGTTAGTGTAACTCACTTATTGGCCAGGCCAGCGTGGTGGACTATGGCTTGATCCCCCTCATATAGGGAGGCCTGTGCCCAGCAGTGGGACGTTAAAAAAGGCGAAATACAAATAACTTTATTCAGGTTTGATAAGCTTTTAGCTTTGATATGAAAAATTAAATATTCAAAACCGCAAAAAGCTTTTTGAAGCTTTCGTATAACTTAAAGAGAATTTAAAATATTCTATATAAAATATCTAAACTGCATCCTTGTATAAACGTTCATCTAACGTGTGTCCCCGATGGATTTTGCAGTTCGTACGTGCGATATTAGTATTGGAAAATGTCAAGCAACATATTTTTATATTTATTAAAAGTAAAAACACATATATAGTACGAGTTAGCCTAATAAAGTAAAAAAAAATCTAGTCTAGTCCAATTATTATAACGAGTTATATTATATAGTTATTTTTTTGAAAAAACAATTTTGTAAGTACCCTAATGACATGTTCTTTAATGAATTTTCGCTGTTATATTCATTATTTAATAAATATTTAATTAAAATTCTTGCTGAACTGTCATATTTTATTTCACCAAGTCAATGAACATGCTAAATAAGAGGTAAATTAAAAACACGAAGCAAAAGTTTCGCCCTAATTTACAATTATCCATTTTTACCAAACTTTTCCATCTTTTCTCTAAAAATGGTAATTTCTGCCGTTCTCAAGCGATGTGCTTTATAACGAGTAGCATTTTTTTATCTATAAGCTCTAAAGGTGGTGTTAAAATAACAAAAGTACGGTTCGTTAAGAAATTTCACACAAATTACTATAGAAGTTTCCATATTTTTGACAAATGACAAATGACATCTAATAAGTGAATGATAACTTTTGAAGTTGGTGTGGTAATTGCTTATATATAATCTCTTTTAGAGATAAATCCATCTTGGAAAACTAAATTTATATTAATGCATTACTGTAATTTTTTTTCATTAAGTGCAAGGATATAGTTTATTATTTTTTCGTTTTTCTTCTAGAAGTGAACCTTCACTCATATTTACTTCTACAAGCTTAGAATAACTACGGTTATTACTTTAAGTCCACAACTATAAGAAAAGGGTATATTTTTATTGTATAATATTTTAAGTGATTTAGCAATATTGTTAGAATGAATCTAACAAAAAAACTGATTATTTGTTATCGATGAGCCTTTTTCAATGAAATTTCTTTGGAAATAATATTTTTTTTATATAGATAGATAGAAGTACCTTGTTACATTTTGTAGTAGTGCTGGCCAATTGATGATGTCTTCGGGCAACCACGCAAGATATTCTGGCGTAAACATACACCATAACGATCATGGGCAAGAAGAAGGAACCCATTGCGGAAAAAACCACATAACCAGGGTTTTGGTTGTAGCGGCAGACCCCTCCTTGATTATGGTCTGGCTCGTACCTGTGTATGAAGAAAAGACAATAAGTTACCATAATATAGTACTATTATTGTTATATACAGTGAATGCTTATGAGGATTTGGATGTTTGTACTTAAGTCATGGGAAGATTTTAGAGGGATTTAAATAAAATTTGGCAAATTTTGGCCATATTTATAATATTGATATATATATAAAGTCTATTTTTTCACCTGTACATTAGATTTTTTTAGGTATTTCTACATTTATTTATAATTTTTATAAATTTTGACGACACGTGTGGCGCAGTCTGTTGTGACCGTACTTTCTTGCGCCAGCGGTCGCGGGTTCGAGTCCCGCAGGGGCATTCATTTGTTGAACTCGAATGTTTGTACTCCAGTCATGAGTGTTTATATTTACAATATGTATGTATTTAAACTTATATATGTAGTGTATCAACTATCTGGTATCTGTAACACAAGCTTCCTTCGTAGTTTACCATGGAACTAGATGGCGCTGTGTGTAACAATGTCCCTACATATTTATTTTAAATTGCATGGCTTTAAATGTCAAAAAATAAGGAAAAAAAGTTTATTTAGTCAAGCTGTAGGCAGAAACGTATCATATAAATAAAAAAAGACTATTATAACAGAAAAGAAAAATAAGTCTACATCAATTTAGTTGGTAGGCACAAAAAAAAGATCAATCATCATACATTTAAGTTCCTTTCCGTCCGCTTTTGCTGGTTTAAAATGTGTAATCAACGAGAACACAGCCAAGGCTATTTTTATGGTACATTTTAGTCATTGAGTTATTATTTTAAAAGAAAATTATGTTAAAAAGGTATATATACCTATATTAAGTTTATGTATTTAAAATTTATCAACAATAACAAGTAGATACGAAAAATATTGATATGAAGATATACTCCAATCTTGAATTTAATTCGAATTTGGATTTATAATTGAATATTTTGATATTTGACATACTCGTATGTTGTTCTAAGATCTAGACTCAGTAGATCATATCAAAATAGTGTTTTAATAATAATACGTTAAAATTTCTTGTTATAACATGGTTAGGTCTATAATCTAAATGTTTAATATATTTCCAAATTCTTACCAGCCAAACATTGGAGGGCATGTAATCGCACTAGCAGAAATCCAGACAAAGAAAATCATCGTCAGCGCTAACTTCTTTGATCTTCTTCGTCTAGAATAAGTTAGTGGTCTGGTGACGGCGAGATATCGATCAATGCTAATAGCACAGAGAGACAGAATAGAAGCTGTACATAGAAGAATGTCCAAGCTGATCCAAATATCGCAGAGGATCCAACCCAGCTCCCATCTTCCTTTAGAAAGAATCAAAAAATAATAATTAGTATGAAACTATGTATGTATGATAATGGTATTATAGAAAATGTTATATTTCTTTCACTCATGCACGGCTTAAAATTGAATTAAAGAAAGGAAACAGGAGTTATTCAATTGCCGCATTATTAAATTTTGCGATAATTTCTATCAATACGAGAACCTCTATGGCCTTTACATTGTATCGAAATAGCGACCAAACTTCGCCTTGCAAATATTTTAATCACACTAAATAAAGCTTTTCCTAATTTTCTAATACCATTGAAAGCACCTTAATGTATATATGGAATAAACACCATCAACTTCCAAAATCCGGGATGCAGTAAGAATTGCTTGACAAATAACATCTCTAGATCTCATGACCTAAAGTCTAAACTATACAGAACCAAGATTATAACGACGATTATCCCGACGTTTCGAATGCTTTACAGCAATCATGGTTACGGGAGAGACTCTCTCTCCGAAAAGATAGTTTGATTTATAATGTCAAATATTTGCGTAAACCTAACAAAGTATTATGAAAACCAAGATTTTAGGATTTGTACAATACGTGATAACCATAATATGTTTAAGTAGCTAGAAGTGTTTATTAGATATCCCTTAACGGAATGTAGTTTGAGGAGGTATGTAAGTGTAACTTAAGAAATAAAATGGTATTTTGTTCAATTAGACTTTATATAAGCCTTCTTAATCAGCCGTCCACATCCTGCGTTTCAGGACATAAAAATAAGTCGTATCGTATCATACTTTCTAAAGTGGGTACGTTTTTTTGTGCTTTAATAATATTCTATTATTATATTGAATATTCAAATCTAGAAACTTGTAACGTTTATTGAAATAGTAAGACACTATACAGCTACACCAGAATACGTTTACTACAATATTAATTAAGAAAAGCGGGAGTAAGTCCGTTGAGGTTGAAATCATAGTTACACAATTTGCAATTCAGTTAAGACTAAGATTGAGAAGAGTTAGAAATATATCTACACAACCTATATTTGTGTTAAAAGCTAAAGTGTATGCTTTCTTGTATGCTTGCACGCACTGATCTCTGTAACTACTATCTGGATTTTTAATGATGATAGTATCAATTGATTTGAAATTTTGAAATTTTGGATTTAAGAGTTTTATGTTAAGAAATGACTACTAAGAAAAGTTCCCTGAATTTATTTAACAAAACAGTTTAAATATTTTTTTCCCACACTTTGTCAACCAATTCCTCCTTTAGTTATAGATAAGCTTTAAGTTATTAATTACACGATTTATTTATTTTTTTACAAGTATATAAAATCTTTCTTTTTTTGTGTTATAGTTATACCGTTTACATCTGTAAAGGCATATCATGCCAAATTGCACGTACATATGCGTATTATTTATAGTCATTGTGATGAGTCGATGGTGTATCTGATAAATAAATAAATATAGTATGACAATAATGGCTATCGTCGGATAGCCCAGATATCTATATTGACCGCTGGCCTTAGTATAATAGTTCCATCAAAGTTAATAATGAGGACAAACGTCTCATTACAATTTATGTCCTATGTCTTTATATATTAATCAAAATCTTATCAACTTGTCAATAAAAATTGCACCAAATCGCAAAAAGGAGCAGTGCAAAGAGCGAAGCGAAACAAAGCAAGGGAGGTGGGTAATTTGAAAAATCCATCAGGACACTGTAATAGCTATTCGAAGCACTACTTGGAAATCTCATAGCGCTAAATTGTGTTTCTGAGCTACAGGTACAAGGCAATAACGTTGCACTCTTGTCTACTACGTTATCTCAGTTTGTTAAGCCCATTCAAGAATTGGCTTCTATATAATAATGACTAAAAAATTGGGGACTTTGTTTGTCTGAAAGAGTTTGTAGAAATTGGCACGTTCAATCAATAACTCTGAAACTACCACTCTAATTGAAAAAGTCATACTTATACATATTATAGCCTACTATCGAATAAAATTCTTTTTACATTCTGATTTGAAATTGTACGAAGAAAAAAATTTCGCATCTTTTATTTCCTACATAAACTTTTTTGTAAAACTTACCATTTACGATTTATGCCCCAAATATTAGGTTAATCAACAAAATAAAGGAATAACAGGCAATGTCACCTTTAAGTATTTTTTCTAATCACAGAAGTAAGTATATATTCTAGTTTGTATAAGCTAAATTTCATTCAAACCAGTCTAACGATTTTATCTAGTAGTGGATAACAATTGTATTTACCATAAAGAAATTTTGATATTTTTTATAATTATTCGGTTTTATTTTTCTTACCTAGTTTTTTGACTTTAAAGATTTAAAATAAGTACATCTTAAATAACTGAAAATAGAATCTGCTCATCTATATGATATATGACCTGTTATATATTAGTCAGTTTCTTGTATATATGGCTCTAGAAATAATAATATCAATACGAATAAGAAGGAAGATATTATAACTATATCTATACTTAAAATTTACTTTGAAGCGCCTGTTAAACCACAATAGCTATCTCATTATTTCGAAGATAATGACATCCAAGCAACTATTGAAAATCCTAAGAAAGATAAAGGTTTCCCACAATAAAGATGAAAGAAGAAGAATGGCGTCCTGGATTTAACTATGACTTTCACTGACGAAGATGAAAGATGAGGGGGATTACAGTATATCTAGACATCTAGATATAGAAATAGAATTGAAGTGTCTGTTTGGAATTTCAAATTAACAGCTTTTCACAAAATGAATATGAAAATATATACGGTTACATCACTGTTTTAGCTATATTTTATTTAATATAATTTATATTATACATTAAAAAGATGTAATGTGGAACTTTGATTAGTTTTAAGACGAACTTTGTTGCGATTTTCCTTTTGCCTTTTATGTTTTCCATAATAAACCTCATTTATACCATCGATGAAAACATGTGGAGCCTCTGTTATGGGCCACTATAAAATATGAAATAACCGGGATATCTTTCTACTGAAAGAAAGATGAAAGATGAAAAGATTTTAATTGTTTAAAACATTACATGTAAATTGCAAGTCTTGCAACGCAGTTATTATACCGCAAAAAGTTGTAAGATACGCTTTTTTTTAACCTTTTGAAACGCATTGCCGCGTACCACCTAAAGAAAACCGGCATGCTAGTACTACAGATAATGTATAATATACTAAACGTTATAACTTATCCAGGGCCGAACCCAACCGCGATGATTTTGAGTTACTAGTGAGATAACAAATACCATAATATTATCACAAAACTATAATTTAAAATATAAGAATATTTTTAAATACCAACCTTGAACCTTACCTTAAAATACTGGTGTACCACACCAGTATTTTACCATACTTCAGACAATATTCATATCAGCCATTACATAAAAACCCCCGTTTCAGTACACTTACATATATTATAAAAATGCTCTGTTATGAGCCTTTAACTTAAATTTAAGTCAAAGTTGTTAACAATAGGGTTTATTTTCAAACATTTAACTCTCGAGTTTTCGAGATCTATTGAGGCTCATCTTAATAACACTTTATTGTTCGTTGAAAATTACAAATTCAAAATGATATTCACCATCATGTAAAACAACGTGGTATTTCCTAATATTAATGGAAGGTTCTGGAAATAGCTTTACGTTATAAATATAAACAAAATTACATTAGTGGCTCTTCTTTTTTTGGTACCACTTTTGGTACTTGAAAACTTGGAGATTAGTCGAAATAAAAGTACACAAAAATAAGTACTATGCACAAGTATAACAATAAGTTTAACAAATGTTTAAATAAACTTTAGAGTAGAGTAGAAATTAACGTATTATAAAAAGTAGGGTAGTTATATCTTATTTTAATAAAAAGATACCTTGAAAAAGGTTACGAAAGAAAAACAGTACTTATAAAAGCAATTCACCCCTCAAGGCGCACTGCAAATAGATGTGCCAATATTCTCCGACTCATACGTAACGATTATTTTATTTGGATGACGTATATATTTTTTATTTAATTTTTTTGACTAACGACATACTCTTACTTTGCTCGGATTCATATGTAAATGGATTTTAATATTTAAGAGGAATCCTAATTCACTTTCTAAAATAAAACTGTTGGCTGTTACTAAGATCTGTGAGAACAGATAGGTAGACAGTGCTGTGTTTTTTTTATCTTATAAGTAACGTATTTACAAATGCATGTAAAAAGCTGTTATGTTAACGTTACATTCACTTCAGATTTATTTACTTGCGATAACGCGCTCCCTTGCATAACCGAGTGATGCGGGCTTAAACTGAGGTCTCGTACCTCTGACATTTTCATGAGCTAATCATTTTCTATCATGATTATCACTTATCTTACTGTGAAGGAAAATATTGTGAGGAAACCTGTATGTCTGAAAAAACCGAAAAAAGTTTTTGAAAGACATGTGAAATCCGCCAACACGCATTTGATCAGCGCGGTGGACTATGACTTGATCCCCTCATATTGAAGGAAGGCCCGTGCCCAGCAGTGGGACATTAAAAAGGGCTGAATACATAGAATAATGTAAAACCTCAATACGCCTTTACAACTCTATCTATACATCTATACATATATAGATAATAAGTGAATCCTAAAGTAAAATCATGGAAAAGAGGGAGAAACTCATTCATCACTTGTGGCGTTATACGATATGATTAATAAATAAATTGTATTAAATGTTTATAATTCTAGATATGAAAACCAGATTTAAAATTAAATTACAAATTTTATGGGCTTTTTAATATTAATTATAACATTGCTTAATCATGTAAAGTATAGCTTACTTAGCGCCATATAAATATCAAATATTAAATATGTTTAACTTACCACTTATATGGACAGCTATAGCCGGTGGCATTACAAATATGCCAACTAAAAGATCAGCAGCAGCCAAACTAGTAACAAAACAATTCGTCACTGTCCTTAGTCTCTTCGTAGTCACTACAGCTGATATTATCAACGTATTGCCTATAACTGTTACTACTATTAGAAGAAACAATATTATAATAACACTTGCTTCAAAAATATCATATTCATCCACCGTATTACTAAAATTTGTTGAATTTGTTGTGCTATCGATTGAATCGTTGCAAATATTTGCAAAATTTTCGTTTACACCGTTTATTGTATGGTAGACATTTTCTGAGAAGCTCACGTTTTCTTTTGTACTGTCTATTATCATATCGTCTGCTTCTGGTGTGGAATTCCATTTTAGTATATTTTCAATCAGCTCGATGTCAGCAGTTGAAATCATTTACGCTCGTTGACTCCAATTTTTTGACCCCATTCTCTGTAACAAATAACAAATTGTTTATTTTTGTTGAAATGTTGTTTTACTTAAAAATCAAGGGTATGATTTAATTTAAGAGGGTTGATAGTCTGATTGTGTTAGCTTCGTTTTTATATATTGTAATTTAATAAATAAAGAGGTTTTGTGTCAATTTTATTTATCTGTATTTATAACAAATATTCAATAATAACTAAAAAAGAATTTAGTAAAGAAATTACTTCCTTTTAAATGTCGATCAAAAGTTAAGTAATTGTTGCTAGGTACGATTCTTTTGAAGCGAGATAATTATGATATTTTCTACTAAAGATAAAAATGTTAAAATGCTTTTCAAGCAAAATGTTATAGATCGTTCCAAAAATTGGCTTACAATCTTCCTTACCATGTATAAATTGAGTTGAAAAGGTAGGGTCTAATAGGTTTTGTTTGATTGAGATAAAATGTGAGTTTGCGAATCTTCAATACACTAAGAAGTAAGACTTTTGAACTTCGAACCTGAGGTAATTAAGATTGACGGATACATGGTACATAGGTACTATGAGTTGAAACGAACTATAGCAATTTTGTGTATTTAAACATGACTCTTAATTAAAAATATTCGACAAAGTGTTTTTATCCTGAGAGATTTTTCAAGCGTCACCATCCAGCTTTTAGTCCTTAGTCCAGTGTTTCCCAAACATTGTAATGCCATGGCCCGGTAATTTAAACACTGCCCCTTCGTGACCCAATTAATATTTTAAGCCCTAGCATTTCCATTAGGTAAAATAATACACATTTATTTAATACAATACGAAAAATGGTTCATACTGCGTATGGTTCATACCAATTATGGTACATACAAAATGGTACATAGTGCGACGCGTCCATCGATAGTAAGTACATATTATTTTTTAAAACAAGGCGGGATCGTTGCGACCCGGTATTTTATTTTGATGGTCCAGTACCGGGTCGCGACCCGGCAAATGGGAAACACTGCCTTAGTCCTTAAAAAAATATTTCCTAAAGTTTTTCTCAACATTAAGCTCTGCTACTTGTAATATCAAATACAATTCTCGCTGAGACTAATCGTATTATGTAAATGACAAAAAAGTTTAAATCTGCTTATATTAGATTTCCAAGGAAAATACAGAGATGGGGATGAGTTTTTGATACATCAATACTCAGTTAGGTAAAGACATTAAAACTTTACGTTAAAAATAGGATACTGGGTAAATGGTTACGCACGAATGAATAAAATTATATTGATATTTTCGTATTTTTTTTGTAATTTTTTAATCATTTTCTTATCTATTAAAAACTTCTTGATTACTACTAGAACTTGTAATTAATGATTTTTAAACATATTGTGTGTTATGTTGCTTGTGTGCTTAGTAATAAAAAATAAGACCGAATTTTTTTTTCCAGAAAGCTTCCTTTTACTCTTAAAAAAATAAAAAAAACTTCACAAGGGTTGTTAAAACTTTGGATTAGAATTAAATATTTGTAATAAATATGTACGACTATTTCAATTTTAATTACAATAAGTTAAAAATATGGAATTTTCACGTCAAAACTATAAACCATCTTTTTATCCTACTAGGGGTTAAATTGTTCATAAAAAATATACATCAAACTACATAAACTTAAGTACTAGCAGTGTGTTTTCTATTAGCCTTCTGATGCACTGGAGCATAAATTCAGAATCGAGAGTTCTCGTTGTTCCGCTCTGCATACAATAAAAATAGATCTTAGAAGCGTATTCTGGATTATTTCTAATTCTTGAATAAAAATATGTTTTCGTATTAGTACATTAGTTTTCAGATAACGTTATAAGTACAAATAACGTTAAAATTATTAAGAACAAGAAATACGAATACATATCGGAATTTTTATATTATACTCGTAAGGAAAACATTAAATGACGTCACTCTTTAAATGTCCTACGTTTGCTGTATAGTATTTAAAACATCGGAAACTAAAACCCAAATTAATACGCGAAAAATCCGAAAAAATGTCTTTATTTAATGTTTTTCTTATTTTTAATATAAATCTTACAATAACAATGAATTTCACATATTTTAGTTTCAAAAAAATGCGAAAAAATTGTATTTTTTTAAGTATTTCTTTATTTTAATGTAAATCTTGCACAATCAAAGATATTTACATATTTTTATTATTGTACATATTGCAATAATTTACAAACTAGCATTAGAAAAAGCCATTACAATTAGCAAATATCTTACATTTCCGGATGTTTTTGTACTCATAATATAATGTCGTGTCCACAGAAAGCCCGAAACAGGTGCCAAGTTACGAGATCGTTAAGAAACTAATCAAAATGCAATAAAGGAAGATATATTTTTTTCTTTTCCTTGCGGGTTAATTGGAGAGAACACATGAGAATCGATATGCGTCAATAAAGCTTTAGAATATTATTTTTATAACAATATGTATTTTATTTAGTTTATAATAATTATAAGCAAAGAACAGAATATTCGTAGGTTGAAAAATTTCGATAAGTAAGTAAAATACTAATAAAAAGAAATATTATAATGTAATAATTTCATTATTAAAAGGTTGTAATAAATCGTAATTTATTTCTTACTTTTAAAACAACGAGGTTCATTTTAAAGTTACAGAAATATATCCAAAGTGAGTGAGTATCCAGGAAAATCCTATCCTATTATTACAAGAGGTCAAGGAAAGTCCTATTTTTATATTTCTACAATTAACATTTCTAAAAATATTCTTTGTTAGATAAATTATATATTTTAAGTTTATTTTCTCTGAGACTTCAAAGAACATCAACGGCGTTCAGATATTTGAAATATTATGGACAGTATTTTGTCCGTCTACTTCTCTGCTTGTCCTACTTTGTAAACCATATCTAATTGATCATACTTTAAATTACATATACTTCATATATAGGAAAAAGGTAATGATAACATGATTTGGCGTTCTCCCGTAAACAATCGTATATGAGAGATTTAAAATGACAAATTTTTGCCGTAGTAATCTAACCCGAAATTCCCCATGCAAATATTATTTTTATTTACGTGGCGCTTTTTTATAAATTGTTGTTATAGTAACAATAGAAATATGGACTCTGTGGAAATATTAACTATTCTTGAACATGAGATATAGACCGCTGACGAGATGGACGGACAGACGGACAGCGGAGGCTCCCTTCAGGTACGGAACCCTAAAAGTATTATATAAATTTAAAAATAAATCGCAAATGATACATACAAAGATTTAGAAATTGACAAACAAAGTAAAAGTAATCAAAAACCACCAAGAATTGTTTAACACAGCTTAAATAGTTCTAAGTCAAAAACAACGCTTTTAATATAAACTACATTTAACTATAAGATTAAAGTTAATTTTGTACTTCGTACATAATGTAAATTTTGTTTTCGTACTTAGTCTAAATAAAAATGAAGCTAGCAATATTATTAGAACAAAAAACTCATGATTTATTAATTATTATTAATTCTGATACACTAGCGCCATTTTATTTATATTTGAATTTAAAATTTATTGCAAAAATATTTGCCTTCAGGGATAAAAATTTGCAACTGTTGAATGCTGTAAATCACCAATCAGTAATTTATTTCATCTGCCGCATTTTAAACTTTTGATGAAAAAATACGTCAGTAATGTAAAAAAGTGATAAGTAAATAACATATTTTATTACATAATATACATGAATATGGCCTGCAAAGATGGAATAGGTATGTGTACGTTTAAATTAATAAGTGATAAGATTTTAAATATTATAAGCAAAATGAAAATGGGTTTGGATGTAGTTTTTTGGAAAACCTTATTGAGATAGTCATTTTTATCGATTCGCAGACTGAATTGTTAAAATACAAGGTGTCTCAAAAGAAAGTTCACATTTAAATCTTTTTTTAAAAGAAAAGTCTTAGCTTTATTGAAAAAATGTTTATTTTATATCGAAGTACACTGTTTGGGAATTTATTTTTTATAAATAACATCGTCCAAATGTAAACCGTTGCGCTCTCGGCATTCATTTAGTCGGGCACTAAAATTGCCTATGACAGCTCGGCAGGTAGTCTCCGTGATGGCTGCCATTTCATGACGGATATTTTCTTTTAATTGTGCCAGGGAAGTCGGTTTATTAGCGTAAACTTTTGATTTGACATAACCCCACAGGAAAAAATCCATAGGCGTTAAATCGGGACTCCGTGGAGGCCAATTTATGTCACCTCGCCTGGAGATTAATTTGTTCGGAAAAATTTCTCGAACTCGAGGCAGAGATCTGTTGGACGTGTGTGAAGTTGCTCCATCCTGCTGGAACCGTGTTCTTTGGTTGTAACCAGGAAAGTTTTGCAGTTGGGGTACGAAAAACTCGTCTAACATCTCCACATAACGCTCTGAATTCACTGTGAGTGTGCGTCCCCTTCCATCTTCAAAAAAGTAAGGTCCCATAATTCCTCGTGCCGACATCGCTGCCCATACGGTGACTTTGGGTGAATGTAGCGGTTTCTGATGTTTTTGTTTTGGGTTGGTTGCACTCCAGTAACGACAATTTTGCTTGTTTACATGCCCAATCAGGTGAAAATGGGCTTCATCGGAAAACAAGATGTTGGTGAACGTTGGAAAGCGCTCAATCATCTGATTTACAAAGGCAAGCCTCTGACCAGCATCTTGAGGCTTCAGTTCTTGCACTAACTGAATTTTGTACGGGTGCTGCTTTAAATCTTTGTGTAAAATGCGGCATAATGAAGATCTGTGCACATTTAAAGCAACAGCACGCTTCCGAATCGAGAGGTTTGGATCATCTCGAATAGACTGAGTAACACTGTCCACGTTTTCGGCTGTTCTTGATGTTCTTGGCCGCCCAGATTTTGGTTTCTCCAGAGTTGACCCAGTCTCTTCAAACTTCTCAACCCATTTTGCAATGAGTCGAGTGCTAGGCGTATCATTTAAGTGACGAATATGTCGAATACTGCAGAATTTTCTACGCGCTACAGTCGCCGAATTACCGTTTTTGTAAAACTCACGTACGCACAACGCACGGTCCGCACCAGAGAAACGCTCCATAGCGACTAAATTCCCAAGAGCCAGACTACCGACTGACATACCCCCCGCGCCCCTCAGAATAGTTGCTTTCACGTAATAAGATAAGCAAATGTGAACTTACTTTTGAGACACCCGGTATTTGTCTTTCTGTGACCGCATCGAAAACCACTGGACCGATTTTGATGAAATTTTGTAAGACCATAGCTGGTTATCCGTGTCAATATATCAGATACTAGCCCTTCCCGCGGCCTTGCTCGCGTTTTAAGAGCTGAAAATCAAAAGAAATATTTTTCACCCATTTTTGCAACATTTTCATTGATGCTTTGCTCTTATTGGTCGTAGCGTGATGTAATATAGTCTATAGCCTTCCTCGATATACGGACTATCCAACACAAAAAGAATTTTTTAATTCGGACCAGTAGTTCCTGAGATTCGCGCGTTCTACCAACCAAACAAACAAACGAACTCTTCAGCTCTATAATATAAGTATAGATTTATTGAACACAAATTATTGCTAAGAAATTTATACTAACCGGTAAAATGAACCCGAGGGGATCGAGAGTCGTATAAAATATAAACAAAAAAGTTATATACAAAGTTTATACAAAAATGTAATTCATTACACGGACGATAACAAATAAACCACCGAGTAAAAGTAATGACGTTAAATTATTATTTTGTACTCTTAGAATGTTTAATGTTAGAAATTATTTCATACATACATGTATGAACATAAAATGAAATCCTGATTAAAACGTTTTTAATATTCCAATAACTGTAATCACTGAAAGATTCGTCTTGTACTGGATAATGAGGGAAATTAAAGAGATTTCATGATTCCAGACAAGCCAGATTATCTGGTTATGTAATCTCTTATCTCTTGGTCATTTATATATTTATATAGTCCGTGGTCTTTTATATAGTCCATGACCAATTCGGACCACTTTTTAAATAATAAATTTCATCAATTTTGAGCTACTAAATAGGTGGGAAGTGATGTCTATGTATAGCTAGTTATCAGTATCAAATAATAGATAATGTCGCTAATTGGCAGTGATAACCCAGTGATAACCCAGTGATAACGCACTCGCTTGGAAAACCAAGTAAAACGGATTCAAATCCGGGTACCTCCACCGGGCCCGGGTACCACCTCTGATATTTTCATATGCGAATAATTTCTAACTTGATTACCACTTGTCCTGCAGACGCTAACAAGAGCTAAATACATACAATTTCCCTAATGAGATAAGCTTGGACTTACCATTTAAAAACTTTAAGAAAAAGCTTTAAAATTATACAAACTAAATACCAGGTGAATAAATGTGAATTAAATACTTGAAGAAGCCGCTTGCATTTCAGCGACGTCATCTGTCACTTCATATTTCTTTTAAATTTTATCTTAACATTTTTACTTTCAAGAAACCTTTCATAGTAAAATATCGTATAGTCAGGCAATCGAGACTTTTATTAAATCCGATATACGAATACTGTTTCACGATTACGTTCATTTTATCCTCTATTGAGCTTGTAGTTGATTCTCACCATACATATACTCGTATATAGCATACTATATAACTGATATAGTATATATGTAGCATAGTATATCTCTAGTGCGAGCAAAGCCGCGGGTTCCGCTAATATATTATACATATGAATCTTCCTCTTGAATCACTCTATAACTATTAAAAAACCGCATCAAAATATGTTGCATAATCTTAAAGATATCTACATACATTACAGCATACATAAGGACAGACAGACAGCGGGAAGCAACTTTGTTTTTAATACTATGTAGTGATGAACGATGTATAGAAATAGATAAGAACCAAATACACTGAATTCTTTTTTTTCTTATTCTTGCAATTTTTATTTATTTTAAAGTTATAAGAATAGAAGTCTATAAGAATAGAAATTGTATCTGTCCTATAACTTTAATAGCAAATGTATACTGATGTGTCCTGATAAATCGGTAAATGATAAATATTTATATTTTATAAATAGAAAAATAAAAAATAATCAAAAAGAGAGTTGAATCTACGATCTAGAAGCCCCGAAACTCTACATAAAGTAAAAAGTAACTTTAAAATTTCAAGTAAGTATTTACTTATATTGTTGCAAAGCTGCACGTGTAAAAACTTTACACGCGAAGCAAAGAGATTTATTAACTTTTTTTTTTTTTTTTTTCTCAGCTTTATCTGCGATCAGTCTCTCTTAGACTATAAGCGGATGTGATGAGGGCCATTTATTAACTTGCAGAAACAAACAACGTAACTAGAATATTTTTGAACTTTTTTACTAGATTATAGATAGTTTTATAGTTATCGGTAGAAATTCCCAGGTAATTGGAGAAACGGAGCAAGTAAAACAATTAGGGGAATAGAGTGCTCAGTGAATGAATGAAGATGCCTCTGTGCGTGTACCGTATGTACGTTAACTGCTTTAGGTTACTCTCGCAGACGTAATAGTGTTAAAACGTGTTTACTGTTTATATGGAAGAGACCTGCTGTTTGATCTCAGGATTCTCAACTGGTGATAGTTTTATAAAATTAAAGTATCTTTTCGCATGGTCATAGAGACTGATAGATTCGATACATCAATAACCAAAAATCTACAATATTCCGTAAGACCGAATGAGCCGGCACGCCCCGTATAGTTCATTAGTACCACTCTCTCACAGAAGACCGGCGTGAAGTGGCAGCTATGCTGTCGCGTTTCGTCCGGTGAGTGAGAGTCCGGGAGGCCCATTCTCCTTCCCCCTCCCTCTTCCCTTCTTCCTCCGCCTTCGTTACCCCCTCCCTCCCACTTCCCTCCCTCCTCCATCCCTCCCTTTCCTGAAAGGCCGGCAACGCATCTGCAAGCCTGGCTTGCAGATGTCCATGCGCGGAGGTGATTACTTCCCATCAGGTGAGCCTCCTGCCCGTTTGCCCCCTTTTTACCATAAAAAAAAATCACCTACATCTAAGAAAATATTTTGTTTAAATATCTTGTGGACGACTAGCTTTAGTTTTTACTCAAAATTTTCACAGCTTTTCTATACCATTCATACAGATTTTATGCGAATACTTCAATGAATTGTTCTGGGATACGCTAACTAACCAATATGAAATATTCAACAATACTATGTTTTATGAATGTTTTCAATACAAACGTTAAACGTACATAATAATATATTCTTTATTGCACTTTAAGAAACATACAGTAATTTTAAAAACAATTAAGAGTTTGCAAAGGTGGACTTATCTCTAGAAGAGATCTCTTCCAGCCAACCCATGGAAGTAAGAGATAGTGGTTAAGAGAACGGGCCAAACACGTGCAAATGTGATAGAATATATTTAAATAATTATCAATACCATACATATACTAAACAGATAAATAAACATACATACATATTATGTTTATAGATATAATAAACAATATACTTATATAATACATACAATATATCATACACATATACTTATGTTTATATATACATATATACACACATACATAATATATATATACTGTATAACAATTAAGGTGCGATTTGCGTCAAAAGGTACTGCTTAAGATTCTTTTTAAAGGCAGTTATTGAGGGGCTTCGTTGAATTTGCTTAGGTAGTTTGTTCCAAAGCGATGTGGCATACACTGAAAAAGAATGTGATAAAAACTTCGTCTTGCTCTTTGGTATGTCTAGCATTGGCGTGACGCCAGATCGCCTAGAACGTGAGGGGGGTGGGAGAATTTGGATTCGAGAACGGAGATAGGAAGGAGATTTAGGGTCATTAAGGATGTTAAAAAGGAACGAAAGGATGTGCATATCACGGCGAAGTCGGATTGGGAGCCATTTTAGTTGAGCACGAAATTGAGATATATGATCATGCTTACGCAAGCCAAAAATAAAGCGAATCGCTAAATTCTGAAGTCGCTCTAATTTGTTAAGTTGCTCCTCAGTCACATCCAAATAGCACACATCTGCGTAGTCAAGTATAGGGAGAAGTAGAGTTTGAGCAAGCATAATCTTGGTATTAAAGGGTAGAAAATATTGGAGACGCTTGAGAGAGTGGAAAGAGTGATGCATTTTTTTGCTGACTTCGTTGACATGAGCTACCCAGGTCATATTACAATCCATTATTAAGCCCAAGTTTTTCACACTGTTACAATAGGGGATTGAAATACCAGAAAATTGAACTTGAGGTATTGAAGTCCAGTCGATTTTACATCTCAGTCTACTACTGCCGAATATTATGCATTGTGATTTTTTTGGATTTACAAGAAGGCCAAAAGACTCAGCCCACGACTGGACTTCAGCAAGGTCCGAGTTTAAAGCACCAATACCTTCATTCAACTCAGTCAGCTCAAAATGTCGATACAATTGTAAGTCATCTGCATACAGGTGGAAGGGAGAAGAAATTACTTTTGATATGTTATTAATAAAAATAGAAAACAGCAAAGGAGAAAGTACGCCGCCTTGAGGTACACCAGCAGTAAGATCTAACCAATCCGATAATGTATCGTTGATTTTCACGCACTGCTGACGTCCGAAGAGATAAGAGTAAAACCAGTCTAAGACAGTAGGAGAAATGTTGACTGCACGAAGCGTTCCAATGAGGACGTCAAGGTCAACAGAGTTGAAGGCACTGCTAAAATCAAGTAAGACCATCGCAGTGAGTTTGGTGTTACCCATTGCACTACGAATATCCTCCGTGACATTTAGCAGCGCTCCAACCGTGCTGTGAGAGGAGCGAAAACCGGACTGATAGGGACATAGAAGGTTACAGTTAGACAGGTATGAATAAAGTTGGGTGTGGACTAATGATTCGACTACTTTGGATAGGATGGGGAGAATAGATATGGGACGGTATTGAGAGAGACAGGTAGGATTCGATGTCTTAGGCAGTGGGATGACGATGGCTTTCTTCCACAATGACGGGAAGACATTGCGTGAGAGTGAAAAATTAATAATGTGGGAGATTACAGGCGCAATATCCTCCAGCACGGGAAGAACCATTTCAAGGCTGAGATTATCACTACCAATAGCTTTCGTGGATATAGAGCGAACACACTTCTTTATATCATCTACCGAGACTGATTTGAAGACGAATGGAGGTACGTCAGGGGGAGCAAGTCTGGATAAAAATGAGAGTGTAGCAGTTTTTATGTCTTTGTCTAAAGTTATGGGTGGAGTGGTGAAATGTTTATTTAAAGCATTAAGATCCACAGAACTTTGACAAGTTTCTGTGGCCTTGCCCACACCCAGTGACGATAAGAATCTCCAAACTTGCGCTTGACAGAGATTCTGAATTGTGGAGTGAATATAGCGACGTTTGGCATCCCTACACATTCTGTTGCAGATGTTACGTAATTTTTTATAGGTGTCAAGATTTTCAGTTGATGGGTACTTTTTGTTCCTAGCTTTGGCCCTATCACGCTTGGCCATGGTTCTTTTGATCAGAGGCGATAACCATGGTGCAGGAGCATGCTTCACCCTAACTGGCCTGACCGGCGCATGCTTGTCGTATAGTTTAATCAGTTCCGCAGTTAAAGAGTCTACCATGGTGTCGATGTTGTTCGCTGACAATAATGCTGTCCAATTAATGTTTTTAACATCCTCTCTCAAGCGTTCTAGATCCATATGCTTAAAATTGCGCTGAAGTATGACCTTGCCTCTAACCTTTGGAGGGCGCACTTTGTAAGCGAGGAAAATTAAGTCATGGTGTGAGAAAGGTGCAGTCATTTGACCATGCGAAATAGCAAGAGTAGGTTTAGAGACAGATATTATATCTATAAGAGATGGACGACAGTTTGGAAAGTAGTGGGTTGGGTTAGCCATGGGAAGTAAATGCAAATTAAATGATGATGTAAGGTCATTCAATGCTCGCGTTCTGGCATCATTTTTTATTAAACAAGTATTCAGGTCACCCATGTAAATAATATGATCATAACACGGTACCAGGCTATCTAAAAGATCTTCTAGGTCATCAAAATAATTAATTTTATCACTTGGACAGTACAAGACACCCAGAAGAATCTTTGTATGGTGTACAGATAATTCTAAAAAGAGATACTCAAGATGACCTGTAGTAAGTGAGGTAGATTGAGCAACCACACGAGCGGATATAGTGCTACGAAGATAAATCCCTACACCACCACCTCCTTGATCAGTACGATCATTACGAAAAAGTTGGTAGCCTGGAAGAGAGCAGCTAGTGGAAGGGAGTGATGGCTTCAACCAAGTTTCAGAAATAAGAATACAGTCGACTACGGGAGTACCAAAGGATGTGAGAAGATCGGAGTAGTGAGCAAGTATGCTCTGCGCATTGATATGCACCATGGTAAGGGAAGTTGTATGGTTAGCAAAAACGTTCGAAACTTTTATTTCGAGTGGTTCAGCATCTGTAAGAGAGCTATTAGTACTATTCTCGGCACTTTCAAAGGTGTCGGAAGAACACGAGAAGTATTCCTCATTATCAAACATCTTTAAGATTTAAGGAAGATATTATATATTATATATGAAGAGCAATAATAATATAAAAATATATATTATAAATAAATATACCTATATAAATATTAAATAATTAGCAACACAAAAACAAAATATTATATAAATATTAAATACCACTATGCTCAGGCATAAGTTGACTGTAAGTAGATGTTTTAAGTATTTTTAAACGAAACATAAACAAAGCTGGAAGTATTATTTATCTGTGACACTGACATATGACATTTGAAGTTATGACAAGTCACAAGGTAAACAAATGTGAAGTGACAATAATGATTTACATTTACATTTAATTTTATATAAAGAAAAACGTTACCCAGAAAACAAAATAAATATGTATACCCCGCTATAAATATTTTACAATATGAGCTATAACCCAGCCAAATTAAGAAGATGTAAACAAGGAATAGAAATACCCGTGAATCAGTCGCTTTTACTATGTTGCGCAATAAGATTTTTAAGTTCAGCTGAGGTGCTTAACTTCACTCGGGTCTTGTCTGGAAGAAGAACGATTACCATACCATCTGCAGTCCAGCACTTCTTTATCCCGAAGTAGTTCCGTGCAGAAACAAACACTTGCTGTCGTGACTTCGTTAAAAATTCTGACATAGTTATTTTTGTGCCTTTCAACGAAGTTTTAGCCCTCCAAGCAGTTGACCGTGTCTTTAGATTAACAAATCGTACTAGAACAGGCCTGCATGAGTTCCTTTTGGTACCTAATCTGTGACAAGATTCGAACATATCAGGTTTTGCGTCAGGAAATTTTAAATGGTTAGTTAATACGGACAAGATCTTTTTCGTCACATCTTCGTCCTTATCCTCCTTGATGCCATGGAATAGAAGAATTTTCCTCCGTGAATGTGTCTCTAATCGGTCTATGCCTTGAGCTACAAGCTCAACTTGGGACTTGAGAATGCCGAGAGATTTCCATACAAAGGTCTTGAATGTATAAAAATCACTAGACAAGGCCTTCACAGTGGGATTGGAAGCAGAGGGACCGGGTTGCTGCAGGTTCTTCTCAAACTCCCCCATTCTGGTGGCGAACAAAGAGGAGAGCTCTTCCATGCTCTTAATAATTTGATCAACAGGAGTGTCCATTTTATAGTGAAGAAAGTTAGTGTGTGAGGGAATAAATAGTCAACTTATGCACTGGTAAACTAGAAATTTAAATCATTTATGTTTACAATATATTTTTTTAAAATATATGTAGAAGAACAGTTAAAATCGCGTCTTTACTCTTTTGTGTCTATATATAAATCAATCTTTTTTTATGACAGATATATACTCGTGTTATGTGTAGCGAAATATAAAGGATTTTTTAATTTCAATTTCCATATCCATGAAAAAGATTGTTTCAAATAATTTCAGATAGAAAGAATGGATCACTCCATTCTTATCATAAATATGTATTATTCAAAAATTGATGACAAGTGTGGCTAGGTTTACACTGATCATCCTTGCTGTACCAACTATATGGGTTCCATTTGGCCTTTAATTTGTGTAAAGAGTACGAACCATTGTAAATATTTTATTATTATACACAAGATACAATTTGAAAACAGAAATATTAAAAATAACTATACTCACAGGACTAGTCTTACTTACATTTAACAAGAAACGAAAGTCAGTTATCCTTCTTTTACGATGTAACGGAGCCTTATTTCTAACCTATTTATCGCGACCAATAGTTCACATAAAATATCTCAACCTATCTAGCTAGCAATAAAAATTATATATGAAAAATTTCGACTAAACCAAACAAAGAGAGGGTTGAGATTTTTCATTTTCCTGTAATTTCATAAAACATATTAATTTGTTAAATATATACGTAAATAATGATATGCCATGTGTTTAACATTTAATACTGTAATTACTTTCTGTAATTATCTCATTAGTAAAAGTCAAACAATGAAAATACAGAAGTAAAACATCTGTGCTGCTTAATTTATTAATATCAAACAAAAATTGTAATAATTAGGTACATACAAAGAAAATTACACCTAAACTTTTGCTTATAAGGTATAAATTTATTTGGTGCCCAACGTGGTAGTCACATAAAATTTAACAATACAATTTTAGGTTAAATGTAAATATCGCCACATATGTTTTATATACATAACGAGAAATAAAGTAACGTTTCATAATAATCGTTGTGTTTAATATTTTAACGTTTTTGTTGTAATACGAATGTTGGCGTCCAGTGTGGGCTCGATTAATTTTTAATTACAGTCTATAATTCAAAGAATGGTGGCATCGGTTTGTGAATTCCTTCAGCTAATATAATTGCAACCATTGTGTAACGAAACCAGTTTATTATTACAAACCTTATACGGTTTTCATACTAATAACAAATCCTTATATTCTTTATAAAACAAAAAAGTGAAAATATATTCAATATATTAGCAATGAAATAGTATTCGATATTGACCATAAGCATTTCTCAAAAAATGTTTTTTGTATCAAATGAATACAGGAAATGTATGTATTTTAAACATATAGGTTAACATGAAAATCAATATGGTATACGGAATACAAATGAATACTGGTGGACAGATTTTGATGAAATTTGGCACGATTATAGTGCATTATCCGATTAGCATATATTTTTACAGCGTAATTTTGTTTCGTCTTCTTCTCTGAGAAATACAAAATAAACAGTTAAAAGTCACTTGTTATTTGAAAAATATAAAAGTGTTTAATAAAATATGAAAATAGAACTGATATTTTAAGCTCAAATCTCAAAATGAAGAATGAAGCGAAAGTATTATCATTTTTATAATGTCTTCTGTCCTCATTGTCACGGCACCACGCTGTCGGTGGCATGTTGAAAGGTAAAAAATCTTTTTCATAAAGATAAGGAAAAGCGTTATTTTTAATATTTTTTTCAAATTAAATTGCTCGATTTGTCATTTAATTCCAAATATTGTTATGAAAATCTCAAGAGAGACGAAGATTGGTGAACTATATACGAAGACCCTATAATTGTTCATATTTCATTAATCTATAAATATAATAAGCTAATGCCAAATCTATAGCTTATGGGATTTTGGCCAGTCTGCCCCCTTTAGGATAAAATTTTTACAAACTTTGAATGTCTTATTTATTTACATCTTATCAAAAGCGTAAAAAAATTGTTTCATGCTTCAAAAATGACGTAATTTTCATACCAACTTTCAACCCCTTTCAGCCTTTTTTTCGCCTTAAAAAGCATTTGTCCTTTCTCAGGCTCTAGACTGTGTATCAAATTTTATTGAAATCGGTTCAGCAGTTTTGGCGTGAAATCGTGACAGACAGAGTTACTTTCGCATTTATAATATTAGTAAGGATATTTGTAAGGATTACGCATAATAATTATGGGCAATTATCAACAAATGTTGCAAGTACTTATATCACGTAGTAAGCATCCTCCTTGAGATACCGAAATGCTAATTACATATGCTTACGCCTACTTCGTATACTTACTTGTTGTTTGTGAGAATATAAAGGTAAATAACCTTTAGTATATGAAAGATTTGAAAGATATATGAAAGATTTTCATGACGACACCATTAACTCAGTTTGTAGGGACCTACTTGTTTTGCCAGTGGTTACAGGTTCGAGACCCGCGGGTGGCATTCATTTGTCCAACACAAATGTTTTCTACTCCATAGTTTTCCACTACGTTATAGGTAAAATAAGCTAACTATGTCATATTTTTCATAGATTATATTTAAGCAATGAAAAACGTAACGAATAGGTAATGGCTAATGATCTCATTAATTTTTTATTTATTGAATATGAGAATGTTTGAAAGCGAAAATTTTTATTGTTTGTGTAGGACCAAAATAATTATGAATTTCTGAAACGACTTTTATTAACTACAGAACAATACAAATTAAAGCTTATACAGTGATGCTTTGTTTCGTGAAATACAATGTTAACCCCTTTTACATTATCGAACTAATTTTATACATTCAAAAGTTTTTACGAGTATGTTTATGTACCAAACATTTGTTACTTTTTAACGCCAAAAAAACTTGACAGATTTGAATGAAATTCGGTACAAGCGGCCTGCAAGCACTACAGGTGCATGTAAATTGAGTTTAAATAATAAAAAAATAGTTTCGTATCTCAAGGGAACCTTAATAGGATTTTATCCGTCTGTCTGTCAAGACCCTTTTTCTCAGAAACTAGTGGCAGTAACAATTTTAAATTTATCTAAAATAAGGTTAAATATAAATCTCTAAGGTTTCTAAGTCGATGTAATCAAAATGTATCTAAGCATAATATTTTGACGCAAACATGAATACGGAAGGGATTCAAAACCTGAATATTTGGAAGAAGCAATATCTTATAGCACAAACACGGAAAATCCAAAATCTGTTTTGGTCTCAAAACATTTTATTACTGCATGCTACGGAACCCTCGGTTTACGAGTCAGACTCGGAATTGTCTTACATTTTCCTATGGCTCCGCATCCTAAGGGAAATGGATAGTAACCTAGTTCGGCCGATCTGTTGTGACATACATACTGTATATTTAAGTATTGAGAACGTAAAGCTGTTGGTCCGGCACCTTAGCTCTCACTGGTCGAGCAGTTGTCCCATCGGAATATGAGAGTGATAGGAACAGAGAGTGCACTTGTTGCTGCGCGCACACTTGTGTTGTGCACTATAATATCTCCATGCGCAGTTGGCCAGTCTCAATGAGATTAGCCCCATCACCGGAATCAGTCGGTGAACATTATTTTATTTATATCCCAACAATCTGTTCTGAAGCTTTTCTGATAAGGCAACAAAAATACAGACATACTGTTATACTTAATAAATATGTAATATTTCTACTTATTCGTGATTTTATTAGACATTTTATTTTATTTTTCTATTAATCGCATGCCCATATTCATGAGGAAAATCCTGATTTACTGGTTGACTGGGAATCCCCATTCTCGTTTTCGGAAGAGCCATGTGTCGTTAGATAAGTCCTTCTATATGAAAATATTTTCTAACAAATATCACTCTAACTTACAAGCTACACTCATCTTAATATCTCAGGCCATCAGGAAATATTTCGACGCGAAAGTTCATAAGTGAATGTGCGTGTTTGTTACTTCTTGATGGTAACGGCTTGTCGGATTTGCGTAAAACTTGGTGTAACTATCTGATTTATTAGATGACATAGAAAACTTTGGAATTATTTATTTCCTTTTTCCAAATTAGTAAGTATTGTGTAGAGATTGTAGTAATTATATATAAGCTTTTGAGAAGTCAAATTAGTAGCTGTAAAGTGTAAAGCGTTCGAAATATCAAAAAAAAAAATTTGAACAAATAAAAAAGCACTAATAAATGACTTTCCTTCACTTTAGTCCGAAACTACTCGTAAACTAGCTTGAAAGCTATGTAAATTTTTCAAAAAAATATTATCCATTTCAAACGGAAATGATCATTTAATTATGGACCAAAAAAATAATATGGACTATGTCCAAAAATATTAAATACTTTTAGACATATTCCATGGTTAGGTACGAGGCTAGCTTTATGGATAGTTAATATACTACACAGATATATTTATTTAAATATATACATATTATAAACAGAAACACTCTTGATTGGAGAACAAACATTCATTCATGTTCATCATACAAACGAATGCCCCAAGCGGGAATCGAACTCGTTACTATTGGCATTGGCACACCAAGTACACGTAACTACAAACTGAGCGAAAGTCATCAAAATATTATGTTATTTAAGGTAAATTATTAAAGTTATTTAGCTTCATTTAACGAATGAAAAAGATATAATCTTAGTTAGTTAGAGCTTGAAATATATTTTTCTTCAGTTTACCGTTTGTGCTTTTGAAAATCAAATAAAAAAAAACTGTAATTCACGACTATTACAACATACAAATAAAAGTAGAGGATTCACATTCCGTTACATCCAATACCTATTTTCTAGCCCTGGTTTAAGTAGCATTGCGATAGGCAAGCTATAGTTTTCTCTGGATAATTTCAAAAGTATACGTAAAAGAAAGTTTTTCATTATACAGTAGGTTAAAATTTAGCTTTGTTTCTATGAGAAAAAGGGTTTTTCTAAGCAGTGACCTTTTTCCTATTATATAAGTTCGATGATGAAACTCGCTGTTCATTACTTTATATGTGTAAGTACTTTCTTTTTATAAAGAAATAGCTTAAAGGCTTTTAATTAAAAAGAGTTACTAAGAGAGGTCACTCTATGTACTACCGGCTCTTGCTTCAATGGAGTGCGTCTATACAGTACCTACGATGGTATGTACTACAACAGAGTCTGGTCATAATCTTCAAGAGCGCAAATCTCTGATATTTTCATGTACGAATCAGTTTCGATGACACGTTTGGCTTAGTTAGTAGTGGCACTTTCTGCGCCAGCTGTTGCGGGTTCAAATCCCGCTGGAAGCATTCTTTTGATAAGTACGAATGTTTGTACTCCAGTCATGGGTGTTTGTATTTATAATATGTACCTATGTATTTAAAAATATGTGTAGTAGCTATATAACTATATACGAGTGTCGAGTAGTATCTGTAAAAAAGTCTCAACTTATTTATATATTTTTTAATGCATGCATGCGTGCGAGTTTGCGATCGTAGAAGATCTAACCATCCATCTTATAACATAGTAGGTGTATAACACGCCGTAACAATCAATAGATACCAGTTCTAGTTGCTATGTAAGAATAATTGAAAATATATAGTCACATTTTTTTATTTTTTTTGTCTGTCTGTTTGTTCTGGGTAATCTCTGAAACGGTTGAACCGATTTTGACGGGACTTTCATTCGCAGATAGCTAATGTTATAAGTCGTAACTTAGGCTACTTTTTAACCGACTTCAAAAACGAGGCGGTAGAGATTTTTTTTATTTTAATTAGCGGAGCCTGTGGCTTCAGTGACGCTAAAAGAACCCGAGCGAAGCGTCGGTGATTCGCTAGTATGCAATATAAGAGAATTAAGCCAGTAACTAAGTAAAATCTATGAATGTATTTTTCTAAAGAACACTTCTCATTCGCATTACATAACGTGAATAAACACTCATAAACTGTGTTGCTATGTTGTAAATGTGTTACCGCGGAAATCATAAATCTGCCGTAATTCCGCTAGAAGTAAACTCAGTACATAAAAGCAAGTCATTTTTAGTGAAACTTTCTTTTTATTAAAATCTAAATTCTAAAGGGATATCTTAACTTCTTATGATTTTAACATAATATTAATAAGTATAAAAAATAAAAAAAATATTATTTTTGAGAAAGATATTTATATTAACTTTACGCATATTACGCATAGCAAATGCGTTTTTTTTTGTTTAATCTGTAGATTATTTTTTTTTAAATCATAAAATGGTTTTAATTATTGATATTGAGGCCGAATCTATATTTTTTAGAATATTTGTCTGTCTATCTCATTTGAAAAATTTGAACTCACGTTGTTAAAAAAGGTGGAGAACTGAGAAACTTTCTAAAGGAAATACGTAGAAATATTAATTTTATTAAGCTTATATAATAAATAATATTAACATTAATAATACCTAATCATGGGAGATAATCCGAACCAAATTAGGCCCAGGCACGAACTACTCCTATAACGGAACTAGCAATAATAATTGTACCACGAACTTTAGACTAGATTTTCATTACAATCCTATCTGCAAAGACCTTAACTTCTCATATGCCTTATTTCGATAGACATAAGGCTTAATATTGCTTTTCATTTATGTAATATTTGCTTTAAATTGCTACAGAAATTTAGTTCTTATACCCGTAATGTTATAGAGTTCATTTATACAACCATTCAAAAGTCTAAGAACCGACTTGAAATTTCCACGTGTATAGAAGTTTGAATGGAGGGCATGCACAAAGAAGATGTTTTTTAAAATATGTAAACATAAAAAATGTAAATCTAAATTATATTTTTTTCACTTCTCAGTTATTTACATACAAAATACTACCTTTCTTTTTTATATTAGTTAAGTACAGAATTTTTCCACGGTTCACATAAGAAATTGGGTCATAAATAATCTTCGAGTGGTATAGCTGTGACATGGCGACAGATGGACAGATAGACCAACTGATAATAAGCCATAACCACATTATAAGTAGAAGAATTTAAATAACTTGGAAGAAATAAAAAAAATGGACTCAAAAAAGGAAAATAAGTGCCCAAAAAATATAAAAATTGGTCAAAACATTTAAGATCATAAGAACTATATGGATCTCGAGAGAGACTCATCGAAACAGCAAATATTACCAGCTTATTTTTTAGGGCAAATTCCTTCAAATTGCTTTCTTCCCGCATTTCACAGCCTTTTCATTGAGAAAAGCTATCCTATATAACGCAATGACCAAATAAGCTTTACAAGAGCAAATGTATGAACTTTTCACTATAATATTGACATAATAACAATCACATTATCATTGTAATACTTGATCAGTTTTCATATACAATTAACATATATGTTTCAGTTGGCAGTGCCCTACTTTCTGCGCCAGCGGTCGCGGGTTCGAGTCCCGCTGGGGGCATTCATTTGTTGAGCACGAATGTTTGTTCTCTAGTCATGGATGTTAATATTTATATTATGTATGTATTTAAAATTTATATGTGTAGTATATCAACTATCTGGTATCCGTAATACAAGCCTTGTAGCTTACCACGGAACTAGATGGCGCTGTTGTAAAAAATGTCCCAACATATTTATTTATTTATTTTTATTATTATACAAGTGCCTAGGAGAGTACGTAAAGCCGTCGGTTGTGCACCTTAGTTCTCACTGGTCGTGTCGAACAGTCGTCTCACCGGAGTATGAGAGTGAGAGTGAAAGGAATAGAGAGTGCACTTGTATCTGCGCGTACTCTTGTGCACTATAATATTCCTGCGTAGTTGACTAGTCTCAATGAGATTGGCCGCTATGGCTGAAATCGGTCGGAGAACATTATACACATGTTTGGTGTATTTTAGAAATATCACTGACGTTTTGAATCAAATTTTGTTTTTAGATAGGGTTTAAGTTATAATAAATATTGATGTAGTATTTAATTTAAATCCTTTCTTAAGAATATATACGCTATACATTTACTTTTTTTGGTATTGACCACTCTGCCTATTCCGTAACCGTATTTCAATCTATACAAGCCGCATTTACAATGCAATTGTATACCAGATGGCACTGAAATCTCATAGAACAACGCTCTAGGAAGCTGTAATGTGGACCATTTATAGTCCATAATGGCTTGTTAAACTAAGCTTGGAAATAGCCACTGCACTTCTACTCCCATGTTATCTAATAATGAACGATCTTACTACGAGTATTGGTGATTGTTATCGTAAAGTATTCGAAACGTCGGAAACTTCGAAGACGTCAAAAATCCAAATAAATCCGCGAAAAAATAAGAATCATACGTAAATTTCAAAAATCCTTAATGTTAGCCTTTGTAATTTGATACAGGAAAATAAAGTTTTCACCCATACTGGAGTACAAATATTAGTGTACATCAAACAAACGAGCGCCCACAGCGCAACTCGAATCCACGATCGCTACAAACTGAATCAAACGTGTCGTGTAATTTTCTATAAATATAATATACAGTGCGCTAGCTTGGAAAACCAAGTGAAGCGGGATCTAATCTCGGGTCTCGTACTTCTAATACTTTCATGTGCGAATCATTTCTAACATGATTACCACTTGTCTTACGGTGAAGGAAAACAACGCAAGGAAACTTTTTGTCTGAGAGAGCTTAAGTTTTCGAAAGGCAGTTCACGAACCTGTACTTGGTCAGCATGGTGTACTATTGCTTGATCCCCCTCATATTGAAGGGAGGCCCATGCCAAGTTAAATAAAAGTATATATAATAGACCAGTTATGTAATGTGTCTATCAGCCACACATAAGACTTTCATACTTTTACTGGCTCATTTTTGGCCTTAAGTTTAATTTTGCGATGAAATGTATGTAATGTAACTGTTTAATTATCAAAATTTATCAAAATTGGTACATCAGACAAGACAGACAGAGTAAGTTTCAATGTTATCTTTTGGAAAATTAACAGCGCCACATTTTTTTAATATTTATTCGTAATTACCCTTTTTTCCGTATAGGCAGAATTTTTAAGCTTTCATGGCCAATCATATTTTTATGGTGTGATATCTGTGACAATGGAGCTTCGTAATAACCCGAAATATTACGAATTCGAAAATAAAAATAATTGAGGCCAGCATAAAAGACAAAATGTGGGAGATTGGTACACGTATAATAAAAAAGAAGGTAAATGTTACGCATTTCGTAACACAAAAATAATGTAAAAAGAAATATAATTTTGGAAAACAAAATAAGTAACTTTTTGTTATTTTAAGTTCAATTGTAGATTATATTTATCATTTTTCTCTGTCGTGGTAGAATTCATACAAGATTTTCAGTGCTGGTACGGAGTGAGGACGGCAATTAAAAATTCAAGCATTCCTACTTTAGCTTGGCTTCAAAATATAAAAAAGGAATAAAAATTAAAAAAAAAAACTTTTTATTTCTGCAAAATTAAGAAAATAAGTAATTTAAAATACATTTGTAATTTTTTTAGGGAAAAACGCAAAATCCTATTGTTAATATCTGCAAGAACCCTTCCGCAGGTAAAGGCCTCATCCAAAGAATAGAAACTTTCTCCATCTTGGTCCGTTTGCATCTAGCTTGGGCCAGCCTTTGCATCTAGCTTGGGCCAGCCTGCTAATGTGATCCGCCCATCTCATAAGCGGTCCCCTGTAGCGTTTTCCACTTGGTCCTCTTCTTATGGTTCGCCCTAATGATAATTTATATAAATGTAAGAACGCTTAGTTTATTTCATATTAACCTTAGATATAAAACTCGCCAGTAACGCTAGAAATGTTGCTCCAGAACTTTTAAGTAGATACATATCCGATTTTAATTCATTTTTGTTAAAATGTGCACTTTTGTCCTACTTAAAAGGTAGAATAGTTTATCACCATTAGTTCTTCTTTTAAATCTCTTCTCGTAAATATACTAACGATTTTCATACCCCGGGAAGTATTCCAAAAAGAGAACCAGAGGAACTGCAAATTCTATCCACACGCCAAATAATTTTAATTTTTGTTATAAAATCCCGATGTTGGATTTCGAAATTACTTGACCGATTTAGATCTTTGTGATGTAGGTTTTCAAAAATCTACAAAATTTAATATTTCATATTCTACCCGTAAGTAGGCACAAGCCATTTCTTTTAATAACACCATTTTGGTTCCATTTTGTATGATTTTAATTTTTCCGAATATTGTAAACGCAACGACCGCAGTTGCGCGTAATTAAAATACAGCAATTTGTGAGAACAACAATTATTTTTTTATAATACGAGCGACTCACAATCGCTTCGCTCCGGTTCGTCCGAAATAAGATATTAATTCTTATATTATGTAGAAAAATATTATATACTATACATAACGTATTAGTATTTTAAAAAGAACTTTCTTTTCTCTCTGAGAGTCTCCTTCGTGATCATGATTGCTATAAAATATTTGAAGAGAACATAAAATGAAAATAAATCCGCGAAAAAATTTGAAAGATAATGTGTTTAAAGTGCTGTAAAGCATTAAAAACTCGCGTGGAAAATTATGGGACATTTCCATTATGATTACCGCTTGTCTTAAGGTGAAAGAAAACATAGCGAAGAAACAGAACTTTCTGAGAGAACCTAGCAAGTTTTCCGAAGATACCCGCCTACTGTAACTTAGTCATTGATGGAAACAGGTCATATGGAATGTGACATGTTGAAGTAAAGCCCGTGCCCAGCAGTGAGACTTAAAAAATCTCTGATCTCATTTATTGTATTCAGCCCTTTTTATCGTCCCTCTGCTAGGCACGGGGTTCCCTTCAACACGAGGGGATCAGGCCATAGTCCACCGCGCTGGCCAAGTGCGGGTTGGCGAACTTCACAAATCTTTCGAAAACTTGCTAGGTTCTCTCAGACATGCAGGTTTCCTCACGATGTTTTCCTTCACTGTAAGACAAGTGGTAATCTTATTAGAAATATTCGCACATGAAAATATCAGACGTGCGAGACCTGGGTTTGAACCAGTATCACTCGGTTATACAAGCGAGCGCGTTACTGGGCTACCACTATCGTCAATCACTATTTATATATACCTACTAAGATTATTAAGCAGAGCTTGTTTGTTTGGTTGAATGCGCTAATCTGAGGAACTACTGGTCCAAATTAAAAAAAATCTTTTTGTGATGTATAGTCCGTTTATCGAGGAAAGCTAAAGGCTATATTACATAACGCTACGACCAATAGGAGCGGAGTGTCAATGGAAAATGTTGCAAAAACGGGAGAAAAATATTTCTTTTGATTTTCAGCCTTTAGAACGTGAGCGGACCGGCGGCAAAAGCTAGTAATACATAAATCGGCAACAACAAGGTAATTTTGAAAATATTTTACATAAATTAACTCTATAGATAAATTCTTTTACAATATATTTTGCTTCGAATTTTAATCTTATAGCTTAGCATATAATCTTTAAGGGTTCACTAGACTCTTTGAATAATAATTAGTTTTTGAAGTTAAATTGTTCAACATTTACAGATGATTTACACCTATTGTTATAAAGTTTGTGTAATTTATCGTAAAACATAAACTTATTTAACGCTCTAACCCTAAGTTATTATTAGTACTAAACTACTTTTGTTTTGAGGATGGCTATAAAGATTTATCAAGCTGTTCAGCCTTGCTTTACTCGGATTCATCCTTTGTGGAAAAAAATGTGTTCCACGGGAATCGTACATTTTTCCGGGATAAAAAGTAGCCTATGTCCTATTTAAGAATTTTAAAATTATTTATAATATAATAATTTTTAAAATTCCTGTTTCAAATTTCCTCCAAATCTATTCAGATGTTCTATTCATCATTACAAGCTTTCATATCTAAATATATAAAAGCCAAAGGTCACTCACTTATCAAGAAATATCAAAAACTGCTCTTTCAGTTTTTGATATTTCTTTCTTAAGTGAGTATGAAGATCAAAATTAGGCAGAAAGGTAGTTTATAGATAGTAGACGTCCGCTAAGAGGATTTTGCGTCAAGGGCGGATTAAGGAGGTCTAAAGGCTCTTGCTAAAATACCTTAATTTTTTATGCTTCAAACTTTTTGACAGGGAGCATTTATAAAATAAGAAGGATTATACGAGTAGGTAATATAAGTTGTAGTACGGAGAAAAAAGTAAGGTGATATACCCTCAGTTCGCTAGAACGTCCTGAGTAGCCTATATGTTTCTCACTCATAGTCTATCTATGTATTAAATTTCATCCAAATCTGTCTAGGACTTTCAATAAGTCAAACAAACTTTCACATTTAGTTTAATAAAACATTTTAGCTAAAAATACTTCTTGCAAGACTCGGTTTAATGATAAAGCCACATAACATATACTTTGCTAAGGTTTCCTTCTGAAATCCTGCATACTTTAATCAGTTGTATTTCGTTCAGAAATTACATGTCAAATGCATTCTGACTCACACAGTCACAACGTATATCGCAAGCTCATTAGTAGTTAATGTTAATTACTATTTACTCAAACATTTTCTTCTTGCCCATAATTTTATATGGAAATGGAGTAGAGTTATTTAAACTAGAATAATTATTATAGAAAATATATAAGTAATACGAAACTATTATAAATATTATATACGTATTTAATGTATATGTAATGGTACCTGTGTTTAATAATAATGAATATAGAAAACATAAAAAAAGGTTACAAATAACTACATTTTCTTTGACGATGCATTTGGCTTAGTTTGTTGTGGCCCTACTTTCTGCGTCAGCGGTCGCAGGTTTGAGACCCGTTGGGGTACGAATGTTTGTACTTCAGTCATGGGTGTTCATTTTTTGAGCACGAATGTTTATACTCCAGTAATGGGTATTTATATTTATAATATTATATTTACAATTATATAAGTACGTGTAGTTTGTCAACTATCTGGTATCCGTAACATAAGCCACGTAGCTTAACTTACCACGGAACTTTACACGCCATGCTGTGTGTAATAATGTCCCAACATATTCATTTATCATTATTTATTTTTCTATAAATGTATGATAAATAACTAATAATAAATAATAAATAAAATTTTGTTTACGGTCGTGTGACATGACATGTTGGAATTTTTTAGGTTTTCTTTGAACATAAGAATTCGTTGTTTTGTATGGGGCAGTGGCTTGGAAAAATAAGTGAAGCAGGTTAAGCCTCGAATCACGTACTTTTAATATTTACATATGCGAATAATTTTCAACATGATTACCACATGGAAAATATTAAGGAGATTAAATGTTTGAAGAACCTAACAACGAAAGAAAGGTAAGCTCCGCCTAATCGCATTTCGTTCACTGTGGTGAACTAAGGTTTGATCTTCCATCCAACGCAACCAACATTCATCCCGAATGTTCAGTGTCTAGTATTTTAATACAGTTGAAACTTATATCGATTTGATATAGGCTAGCGAATCGCCAAAGGTTACCAAGGACATCTCACGCCGTCATCAGGTCTTTATTAACCGATGTCTTCGCCAAAGTCTTGGTATATACTGGCCCGAGAAAATCTCCAACGAAAATCTTTAGGAGCGCTGCAATGATACACCAATCGACCAACAGATCAAACGTCGAAAATGGAATTGGATTGGCCACACACTCCGAAGGAATCCTAACCATATACTGAGGCAAGCCCTAGACTGGACACAAGGAAAGTGAAGGGGTGGCCGCCCTAAGCTAGCCTGATGTTGCTCAATCATTGCAGAAACGAAGGCAATAGGGAAGACCTGGAACAACATGAAGCGCAAAGCTCTAGACCGACCGGGATGGCGACGCGTTGTTGACGGTCTATCCCATCCCGGGGAGATAGGATCCTAATGATGATTACTAGCGACTAGCCCTTCTCTCGGGCTCGTCGCGAGATTTAGCGCAAGCAAAGCCGCGGTTTCACTGGTTATACATATAAACTTTCTTCTTAAATCACTCTATCTATTAAAAAAACCACATGAAAATCCGTTGCGTAATTTTCAGACAGACAGCAGGACGACTTTGTTTTATACTATGTAGTGAAGTGTGAATACTGCATTGATCAAATATGAGACTGTATAGTTTTCTTTAACATCCACATTATAAAGCTTTTAGCGACTATTGAAATGTTGTGATATTTGTTCAAAGCGCTAAATTTACGCTTAACAGTAAAAGGAATAGCACAGTTCCTATATCTTTCTGCAAGATAATATGTTTTAAAAATTTGACCTGAATTGCAAAATTGTAGTGAGAGGAAAGCGCTTTCGATACTAATGTATCAATATTTGATAGAATTTTCTCGTTTACACCAGCTAGAATGTATGAGTATGGATTCAAAGGTTTAAGTCTCAGGCCTGCCAAGTACTATTACTGGGTTTATTCTGTAAGGACATGGCAACGGACATTAATTTCGCTTCAAATAATACCTATGTACGCAAGAGATATTATAGTATACATTTACATACGTAAACAAAAGTGCTCTTTATTTCTTTTAACTCCCAAACTCGGGTATACTACATTGATACAGATATCTTAAAATCGATACACAGGACAAAATAGCTACCAAATTTTTTTAAGAATAGTACATAAGTATTAAACGATTTATATTTATATTGCAATTTCTAAATGATTTGACATTGAAATCTTCGTTATTTTGTATATATGTTTAAATTTAAACACGGAAATTCAAACCTTCTTTTATGAGGTTAGTTTACATCTAATGCTTACCTAATATATAAATGTAAAAGCGTAAAAGTAACATCATCTATTACGCATTAACCACAACCTAAGAAAGGATATGGGCTACCTACGATCAACCAACTTACAAAACAAGCAAAACCGTAGCAATAAACTAGTTATGATACAAGAAAGTCGTATTGAACAAGTATTACCATAAATATTTTCGATTTAATATATACCTTTTAAATAAAATTAAGCCCACAAAGTGCTTTTAGGGTGTTGCTCTATAGATGTTATTGACCTCAGGGTACAGACGACTTTATCGCTTACAGGAAACGGTATGATAATCAAATATATACAGTTAATGTCGTTTCGAGTTCAATGACCAATTTTTTGACAATTTGAAAATTGGAAAACATCATATTTGCTTCGGTCTATGTGTAAATTTGTTTTGTCAATTATTAATGATCAATTTTGGGCTTTTAGAAGAGTTTTTTTATAATTTTTTTAATAATAATATCAATTTTTGTTATCAGATATTATTATTTATACTTTGATAGAAATTTTGAAGTATCTTATTATTTAAAAAGTAATTAGTTTTTATACAATATACTTGCTTCTATTCGATCTAGCTAGCTAGATCTAACGCGAGCGAAGCCGCGAGATTCGCTAGTGTATTATACATATAAACCTTCATCTTGAATCTCTCTATCTATTAAAAAACTGCATCAAAATCCGTTGCGTAGTTTTAAAGATCTAAGCGTACGTAGGGACAGACAGACAGCAGCAAGACTTTGTTTTATACTGTAGTGAATAATTTTTTACAATCAATATGTGGAAGTAGAATCGAATTCAAAAAATTTTTACCTCTTATCTCGTATAACACTCTTTTTTCATAAATCGTGCAGAAGAGAGGCTGAAAAAAATGTTCATTCATTTATCACAGTGTCTTATGGAAGCACATTTTTCTCCGATTTTTATATGAGTATTAAGTTAATATTATCATACGAAATATTGTCAGTGTGTGTGTTTCTTACTTCTTCACACTTTGACGGTTCTCTGAAATTGTGCTAAGTAGATATAAATTTAACTGTTTGTTGTGAATTAAGACATTTTTAGTGGTAGTGCCATGCTTGTTACCTTCGGGTAGCAACCGAATGGGCCGGCACGCCCCGTATAGTTCATTAGTACCACTCTCTCACAGAAGACCGGCGTGAAGTGGCAGCTATGCTGTCGCATTTCGTCCGGTGAGTGAGAGTCCGGGAGGCCCACTCTCCTTCCCCCCTCCCTCTTCCCTTCATCCTCCGCCTTCGTTCCCCCCACCATCCCACTTCACTCCCTCCTCCATCCCTCCCTTTCCTGAAAGGCCGGCAACGCATCTGCAAACCTGGCTTGCAGATGTCCATGGGCGGAGGTGATCACTTCCCATCAGGTGAGCCTCCTGCCCGTTTGCCCCCTTTTTACCATAAAAAAAGACACTAATTGGTGTTTTATAACGTTTCGCTCAGGTTCATCTCTTTGTAGGTACTTCAAAATACAATTCTCAGAGTTAAGATATTTTTATTTGTCTGCCAGTTTGTTTGTTCGTTTCCCTGATCTACTAGACTAATCACTGAAACCACTTGAGCTAGACATAATATATGTTATATGGAGTAACTGTTACCTTTATTTTACAAAAAGTATTAGGATTTATTTCTAAAAAATATAACTAAGACGAGACCCTGCAAAATGCTTGCCTTTACTATTTTTTTACTCGTACCATAAAATATTATTAAATGGCTAAAGCTCATATAAAATTGGGGTTATACGTTCTTTTTTAAGGAAATGAGATTTTACGGTAGGAACCTCATGGTTCATTAGACTTGTGCTTAAATTAAGCTTTTAATAATAATATAATATGTTGGAACATTATTACAACAGCACCGTGGTAATCTACTAGGCTTGTGTTATGGATACCAGATAGTTGATATACTACATATATATGAATTTTAAATATATACATATTCTAAATATAAATAAATACTTATGACCGAAGTACAAATATTGGTGCTCAACAAATGCATGCCCCTAGCGGGACTCGAACCCGCGACCGCTGACGAATAAAGTAGGGTCACTACAAACTGAGCTAAACGTGTCGTCATTTGAACACATACGCAATTTTTCTAAGCTTTTTTTATAATTTCATAAACAATATTCACCAGATAAAATCGTTACATTTCTCGCTACAATGGCCAATCTAGTCGAGACAATGCTCAGTAAAATTGGCTTCCTTTTAAAATAAAACTATCTGTTCGGAATTTTCTCGAAGTTTTGATCGAAAAATCCGTAGAAATAGTTTTATTTACAACTAGTTTCGTAGCTATAGCTTTCATAGCTATATATTGACCCGAATAACCAGCTATGATCATATAAAATTTCTTTAAAGTATGTTAAGGAGTTTTCTTTTGATGAGGTCACAAATAGACAGACCAATAGACAAAAAATTGTTAAATAGATTCGGCCTCTGTATCGTATATGTAAATTTAAATATTTAAATAAGATTTTCCTTAAAAATTGTAATGATTCGACTTAGTTCAAACTTTACTGTTAGATACCTATTTATTATATGCTTTTTCTTGGTACTTATATAAAAATGTTTTTTGTATATATTTTAGTCTGTTTGTTCCGGCTAAACTTTGAAACGGATGGACAGATTTTGAGGATACTATCACTAACAGTTTAATAAATGTTCTCATCCACAGGCGTTAAGCACCATATAAAAAAATTTAAATAAACATAAGTTTATTTATTTTTTTTAGATGATGTTGCTGATGTTATAAGGATTAACATAGACTACTTAAAAAATTAGGATACTGTTCAATTCTACGCCAAAAATTAAAACATACTATATAAGTATATTTTTTCTATTTTATATTTAGCATCAAAAGGTCAAAAGAAAATGCTCATTCAACCGAATGATTAGTCAAGCGAAAGTGACGAGAAAAGAAAATGTGAATTTTTTTTATTGTTACTGTTATTTATACATTTTAATGTCATCGTATTAAAATGTAATATAGGATTTTCCATAGCTTTGTGCATAGCTATTTTACTCCAATAAGAACCTCTCGCACCTCGAATATTTTCATGTGCGAGTCATTTCTATCATGATTACCACTTGTCTTACGGTGAAGGAAAACATCGCGAGGAAACCTGCATGTCTGAGAAATCCTAGCAAGTTTTCGAAAGACATGTAAGTAGTTAGTTTATACCAGTTCTAGCTCATGAGCCAGAAGCCAACCTAGCCTACTCCCCGCGAACCCGCGTCCTAGTACCCGCGAAAAGCGACCTAACCACCTAACCTAACCTAGTAGTTAGTTTATACCAGTTCTAGCTCATGAGCCAGAAGCCAACCTAGCCTACTCCCCGCGAACCCGCGTCCTACTACCCGCGAAAAGCGACCTAACCACCTAACCTAACCTAGTAGTTAGTTTATACCAGTTCTAGCTCATGAGCCAGAAGCCAACCTAGCCTACTCCCCGCGAACCCGCGTCCTACTACCCGCGAAAAGCGACCTAACCACCTAACCTAACCTAGTAGTTAGTTTATACCAGTTCTAGCTCATGCCAGAAGCCAACCTAGCCTACTCCCCGCGAACCCGCGTCCTACTACCTGCGAAAAGCGACCTAACCTAACCTAACCTGCGACCTAACCTATAGTACTTCTGGCTAATGAGCCAGCTCATTGTGCACATCCATTATGATGCTATAAGTAACATTTAAGTGTCTCTTTTTTATTTGAAATTCAAAGTGTTTAACTAAACACATTAAACATCAATCTAACATCAATTTTTAGAATTTTTGTTTGTCTGTCTTTCACTGGTACATACATAAGGTTCTAAGAAGTACCTTTTTAATATAAAATTATAAAACCCGTTTAATTTCTTTTAACTTACGCCCAAGGAAGTGGGCCTGGTTTGTTAGTTCTCTATAAAATATGAGCGGAACATCTCATCTACTAAAATATCGTTGTATAATGTGTTCTCTGTAAATATGTTCGTAAAACTATACATTGAATAACCCAGGAACTTATATTGCAAATACATTAAGCAATATTCACCACAAACTGAAGTCCAATCATTCTGAATCCTATTAATATTCCAGCCCCATCTTTTACAATTCCTTTTTAAAAACTCTAGATGATATCGTGTAGGTGTTCGTCCATATGAATCAAAATATTCACCTATGCTATTCGTATCGATATGTAAAGCTACCCAGTGTGAGCCTGGTTTATCATCCGTATCCAAATTGCATATTATACACGTTGGTACATGTGTATACATGGGTAGTCTATTAGCAGCATAAACATTATTTTCTAGACTAGGATGAATCTTTTTCATATGTCGCTGAACATCTAGTGTATCCATGATATTACTGCTATTGGTAAATTAATTATACAGTACCAATCTATTCAACGGTTAACTTAGGAATGTTCACTTATAGTGCTTTTTAATTATTAAATCGCATCGTATCGATATGTAAAGCTACCCAGTGTGAGCCTGGTTTATCATCCGTATCCAAATTGCATATTATACACGTTGATACATGTACGCATTCTTTTGTGATGATTTTGCGTGAGTCATGGAACTGTGGAGTGCATTACGAAGGAATGTGAGATAACGCATCCCAAAGGGATGTAAGATAAGTTTGTTGGGTCATAAGGGTGGCCTATTAGTTTTTTGTGCTTAGGAATTTGCTTTAGATAAGAAATAGCTATATAAGACCGCGCAGCTGCATGCATGCAATCAGTCTACGGTCGTCTGACCGCAGTGAATTGTATATATATACCAATACTACGAGTACACGTGTGTTACTTCAATCCATCAATACCCATGGAGGTAAGTGTTTATATTCTATTGACAAACTTACTTTTCTTTCTGTTGTTGTTTCCTAACGTGTGTGTGTGGCGTTTAATAAGCGTAAATAAATTGATATTAACATGATAACTGTGTTGTTGCAGAAATCATTCAGCTTCGATGAAAATACATATAAACAGTATTACTACTCGTCACTCTCCCCTCAATGCGAAGAACAGAGTGATGACATCGTGATTAATAACACAAGCGATGGTATAAAAAGGAAATTACCGGCGCTTGATCAGTTTTTTGAAGTGGCACCAAAAATAAAAAAGAAGAAACTGTTATCATCAACCGTGGCACGAGCCTCTAGAGATGGTGTATCATACATTTCTACTAATTCCAACGACGGAGACCAAGCGACGCATCTAATAAAAGTTGAAATGTATGATATGAAGAAACTATGCAAGATTCCAACTACTGATCATTGGAAACATGCCACCACGAGGATTAAATATTATGTAAAGAATAATAAGGATAGCATCTACGACGACACAAACAGCCTCATATACAATATTACAAAGACAATAGCAGAAAGTGAAACAGTTAAAAAATACTTTTTTAACAATAACAATCATTAGTGAATGTGATTCTGTTTACTTAAATTACTTCTGCGTACTTATTAGATTCTACCTGATTTTATAATTCTTTGCTAGACTATAATATATTAATAATGAGTTGTGTAAAGGACCAGTTGTCTTGTGATCGTGAGAGAATGACAAGTGCAGAAGGAAGAGATGAGTGTGGTATACGTGTACAGAACACGTCATTGAATAGTAAGGTTACAATGCTCAGTGGTGAAGAAAATGAGAAGAACATTCAGTACCCAAGTGCTGAATATCCATTCTTCAGTTCAAAATCTAGACGGTTGCTCAGTTTTGAAGACTGGCCTCTCGCTATGCAGCAGAAACCTGAAGATCTTGCAGAAGCCGGTTTCTTTTATACTGGCTATGGAGACAGGACAAAATGTTTCCATTGTGGTGGCGGTTTAAAAGATTGGGAAGATGATGATGATCCTTGGCAGCAACATGTTCAGTGGTTTAGTGAGTGTGCTTATGTAAAGCTTAAACTCAAATAGTGTTTTATACTTATAATATTAAATAAGTGGTTATAATGAAATAAAAAATTATATATTGCATACAATTTGTTTTATTTAATTTTATAATGTTTCCTATAGTTACATACACATAACATGCATTACGAATAGCACATAAACCTAACACAACACACATTATAACTTACTTAACTACTATAGTCTACAGTAACATTTCTGTTTTTATCTATTTCAATAATGTTATCAAACTCAGCATACACTATACAGTTAATTGTTTGTATTAGTGAGGATTCAAATCGCACTTCTAATCTTACACTACCATGCTTTATGAGATTCCAATGAGCTGATGAGTTAGCTGACAAATCAGGTGTCAAATCAAATGCTAATAGACAGTAACCTTTAGCATACTGTTCACGAGAGATTGCATTACCTTCATTAAGAAAGTGAATACCAGTTCCTGAGAACAGAGTATGATATGCTGATGTAAATATATTATTATTAAAAGATGGTTGTAAAGCTTTTGAAGGTATTTGTTGACCATCAATATATAAGCTGAAAGAGTTTATACCATAGTTTTCAAAATTAAATGGATTTTTAGTAAGGGAACCATTAAATGCAGAATTGTTCACAAACCCGATTATACATCTTTTGGGTACCTGTCCTAGGAATATATTATCAAGAGTTTTTCCTTGAACACCCGATGGAATTGTTAAAACTTTGACTTCTGCTCGAGTAATAGGATATTTAGCAGTAGTAGTAGCTAAAACTTTCTGATGTGCAAGTAATACACTTGGATTAATGCGTGCTCTTCGAACAATAAGAGTTGCATCTGTAATGCAAACTTTAAACTTTACATCGTTTGACCCAGCAATTAAATTAAAACTCTCTCTTGAACGAACTAATTTCACACTCATTTCAACGCCATTAATTAAAAATTTATCTTGATTAAAAATGTCACCATGAAGATGTCCAATCATTTCTATTTCTTTACTTTCAGTAGCTAATTCCTGTCTTTTAACAAATCCTATGTTTTTGCCATCTGTAGAATCCATTTTTCCTGCTGTATCCTCATACCAAAGACTACAAGTAAGATGAGATTCTTTAGCAGCAGGTGCATAGTTTAAAAGGGTTTCCATGTATGCTCGATAGGCATAGGTATTATTAGGTGGTGATACAAGTTTTTGGTTTAAATAAACATCAAGTTGACTAAAAAGTGAATGCAACCAATTATTTACAGGTGCTACTACGGCAGTCGATATCAAGTTGGTTGAATCTTGATTTAATACTTTTCCCTTTATGTGGAGTAAAGTATGAGACAAATCCATGTAGTCATCGCCTGTACCAGGAACTTGAAACTCGATAGGACCATCATCAGCAAGAGATGAAATTGGTTTATAGTGAATCCACAATCCATTTTCAATGCTTGTTTGTGTAGACGGTAGTGCAAACAAATCTAATTCTGACTTAACGCACTCACAAGAATGATTATGAAGAAAAGACATATTTAATTTGAAAATATATCTTTGATATTTTTTGGTTTTAGACCAAGTTTTTTCGCAGCTTTCACTTTAGCAGTTAATGGTGGAATGAATGAGGGCAGTCGTGTTCTTTTAGTTATATACCCAGATCCTGTCATGTTTAATCGATCAATTTTGTCATCAGCCTTTCGTTTTAAGTTTGTGCTAACTTGCTTTAGACGATCTTTTATTGAGGTTTCCATTGGACGCGCTTGAACCATATCCGATAAAAGACCTACTCCGGCGTTTAATGCCTCCTTACCAATTACTCGAGCACCACTTGAAAGTAAAGGTAAAACTGATCTAAATAAACCCCCTAAGAAGCTCCCAATACCATGACCACGTTGATATGGTGAACCCTTATAAATTACTCCAATTCCTGATCCAGCTTGATGTGTATAATAATTTTGATATGGACATTTATGATGATCAGGAAGAGAATACATTATTGTAATTTTCGGAAATGTAGTTTAATACACACGGTTCCAAACTGGAATGGTATTTTTTGTCCTGTGCTCGATCTTATATTTATTTCCAGGGTATCGAACTCTCTTCGCATAACAGGTAAGTAGTGAGGTGGAGAGAAAACATGCATTTTATTTGCACCATAAATGTATTTTGTAGGATCTAATGAAATAATTCTTAATAAAGGAGTCATAACATCACCCACAATCTGAGGATCGATTATGTCACAATATACAAATAGTTGAGATGGTAACCCTAAGTGTAAATTAGCAGGACACTTTCCAAAATTTCTCTCTAGGAGATTTTTATTTGGTTCATAACCTAGTTGTAAACTTAATTTGGGTGATAATGTTACAGATGATATATTTTTATCCAAAACGGAAACAGACACAAATTTTGTTATTTCATCATAACGGAATTTTAAGTTCTCTCCCAAAGCATTTAACGTTTTTAAAATATGTTCAACGTTATCATAGTTGGTAGCTGGAATATGCTTTTTCATGTACACTGTTGATGGTTTATCTTCATTAGGCATTATCATGTTTTTTGTAATGTATATAACATTTTCGTGATTTTGAACAGTAAACATGGTGCATGGATATTGAAACTCGACAACTCCAACCGACCATTCACCTTCTAATTTAATAGATTTTGGTAATTTTGTTGAAAAATTTGTAGTCTTGTTATCAGGAAAATATTCCATTGAACTATTGCTGAGCAAAGTTAAATAAAAACTTTCTTTAATCATATTTTTTTTAAACTAGAAACTAAAATCCAACTGTTAAATTTATCTGGATAACCTTTCCACTTCACCAATACTTCTTTTCTGATACCCGAATAACGAGAGTCAATTATTTTATCTATTTTATATTGTGAGGTGGGGTTGTAAGTGACCTTCTGTAATTCTTTTTCATAAAAAGTACCAACTATTGGTTCATTTTGTAAATCTGTTATTGTATATACGACCCATGGAGATCTATCAATTATTGAAGATATGATAAATATTTCATCACTCCAATTTGATTCATACCCTTTTTGGAAAACATGTTTATATTTAGTTATTCGAACATAATCACCCACATTGAAATTTGGTTTTGGATTTTCTAAAGAAACTTTGTTTGATCCTCTATCATAAAGGTTAGTCCAAACTGTCATAATATTGCTAGAATTTACATCACATGGACACATCTTAATACTAGAGTGAATGCTGTGATTATAAGAGTAAATTAAATCTTGTAAAACATCTATGTATCTATAAGTATTATTATGAGTGAAATATCGCCACATTTTCATTTTTAGAGTTCTTTGAAATCGTTCGACAATACTGGCCTTAATATCAGGATTATTAGTGGTATAGTAATTAATCTTTTTGGACTTAAAGTATTTTTGTACATCTTTTGAAACAAATTCTGTACCTTTATCAGATTGTATATGAGTAGGCGTTGAATTACTTTCAGTAAATATACTTTCAAAACATACTTTAGTTGTTTCTGAGTTTTTATTTTTCATTGATCTTGCAAAAGCATATTTACTAAATACATCAATAACACAAAGTATGTAGCTATAACCATCATTATATTGAGAATAAGTTCGCATATCACTTAAATCAGCTTGCCACAGTTCATTAATGTTTGATATAATATACCTATTCCGGGGGAATTTTTTCCGAATGGGTTTATGTAATGTGTATGATTCTTGTGCTTGTAACCATTCCTTTACTTGCTTTTTATCCATTTTACCCTTCATGGCTTTTGATAATTTATCAATACTACTAAAACCAGCGGGGTTAGATGGATCATAATAAATACTATTAATTTCTTCTAGTACGGGGTCCATTTTTCCCATTCGAGCTTTCTTCGTATTTTATTTGAAGATCTTTTATCTTCACTGCTCGGTGTAGAAAACTCTTGATCTTCAATCTCAGAGGTTATTTTCAGATCATTTGCTTGAAGCTGATTAATAAACTCACATCTTTTTGGGTTTCCAATATAAGTAAGTGGTACTTTAATATCTTTTAATGCTTTAGCAAATCTATCCCACCCTATCGGATCGCTTTTTTTTAAGGGTCTTAGTGAATCATTTATTAAATCAACGATATTACTTCCAGGAATTTTTTCATTATCAATTATGACTGTGCCTTCATTATCCCAATGTATTTTACTTTTATTTGTTCCCACTAAGTTTAATAATAACTGACCTTTTTTATTATAAGTTTTTGGTATTAAACTGAGTATTTGAGTTGGTGTGTAAAGTGGATTTGTATCATTTTCTTCACTTTTAATGGATCCATTCTCCTCCAACAAAGCTTCAGCATCAACTATACGTTTTAGGTCGCTGTCTTTATTTTTAAAGCCAATTTTAGACTCATTTGAATCTTCATTAGATGTATTAGAATAAATTGGTAGTCTGAGTGGCTGACGATCCTCTTCGGTAAAGTGAAGGTATCTTTGTAGTGTTTGTAAATATAACATCCACTTCTTACGGTCTTCCATCTTACTATTCATAATATTTTGCATTTCAATATCTAATCGAGACAAATTACTATTAACCTTATTTTCCTGTTTTAATTTTTCAATCAATCCAGGTTCAATAAGTATCATTTTCTTTGCATTTTCCATGTTAACTAGCTAGTCCACTTACTAATCCACTCAATATTGCACCTAATATTATTGGTAAAAAAGCCCCTCCTTTTTGTATAATTATATTTTTTCTTAGTTTATGTTTACACTTATGCATCAGTTTACGGAGTATATTTTTGTGTTTATTCAATTTTTGTTTATCCTGATCTTTAAGAGGTACCTTTCCTTGTAAAACGTTATGAATACACTCACAAATACAGTTTATTTCTTCTTCATTGCATGTTTTAAGTAATGCTCTTTGATATTTTGGTTTAAGCGTATGCAAAGCGTTTAGCAAATGTTTATGCGTTGTGACTCGATGATGCATCATTTAGAAATGATTTAAATTGCTTGATTCTTGATGTATTTAAACTCTTTTGTGGGGACGTAAACTGTGCAATAACCATTAAATGGAAAGACATTCGTCTTAATACGACAAAAATCATTAGTATTCTGTTTTAAATCAACCATTAAATATCCATGCGCTTCTAAAGTTGCATCCCTGTAGGCATCTTCAATAAATTTTGGATTATCTGGCGACACCTGTCGTGCTAAATATCTTATTTGAGTTTTATCCCGAGGGTTTTTAAAATATATTATATAACTCGAGTTTAAAGAAATGTCTCTTTGACCTTTACCCTGATGAAATAAATTTTGTGTTAAATAAAATACACTAAGATTCCTGTGATGACTACCTTTTGTAAATATATCCACAATTCTTCCATCAGACTCTCTCATTAGATCATCAATAATAACAAGATGCGGGTTTTCACCATCAAACATATTGACATTTGGAATTCCTTGATGATAGTTAACATTTGGTAAATTATATAAAGGTTGCATTTCGTCAAAACACCATGTGATCTGGCTAAAATCACAATTACATATTTCTTTAACTGATTTTATGAAATTTGTTACAAAATTTGACTTCCCACATCCACTTGGTCCTGCTACAATAGCAGTAAACGGATGAATAAAGTGAAACATTACACACGTCTAGAGTTCAAAGGGATTAAATAAAAAATGAAAGTGTTGTTGTAAAAAAATTTAATATATATTGCTTAAATTACATTATTATCTTACATTATTTACAATTAAACAATAATTAAATATATTATAAACTCTACGTAACATTACAGTAATATCATAATTTTACAATCATTACACGTATACACATAGAAATAAAAATATCAACCCTTAGCGTAATTTATAATGACCCCAAGCTAATGTTTCAATATTATTTTCTAAAATATGTCTTTTTGTGTCATTATACGATAAACAAATCTTATTTAGCTTTTGCGTAAAAATTGTGTGTTTAATCGATTTAAATCTAAGCATACTACAATATTGTACTTTCTTTTTAAATAGAGAAGACTTATAACTATTCATCGTCATCTTTTTAGTGATACATTTATTTACCCCTTTTGCCTTTTAGATCGTAGACCTACAAATTCTTTCATGATTTTACCATTATTTTCATCTTTGAAATAACCTAATTTCTTTTTATTTAATTTTGGATATTCAAAAATATTATTTGTATCATAATCTGAGGTATCAAAGTATGAGGAAAGATCAGGTTTTATATCAGTGTAAAAATCATCTGTAAATATATGATATATTAAACTATCCGTATCTGTATACAATAAATTGATTTTTCTAAACTTTTTAATCATATAGTTGTAATGAAAATCATACATTAACGTTTTTGAAATATCTAAAATACAAAACCCTAAATAAATTGGTTTGTTATATATCAACTTAGTTTTTCGCAACTGAACCGCAACTAGGTCTTCCGAAAATATTGAAACACTATGAAATTGTGGTTTAGCGATTAGATCTTGAGCACCTAAAGCTTTACCCCGGTTCTCCCAGTGTGTGACTAATTTTACGTTGACCCTTTTTTCAATATTCTCCATAGTCTTCCCGAAGACTGAATTGTTCATTAATTTATAAAAATCTTTTTCGAAATCTGATTTTGCTAACATTCTAAATTTTGTATTTAGATCAATATACTTTTTTAACCATGGAGACTGTTTAAATTTTAAAACTCTATGAATTTTAGTTAGTTTTACCCCCATTTCTATGCATTGCTTTAAATTTCTTAAATGAATTACATATTTAACTTTATTTTTTAAATTTGGGACTAGTTTACTCTCCTTAGTATTGCCTAAACAAATGTTTTCGGGACATAAAGGAAAGTCCGAATGTAAATCATGAAGTTCATCAGGATATTCTAAATCAACTTCTAAAATGAAACCGAAGTCCGATGTTTCAGACACATTAAAATCTGTATTCGGATTTACCCATTCAAATCCACCAGTAGGAAGATTTTGAGACATAGCCCAACCATATAAATTGTTAGCATCAAAATATGTGATATATGAATTTGGTTTCTCTACATCATAATCCTCCATGTATTTGTTATTAGCTCTAGCATAACGTTTACTACATTGAGATACACCACCCCTGATACCTGACCTAATAAATGCAATTTTCTCATAATCTGTTAAAAGTTCTAATTCTATTTGTGTATATTTTAGCATTGCATCCCAACTTAATCCTGGAGCTGTATAATAATGGGCTGGGTCTAAATGATAGGTATTCATACATAGATTTCTAAAGTTTTCAAATACATCAGATAAAAGTAAAACATCTGTTTTTAAATACAAGTTTGAGTAATCTAGCATATTACAACAACCAAAGTGCTCCCAAACATCTTTAGCATGATTGTAATCATCGTTTGAAATATGGGAATCTGTGAGTGAACTAAAAAAATCATTTCTATCAGGGAGCGATGTTAGCTTTAAACTATCATAATTAGTCATAAATTCATATGGATAAACCCCTTTCCGTTTTAAACGAATGAAATCTTCATCCTTAGGGAAATTTCTGCGTAATTCTTGAAATTGATCATTACTGAGATTTTTGGCTAATTGATCTAATTTACACGATAAAAACTTAAATGAATCCACGAATCTCAATATAACTTCATGGTTATTTATTTTTAATTTTTTGGAAAAGGATATATATTTTTCTTTATTTTGAGGGATAACTTCGATTTCACCATCACAAAAGTTTAATGCATGAACAATAAAATGAGCATCATTGTGACTAAGGTTGTGTAAAAATATTGGTATATGACGTGGTGTTCTGAATTTCGAGCTACATGATTCATGAGCCACACCCATAAAACTACCAGTGTACCAATCAAAATCATAAAAAGGTTCTGCTAACTCAACTTCACAAATATGACAAATGGCGGCATTTGAAATTTGGTGTTTGTTTTTATCTGTTAGCGGAACTGGACATTTTTGAAATCTATTTTTTTGACATATTTCTTTCAAATTATTAGATAAACTTTCCATAAACACTTGTGCACAGTTGGGTCCACTATATGTTACATATTTCGATAATTTATCATCATATGAACATTTTATATAATAACCAAAACTATACACTTCATGTTTCTGAATATTATGTGTGAATGGTTTGGATGGATCGTTAGAACATGATTCTATTGGTTTTAAAAATGCTTCAAAATCAGCATAAACTATGAATGGTATCTTTAACTTTTTTTCATAACTATCAAATTTAATTTTATCATTTGAAATAGGTTGACCAAACCAATTCTTTTTTAAAGTTTCACTGTTTGGTAATTCTGTACAAATGTGAGCACAATCATGTTTTTCATGGTTATTTAACCTTTCCTGAGATGGAAAATGAAGTAGACACGCATCACAAATGTACATGGCATGACAGTCTTTTGAAATTTGTTTACTAACTAACCGTGATAAATTCTTTATGTAACAATAATGATTGTTCGTATCCTTAGAAAAATATAATAAATTGATATGTCTAGCTTTACGACACTTCGTTAAAAATAATGGACCTACTATAGAATTACATCGTTTTTCTTTATTATATTCTAATCCAAATACATTAATACTAATATCATTTAACTTCTCTACTTTTGCTATGTCAGTAATTTTAACAGGAAAGGAAATACCGTCAAATTTAAGTTTATTTGCATGTATAACGTACGATGATACCCGATCTGCGTTTTTGTTTATGGGATATAATGCTGAGAGTAACGCCCATTTAAAACAAAAATAATCTTTGTTTTTTACATTTAAAACAGCCTTTTTTAATTTTATATCATGAGGTAGATCTATGTATGAAGTACCGCGAAGGGGGTTGAATTTATTGACATTCATGTCTATAGATTTTATGTTTTTTAGACTCCATCCACTATCTTTTTTTTCGAATGCACTAATTTTACTTGTAATTGTATCATTTAAAGATGAAAGAAAAATATTTAAGTCATCTCCTTGGCAAATAATATAGTTAAATGTTTGAAAATCGAACGTTTCATGAATATCTTTAGTTTGCTGAACAAAATCAGCATGCAGTATGAAATTTACTTTAAAAATTGTGTGTTGATGAATACACTCTTGTATTAAAAATAAAATATCATCTTTAATAGAATTAAAAAATAGTTCGGGAGTTTCAAAATTTAACGGTTGTAAACGATCTACTCTACTCTTGATTTTATAAGTTAAAATTCTGTTTCCAAAAGCAGATTCAATAACACTTACGTTTGATAACGAATTATGTGTATTTAAAAGATTATTTTTGTGAACATTACTTTTAAAATGATTAGCTAAATACCTTTTCTTGATCAATATATGACACGTTAAACATTCAACTTGATCATCGTTAGCGACACTGGTCCCTGCAGAGGTAGAAGCTTCTTCTTCTGTTCTTGGTTTCTAAACGATCTGGGGGTCTTCACTACTCATTCGCTTCATTCCTCTACCAAGTTGTAGTGGTTGACTGTTAAAATGTTTTATTTTATTAAAAAACAATGTTAAACAATGAGTAAATTATGGTTGAAATTTATGATTATTTTACTTACTTACTTAGCAGTGTTTCAACCATCGCACAGTGATTATACAACTCATCATCATATGATGAATCGAACAGTTCACGTTTCTCTATTTCATCACAAACTTTATACAGATCCTGATTGAGTTCGCTGTTGAATAGTGCCATATTTACTTCCATTGGTGTGGAAAAGAAAGCACTGCAACAATCGCTTGTGTTATTAATCACGATGTCATCACTCTGTTCTTCGCATTGAGGGGAGAGTGACGAGTAGTAATACTGTTTATATGTATTTTCATCGAAGCTGAATGATTTCTGCAACAACACAGTTATCATGTTAATATCAATTTATTTACGCTTATTAAACGCCACACACACACGTTAAGAAACAACAACAGAAAGAAAAGTAAGTTTGTCAATAGAATATAAACACTTACCTCCATGGGTATTGATGGATTGAAGTAACACACGTGTACTCGTAGTATTGGTATATATATACAATTCACTGCGGTCAGACGACCGTAGACTGATTGCATGCATGCAGCTGCGCGGTCTTATATAGCTATTTCTTATCTAAAGCAAATTCCTAAGCACAAAAAACTAATAGGCCACCCTTATGACCCAACAAACTTATCTTACATCCCTTTGGGATGCGTTATCTCACATTCCTTCGTAATGCACTCCACAGTTCCATGACTCACGCAAAATCATCACAAAAGAATGCGTACATGTATCAACGTGTATAATATGCAATTTGGATACGGATGATAAACCAGGCTCACACTGGGTAGCTTTACATATCGATACGATGCGATTTAATAATTAAAAAGCACTATAAGTGAACATTCCTAAGTTAACCGTTGAATAGATTGGTACTATATAATTAATTTACCAATAGCAGTAATATCATGGATACACTAGATGTTCAGCGACATATGAAAAAGATTCATCCTAGTCTAGAAAATAATGTTTATGCTGCTAATAGACTACCCATGTATACACATGTACCAACGTGTATAATATGCAATTTGGATACGGATGATAAACCAGGCTCACACTGGGTAGCTTTACATATCGATACGAATAGCATAGGTGAATATTTTGATTCATATGGACGAACACCTACACGATATCATCTAGAGTTTTTAAAAAGGAATTGTAAAAGATGGGGCTGGAATATTAATAGGATTCAGAATGATTGGACTTCAGTTTGTGGTGAATATTGCTTAATGTATTTGCAATATAAGTTCCTGGGTTATTCAATGTATAGTTTTACGAACATATTTACAGAGAACACATTATACAACGATATTTTAGTAGATGAGATGTTCCGCTCATATTTTATAGAGAACTAACAAACCAGGCCCACTTCCTTGGGCGTAAGTTAAAAGAAATTAAACGGGTTTTATAATTTTATATTAAAAAGGTACTTCTTAGAACCTTATGTATGTACCAGTGAAAGACAGACAAACAAAAATTCTAAAAATTGATGTTAGATTGATGTTTAATGTGTTTAGTTAAACACTTTGAATTTCAAATAAAAAAGAGACACTTAAATGTTACTTATAGCATCATAATGGATGTGCACAATGAGCTGGCTCATTAGCCAGAAGTACTATAGGTTAGGTCGCAGGTTAGGTTAGGTTAGGTCGCTTTTCGCAGGTAGTAGGACGCGGGTTCGCGGGGAGTAGGCTAGGTTGGCTTCTGGCATGAGCTAGAACTGGTATAAACTAACTACTAGGTTAGGTTAGGTGGTTAGGTCGCTTTTCGCGGGTAGTAGGACGCGGGTTCGCGGGGAGTAGGCTAGGTTGGCTTCTGGCTCATGAGCTAGAACTGGTATAAACTAACTACTAGGTTAGGTTAGGTGGTTAGGTCGCTTTTCGCGGGTAGTAGGACGCGGGTTCGCGGGGAGTAGGCTAGGTTGGCTTCTGGCTCATGAGCTAGAACTGGTATAAACTAACTACTAGGTTAGGTTAGGTGGTTAGGTCGCTTTTCGCGGGTACTAGGACGCGGGTTCGCGGGGAGTAGGCTAGGTTGGCTTCTGGCTCATGAGCTAGAACTGGTATAAACTAACTACTTACATGTCTTTCGAAAACTTGCTAGGATTTCTCAGACATGCAGGTTTCCTCGCGATGTTTTCCTTCACCGTAAGACAAGTGGTAATCATGATAGAAATGACTCGCACATGAAAATATTCGAGGTGCGAGAGGTTCTTATTGGAGTAAAATAGCTATGCACAAAGCTATGGAAAATCCTATATTACATTTTAATACGATGACATTAAAATGTATAAATAACAGTAACAATAAAAAAAATTCACATTTTCTTTTCTCGTCACTTTCGCTTGACTAATCATTCGGTTGAATGAGCATTTTCTTTTGACCTTTTGATGCTAAATATAAAATAGAAAAAATATACTTATATAGTATGTTTTAATTTTTGGCGTAGAATTGAACAGTATCCTAATTTTTTAAGTAGTCTATGTTAATCCTTATAACATCAGCAACATCATCTAAAAAAAATAAATAAACTTATGTTTATTTAAATTTTTTTATATGGTGCTTAACGCCTGTGGATGAGAACATTTATTAAACTGTTAGTGATAGTATCCTCAAAATCTGTCCATCCGTTTCAAAGTTTAGCCGGAACAAACAGACTAAAATATATACAAAAAACATTTTTATATAAGTACCAAGAAAAAGCATATAATAAATAGGTATCTAACAGTAAAGTTCAGTTTGTGGTGAATATTGCTTAATGTATTTGCAATATAAGTTCCTGTAACTACTCATGTAAAGTCTGCCAATACGCATTAGGCCAGCGCGGTGGACTATGGTCTGATCCTCCTCGTACTGAGGGTTATAAAGGGCTGAAGAAGAAGCAAACTCTATAGTTTTTACAATTTATGTCAGTCCGTCTGTAACAGCATCATCATCATCAAATCCTGGTCCTTGCTTTGATGATTTCATGTGCGAATCAATTCCAACATGATTACCACTTGTCTTACGGTGAAGGAAAACATCGTGAGGAAAACTGCAAGTCTGAGAGAACCTAGCAAGTTTTTAGAGACATGTGAACTATATTATACGAATATATACATATTATTGAGGAAAAAAACACATATTTTATATATTACATGTCATTTCAATACGAAGTGACTGTATGACGCTTTTGTTAGGAATTGATTACATAAACTTTCATCGTTGCTTCGTGAAACTCATCAATAATGTATGGGACTTGTCAAGACTTGTATTTGATGTTTCGAAATAGTACTTTCTTTTTGTTATATATAGGTATATTATTATAAGAAAGCATGTGTTGCCTACAAAGCAGTATATAATGAAATACCTACGTATCTTAGCTTCGTATATACTATGTAGATAAAAAAATAATCTCAGTCCCACTGAGTTTCTTTCCCCAGTTCTTCTTAGGTCAGTCAGGTTTCTTCTTTACGAACTGGTAGTAGACTCATGACGCTTAGTAAGAAATTGTTAGAATTTTTATGCTGAATAAAATATTTTGATTTGATTTGATTTTTTTAACGGGTACTAATTTTTAAGACAGTTGTTAATGTTTGTTTTTAGTAAGTTGTTTTAATTTTGATAATTAATATATACCTATAATAGTAGTAAATAATATTTTTGACAGATAACACATCTAGATATAAAGATAAATTATAATGTTAAAGCATAAATCAATAAGCGTTATAGTTTTTCAGTAAAGTGTACCACAAAATGCTCAGGATGTGGGATAGTGTTAGTGTGTTAATTAATTTTTTTACCTTTGATACTCAATATACCGGACAGTAAAAACTATTAAGAAACACCGACAAATCTAAATTTTCTTTATAAGTGTATGTTTGTTACTCTGGATATATTGTCTGCAATATAGTACATTTCATACTTTACTCTAGATTGACTAAATATTATACAGCATGGTTACCAGGGATGTATTCAACTAAAGCAAGGTTAAGTAGCCATTAGTATCGAAAGACGAGGAAAAATGGTTAATATCTCCTCCTGACCCATTTCAATCGCCAGTCAATCTCAGATATTACGCAGAAAATATTCGTATTATAGTCTAGCACGTGTTCGCACAGTCAAAACGTGCACGATCTAATCCTGTTAATTCAATAGGACCAGCGACATAATATACACGTGTTCTACGAGACACGTTGAAAAACCTACTCCTAATCCTTCTCGATTACCTTAGACCGACCCGAGATTTGAACCCAGGACCTACATACAGCTAGGCTTTAGTAAAATAGTACGAACCTTTACAAAAATGCTTAGTCACTTGACAATCCTGCTTCATGAACCTACCCTCGTCACCAAACCGTCACAGAGTGGAACTCAGCAGATAATTAATTCTACCGTGCTTTACTTTGAAAAACAATTGGAAAACAATTCGACCACTTGTTAAATGTTGTTTGTTGTGACAGGGAAAATGTCAAATGCATTGTCACCATACTAATTAAATTTTTTTTAGAACCTTATAGAAGTGTATAGATAATTAACATAATTAAGTGAAACTGATCAAAATTACTATGCCTAATATACAATTCAGTCATAATTAAGGTCCCAAACAGAGGTCGGACCTCTCTTACGTCCTTAGGACTTCTCCTCTTACCTTCAATACGAAGGGATCAGGCCATAGTCTTAATGCAGGATGGCGGACTCCACATGTCTTTACGAAAACTTGCAAAGTTCTCTCTCAGAGATATAGGTTACCTCACTATGTTTTCCTTTACCGTAAGAAATGTAATCACGTTAAAAATGATTCGCACATGATAATATCAGAGGTGTGAGACCCGGATTGGAACCCGCAATACTCGGTTATCCAAGCACTACCACTGGGCTACCACTGCCTTCGTATTTAACCGATTGTAATGTATAAGGCTCGTCTATTTTTCGGTTTCCACATCAATTATTCATGTCTTTCTAGACATACAAATGGACAAAAAATGTAATGGATTAACCAATCATATTAGTACTATTGAATACGCTTACTTAAGAACCAAAGTACATTCAAATCCCAGGTATGAAAACAACTTATATCATTAGGTCAGCGTGTTCGATGCAATGCCATTCCTCGCAATGAGCGGAACCTTTAAGGGAAGGCGTGACCCCTTCCCTTAAAGGTTCCGCTTATACCCGCTTCAGTTATGCTACATGTTTTCCTCAATCCTAAATGGTTCTGTTACGACGCCCCCGCAATAAATACACGCTGTTAATCAGAACACTGTAATGAACTTCTGTTGGATGATATATGTACCGGTGTGGAAATAATATATTATTTCTCCTTGATCGACTTCGATAGTCAATATATACTACGAACTATAAATAAGTGAATAAATAAATATTCACACACACATACACAAACATAGCAAGATATAGTTCCGTGGTAAGCTACGAGGCTTGTGTTATGTATACCAGATAGTTGATACACTACTTATACGTATAACTTTAAATATATATTAACACCCTACTTACTGCGTAAAGCGCATTGCATCTTTGGACATTGGTTGCGACAAACTCTTCCAATTTATAAAAAAAAGTGAAATGTGTTTCTGAATATAAATTGTACAGTATATTATGTTTTAGTCACTTCGTTAACTGTTAATTGTTATATTTAATTTAATCATTGTTAAAGTGATAAGTCTTGTTTTTTTTTTCTTTTTAATCGTAATCGTTCTAAATAGTTTTATATGTTACTTTTTTTTAGAATTTAATGAGTTTTTTAAGCATTTTAAAGCATTGTTCTTTTTTAGCGAATGTTGTGTTCTCCTATAATTGGTTATACATTAAAATAATATGTTAGATTTAAGCAAATTGTGAATGTAATGTATGTATACTGTTGGAGATCCGTATTAATAAATAATAAATAAATAATAAATAAACACCCACTACCAGTCCAACTGGAGTATTAATATTCGTACTGATTATACAAGTAAATGCCACAAAGGGGACTCAAATCCGCGACCCCTGGCAAAGCAAGTAAGATCAGTACAAACTAAGCCAAACGTGTCGTCAAACTATATATGCTACCTTAGATGTTAATTGACTTCAAATACTGAAATATTTTTTGTATTTTTCTCTTATCTAAATACTCGTGCTATATAGGGTGCATATATAACAACTAATCCGGGCTCTGCTCGGATTCATTTCTAAATACGTTTTAACGATAACTGGTACGTTTCCGGGGAAATTTGTCCATTCCAAGGTATCCCCATATTATATCAATATTGATTCAGCAGATTAAGCGTAAAAAGGTACATAGACAGACAGATAAAGTAACTTTCGAATTTATAATGTTAATGTGGTGTGTTGTAAACTCATTATTATTTAATTTAATACGAGTATCTTTCCTGCCTAATAGCTAAGGTCATAGTCTACATATGTACTTTTCATCCAAATCTAGCCCTCACAGGGGTATTAAGTAGATTCCTCATATGCTATGAGGAATCTACCTCAGACCTTTGAGGAACAACGAACATACACAGGTACAAACTTTCACATATAAATTAGTAGTGTATTTCAATTTAGATAAACCCAATATATTTCGTCATATCAAATTATTATCATATTTATCTCATCTTGAATTAAACGTAAATCATCCTAGAGTTCATTACAAGGAGCCACTAAAACTGACAAACTGCGTGTATTTATTGCTAAATAGTATTTCCGGTGGAAACAATTTAGTAGTATGCTTCGAAAACCATAAACTTTACATTCACCTGTTTCCAGACTTTCTAAATATTATGCTAGCTTCTGCCTCTGACTTTGTGTACATCTGTTGTAAATAGAGTTTGTAGCTTTTTGAGAGCTTTTTTAGATATATGAAGATATTCTATAATCATCAATAATAATTTACTATTAAAAATATTTAAAAAAATAAGCTAATCTTAAGCTAAAAAAATGAAGCGAAAGGACCCCATTTCCTCTTAAGATTTAATTTAAATTTATTAGACATAGGAGCTTTTAGCAACATTCGGGCCAATCCTCTGTCGGATCAATCAAGATTGTTGGACAAACTAGTACAAGTCGGAATATGACAGATATTCTTAATTTTTGTCATTTGTAAGGCTGATTACTTTAAGGCGTATTATTTTTATTTAGTTATTTAAAACACTTTTATAATAAAGATTAAAAAAAGCTTGTCATCATGTTAATTGTGTTATGTAATAAATTAGTTATTTATAAATATTCTCAGACAACTTTTTTATTTGGTACCCATCTTGCGGAAGTGCATAAAGACATAGTCCGCCATCTTTGAGAGTCCGCCGTATTGAATTTAGAATACTTTCATTTAGATAACCATGCATTTTCATTCAAACGAGTAAGCAAAATTTCAGGTCAGTCGGTTGATATAAATGCTCTTAAATTAACTTAGAAGATTTGACCCGACTAATAAAATAAGTTGTATCCCAAGTTTAGTTATTGAGACTTTCTGTTCAGTAAGCCTCAGTAACAGCCCTGAGTTGGGAAGTTGGCGGTGTGCCACCCCCGTGCCTCGGAGACCATGTAAAGCTGCGCCTTACTGTAGAACAGTCGTCCCACCGGAGTATGAGAGTGATAGGAATAGAGTGTGCACTTGTGTCTGCACTATAATATCCCCTGCGTAGTTGGCTAGTCTCAATGAGATTGACCGCCATGCTCGGAATCGGTCGGAGGAACATTATTATATTATTATTATATAAAAAATAGAAATTATTTTTTAAAATATATGACACGGTTAGCCCTACTTGCTATGCCAGCGGTTACGGGTTAGAGCCTCGCTAGGGGCATACGTGATGAGTACGAATATTTGTATTATGTTACAGTTATGGTTGTTAATGTTTATATTTATAACCAGCGACTCGACTCGACTCGACTCGACTCGACTCGACTTGACTCGACTCGACTCGACTCGACTCCTCGTTTCGTTTGGGCTCGTCCCTAGATTCAGCGCGGGCGAAGCGGGTTCCGCTATTAAATGTATACATTAACTTTTACCAACTCTATACTTCAATCACTATCTATAAAAAAACCGCATCAAAATCCGTTGCGTAGTTTTTAGAGGTGGGCGAAACTGCTTCTTTTCAGCTATTTTAAGGGGTGCTCGTTATTCTAGATAGCTGCTAAAAATAACCTGCTATTTATAAAAATAGCATGCTATTTATAATAACTAAATCGCCTATTATTTATAAGCAGAGGCAAGCGCTATAGCTATTTTTTAAATTTATTTTTATTACATATAATATGACCACAACAAAGAGAATATAATCACTATGGTATGGACCCATAGACAACTGCCGTGCTTGACACTTCGTGCTAGCCGTATAATATTTTTGTCGTGCGCTAAATTATGCTCTAAGGCAATTGTATTTAAAACTATATTGAAATGAAATAAATACCTTATTTTTTCTTAATATATTTGTGCGCCAAATTATGCTTTAAGGCAATTGAATTTAAAACTATATTCGCTATATTTTTGTTTGAATATCTCTTAGCTGTATAATATTTTAGTCACTTGCGCCAAATTATGCTCTAAGACAACTGCATATGAACTATATTGAGATAGTAATGAAATGAAGTACGGATTACTTGCTTCATGTTTGTTTTTGTATGACGTATTATTTAAAATAAATATTAATTAATAATTATTATTGATACGCGATTATCGTTGCGTGTCGATTTATTTGCAAATAATTCGTGTTGGTTGTGTTTATTGTTATTAACTGTAAATAAAAGTTAGTTTTAGGTGAGTGTAAATAAAATGTGAAACCATATAGTTAAGTTTACTTGAAACCTTAATAACAACGAAAAGGTTCATAATTATTGAAGAAATATGTATTGTAACTTAATTGGTAAGGATAACCTAATCGCAATCGAAAAAGCTGTGAACTGGAATTAACATTGTGACAAATACATGAAACAAGTAGTGATAAGCAGAGAAAGTTGCCCTCTTGAGTGGTGGCGTGGCCACAAGACTATTTACCCCTCTTTATTTTTAATATTTCCCAAATATTTTAATATTATTGTCACTTCAGTGCCCTGTGAGCGTGCTTTTTCGAAGGCGAAATAATTAATATAATAATAACGCAAATAATTAACGACCGAGGCGACGTACAAGGCTCACGTCGAGTAAAGTGGCACAATTAATGTTACATGGAAACAAAAACTTTTAATAATCATAAAATGTATTATTCTCTATTTAAAAAACTAAAAAAAAAATTATATATATTATTATAAATAGTTCTACGGCTAAATAAAATCAGTGTAAATATCAGTATAAAATCAATGAACTTTTAAGTACGCCTGACTATATATTTCCTATGTAGAGTAATTGGTAGTATATAATATATATATTTCTTAAATATTACTTAATTGATATATTATAAATAATAACTTCAGTCAGACAGTCCTAAGCCTGTTAAAAGTATGAAGGAAAGTTCAATGGATTTATTTAAAGAATTAATTTGTTTTTTCATTTATCTATATAATATTTTTTTAAATAAATACATTACAAAGTAAATATTGTCCCCTAATTGCTTAAACAGATATTATGTTGAATTATTTGGTTGGTTCCCTATTGTGAAAAATAATAAACTAGATTTTTAATGACAACAAGTTTATTTTATTGCATCTCGAGAGGGGCAGCAATTTTTCTTATATAGAGTCATAGAAAATAAAAAACATACAATGTTAACTTAACTAGGTACAATGTACACTTCTTTATGGATAAATATTTGTTGTCTTTTAACACCTCAACAAATATTTATTTACATTTTACAATACTTACCTAATTACCTAGGTACTATGAAATTCTACAAACTTAAACAAACCCATCTGTGACTGTAGTTACTATTGCAAACTTGACAAAAAACAAACTTGAGACTATTAATAATCTAAACTCACTTAATTACAAACATTACATATTATGTACTCTTATTACTTAACATCCTATTGATCTAACAATTAATCAAAAACAATTTAGCAGAACACAGTGTTAATATGTATTAGTATTTACCTACTTTAACAATTCATCCCTAAGTTTTTCAAACATTGTTTTACCCAATGGTTTAGTGAAAATGTCTGCAATGTTTTCAGAAGTATTTATATATTTCAATGATATTAATCCTTTATTCACTTGTTCAACTATGTACTTGTATCTTATATCAATATTTCAATCTTTTGATATTTTCTGAATTATAGGCTAACTAAATTACAGATTGATTATCTTCATAAATTGTTATGTTATTACATTTAATATTAAACTCAGTTAATAGTTTTTTCAACCAATTTGCTTCAACAATACATAAACTCAAAGCAATATACTCAGATTCAGTTGAAGAAAGACTTACACAAATTTGCTTCTTGCTATACCACAAGATTGTACATCCAAATAATTTAAATATATTATATCCTGATGTAGATTTCCTATCATGCATGTCACCAGCCCAGTCTGCATCAACATATCCTTTTACTAATGCACTACTACAGTTGTAAACTAAGGAAAGTGTATTGTACCTTTGATATATCTTAATATTCTTTTCAGACACTTGTATAACATCTGACTGGCACAATGCTGAAACCTACTCAAGAAACTGACTGCAACACATATATCTGGTCTTGCACCGCAAGCTGCATATAATAAAGAGCCTATCAATTGCCTACATTTTGTTTCTATTTCATTACTTTCAAACTGTTCTCTCTGTAAGATCTGAAAATTAAAATTTTGATCCATGGGGGTTCAAACAGGATTACAATTTAACATTTGGTACTTCTTTAATAATGAAATTAAATATTATTCTTGATTAAGAGTTGTTATACCGTCTTTCTGTTTAATTTTTATACCTTAGTATGTTGATGCTAAACCTAGATCTTTCATTTTAAAATTTTGGGTTAATTGAAACTTAAAACTTTGTATTTCCTGTTGATCTGATCCAAAACATAGAATATCATCTACATACAATAAAACATACATATATTTACCTTCCGCTCTATTAAAATATAGACATGACATTATTTTTAGATCTTGTAAATCCCAGTTTTGTAATGAAATTATAAAACTTCTCATTTCAATATTTTGGAGCTTTCTTTAATCCGCACAGAGATTTGTTAAGCTTACATATCCCTCCTGTATGCAATTTAATTTACACTATTTCTTTTATATTCCCATGTAGAAAAGCACTCACTACATCCATTTGATAAACTGATTGTTTTAACTTATTTGCCAAAGCCATAAAAAACCTAAATGTTCCTAACTTTGCAACACATCTGAAATACCATCTCCTTGTTCAGAGCCATGTGCTACTAACCTAGCCTTATATAATTTCCCCTCATCAGTATCTTTAATTTTGAAAACCCATTTGGTAGATATAATATTTGTTCCTTTTGGTATTTTATTCACCACTGTAAAAGTATTATTGGCATTTAATGTGTCCATTTCCCTATTAATTGCTTCTTTCCATTTATCATTATCATCCCTTGTCATGGCCTCCTCATATGTTAATGGTTCATTATATGTTACAAAACCTGTTTCATATTGATCAAGCCACTGTGGCATTACCTTCTTCCTGGATGGCCTATTAATTTCTTGTTCTTTCTGGACACTTTCTTCTATTTCATGCTTTAGGCAATGGAAAACTTTAGTAATCTGTAAAACACTAATATTATGACACATATGTTCTGAAGCACTACTATCTATAATCCATGTATTCCTACTTTGACATGTTTGTGCATTCAGGGCTGGTAACATACTTACATGAAATGCATTACTACTTTTGTCTTTATCATTATAATATGATAGTAGTCTAGAATTTTTAGACTAATGTTTAGACCAACATTCACTAGCACTATGATTTGACTTTTTACAAAAATTACAAAACTTATTTTTCTTTGAGGTAAATTGACCTTTACCACATTCAAATTTATAATGATCTTCTAAACCACACTTGAAACACTGACGTCCCTTCTTTACTGCTTTAAATGCCTGAGGTTGAGCTCGCTCCATTCTTCATCCGCAATTCCTCGACCAATAGCCTAGAAGATAATTCTTCATAGGTCTGCTTTTCTGCCGGAACGGATTCCCATGCAGAAACAAAGTGTTTATATCATAAAGTAACTTAAATATATATAAGGTTTATATGACGTTGGAAGTGAAGAAGTTATTTTAGTGAGCGCCATGCTTGTAGAGATCTTAACACCTAGAGGCTCTAATGTAGCTAAAGTCTCCTCGAATCTTCCCAGGAAATTTGCTACAGTATCATTTTCATTGAATTTCAGGTTATAGAACTTTTCGTGAGGGGCAGCAATTTTTCTTATAATAGAGTCATAGTCATAGATTAGATAGTAAAAAAACGTACAATGTTAACTTATCTATGGTACAATATAATAAAGGATAAATTAAATATGATGAATATGAAATATAATAAAGGATAAATTAAGTTATACTTGAGTTCATAGCTATAAATTAATTATTATAATTATTGTAATCAAAACGCATCTTTCTACGTAGCGAAAATATATAACGTATAAATATAAAGCGTTTTACGCTATAATATATAATAGCATAAAAAATAATAGGCATTTTAAAAATAGCGCTTTTTATAACTCTTTATCAATATATAGCCGTTTCGTCCACCTCTACAGCGATAGCAGGTTATCAACCGTTAGCAGTTTCGCGCACCTCTAGTAGTTTTAAAGATCTAAGCATACATAGGGCCATCAAACAGCGGGAAGCGACTCGTAATATACTATGTAGTGATAACAATTATGTATTTAAAGTTACTCGTATATTATGCTATATGTATCAACTCTCTGGTATCCTTATCACAAGCCCCGTAGCTTATCATAGAACTAGACGGCTATGTGATAATCTACGAACATATTGATTATTATTTATACTCGTACTACTAATTGAAAAAAAGCAAAGCTGTTTTCCAACGCGAGAATCGAACCCATATAAATTTAACGTTAAAATAAACACAAGTAAATTAGCACCGAAACCGCAGATTTATTTTAAACAAATCCCATACAAAATGTACAATCATAAATTCCCGTCGCCTTAACCTGTCTTCTCACTGATAAATTCAGCTTGCATAATATATGTAACGTTAGAATACTACACTAGAATACTAATATTCTACGTTTTCATTAAATGTAATATGAGAGCAATTAAAAGAGAATATCTTTTTAACGTTTTTAACTGACTTCAAAAAAGAGTATTTTATTTTAACCTAAGAACACCATTATTTTTGAAACCATTTAGTATAATTCTTTTACTTTACTTTACTTCCTTAATATATATATACTTAATAAAAACTTATCCTATGTGTAAAATAAGGGATGATTGATTTTTCACCTACCAAATATTTTGGTGATTTCTAATTGATTTTTTAAATTTTTTATTCGACTTAGCCAATATAAATCACAAAAAGCTTATATTTCATGAAATAATTGTAAACTTTCACTGACTCTGAAAATTTCTAGTTAAGTATCTATAGTAGGTAGGTCCTAACTAAAATAAAAAAATACAACCAACCAGTTATTTTTCACTTTATGTTGTATTTTATTTCTAAGTAGTATATTTTTAAAAAATTTTTTGGATTTCATCATCAGCCCTTATTAGGATCAGGCCATAGTCCACCGCGCTGGCCTAGTGCATGTTGGCGGACTTCACACGTCTTTCGAAAACTTGTTAGGTTTTCTCAGACATGCAGGTTTCCTCACGATGTTTTCCTTCACCGTAAGACAAGTGGTAATCATGATATTTAAATGAATATTCTTGATTTTTTTTATTTTTTTGCATAATTCAATTAAACTAAAAAAAATAAGAATACAGGTAGAAAAATAAAAAAATGATTTTGCTCAAACGAATCTTTATTTATTTTTCCTGTAATTATATCATTAAACTTCCATAGCTTTAAGCTTCTATCAAACTTTGTAACGTCACGGTACCGCTCTTACGTCAGAAACATGTTTCACAATGACTACACGAGTGGAGCCGCGAGATAAACTTAGTATTACAGTAGAACTATAAAAGAGCCAAGATTATTTTTTTAGTACTAGAGATCTAGTACTAGAGAGCTAGAGCTAATCTAGTTTTAGCCAGTTTCAATCACGCAATCGCGTATACTTTGCTGATCTAATTTTGATAAAAAAAAATCAATGGATAGATGAAAACCTTATTCAAATAAATATTTTTGGATATCGGACTTTTAGTTAAATATATCTGTGGATTTGTAGAACAAAGTATATCCTTCACGCCATAAACCAATAAAAGTAAACGCGTTATCAGCACTATACATATTTCGTAGAACCAAGTGCTACGATCCATTTCCTTCGCGTTTTTTCACCATCATTCTCTTTATTAAAGTGACGAACTTGTTTCTTATATTTGTTTAGACGAGACGAAAATAAGCTTTCACTATCCATAGTGTAATTTTTCAGTTCATATAAATAAAATTGAAATGTCTGTTTTAATTACAAATTAACGGCTTTTCACTAAATGATGATTCATATACGGTACTTACAGCAAAAAATATATTTTAATTTTTTTTTCCTGTCTCTGTCTCTTTGTTCAGTCTAATCTCTGAAACGGCTAGACCGATGTTCACTGGGATTTCACTAGCAGTTAGCTCATATTGTAAGGAGTAACTTAGGCTACTTTTAATTTTTTTAAATAATTATAAAAATTGTTAATTTAATAGATTAAATGAACTTTAAAGCTTTTTCCTACAGAATAGAATATTTCAATAATAATTATTATTAAATTATTTTTAGAGGTAAGCTAGCATTAAAAGTATTTCCTACACAGATTTTCTTTATTTATATATGTTAAACTATAACGTAAGTTTTACAGAGTAAAAAAGAGATTAAAAGCTCTCTACACAGCTTGAAGCTTTAGTAAAAGTTGTTCTTATTTGGAAACTAGTAATAATCCCAAAACTTTATTTTTTGGCAAACTTTAATCTGGACTTCATTTTACGATAAAGTACGTAAATATTTTTTCACACTATGTCATATAATTTAAATTTTATTCATAATATAATTTAATTAATTTATCGTATTGTAAATAATATTATTTTGTACTTACATCGATTTTAGAGCTTTACAAAATAAAAAAAAACACAAATCACTGCCACTTTTATACTTAACTTTGTTAACAAACTTTTTATTTCATTGAAAAATATTCTAACTTGTCATTTATATCACTGTAACTGTTTAAAACTTTCACTGAAAATAAGCTTAAAGAGAAGCTTTCGAAAAATCGTGGAACTTCCGTCAAACATACGTCCTCCGCCCGCTAATGTAAAGTCGCTACTGGATTGAGGAGTCTCATACTAGAGCTTTTTTGTAACCGAGTGAAAAGCTTCAAAAGTTTGTATTTGAAAATTATTTTCAAATATGTATGCTGAAGTTATTAGATGTATGTACCACAAAAAAAGTATTGCTACAATTCAGTATGCTTTCAACCGACTTTAAAAAGAAGGAAAACCTCGTTTTAATATTATTTAGACTACTAGTTTTATTTGTAAGTTCTTTTTGATAACACGTAATGAAACGTTGTAAAACACGTCCTTCTTTTTATATGTAATTTAAATTAATATTTTTTGTTTGTAGATCTTTGATAAAAATAACAGTTGTAAAGTGATTTTGTATATATAGTATATTTCACTTCAGGTACGAAAGAAAAGTTACGTCTAAGATAATTTTGAACATGTTTTTTAGTTTGAAAGTAATTTTATTTTATTTAACTCTTGAATATATATGACTTAATATCTTTACATCTCCAACCCTCGTTTGCTTCCGTCTGTTTGTTAACACAACCTTATATTGGCTAACAATTTCTACCAAAACTTTACTAAATATCACTCGCTTTTGCTTTAAGTGCAAAGCCTTAAAATATAGAATGCACATTAATCCTTGATCTAGATAGTATGAATAACGCAAATGAAGTCTGAAACTCTTTTAAAGGGAACAAGCGACTTTAAAATGACTTCAAGATATATGACTGACTATTGAGTTTTGTACATTACTAAATTTTAATGTTTATTATTTTAACAACCGATTTACTCTCGCTCAGCCCGCGTTCATCCCTAGACACGTTTACTGTAGATTACTCGATAATTAGATACTTTTTCAACTTTTTAGACTACTGTAATATATATGTGTTATACATATAAACCTTCATCTTGAATTACTCTATCTATTGATGAAAACCGCATTAAAATCTGTTTCGTAGTTTAAGAGATCTAAGCGTATACGCTACGATTTCTTATAAAGAGTGTGCTATTTCTTAATTTCAAGGTTTTGCATAAAGTAACGAGTAAAAAACGCAATGAGTACTAGATTATGGTACACACCTCTATGGTGGAGGTGTGTGTGTTTGTGGAACATTTTATTAGTATTCGCAGGTTTGATTTTTGCTTTTCTATAAAAGCAATGCAATAAAATATTCATCCTCTTTTAACAAGTATTTGTAATGCTTTTAGTGACTTACTTATGTCACGTCTCTACACTGTGTTTTATAAATAAATAAAACTAATTTTTTCGGATAATTTCGCGGCTTTTTTTTATTTTTCATCATTTTTGATTTTAATCACACATACAAAATTGAGCATTTATAATAGTAGTCTGGCTAGCTATGTTTTACTTTAACCCCAAAAAGGCCACTTTTCTAAAGTGTGGCTTCACATGAGAGCGCGAAGGACGGGTTTTTGGATTATATAAACCAATGGAAATAAGCTTAGGGACCATTCATAAAATACGTTGGATGAAGCTTTTGTAAATTTCTTAAAGTCTAAAACATGAGTCTCGGAAAGAGATGATCTAAATTTTATATAAATTTATATTCAGCGTTTTTAATGGCTTGCAGCTGGGCACTCCTTTCAATATGAGGGGGAAAATGCGAGTTGGCTTTCGAAGACTTGCTAAGTTCTCTCAGACATGCAGGTTTCCTCACGATGTGTTCCTTCACCGTAAGACAAGTATAATCATGTTGTTAACGATTCGCAATAGAAAATAAATAAATAAATATAAATACACACAGCGATATCTTGTTCCGTGTTAAGCTACGAGGCTTGTGTTACGGATACCAGATAGGTTATATACTACATAATATAAAAGTTTAAATATGACTAGAGTACAAACATTCATGTTCAAGAAATGTATGCCCCCAGCGGGACTCGAACCTGCGACCGCTGGCGCAGCAAGTTGGGTCACTACGAACTGAACCAACCATACGTGTCGTCAAATCATCAGATTATCATATAGAATAACAGAGGTGCGAGACCCGGGATTTTAACCCATTTCACTCGGTTATCAAAGCTAGCACGTTACCACTGGGCTACTTAGTAATAAAATTATATAAAACATTGAAAAAGGAGCAAGTAAATTTCTACTTGAGATATCTCCCATTTAACCCTCTGGGGTCAATTTAGGGCAAGACGTAAAAAATATATATATTGTAAATACGTACACGTATTAAACGTAATAAATATAATTTGGTATATAAATATTTATATACGAAAATATTTATATAAAAGATTCATATCTTTATATACCTGTTTCCTGCGGCTCCACTCTTGCATTTTTTGATTGGGGGTCCATAATCTTCTATTTACATATTAAAATCGATGATTTATAGACACTCTTTAGATTAGCCCTGTGCGTAATCATTTTAGAAATTAGGAGGTTTAAATAAATAAATAAACTATTTAGTATTATATTGTTACTGTAAGTATAGATTTCTTGGAAATAAGATATTTTCGTGTAGTAAAAAATATCATATCTGTTGTTAAAACCAGTTATCATCATACCAAATTTAATTAAAATCTGTCTAGAGTTTTCTTGTGTTGCGGTCTCAGACATACAAAAAATCAAAACTATAGATTCGGCCTCAGTATCGTTAAAAATAACAATTTCAATAAGAATTTCTAAAAAAATATTCAATGTACAGATTCGAATAAGGTAGAATTTTATAATATGTAATTTATAAGTAACTAGCATTTCCCGCGGCTTCGCACGCGTTCTAAAGACAGGAAACCAAATTCTTACTGAGTCGCGCGGTATGATTCCTCGCAGAATTAACTCCCGCCCTTCAAGTTCATTGATATTTTTCAAATAGAACCAGTAGAATTCCTAAGAATAGCGCGTTCGACCAACCAAACAAACAAACTCTTCAGCTTTATAATATTAACACTTAAAAGAAACGATCAGATTTTGATAAGTTTGAATATATTAAATTTTCGTTTACAATATTTTGTCTAGTAGCGAAATCCTGATCAAAAAAAAAACAACATCTAAAGCTCTTATTAAGATGAATGGAAATAATATTTTTTATTATCTTCAATATTCATTCAGGGTCGAAGTTATGAAGGGTCTAAATTATTCTATATAAGTTGAATGGTGGGTCGATTTTGATTTGATATGGCATTTAAAATTTATACATTTTTTTATTACATTAATACTAGTTGGTTTTTTCAGTTCTGTTCACGTGGACTTTAATAAGCTTTAAGTAATTCTGATATCGTATGACGATCTTCGTATGATAATACGAAGAAAGAAAAAGACCTAGGTCTCGTAGCTCCAAAATTTATATACTTATGCGAATCACGTTTTTAATATGATAATCAATTTCTAATAAGGCGAAGGAAGACATCGTAAAAATCCTGCATGCTTTAGAGAACCTAAATAATTTTGCTAAGACGTATGAAGTTCATTGCTCAGCATCTCACCGTATTCCTCGACTTATTTATAAGAAAAAGGGCGTTAAAAAGTATGTTTTATTTATCACTAATATTTGGCACATTTGTTGCTTTTTGTAGATTTTCTCAAAAAACGCTGTATTAATTTTCATAAAATTTATATGTAATCACCTACCAAAAAACATTTAAACCTAGTCACATAATTAGCGGAATAATTAATTAACAAAATACAAAAAGTAATATATGAGTCGTTTTGAGAGCCTCTTTTTTAACTCAGTTTAATATTTTTTTAAATTATTAATATTCTTATAATAATACGTAAAACGTTTTGAGTTCTTCAAGTAGTTATGCAGATTTACTACCAAACATAGTTTGAAGAGTTTTATCACTAAACATCAGTAGGTTTAATCTTTATATTTAAAAAACAAAATATTTAAAATAAATTATTTTAACTTACACCCAGCTCGGTTTTTTTAATCTATATCTATACTAATATTATAAATGCGAAAGTTTGTAAGTATGGATGTATGGATGTTTGTTACTCTTTCACGTAAAAACTACTGAATGGATTTTAATTAAACTTTACAATAATATAGCTTATACATCAGAATATCACATAGGCTACAATTTATAAAGATATTGTGTGATTTTTTTAAAAATATGACGATAGGTGTAAAGTAAGTAGTAAAAAATCTAGCATCTGCGAGCTATTCTGGCATGCGCTGCCATAACCGCTAGAGTTACACATATGTAATGTATGATGGAAATGTTTATCTTAAACAAGCGCTCACCTTTACTTCGCTCGGGTTCGTCCATAGATTAAATGCGAGCGAAGCCGCGGGTTCCACTAGTTTTTAATAAAATAAAAGTAGCCTTATAACATTAGCTATCTGCAAGTGAAAGTCTGGTCAAAATTAACTCAACCGTTTCAGAGATTAGTTGGGACAAACGGATTAGGGATTAATTTTATGTTATAAGTACCGTACCTACTTATACTAATACTAATACTTTTATATACATTTAGGGAAAAGCGATTAATTTAAAATTAAAAACAGACACTCCATTTATATGTACTAATGTATAGCATAATATATCTACCAAATAGCAAAATTAAATAGTATTATTGATAGAACTAGAAATTCTACGTAGGGATTTGTATCAGTATTAAATAAATATAAATACGTGATCTGAATCTTATACAACCCAGACACATTATTGTTTGCTACTTTGTGAATAATTCTATCCTACATTGAATATTTTTGAAAAATCTTATTGAAATTGTAATTATTATCGATACAAAGGCTAAATATGTAATTTTTAGAATTTTTGTCCGTCTATCTGTCTGTGACCGCATCACGAGAAATCTACTGCATAGATTTTCAAGCAATTTAGTTTAATCATAGCTTGTTTCCGTTTAATCCGTTTAAACATATAGCATTTGTTTCACGAAAATTCCTCTTCTCTGAGAAATGATTACTTTTCGAAAGAGCAGCTCTATTTTCATTTATTAGATTTTAATCCTGAATTTATCGTGTGGACTTAATCCTGTTTGCTTTGCAATTTAAAATATTTAAAAATGAATTTGCATGACCCCATTTAAAATAAACAAGTTTTAGGAACCAGAAGTGAAATTTAGAAAAATAAAAAGACTTTCCAAACGGACAAGGGGAAACCTTACACTAGTTTACAGTACGTGAAATTCGTCTCGAATGAAGCGCGCACAGGCTTATATAAGCTCGCCGTTACCACCACTACGCGATATCCCTTCCACGATGACGTTTTCTTACTATTCTTCCAACACAAGTATATTTTAATGTTTGTACCTATAAAGAATTTTTTAATCGTAATTTATTGTATAGTCGATACAATAAAGCAATAGTTTACCTATAATTGGAATTGAGTATGTGATATAAAAAAAGTCTTTATCTGTTCATTAAATTATTTTTTGTAAAATCCTATTGATATAATCAGTATTATTGATACGGATGCGAATTTATAGTTTATAGAATTTTTGTCTGTCTGGCGAGAAGAGAAACCGCTATTTCTCATAGATGAGATCGACACCAACAATTTATACTACGCTAACTCGAGTTTTAGGTAAATTCGTTTTTTTGTGCCAAGTTGCTTAAAATGTGGTTTTTTATATGTAATAAAAAAATCGTGAAGAAATACACAAAAATAACGAAGTTACAAATTTTATACAACGCTAAGTAAAGGTACTTTTCGAAATTACTCGTTTTAAATTACGCTAACTATTATTAGCGGAGTGTACACGGGAAAAAGACAAACCGCTTACTTTTTAAAACTTTTTCAGTAAATCATAATCGATAGCGTCATTCTTACAAGTTTATTTAAAATATTGTTAGTGTTATGTTAATATTATAAAATTTTCACGAAATTGATCTAAATATTAAGTGGAATTAGCCAAAAAGGAGAAATATTAATTGAGGAGTTTTGATAAAAAAGGTGATATGCAACTTCATACTGTCGAGAGAGGTAAATTTAATGTATTATTAAACATTATAGTGTAGGTTAAAGTATATAAATACGTTTTATACTAATACACTACTTTTTTTAGAAAATTTGAGCCATATAGCTTAAAGTCCGTGTAAAACTACGCTAACATTTAGTTAGCGTAGTTTAGGGCGTTTGTGTATACTTGCTCCTTTGTAAAATGCACCACTTAGCGACTTTACTATTGTAAATACTTATGTTATAAGGTATTTTAAATAATTTATTGATATTACCTTGACAATATTCTAAATGTAATAATAATAATATATTATACCTTTGGTTATAGAATCATTACCTGCAAACGTTGATAATCCTGAATTCGTGGCTTTGTATGACTCATTAAGTTCTGCAAGCCGAGATATAGTCAATAACGAAAACGATGTAGGTACTATTATAGTATATACATTTGAATGACTTGGGGGCTCTCAATACTCCACTTAATATTTAATTCACCAAATATAATGAATTAAATCCAAAAACCTTCTCCATTGACATTAACTCCACCAAGTGTCGAACTGCAACGTTCTATGATAGTGACTATTCTGCAGTATCGAAAAATAATAAACGTAGATCTAAAAAAGGACTGATGTGGGTCTCAAGTGTTTTAAACTTGAAGATGAGTGCATATGTAGAAAAAGAAAACGTTTGTGTAACAAAGCATTAGAGTATACCACATCAAAATGAAAAACTAAAGCAGGAAGAATCAATAAAGTCAGTTGTAATACTTTCTTAGGTTTATGCGAATATTTGACATTATAAATGAAACTATCTTTTCGGATTTTGTCGCAGATTTATTTGGATTTTTGGTTCCCGAGGTTTCGAATGCTTAACAGCAATCATGGTCACGGGAGAGACTAAGGTATTTGACGTCTCAGGACGTTATATACTTGTTACGCTTACGTTATTGTGGGTAGGCACTGCCTGTAATACATCTAGCCCTATAGATGAATTAAAAGAAAAGTTCATTAAACATTGAACAGAAAAGGAAATTTTCCGTAAGTTAAAATTAGAATGCAAACAGCAAGTTGTCTCTAGTGACAAAGTAGCTTGTATTGTATTTAACTTTCAGAGAGTTCATCACATGGTAATAGTATGAGCGTGAACGATAAAATCATATGGATTAAAGTTAAAAAATTGAAGATTCTCCTGATAATTTGTCGGGAATATAGTGTCGGGAATACAAGTATTGTTTAAGTGATAACTTAAGCAATCAAATATAGTGTTTTATAAGAAATCTACTAGATTATCCCACTTGGAACCCTTTCCCGAAAAAACATACAAAACGTTGTTAAAATTTTTATTAATTTTGTAAAATTTAATACTTAAAATATAATTGTGAAAAAAATATGAACTTATTAACTACTGAACATGATAAGAAGAACTTAAGTGATGATGAGGTTTGAACGTTTATAAGTACCTAATGATTACAACCTAGGTATTAGGTACTATTTTAATTATGTTATTTATATTTACCAATTAGAAGTTTGTGTTTTATTAAGAATACAATATTATGTGTAATCTAGATTAAAATATAAAAATCAAAGGCGAACTGTAATTGATCTGATCTTTTATCGTTAATAGGTACCTTTACCTACTACACGAGAATTTAATAAATAATCAATTGCTGTACTATTTTTGTTCAATGATATATTTATACTTACAAAAATAATATTATCCACAGAATTTTATCAAAAAAATATAAAAAATCAACATGTATTATAGCTCAACGGAAAGTTAAATATACGCTAACTTATCGCACAGGTCGATGTATAGTCCGCTATGTATAATTTGACGCCTTTTAATCCGATATCCGCCAGTGGCGCGTGTACCGTTTAAATAAAGCTAACTTTAATAACTTGTTATTCAGCATAAGAATTTATAATAATACATCTTGTGATTATATATAAAAGCCTAAGGTTATAATAAATGCATAATATATTTTAAAATTATTATTACAACACAAAGAAAATAATACTTTTTTAGCGCTATGATGTCCCGTAATAAACTACGCTAACATTAGTTAGACGTGTATAATATGTTAAATCTTAGTAAGAAATTACGTGCACACGCGGCTAACTCGCGCTAAATCAAAAAATATAAATAATTTAGAAAAAGTTTATATAGGAAATTATAGTAAATAAATTAACTATTATGGTTACCAAATTTCAAAAAAGTATCTTAATTAATATAAAAGTTATCACGTTTTTCCCTTTCTAAGCCTCTACTGTAAAGTTCACTTTTATGAGTTAGCTTAGTATAAATTGCTGGTGTCGAATATTTTCCCGCAGTAAAAAGTATAGTTCATGCGACCCGAATAAGCTGCTTAGCAGTATAACTTTATCTAACTTTTCCACAGCCTATAAGTAGGCCGCACTTATGATAAAATTTTGTGAATACAATGCTCAATTTCATCCATCAAAACGTATTGTAAGAGGAAATATGTTATATTCAGCCCTTTTTAATATTCCACTGCTGGGCACCCAAGACGCTCCCTTCAAGACGTGGGATGAGTAATTTCCTGGCTGTAATTTTCCGTTTTAATTATCTAAATTGGCTGCCAAGATCGATTTAAGACTCATAGACTCTTTTTTATAGGTAAATACACCACCAACTTATTGTATTATTGTATAATATGTAACATGCGATTGGGGTTATTCTTTCAAACTTTTTAATCAAGTTTTCCAAAATAAGGTTATCAATTTGAGTACTTATATTCTAAAATGTATAAAAATTTATCAGAAAGTGTCATTAAATCTCAGTTATCGTATGAAATATATTAAAACACAAAATATTCCGTCCAAAGTAACTTAAGAAAGATCATTGGAATATGGAATATGCAAATCAATTGAAGCGGGATCAAATCCCGAGTGTCGTTCTTTTGATATTATTTTTTTCATGTGCTTATTATTTATTAACTGAATTTATTATTATTTTTAACTGAAAAAAAATAGTGATTAAAAACGCCTTAATATTATAAATGAAACTATCTTTTCGAATTTTATGGCAGATTTATTTTGATTTTTGGTTCCTGACATTTCAAATGCTTTACAGCAATCATGGTCACGGGAGAGACTAAGGTATTTGACCTCTCAGGGGTTTATATACTTGTTACAGACAGTGCCTACCCACAACTTATAAAAAATCCAAAATGGCACCAAAGTGTCATAAACAAGATAACCAATAAACCAGAACCAATTTGAACTTTGCAATTCTTTACACAAGCATATCCGCGGGTAGGAACTAATATTATATAGTTAGTATTAAATACATAGAAAAAGTGTTACAAGTTTTCAATTTAATCTTATTCATAAGATAGAAATCATCAATCAGAAGTGTACTTAAATATTGCATTTTCAGCAAAAATATTGCATCCATTGACCTAAATATCATATATTGATGGGCTCTTAAATTTTATTGAATGAAGATGATGACTCCGTAGCGTAGTGATGTATGTTAACATTAAAAGAACATATAGAAATGGTCACAGGTTTGATTCCTGTTAAGCAACTTCTTGTATCTATGATACATACATGTATTTATCTACAAGATATGTTAAATGCTATTCAACCTGCGTTTATAAATCTAATATTTTTTAATATATAACTTTATATTTTACTAGCATTTCCCGCGGCTTCATACGCGTTCTAAAGACCAGAAACCATTCTTTCTGAGTCGCGCGGTACGAAGAACTAACGCCCACCCTTCCCGTTTTGCAACATTTTTCATTGATGCTCCGCTCCTATTGGTCGTATCGAGATGTAATATAGCCTATAGCCTTCCTCGATAAACGGATTATCCAACACAAAATTATTCCTGTTCCAGTTCCTGAGATTAGCGTGTTCAACCAACCAAACAAAGAAACAAACAAACTCTTCTGCTTTATAATATTAGTATAGATATGTCACCGTCATCTTTGGATACTGACATCGTAGAAAGTATGCAGTGAAGCTCAACAGTTAGTTCTATATATTAGTAGCAAATGTTCAGTTTTCCGGTGGCTCTTCTCAGCAGAACTGTCTTCCGACCGAGTGGTAGATTCCTCACGGACTTGCTACCTGACATTTAAATAAAATATTGAAAATGTTTTAAAAGTACTTGTCAAAGTTTAAGTAAAATATATTTTTATTTGACGACACGTTCGGCTTAGTTTGTTGTCCTACTTTCAGCAAAAGCGGTCGCGGGTTCAGTCCCGCTGGGGCATTCATTTGTTGAGGATGAATGTTTGTACTCCAGTCATGGGTGTATATATCTATAATGTGTATGTATTTAAAGTTATATATCTGTAATGTATCAACTTTCTGGTATCTGTAACACAAGATTCATTCCGTGATAAGCTGATCACAGCTGATAACTAAATAGCGATGTCTGAAAAATGTCCCAACATATTTATTTTTATATTTTAGATTGATTTGTGGATTTCCGCCACTACACTATGAAGATCTTCTCACAATCTAGTACTGGGTACTATGCCGCAACGTGATATATTTTCACTCGAGAATCTGCATACTTCACCGGCTATCGATTCCCCTATAAATATGTATGGTAGCGCTTGCCACTTTACTTTTTACTAAGCAGCTTTGACTGCTTCGGTAATGGATGATAACTTAATTACTGATTAAACTTTCAAGGACACACAGTGTTTAATTTGTAAACCAATATTGCCTTGATCTTTTTGCAGGCTTTCTTAATATTCTCATCATCTTCATCTTCAGTCCTTTTTAATGTCCCACTGCTGGGTACGGCCCTCCCTCAGTACAAGGGAGATCAGGCCATAGTCCACCGCGCTGACCTAGAGTTGGTGGACTTCACATGTCTTTCGAAAACTTGCTAGGTTTTCCTCAGACATGCAGGTATCCTTAAGATGTTTTTTCCTTTAAGGTAAGACAAGTGGTAATCATGATAGAAATGATTCGCACACGATAATATCAGAGGTGCGAGATTTGAACCCGCATCATTTACCGCAAGGCTATCACTGCCTTTTCTTAATATTAATGAGGAGTAAATGGAAAACCTGGTAAATGCGCAATTGCGTTATGTTTTAATTCAATTCAATTCAATTCTCTTATTAATGGTTTCAAAGCGTGCCAGTTGAGCACAGATTATTTCGCCAGTTTCACGTAGAAATGTTTTAATTCATTTATATTTTCTAAGTTAAAATCAAATATAATGTCGTCTAATAATTGTAAATAAGTATAATAAGTTTGAATAAATTATTTCTGAAAGACACTAAGTAGTATGCACAAAAAACATGCTATGGGATCCTGACAAATTCATATAAAATTCATCTAGCTGATACACGTGAAATGGTAAGACTTATAGTGACGATATGATATGTATGTATGTATGTATGTAAGTAGGTCGTTATCATACCAATGTTCCAGGAAAAAGGCTTCTTAGATATGGATTATCACAATGGCATATCGGGATGTGGGCGATGTGTTACTTATGTGAGTACGGCTGCGAAGGTCGTTTAACATTGCAGTATGAAAACTTCGGTTTTAAACTAGAAATTCACCCTGTCTTCGCTCGCTCGTTCTAACATTCAGTATGATTTTTTATAGATGATATATCTTTCCGCAAAAATATTCTATATCTAAACCCGCTACGAGTGTTATTCATTCTACCAAATTTTATGAAAATGTGTCTATCGGTTTTCTAATGATTCGTGCCCAAAATTATTATAATAGACCTAAAATTCTAAAACTATACATGTATAATGTACATATGTATATGTACATATGTATATGTACGTATATAATTACTATTTTAATAAACTTTTCAAAAATAGAAATTTTGACGCAATGATAGGCCATGTAGTACTGCTGGTAATAAAATTTTCCTAACGATATCCTGTATATTAAACATATATAGGTTTCAACATATAGAATTATTGTTAATTTGCAATTTAATTTGAAAAAGACTTAAGAACTTTACTTAAGAGATTAAGATAAAAATAATATTACACCCGCTGAGTTTCTTTCGACAGTTCTTCTCAGGTCAGAGGTTTCTTCTTTCCGAACTGATGATGTTCATTGAGAAATTGTAACATTTTTTATGCTGAATAAAATATTTTGATTTGATTTGAAAAATTATTTAAAATAAAATACATCGAGGGAGAAGGGACGTCTTGCTTCGTGAGTAATATAAAGTATCCTGTTTTAAAGTAAGTGAGAATGAAGATTTTTATCAAAAACGATTTAGATCCTAACACCTACATTATGAAATAATAATAATAAATAAATATGTTGGGACATTATTACACACAGCGCCATCTAGTTCCGTACGCAGGTAGGTAGGTAAGCTACGAAGGAAGTTTGTGTTACGGATACCATACACATTATAAATATAAACACCGATGAGTACAAACATCCGAGTTCAACAAATGAATGCCCCCAGCGAGACTCGAACCCACGACCGCTGGCGCAAGTAGGGTCACTACAAACTGCGCCAAACGTATCGTCAAATATCTAAAGGTGTAATCAAAATGTTCTCAAGCACTAAGCTAATATTTATTAAGTTAGTGAAGTATTTCTAATTAACTTTTAGCTCTTCGAGATCTATGATGTTTACTTTTTATATTAAAAATTTGCATAACCAATTTTAAGTTTATCAATTTTTTAAATATTTTTAAAAGAGCGTTAGCTTCTGACAGCTAGATTAAGAGTTTTAATATATTTTTCTATGACTTTATTATAATACTGTATACTAGCGACTCACCCACGATTCGCCCGGTTTTAAGCGTGATGTTTCTCTACAATCATAACTATTTTTAACCATCTTCAAAAAAGGATTAGGTAATATTCTATTATATTATATTCCTATTTATATATTTTTTATGTCATTTCGATATTATTCGAACTTTCTATTCTACAATGATTGCACAATGCCTATTAAAATACGTATTCTCCAACAAAATACATTTTCAAACCAATTCCGAACTTCGCGAGAGGGAAAAAGGAAACCTTAGAAAGGTCATTAGAAGTTATCAACAACGGTTGAGAGAATTTCAATTCTTTTGTTTTATGAGATTTTTGTTTAATAGTCCGAGTCAACGGTATAAATACTGTAATATATTTGTTTAATATTATTTTTAACGGCGTAGGTGGTCCTACATTCGAGTACCGAGTCGGCCAAGTTTATTTACTGAATTTCTCTGTTAAGATTATCTCAGTGACGATCCAGAGTTGGGAATTTGACGGTGTTTCATTCCGTAAAGCTGTCGGTCCTGCTCCTTAACTCTCACTTTTTTTATGGTACAAAGGGGGCAAATGGGCAGGATGCTCACCTGATGGGAAGTGATCACCTCCGCCCATGGACATCTGCAACACTTCAGGGCTTGCAGATGCGTTGCCGGCCTTTTAGGAACGGGAGGGAGGAGGGAAGGAAGAGGGAGGGAGGAGGGATGGGGAGTGGGCCTCCCGGACTCTCCGGACTGGTCGCGGCAAGTAGTTATAATATCGGAGTATGAGAGTTACAGGAATAGAGAGAGCACTTGTGTCTGCATATACACTTGTGCACTATAATATCTCCTACGCAGATGATTTTTTTAATGAGATTGGCTGTCGTGATCTAAGAGAGTCGCAAACAACTTTTGGTATGGCGGATGATAATTTCTTGATTAAGTTAACTTGCTACACTTGAATGCCTGTCAACCACGAAACCTATAAATAAATGATAACATAAAAAAATCTTAGGTGTTGCCCAAAAAATATATAAAAATAAACAGTTTATATTTTCATTACGTACCTATTTGATGCTAAACATAATAAAAATATTTATTTTTAATGCAAATTAAAAAAAACCTATTAAAAATTGTTATAGCGTACTAAGTATTTCGAATAGTTTCCACTTCGTCACAATCAAGGTATAACCCACAAAGAGAACTTTATAAGTGGATAATGCCCTGAAATTGCTTAAGCCGGATTTTGTATCAGTTGAGTTAGTTTGTTTACTAACTAAAAGCGAAATTAGTAAGTCGTATATTCATATAAAGGAATATAACGACAGTGTCATAGAAGTAGACAATATGATGAAGTCAAACAATACCAGCTATTGTTTTAAAATAATATATATTGTTATTAAAATAGTGTACGCAATAAAATTTATATAAACACTTCTGTATGTGTATATAATTGAACTCCTTTTAAACGGCTGGACCGATTTTGATGGAATGTTTTATGTTTGTTCGAATGGATTCGAGAATGATTTAGATTCACAATTCAATCCACTACAAAATGATTTTTTTTAATTAATTAGTTATTTATCAAATAAATCAAATGATATATTCAATTTTATAAATAAGTTGCTAAAACTAAAACATTTCACCGGGAGCAAAAGAAAAGTTTATAAAAATTTTCTATGTGTACAGGACGTCTTTCGGGTCCGCTAGGTACCTATAATATATATTTAAATTAGAATAAAGTTAATAAAAATAATAACGGATTTTTTATAATAATTTCCCAAGTATTATACGACGAACTTGAGCGTAGCGTAAGTTAGTAAACATTTTCCGTATCCTTATATTGAAGGGTGTCACGTGCCCTGCAGTGGGACCTTAAGAAGGGCTGAATACATACTAACAAATTTCAGAGATTACTTTGTTAAAATAACCAAACTAATTAAACTCGAAAAATGATATTTGTGAATTTTTTTACGTGTAATATTAGTATGAAATTAAAGAACGGAAACTTTATATGGACAAAACGACGTATAATCAACTAGTTTTCATATGAAAATACGCACCCACATCACACATTTTATACATTATTACAACAGCGCCATCTAGTTCCGTGGTAAGCTACTAGGCTTGTGTTACGGATACCAGATAGTTGATATACCTAATACATATATATAAGTTTTAAATACATACATATCATAAATATAAACACTCATGACTGGAGTACAAACATCCGAGTTTAACAAATGAATGCTCCCAGCAGGACTCGAACCCGCGACCGCTGGCGCAAGAAAGTAGGGTCACTACAAACTGTGCCAAGCGTGTCGTCTAATAATTACATCCATCATAGCATAAAATATACTCAATTACTACACCAAATTCTAATATTTGCGGAAACTCGGGTCACACGCCACAGCTGAATATTTCTAAGAACCTTTCATACCCATTTGAATAGAAAATATAAAGTGCTTTTTTAATACATGAGAGGATGCCTGACTTCATCTAAATTACTGAAAACTAATATTATTTTCGCAGTTATTAAGATTTGAAAATTTATTAAAAACTAGGAACTCGCCCTTTCGCGATTTCCATATAAAAAGCATTTCTGTTTTTGAACAGCGATTGATTTTTTATATAATACTAACCTTTCCCGCGACTCTGCTCGCGTTCTAAAGGCTGAAAATCAAAAGAAATATTTTTCTCCCGTTTTTGCAACATTTTTCATTGATGCTCTGCTCCTATTGGTAGTAGCGTGATGTAATATAGCCCATAGCCTTCCTCGATAAACGGACTATACAACACAAAAAGATTTTTTTAATTCGGACCAGCAGTTTCTGAGATTAGCGCGTTTAACCAACCAACCAAACAAACAAACATACTTTTCAGCTTTATAATATTAGTATAGATTTAGATTTTACATTATATTTTGTTCCTACCTTCTTATGTTGTAAATTAGATTCCTTTCTTCTGTCTATTTACGGAATGGCTATGAAAACAATACTTCTAGGAACAAAATGTAATAAAACAATTGCTGGCGATAATTTTACTAGTGCATTTTTTAAGCAAACTGGACCTCAAAAATACTATATCTGAAATAAAATAAAGAAGTTAGGACAACAACCACCATCTACTTCGATAAAAGATTGAGCTTGTTTTATGGATACCAGTTGATACACTATAATTGCTTACTTCACACAAATGAATGCCCCCAGAGGGACTCGAACCCGCGACCGCTACCACAACAAGTAGGGTCACCACACTATTTTTAACTTTAATGATATCGTTTGTAGAAAGTCAATTTACCCCGGACAGAAAAGGGTACAACCATAATTCTTCTCTTAACAACAAATATTTTTTACAAACAAACTGACGATTAAATCGTACTTTACTTTATATAGTGATTACAAAACATCAACCCAATTTTCTGCTATTTAGATTGAAGAATATTAAACAAAAGAAATAGAATGTTGATATGTAACGATGTAATTGGTTAAATTGTATATGTTATAGCATACTTGCCCTGACTTCGTCTGAGTGCGTCCATAGGTGAATTGTTTATCTTTGAAATTATCAGCGTTACCTCTTGGCGAATATTACAAATCACACTAGCCTATGTGATACTTAGGTCTCTCTGTATAAGGTTGTCGAAATTGTATCAAAATCAATTCAGGCGTTCTAGCATGTAACAAACAGACATAACCAACTTTTACATATATATTAGTAATCATATAAACATTAGACGAGTGGTAGCCCAGCGGTAACACGAATCATTTTCTATCATGATTACCACTTGTCTTACGGTGAAGGAAAACATCGAGAGGAAACATACATGTATGAGAAACACCTAGCAAGTTTTCGAAAGTCATGTGAAGTCCGCCAACACCCACTATTCCAGCGCGGTGGACTATGGCTTGATCCCCCTCGTACTAAGGGAGTTCCGCGCCCAGCAGTGGGACGTTAAAAAGATATTATAATTATGCAATAAAATATTACAATATTTAAAAAAAAATATAACAATATTAGGTAATGTTACAGAAATAAATAGTTATAAAAATTCCTTAAACTAATTTCTAGATAATTTAATCTATGTTTGGTCTAGATTAGACAGTAAAAATTGCTAGCAAAAATATTGAGGCGCATATTATAAATATACTACGCAGAAAATGTATTTATTTATTTTATTTATTTAAGTGCTTTCCTATTTCTTATAAATGGTTACACAAAAAAATCTCTTTCCACCGTTTCCAACAGGAAAAGTACCTAAGAGGCTTACCGTCTTACCTATGTTGATTGCGATGTTTATTTTTTGCCAAGACATGACTGACTTGTTGTTTGTTTTGTCTAGTTGAGTACCTGATCGAACTAAGACAGTAAGGTTTTATAAATGAAACTATCTTTTCGGATTTTGTCGCGGATTTAATTTGATTTTTGATTCCCGACGTTTCGAATGCTTTACAGCATTCATGGTCAAGGCAGTGGGGTTTTATATAGTCATCATAGCATCCCAGAGTTAAGAAGTAAGCATGCCTCAGACACTTTAAGCTATGAAACTCCATGTCTCTCAAGCCTCACTCTCACTCTCAAGTCATATAGTCGGTTTTTGTTTGTCGTTCCACCTAAATATTATTATTAAATGAATTAAAAGTACAATAGAGAATAGCACGCCATAACATTTTCTTGGATTTATGGGATTGGAACAAAAAATATAATAAATAAATATAAATAAATAAATATATGGTGAGGTATTAAAACGATTGGGCGACCCATTACATTATGTAGACGTATACACCAAATTTAGCTATTTACTTAACACTTTATAAAATTTTCCTCTAAATCTTTACTTTCAGTAAGAACTGAAAAGTTTACTTAATAACAATAAAACTAACAATGGAAAGTATGACAGTAATATTACAACTTTCTCATACTTTCTTTGTCGCGGCAAATCGCGGTTGAAAGTTTTATAATAAACGCTTTGAGTTGGAAGTAACTTACGCTCTATTGTCAAAAGCTTGCTTACACGAGAATTCTCGATCTTATTTCGATTCATCTAATTTGTGAGATATGGTTTAAATATTATGAATAGTTAAGAAACCACATTGTATTTTCAATTTGATACTCAAAATAGATGTACATTCATATCAATACATCAATTTGACGACACGTTTGGCGCAGTTTTTAGTGACCCTACTTTCTGCGTCAGCGGTCGCGGGTTCGAGTCCCGCTGGGGGCATTCATTTGTTGAGCACGAATGATTGCTCTCCAGTCATGGGTTTTTTATAATATAAGTATTTGAAATTTATTTTAGTAAAGTATATCAATTATCTGGTATCCGTAACACAGCCGCGTAGTTTACCACGGAACTAGATGGTGCTGGTTGCAAAAATGTCCGAATATATAAATAAAAATAAAAAATATATTTATTTATTTATTCATTTATTTAATAGATAAATAAAATTAGAGTGTCTGTTTTTAATTTCAAATTAACAGCTTTTCACTAAATGCATATGAAAATAGCTAATTTTCTAACTAACTTTGGCTAATTTAGTTTAGAAATGGGAAGGATTTTAATCTTCCTTCTCTATTAAGTCCTTCCATGCATCTGTATTTATTCAAGTATTAATCATACTATAAAATAAATATTTACGATATTTTATTTTGAGCCATAACCAATTTCATCGTAAATATATCCTTACTACGTTATATTTAATACCTTTCACTAACTAACTGTGGAGGAAATTATCAAACCACCTAATTTAACCAATAAAGCTAATTGAGCAGTAGTTAAAATTACATATTCTCCATTCTAATATTTTAAATGAACACGTATATTATTAATAATATATTGTCATGTGTGCTACTATTTTTATTTTCAATTAACTAAATTAAATTAAATGGCGGAAAGAAGGGATAAAGGAAAAGTTATAATCGTATTTTTGTTAAGATTAATAATAATTAACATTCGGTAATAATTAGATCTTCCTTAAATGTCACTGTTTTAGTCATAATTTAGTTGAGAAGTAGGACAAACGATGCGTAAAATCGACTAGTGTATCCAAAAATAAAAGCATTTATCCATTCACTCTTAAAATCCGATATGCGGAAAGTTTTACAACCGATGCGGTAACAGGCAACAGAATGACGGTTTTACGTGCCGTATTTCCAGCTTTTACTTAGAATAACTAGGCTGAAAATCCCAATAGACCTAGCTATACCTTATAGGACCCTGAAATCAAAGTTATGATCACCTTTTTTTTTTTTGTTAACGGGGGGGAAATCTTCTAGAGATACCGAATCAACTTATGAGATTCGGTTATGTAGGATTTTTACCTACTAAAACCCCCTCGGTTACCGTCCTCTGCGTTTAACGGAAAGCACCGGGATCTCTTTTAGATGATCACCTAATTATAGCTACAGCACAGCCTAGTATCTATAAGCCTGGTATAATACCAGCGAAGCATTAGTATTAGATTATAGAAAACCTAAAATGAAAAATGCTAATAATTTCTATTTACTTTTCTTATATCACTGACTCTATACCGTTTTTAATGGAGACTAAAATGTAAATGTACTAAATTTTTATAGATATTGGAAGCAGATATTGTCTAATATTTTTACGTCATGGACCGACTTCGAAAAAAGGTGTTACTTCAAGCAAGGTTTTTATATCGTTGATTTTATATTGATTCTAAAAATTGAATTCTAAGCCAGTAAATATGAAATACTAGCGACTCGCCCACGCTTCGCTCGGGTTCATCCCTCCTTTAGGATGAAATTTTTACAAACATTGAATGTCTTATTTATTTATATCTAATCAAAAGCCAAAAAAATAGTTTCATGCTTCTAGCTTTAAAAATGGCGTGATTTCGATACAAACTTTCTACTCCTTACAGCCCATTTTTCGCCTTGAAAAGTAATTTATATCCTTTCTCAGGCTTTAGAAAATCAATGTACCAAATTTCATTCAACTTAGTTCAGTAGTTATGGCGCGAAAGCGCGACAGATAGACAGACAGAAAGAGTTACTTTTGCAACTATAATATTTAGGTAATGATGGTAAATTAAACTTAAACTATTTTATTAGATATATTTATTTATAGAAAAATTTATATTTTATAGAAAGAGATAACAAATAATCAATGAAAATATAATAAATTAGTCTCAATTATTTTACTTGCGACAAAATATCACACCAAATTTTCTTATATAAATTACAGGCAATAATTTGTATTTAAGGATCAAATTAATTTTAGTTAATGAACGACCATTAACACGGAGACTAGCTTTTAGCTTATAAAAAATATTCTGAATTAAAAGTTATACCGATTACAAAATGACTTTAAAATTATTTCAGACTAGCTGACCCGTGCCCACTTCGTTGGGCATAATGTTAATAATCCTTTTTTAGTACACAGTGTTAATCTCCACATCTTTTCTCTAGAACTCAAAAATATCTTTCATAGTTAAGGCAGCGTTCGTAAGAAACGCTTTCATTCACCCGTTTTTTCTCCGATTTACTTTGCAAAACGGACTACCACGTAAAAAACATTTTTATTTTTCGGTTTTTTATATAACCTATGACACTCAGCAAAAATGTGGCTTTCTATTGGTGAAAGAATTTTTAAAATCGGTTCAGTAGATCCCGAGATTACCCCTTACAATTTAACAAATAAACAAACTTTACTTCTTTATTCGCTCTGTGCGCGACTTCAGCGCCATGGTACGTTTGAACTACAGGGGGCTATTGTAATATATTTTACTAAGTATTGAATGGCTGTCAGTAATAATAATATCGAATGATAAATAAAAAAATGCTTTTTTAATTAAAGGGAATATTTATAATAAATATTTGTTAATGTAAAGTGTTCTTGTGCATTAAAAAATAAAATGTAAGTATAGTTAATACCGAAAAAGTAGCATAGAAGTTAGCACACATAAAGGTAGGTTAACTGAAATCAGACTGAAATCAAATAAAAAGAAAATAGAAAAAGTTTTTTTTAAAATTAAAATTATAAGAAAACTTGAATAACCATTCAATTATTTTTTTTTAATAGCAAATTTAGATTAAACGAAATTACCAAAATATTTTATGTTTCAAAATTCTACAAATTAAAAGTGCTGATTGTTTTTGAGTACAAAAAAAATAGATTATGTTTGCTAACTAAAATTAACATATTACAATTCAATAATAAAGCTGGGAAAAATTGTTAATCGATAAAATTTATCATTTTTATTTTTAGATTTTAATATTTAATATTTAAAATTTATGATCATTGGTATGGATAATCTTTTTGTTTAATATAATAAGTGGCAAAGAGTAAATGAATCTTAAATAATTAATGAAAAGTTTATAATAAAAAAATTCAATCTTATTTTTTAATATATAATTATGCTAAATTTAAAAATGTTTAAAAAAAATTTTTTTTTTAATTAATAATAATATTTCCTAGCATTTTCTAAACTTACTATTTTTTTAAGTTTTACTCCTTTCAAGATTTTTATTATTACGGATAGTAAGGTTATGATTCTACTTACTTTTGTCTCCTAACAGCGGCTATCCATTTTTTCCTCTGATTTATTTTCCAACTTGCTGTTGGAAATTTATAAAAATGACAAGCACTTTTTCTACCTGTATTCTTACAACTTACAACACAACAACTTTTGTGACTCATTTTATGTTATTTTATTTAAATAAATTTTAAATAACAATTCACTTGTATATTTAGCTAACTCGAAACATAAAAACAGCCCCCCGTAGTATCGGATATAGCCACGGGTAGCGCTGACGGTAAATCAGTTTCTCCCCACCACCGGCTTCGCACAGAGCGAATAATATTAGTATAGAATAGACTAATAAGAATGTGTGGCTTTTAAATTTAATGGAATTGATTTGATAGGGTTTCTAATAGAATATTTATGTTTAGATAAAAAATATTTGTGTCATTCGATTTACAAGCAGCAAAGATTTTTTTTTTTGATTTATTTCATTTGTTGAATTGGAATACCAAAAAATGTTTAAATGTAGGGTCTCATACCTACCTCTGTGATTTTCTCATATGTATCCCATCTTGAAAGAATTTTCATCAAATATAGCTTAGTAATCCAGCGGTAAAGCACTCGCTTGACAAACCGAGTGCTGCGGGTTCAAATCTGGGCCTCGCATCTCTGATATTTTCATGTACGAATCATTTCCATCCATCATTTGTCTTACGGTGAAGGAAAACATCGTATGGAAAACTGCATGTCTGAGAAAACCTAGCAAGTTTTCGAAAGACATGTGAAGTCCGCCAACACGCACTAGGCTAGCGCGGTGGACTATGGCCTGATCCCCCTCATACTGAGGGAGGCCCGTGCTTAGCAGTGACCGATAAAAAAAACTGAAGACATAGCTAAGAACATTTCCAACCTAAAACAAAAAAAAACTATATCAAAATCGGTTCATCCGTTCGGGAGCTACGATGCCACAGACAGACACACAAAGACAAAAGTCAAACTTATAACACCCCGACGTTTTTACGTCGTGGGTTAATGAAAATAGTGATGGAATAGTTGAGCTGTATATGATGATGATGATGATGATATCCCAGCCGATTCCGGCCACGGCGGATAATCTCATTGAGACTAACCATCTGCGCGGGACATATTATAGTGCACAAGTGTATGCGCAGACACAAGTGCACTCTATATTCCTTATCACTCTCATATTCCGGTGGGACGACTACTCGACACGACCAGTGAGAGTTCAGGTGCAGGACCGACGGCTTTACGTGCTCTCCGAGGCACGGGGGTGAAACACCGACAACTTCCCAACTCCGGGCTGAGGCTTACGAAACAGAAAGACTCAATACTAAACTTAGCCCGACCCGGGACTCGAACCCAGGACCTCTCAGTGTGCAACCGTACATGCTAGCCACTACACTACCGAGGCAGTTAAAATACATAGAAAGTATCTGTAAAAATATAAAGCTTCGCAATAAATCACTCTCATGTACGTAAAAGATTTATATTGCAAGTTACCAACTTTAATATCCGATCTCAGAAAGCTCGTAACAGCCGTTGTAAAAAGTCAATAGGGACCAATCATTAGTATTCAATAAAACGGAATCCTAAAATTGCAGATTTCTTCTCCCTCACTGTTTATTCGAACGTTCATCATTCGAGAACAGTTGGTCAGAACACAATGAAATTTTTTTCAATACTTTGCAAAGTCTAGTTAATTCTTAAAAAATTAATAATCTCTCAGTTTGCGACCCTACTTGCCGTGACAGCTGTAGCGGGTTCAACTCTCGCTTGGGGCATCCATTTGTGTAATAAGCATGAATGTTTGTATTCATGTATTTACAAGCTATATAGGTATATGTAGTGTAACAACTATCTATTATCCATAATACAAGCCTTAGCTTGCCATGAAACTGGATGGTATTATTTTAGTGCCGACACTATATATATACACCGACTTCAAACCTATCAATAGGTAGCACATACAAATAATAGTAATTTATTAATATTAAAGGTTTGCATAAGGGGTGTATTAAATTAAATCTTTATTTAGTTATTTTAAACTGTTTAGTTTTGGAAGTTGTAGTTTTTGTACATTAGATTTTATTAGTTACAAGCCTTTCCCGCGGCTCCACTCGCGTTCTAAAAGGCTGAAAATCAAAAGGAATATTTTTCTCCCGTTTTTGCAACATTTTTCATTGATGCTCCGCTCCTATTGGTCGTAGCGTTATGTAATATACCCTATAGCCTTCCTCGATAAACGGACTATCCAACACAAATTTTCTAATTCGCACCAGCAGTTCCTAAGATAAGCGCGTTCAACCAAACAAAGAAACAAGCAAACAAACTCTTCAGCTATATAATATTAGTATAGATACTTACTTGCAGTACAGTTACTTGCAGGTATTTTAACCGCGATGCGGTCACAGACATACCGACAAAAATTCTAAAAACTATAGATTAAAGACTATTTTAGGAGAATAAGGACTGTTTCAATAACATTTGTCAAAGATTGTCGACTCATTTCGAAATTTATTGTATGTATAAATAATCTATTCCTACATTTTCTCTACAGGATTGTTTATTGGAAAGTATAAATATAAAATAAACATAAAAACAAATTACATGTCAATATACCACAAGATACGGCAAAACCACTATTTTACTTACATTTGAAGGGATTTTTTGACATTTTTAACAAAACTATAATTTGGTTCCGGACGTTTGAAATGCTTTACAGGAAACACAGTTTTCCCGGTCAATGTGGCCGCAAAAAACTACAAAAAAATGTTTTTTTTTAATATAAAATAAAGTAATGACACCGCGCCGTTACGGAAGAATATTAGTCTTGAATATATTATAAGACCTCTATGAAGTAAACCTATCAAAATTAAAAATAGTGAAGATCTTATCACAAAATCGAAAGAATGAGTAACCGAAATATGTGAAATTATTTTATCTATTATTTTAGTAATAAAATAGATTTTTCCAATCTGGATATTTCATAAATAACCTTATAAAACACTTCAGTGGTAGCACTTCAAAGGCCTATAAGTTTCATTCGATATCTTTTATTCAATCGAATCCTAAAGATTCGGTTTCCGCCTCAACCTTGTCTTCTGTGGTATTACATTCACTTTACATATTATATTAGGTACATTTATTTAATATATATTTATATTAAAAATTGATTATTTTAAGTAGGTTAATTATACGATACATAAAATAACTAAATTCTAACTTAGTTGAATTTGTATATTAAATATTTTTTTGGATAATCTTATTGAAATCGTTATTGTTGTCGAAACAGAGCCGAATCTATAGTTTTTAGAACTTTTGCTGTCTATCTGTCTGTGAACGCGTCACGAGAAAGCTACTGGACCAATTTTGATGTTTGGTATGAATAACAGATTACATTCAATTCAATCCTCTTGTTAATAGCTTCAAAACAGTTTATATTATACTTTTTAAGAAGTGACTTGAAAGACTTTTTAAAAATTAATTATTTATTATTACAATAATACTACTTAGTTAAAAATTAATTTTATGATGTATTTACTTATACTAGCATAGCATTATCGAATATACTTATACTGTACGTTATTGTTGTCGAAACAGAGCCGAATCTATAGTTTTTAGAACTTTTGCTGTCTATCTGTCTGTGAACGCATCACCAGAAAGCTACTGGACCAATTTTGATGTTTGGTATGAATAACAGATTACATTCAATTCAATTCTCTTGTTAATAGCTTCAAAACAGATTATATTATACTTTTTAAGAAGTGACTTGAAAGACTTTTTAAAAATTAATTATTTATTATTACAATAATACTACTTAGTTAAAAATTAATTTTAAGATGTATTTACTGTAACAGATCTGAGACAAAAGTGGTATGTTCATACTAAATTAAAGACAATGAAAATTATAACATATAAACATTTTTCATCATTTTTTGTTTAACACCTGTGGACCTCCGGTAACGCAAGACAAAACAAAAAAGTTCAGTTTTCAAATTTTCAACTGATTGCCCTTGTTAATGAGTTATTACTATAAATAAAAAAAATATGGTAGAATTGTGAACACTGATATGATATACAAACTCGAATTTTCAGAATTACATTTAAAACTGAAGTAAATTAATAGTTTTTGTAATATACTCATAGAAGAGCTATAAAATGTATTTTTATAAGATATTGTTGAGATGTAATAAAGAACGGCGGTAATAAAAAAAGTAGATCGAAAACCACTTTTTTAATTAATTAACAATACTGCTTATTAAAAACAAAGAGATGTTTCTAATTAAATAATAAATATGATATTCTATGTAATATAAGTATATTAATAACAATTTTGCAAAACTCGTATAAAGTTGGTAACAGCTAGTCTTAGTAATGTTACAAATTACTTCAATTATTTCTAATGAACACCTTAAGTGCCACATAACAGATATTCTTACATACGAGTACATTAATTATAGCCTATTATTATATAATCTTGCTTGGTTTTTTTTCAATGAAAGAAGTCGAGTAAAACTACTATTTATCATTATCATCATCATCATCATCATCATCAGCCTTTTTTAACGTCCCACTGCTGGGCACGGGCATCCCTCAGTACGAGGGGTACAATTTATCAAATTTGAGAAACGATCAATGATCATACTGCAATCAAAAATGTGAATGCCTGTACGTGTGTATGTAACATGTCATGTTTGTTATCACATCACGACAAAACCACTGTACCAATTTTGATAAAATTTAGTACGATGAAAGCTGGTTATTCGGGTCAACATATAAAATACTTTTGGCACAGGAAAATATTTTATATTTGAGAAATGCATGCTATCCGTTAAAAATGTAGTGCCCGAGCGGAATAATTGTGAATAGCTAGTAATAATATAAAATGCTACTAAAATAGTTGCTGGTCGCTTATTATTTCAATTTCCACGAGCAAACCCGAACGAAATTTCTAGTTTGACATAACTGGCAACATTCACAGCGTTATATTAATTACCTCAACAAAAGTAGTCCTTCATTTGATATTGTGAGGCGCGATTCAATTTAGAAGTCGATTGTCGTTATTTAGGTCAAATGCGTCTACTCGTACTGCGGGTACGTTTCATGACATTATATCATCACGTCATGATATATTAAAACAGTCATATATTGAGAGTATATTAGTCAATAAATGCTTGAACATCTTTAGAAAATATATCAAAAACATAATAGGTGCCTATAAAATTTGAGAGTTGCCCTAGATTTCCCTGGGATCCCATCATAAGATCCTGACTTGGTGAGAATGGGACCCCCTCAGGGAACTATACCCTACTGAACAAAAGATTTTTTTTGAAATCGGCCCACAGACGGCGGAGAAATCGGCGAACATACATAAAAAAATATGTACAGTGTAACATATATCCTCCTCCTTTTTTGAATCGGTTAAAAATCGCTGTTTTTTCTCTCCGAGAAAGTCTATGGAATGTAATAAAAGTTATATAGAATTTAACCGTGTATATGAAATAACATGAATTAATAAATAAATAGTTTAACGATAAGATTTTTTAGAGAGGAGATATTTTCTCGCAGTAAAAGTATATATTATGTTGACCCTATATACATAATTTTATCAAAATTTGCCCAGTGGTTTTCTCTTGATACAGTCATAAATACGACAGATAAAAAAATGAAAACTGTTTAGACTTCTGTATCGATATATATTTAAAGTACCTACAAATTAAACTCACTAAGTCTTAAGAAGTTAGGAAATAAAATAAACTATATTCAGTTAGAATTATTATAAGAGCATTTGAATCGTTAAATTTAATTCAAAGAGCGTCAGTGTAGTCCGCTAGTCCGGCAGGAAGCTACCACCGGATCGGAAAGCAGTAGGTACTGATGAAAAGAATTAATGTAATCGTATTAAATTTTGTGTTCAAAAGCTTACACGAGCTTACCAAACTAGATTTAAAACATAAAATTACACTATTTTAGCTAATTACCTACTTTTTTTTATGGTAAAAAGGGGGCAAACGGGTAGGAGACTCACCTGATGGGAAGTGATCACCCTGGCTTGTAGATGCGTTGCCGGCCTTTCAGGAAAGGGAGGGAGGGAGAAGGGAAGGAAGGGGGAGGGAAAAGGTAGGGGGGAACGAAGAATGAGGATGAAGGGAAGAGGAAGGGAGGGAGAGGGAGGGAGGGAGAGGGAGGAGGGAAGGAGAGTATACCTCCCGGACTCTCACTCACCGGACGAAACGCGACAGCATAGCTGCCACTTCACGCCGGTCTTCTATGAGAGAGTGGTACTATACGGGGCGTACCGGCCCATTCGGCTGCTACCCGAAGGGCTACTACTTAGCTTCGGTGGTGTCTGTACACAGTAAAATATTCAGTCAAATCTGTATGTAGGTTTTTTTGGAAAATTTTATTTAAATAGATTCTATTGAAGAAGTAGATAGTCCTACACTATTTAAAACCTCAAAACTCTATCTATATAAATCTAGGCATGACGGTGACACACCGCCAACTTCCCAACTCCGGACTCTTACTGAGGCTTACTAAACAGAAAGTCTCAATAACTAAACATGGCCCGATCCAGGACTCGAACCCAGGACCTCTTGATGTGTGGCCGTACATGCTAGCCACTACACCACCGAGGCAGTAACATGTACCTATGTTAGAAATGAATTATGAATTTGAACCCGCTTCACCGCTCCGTTTTCCAAGCTAGCACGTTACCACTGTTTCATAAGTAGGTATGTATAGTATACTTATAAATAATAAATACATTTCAAGGTCTTAGTGCCTTTTCCTTTATAAATGTGTACTAATATAGGTTCTCCCTTATATTATCACACATAGTGATCGTAACCACGAATTGACAATGAACTAGAAATGTTCAGTGTAATGAAAATCAACGTTTTAAATTTAGTAGTTCTGATGATGCCATACTAAGACAACTCCTTACAAAAATGATCGGACAAAAATAATATAGTGGTTTATATGAAATTTTTTTTTCATCGTTTATGTTGTGAAAGTGTTTCGAATATTAGGGAGTGCTGCTAAGACAGTTTTAGGTCCAGTTTTTAATTGACTGTATCAATTTTTAGTATTGCTTAAAGTAAATTTGTTATTATAGTTATTATTTTATTTTAAAAATGTGGGTAAAATTACTTGTGATTTTGATTTTTGTCATACATTTCGTAATAATATCTTCGCGAGATGTAAATGAAAGTGAGAGAGCATCTCGCGCCGCGTTTATACAGAAGCTGTTAAATAAACAAAAACATTTGGAAGGTAGAATTAAACTTATCGGAGGGTCCAATAAATTTGAAGGTAAGCTTTAAGAAACACATAATATTTTTAACACTTACTGACTAAAAAACTAAATTTCAGTTAATATTTATTTTATAAACCTAAATGAAGTTTTAGTAATCCTGACTATCCTTACTTCCTTACTAATATTATAATAAAATAGAGACCTCGCTTTGCTCGGGTTAGTCCCCAAATACCCCCTTTAGTATAAGTTTTTTTACAAACTTTCAATTTTTATTATTATTTTATTATTAAAACCTTCCGTGAGCCTTAAGGAATGTACAAAGAATAAAAATAGCTTAATTGGTCCAGTGATTCTCGAGTTTTGCTCTTAGCAACATTTATTTTTATTTATATGGAAGAAAGATTTAAAGAAAGAGTAAGAACGAAAGTATCTCTCTCTGTCAGTCGCGCTTTTACGCCAAAACTACTAGGCTACTTTTCAAGGCGAAAAAAGGCTGTAAGAGCTTGAAGTAGGGGATGAAGGTTTGTATGGAAATTACGTCATTGTTAGAGATAGAGTCTTGAAACTTATTTTATAGGCTTTTGATTAGATTTAAATAAACAAAACATTCAAGAGTTTGTAAAAATTATATCCTGAAAGGAGTCAAAAATAACTAAGTACCTAACATTTATTTTATCCTACACAAGAACAAAACTAATATGTCAAATATTTTCAACAAAGTAAACCTTATTCTAACACTTACTTTAATTAGTTAAAAATGTTTTAGTTTGCAAGAATTCGCTGTGTTTTGAAAGCCACTGCAATTTCATATAATTTAATTACTTAAAATAGCACTAGAGCATCTCTAAAATATTTCAAAGAAAAAACTAATATCATTCATTCTTAAAATTACCGAAATGATATACGAAATAAGTTAACATAAATTATTATGCTCTAACTAATTTAATTCAGGGGTAGTTCATAGTATTTTTCTTGTAGTTATATGAAAAGTACTTACAACCAGCTCGTGCCAGAATTTTACTTTTTCATTATAACTTATTTCATTACTTAAGTCAATTTTTTGACACAATTTATTATAACTTTTGTCTTACTTCCTCATTCTATTCAGGGAAGATTATAACAAGTCAGTGTAATTATAAAACTAAAAAAATCCGGCTGCGTTTTGTAATTTGGAAATGAAAAAAACCCTAAAATATGTTGCGTTCTTATTCAAAATGTATACCCATTGTCACTTTCACAATTAAAACGAATCTAACGACACATTTGAAGCTAAAATCCATAGAGCCGTTAATGCCGCAGAGCGTGCCAAACAATTATACATACATACTCTCGAAAAACATAACCCTCCTGGCGCAGTCGGGTAAAAACATAGGTTATTAGGAATCATCGTCAACGAAAAACAAATGCATGAGGTCACAGATACGATTTCCACGTGTTATTTTATGACAGTCCTTCAACACACCCCAAAAAATGAACAGCGTTATTGAGACTTAGGAAACAATAAACAATAAACTACATAAATATGCGTTTTTCGTAGATAGAGTTTGGACACAGAAAAAAAAAACAAAAAATATATGCGTTTTTCCCAATTATTATAAAATTATTATTATCACACAACAAACAGTAAGCCCGAAGATTAAAAATAAATTTAGTTTTTCTAAATCTTTCTTTAAGTATTCTATTAAAAAACATCCTTAACAAATGCATCCACTTTCGTTAAATAAATCTTATACTTTCTTAGGTTTACGCGAATATTTGACATTAGAATAATGAAACTATCTTCTCGGATTTTGTTGCGGATTTATTTTAATTTGATTTTTAGTTCCCGACGTTTCGAATGCTTTTCAACAATCATGGCCACGAGAGAGATTCAGTCTCTGAGTTTGATAGTTTCATTTATGTTTATAGCATTGTTCTACATTCTAACTAGTTACTAGACGATTGTTAGTGTTAAAGTATAATTGAATATTTAAATGTTTTAATTACTTTCAGGTAACGTCTACATTTACCACGCCGGTCGCTGGGGTACAGTGTGCGATGACTCTTGGGACGATGCTGCAGCTCACGTGGTGTGTCGTCTGTTCAATAGAACTGGTACCGCTACCCATGGTTCACAGTTCGGCGAGGCCTTAGGTAAATCTTTAAATGGAATATATAATATAATTCGTATATATCTACTTCTCCGTCTAGCTAGTAGAGTATATGTGGTTGTACCCGTTCATCGGAAAGTATCATCATCAGCCCTTTTTCAACGTCCCACTGCTGGGCACGGGCCTCCCTCAGTACAAGGGGGATCAGGCCATAGTCCACCGCGCTGGCCTAGTGCGTGTTGGCGGATTTCACATGTCTTTATTTTTTTTTTCACGTAAGATAAGTGGTAATCATGATAGATATGAATCGCACATGAAAATATCAGAGGTGTGAGACCCGGATTTGAACCCGCATCACTCGGTTATTCAAGAGATTGGAAAGTATATCAAACCCATATTGATTCCTCAGTGTTGGTAGAAATGTCATCTCCGAACTATTACTATGACTTTCTAATCAGAAAACTTGGTAACTATACATGGCTCGACCTGAACTGGAACCGAAGAACTCCTGATCTGTCGTTATAGTCTATAGACCATCGAGACAGTTAAATAAGACAGACGTACGCTAAAAAGTTGTAAAAAAATATACAAAGTATTTTTATTTTTAAAGAACGTGGACTAGAATGTCGTTTTATTTGGAAAGACGAACACATACTATCAAAGGTTATTTTATGATCAGATGAGGTAGTTGACCACTGCGTACTTTCATAGTTAAACCAACACTAATATTTGTATGAGAAATATAATAATTCAGCTTATATGTATAAGATTTATTAACGTGGCTTGTGTGCTATTTGGGAACTTTACAAACATATTACATAGTTATTTACAAGTTGTAATAAACATAAATGAAACATGTAATTTTAAAGCATAATTATTTTCAGTGATATTAGCATATACAAGTATTTCTACGATTTTCCGCATTAGTCATATAAAAGATAGATTTTGTTTCATCTTTCAGCACGTTCCATTGCTGGGTTCCGTGCCCATTACGAAATGTCCTCTTCTCATTACGAAAGAGTTAGAGCCATGATCTACCGCGTTGGCCAGGGTTGGGTTGGCGGACTTCACATATCTTTCGAGAACTTGCTAGGTTCTCACAGACATGCAGGTTTCCTCACGATGTTTTCCTTCACCGTAAGACAAATGGTAATAATGTTAGAAATGATTCGCACATGAAAATATCAGAGGTGCGAGTTCTGGATTTAAAAACACTTAACTCGCTTAATTAAGCAAAATGCGTTATTGGGCTACCACTGTCTTTTTATTATTGATATTAATCGATAATGAAATATCTCTAAATAATTACTAAACTAATAACACTTTTAAAGTAATTAATAAATTCAAACGAATTTTAAAATCGAAAGTGTTAGTGAATAAACTTTTGTAGTCTTAAATTGTTGGTTATAGGATATAAATTTATTGTATCTAATAAAATTATTATAATAAATGATATAATTATTATAATTAGTATATGAGTAATAAATAGAAAGTAACAAGAGCTGAGCTACTACACTTTTCCTTTAGCTTTAGCTTTTATTTAAAGCTCTCGCGAGCATTCAATTAAGTTTTCAATTAAAATGAAGATGCACTTGGTATACGTTCACAGTTTAAAGCAACATGTCTTTTATGTAGAGTAGTGTACGAGTTCTATAGGTCATAGGTTAGATTCACATTATATACGAGATGAATTAATATCTCTTCTGCGCGCTTTTAATAATACTAGCATTCGCTCAGTGGGCTAATTACATGATAATAACTATTATTAAGATTAAACGTATTATTAATATGTAAGCGGTTATGGTATGGCCAGACCGATTTTGACAGGCCTTTCACTCGCAGATAGCTAATGTTATAAAGAGTAACTTAGCCTACTTTTATTTTAGAAATTTTATTTAATTTAATTACGGGACGGATTTTTGTGCTACAAACTTTTAATTTGGCAGAGACCACCTAAGGACTAACTCGAGCGAAGCGAAGGTGAGTCGCCCTTATAAAATAAATATTAATGAATAATATAATAAAATGGACTTTTATGATTTTCAGAAAGATATTGGATGGACGATGTAGTATGTGAAGGTAACGAACATTCCTTACCACAATGTATTTTTACCGGATGGGGCTCATCTGATTGTGATGTTACGGAAGTTGCTGGCGTTATTTGCACAGAAAACAATAAAAACGATTTAAATATTAGGAGTAAATCTACTTTACATCTTCATGAAGCGATCGATCTACGAACTGCTAGTCTGAGGCTAATGGGAGGAAGGAACAGTCGTGAAGGAAGGATTGAAGTGAGTAATTTCGAACTTATGATCTAACTACATTTAAAAGTGTTTCCAAACTCATATGACTGTTATATTTTGTTGTAAAAGTCTCATCTAAATTGGTTAAGTCATTGTGTAGTTCAGCGAACATAATTATAATATAGACATTACTTATCCAGACATATGCCTAGCTAACTTATACTCGTTCATGTTATTAAGTAATTTTCACAATATTAGTACACGGATGGTATAAAAGGCATGTACAATGTAACAAATATCTTTTATAATATACAAGCAGCCCGCTTCGCCAATCGTAAGTTTAAATAAATTAAACGGTTTTTATTATTTTATAATAAAATGGAAATAGCCTCAGCTACTGCTTATAATATTAGTAACTACAAGTGAAACTTCCGTCAAAGTCGGTCCAGGAGTTTCAGAGATTAGCCGAAACAAACAGACATGCATACAGAAAAAAATTAAAAATTAAAATATATTTTTAATGTAATTACATTTAGTGAAACACTGTTAATTTAAAATTAAAAACAGACACTACAATTTTATTTATATGTACTGATAAAAGTATGGGATTATTCTAACCATCAACTAGATTACAATAACTAGCAGAAGCCAAAAATAATATTTGTCGTAAATTCCAAATAACTATGACCTAGATCTAGTCATACAAAGACATTTCAATTTAATTTATAAGTACAGACTCAAAATAGATTTAATAACCTAAATATGACGAAGAACAGCTTTTGACGATCGTAAAAACAGATAATGTTTGTAACATACGTTCTGTGCAAATTTGCTTCTATATAAATAAAATTTTAAGTACTTGTTATTTACGAGGAAAGTTAACATGTCGTGAAACTTTAATGTAGCTTTCGCCAAAGTTGAGTAGGACTCTTTATATTTCTCTATAATAAATTTATAGAGAAATAAGTATAATCCGTAGATTTATGATGGTTTAAGCGAAGTATTATAAATTTAAGAAATAAGAATCTATGTTTACGTATAATATAATTTCAAACATATGCAATATTTGCTAATTCTTCAAGGTTAAAAGGCTAACCAGATTTACGAGTTCAGTTTCATCAAAAACTTTAGGGTATAAAGTTTAACAATTTGAACGTACGAGTAGCACATACTGTTAGAAACCTAAGATCACTGCTAATCTTTAATAAAAGTACTTTACTTAATTGGTAAAATAATTAAAATGAAAATAAATAGTAGTATAGTAATACTCTGTCAATGTGGAACCTATAGAATCAATTCATTCTTTATCGCGATCTTTTCGGATTTTTCGCGAATTTCCTTTGATTTTTTGTTCCCGTTTTTTAGAAATCAAACTTGTCCCCTTGATTGTTTAAAAAAATCCAAAATGTCGGAAACCAAAAATCTAAATAAAACCGCGTAAACAAAAACAGAACAGTTTTATCAACAAAAGCACTTTAACCCATTAATCAGTAGCTACGTGAAACTAATTGAGAGACTCGTAAACAAAGCAATAAGCCAATATTATTGTTATTACTAAAACATACTAGAACATTAGTGTTCGTCTAGTGGTTGACGTTCAACCATAGTTATTATTGGAAAATTGAGGAAAACATAAAAATAAACAGTTTACTCGATTAGATATTAGATTAGAATCAAATATTTTAGGTTCGAAAAGGAATGATGACACGTTAGGTTCAATTTGTAGTGACCCTACTTTTTGCGCTAGCGGTGGCGGGTTCGAGTCCCGCTGGAGGCACTCATATTTTGAGCATGAATGTTTGTACCCCAGTCATGGGTAGCATACCACGGAAGTAAATGGCGCTGTGTGTAATGATGTCCCAACATATTTATTTATTTAATAATTGAAACATTAAGTATATACAATCTTTTCTACTATCTTTGTTTAAAAAATCTTGTATTTGTATATAAATAACTACATGACCATTATTTAAATAGTGTTATTTCTTAACAAGACAATTCAGAAGAGGACAAATTCATTGAACTTGTTACAACTTTGACGTCGTTTAAAATTATCTTTATTTTTTTGTTTGTTGTGTTAGATCTACCACAATGGTGTATGGGGCAGTATTTGTCCAGACGGATGGACTTTATATGAAGCATCAGCTGTGTGCCGTCATCTAGCCCTCGGATACGCTGAACAAGCACTTCAAACAGACTATTTCGGGAGTTCCAGAATTATCCTCAGTGGAGTTCAATGTGAAGGAAACGAAACTAATATATTCATGTGCAAATACCAAGATTTCGGTGATGTCACTTGTCCGGGAAAAAATGGTAAGCTTGGTGTTCTAATAAACTATAACTTACTAAACTGTAACTGAATGAATTTTACGACTTAGAGTTAAATAAATACCCTGATAACTGACTGAACTGACCGAATTCTGAACCTAGTAACATATTATGTTCTTACTTCCTGCTTAGAGACACACACATACAAACAAACAAATAAACAAACACATAACTTTTTGCTCTAAATATAGAACTGAATTTTGAAATGAAAGATAAAGAAAAAGCTCTTAAATAACGTAGTCTTAACTATCTAAAATAATCACAGATTTTATTATTAAGCAATTTTCAAAGTTAACATAAAAAGATAAATCAATGTCAATTAAGATGCAAATTAAATCACCGGTGTAAAGCGTAAATGGTTTAATATTGATCGCATAAATTATTTAGCCATCAACTTGCAACGAAAGCTTCAATTTACACATAGATTACTTCTGCAACTTTGTACAATGCTTCATGAATAAGAGAAGTATTATATGCTGTTGTCCTTCATTTCGCCCAGAGCTTAAACATCTAAATATCTAATAGCGAAAGGTCCACTCACTCACTCATCACAAAATATTAAAAACCGCTTAACGTATAAAGATGAAAGGCAGGGAGTTATTTTAAAGTTAGTAGACGTCGCCTAAGAACGGATTTTGCGGCAGGGCCGGATTAAGGAGGTCTAAGGGCTCTCGCAAGTTTGTATGCAAGTCCATTTTGTACTACAAATTTTAAATTTAACACGGATCGCCTAGGGAGGAACTCAAGCGAAGCGAGAGTCAAGAAGATAAATAACACTCTGTGTTGCCAAATTTTAATGATTAATGTAAAATGCTTTGGAAAAGCTTGTGATCTTTTAACATAAGTAATTTAAGTCATTGATACTTTTTCAATGAATAATATTCTAAAATGTGTTAAATCTGTCAATGTACGTAAGAAAACAGAATATAAGATTATAATAATTAAGTAACGACTAACGACTCACCCTCTACTACGATTTTTTTAAGCTTTCTGATTCTTATAATTATGTAGCCTTTACTCGTAGTAATATTAACTATCTGCTAGATAAAGTATCTTCAAAATCTGTCTATTTTTCCAAAGCTAAGCAAAAATTTTGTTTTCGTTATAAGTACCAGAGACAAGTCACTAGTTTGTTATATGCCAAATTATTTATAACATTTCGATCGCAGGTCATGTAGCTGCAGTAGTTTGTACGTACTACTTAGCTGATCTCCTTCTCGATACGACGGCTATAGAGAGGACAGCGCATTTGCAAGATGCACCAATGTTTCAATTGCAATGTGCGATGGAAGAAAACTGTCTCAGCAAATCAGCCTATGAGGTACTTATATTTTTGTTATATTAATTTATATAACAATCTTATTATTTATCTTTTATTTGTTTTAGTTTCATTTACAGAGAAAATAATGTTAGATTTTCTCATCGATGCAAGTTTTAGAATACCGCCTCCAGGTAATTTTCATTTGCAGTATGCCACAGTAATAAATATTACTCAAAGAATAAATTAGGGATTTATTCTTAAATGTGTAAAATAAATATAATATTAATGTCTAAATGCCGCCTCTATTTTATACCTACAGATTTTATTTTTATTTTTTATTTCTATTTTATTCCTATTTTATTTGATTTTATTTCTATTTTATACCTACATTTAAAATCGCTTAGTTGTCTTTCACCATTTCTAATCAGGACTAAAACATGATAGTACATTTTTTTTGTTTTTCATAGAAAATTTAGAATGTAGTGCATTCTGCAGTTTTCTTGTCATCTACTATCCACCTGTTCGAAAAGTTAACAAAGTGGTGATAAACATATATGAAAAAAAAAAGAATAAGATACATCTTTTTATTTTTATATTCTCAGTTTAAATAAATGCCACTCCATTACAAACACGATTAAATTCTTATACCATACATTTAGTTTTCGAGGGCGAAACTGCGTAACATTTCTTAAATGAAACAACCCCATTTATTTTCCAAAAGAAACCTAAAATATTGTACGATGAACCCAGAAAAGGGTTCACAAATCATCAATCAAATAGGCTTACTCTTATATTGCCTGTTTACTTTACACGAACGATTTATTACGCGGCGTGTATCGTAAAAGCGTTTTGAGGGAAATAAAATATTCCTTTTACACCAGGGATGCTGTCGATCTTTCAGTGTATTATGTAATTTAAAATTATGATCTAGTACTACATGGTTAGGCAGAGGTAGTCCAGTGGGAACGCGCTCGCTTGGATATCTGCGTGATGCGGGTTCAAATCGGGGTCTCACACCTCTAATATTTTAATGTGCGTATCATGTCTAACTTGATTATCACTATCTTACGGTGAAGCAAAACATGCTAAGACGAAATAAATGCAAGTTTATGTATGAGAGAACCTTGCAAGTGTTCGAAAGACATGTGTACTGCAACTCGCACTAGGCCATCGTGGTGGATCTCCCTCGTAGGAAAGGGACGTCCCATTGCTGGGCACAGGTCTCCCTCGTAAGGGAGGCCCGTTCCCAGCAGTGGGACGTTAGAAGGGGCTGAATACTTTATTATTATAAATAGGCGGTTTGACATAAGGTTTACGTTTTTTACATTTACGTAAAAATACAAATTTCGGATTCCTAAAGTACCTACTCTCTGTTATAAAAAACAATAGATTTATGGCAGAAACCCCTTGAACATATAAATTAATTTAGGGAAACAGGATTAGAACGCCAGAGATATGAATAGCTGTCCATTGATGAATATACGTAGCTTTATTTTATATATCATCTAACAGTGACATTGCCTTTTAGAAATATTGCCTTCATAGATTTACCGTGATATTGTGATATTGTCACCATTTAGGGAAAATAATGTGCTGTTCGCTATTTTAGTATGCTATAGGTACTAGCGACATGTTCTAACTTTATCCGACCGTTATTTAATTTAATAGTTCCAAAAAAATATAATACAATTTTGTTGGTTGTTTTTTATGATAAACAAGTGTGTGTAGCGGGTTCAAATCCTGGGTATCGCCCTTATATTTTCCTGTGCGTTTGATTACCACTTAAATAAAAAGCATTATGAATAAAAAAAAAAAAAAAAAAATACATACAACGGAACATATAACCTCCTCCTTTTTTGAATTTTTTTTGAAGTCGGTTAAATAGCCTAAAGCCGGGTTGGATTGCTAGTACAAAATATAAATATTTAAAAAATATGGGTGCGTGTAACCTGATGTGAAACTTCTTTGGCAAATATCGCAATTAAATTAAAACAAATCAATAATTAAATAAATGCCTTATTTTGTATTAGGCATAATACAATATATTTATTGAATATCATAATATGGAAAGAGTATAATATTATATAGGTACTTGTTAGACAATAACAACGGTTACCATAGCAACATGGTAATGTATTCTATCTCATTCTCTCGCCGACTTAATCCTATACCTATTTATGTATTTCTTTCTTTCTCATTTTCGTTTCATCAAGTTTCAAATCACAACGATTCTATAGAAGTTTCACTTCAATTATATTTTTCAGATACGAAAAACAAATGCGGACTGGCAGTTTGAAACCCGACGTTTGCTTAGATTCACTGCTTCCTCACTAAATATAGGAAATGCGGAATTTCGACCTTACCTTCCCAAACATTTGTGGCAATGGCATCTCTGTCACATGTAAGTGAATAAAATAACTAATGATATTCTATAATAATTGATATTTTTCGCGTAAAAAAAGTATTGCAAAATAAAAAAAGTATGCGCGTAATGTCAAAATAATAGCTTTTTTCTAAGTTCATTTTACTTATTATTATTATCAGGAGTAAATCAGGTTACTTTTATTTCGGAAAAAGGATTAGGGTTACGAACAAAAATGAACAAAATCAGCGTAAAAACCGGAGCATTACATATTATAAAACAAACAAACCTTATCACTACATATTATAAAACAAAGTCCTCCGCCGCCTCCAGACAGCTGTCTGTTAGCGGTAAACTCAAAAACTACTGCACCGATTTTCATGTTCTTTTCACCAATCATTCTCGAGGAAGGTCTTAGTATATAACTAGCGGAACTCGCATTCTTCATCACTTATGCACTATACACCTAAAGGTGGATTTAGAAGATTCAGAGATAATATCAAATTAAACAAACAAACAAACAAATCAATCATCAAATTAGATTTATATATAGTAAATATAGTATATAAAATAATATGATTTTACAGGCACTATCATAGCATGGAGGTGTTTGCAACCTTTGATGTCTTAGACGCTGAAGGGCGTCGAATTGCTGAAGGTCATAAAGCTTCGTTCTGCTTAGAGGACAACACTTGCTTACCTGGTGTAGATAAAAAGTATTCTTGCAAGAATTATGGAGACCAAGGTATATAAAATCATATTACATATATTAAATAAAATTTAATTTATTTACTTTTATTTATTAAAATTATGTGGCGATATTTAACACGCACTATCCCGTTCCACGGTTAGTTACGAGGCTTATGTGTTAGGTACCAGTTAGTTGATACACATAATGACCTTAAATACATACATAATATAAATATAAATACTCTTGACAACATTCGTGTTCTGACAAAAATGATCCCAGCAGGACTCGAACCCACGATGCTGGCACAGCAAGTAGGTTAACTACAAACTGAGTTAAACGTGTCGTCAAAACATATAATATGACTTTAAATACAAAAAATATAAATGTTTCCCATTAATTAAATACAAATATTTGTGCTCAACACATAAATGAATTCCCCTAACGGGACTCAAACTTGCGACCACTGACACGGTTTAATACAAACTAAACTAAAATATTTATTAATAAAAATATTTATCGTTATGTATAATAATAAAAATATTTAACGTTATGTAATTTTAGGTGTTTCAGTAAATTGCTCAGATATATACCAGTACAATATCGACTGCCAGTGGGTTGACGTGACGGATGTAGCGCCTGGCGACTACACGTTTAAAGTAAGCAATCCCTTATATAATGTCTAACTGGACTTCATCTTGAAATATATCATATGAAATTATAGCTTATTTTAATATTATTTTTAATTTTTTGGAGTCCGTAGCAAAGACGTTAAAACGAAGCCCTAGTAATTTTGTCATGTCTGTCTGACACAGTCAACTTACTCGAAATATGGACATTATCAGACAAGTTATTCGAATTCGTGTATATATTTTAACTCCTTCAAGAAAACGGCTTGACCGATTTTGATGAAATTGAAAACACAGATAGATTAATGACCTGGAATATCATATTGTTATAGACTACTGATAAGTAGGCACACACCCTTTTTTCGTTCGAGGGTGATAATAACATTCTAACTCAGATTAATCTGGTACATGAAATATTTCTTGGAGAATCTAATTTAAATAGTAGTTATTAACGATACAGAGACCGAATTAATAGTTTTTATTTCTCTTTGATTTCGTTCGTTCGTTTGAATATATTTTTTTATTTTCTTTATCAAGCTATATTTAGGCAGCACAATGTCTGATGAATCTACTAATAATATTAAGGTGGCGCAAAAAAAAACACACTACTTTTTTTTGAGTATCGAGTGCAAAAATGTTAGTTTTGATCTTTTAAGAACCATCTCCAAAAGACAGCTCAAAAAAAATTTTTAAGAGGCCTCTCTAAATTTTTTTTAATTTCAAAAATCGTCAAAAATAGATGTTTATATTTTTTAACATTTACTTTAGATTTTTTCGAGCGACCTTTTAATATTTAAATCACTACATAGTATAAAACAAAGCCGCTTCCCGCCGTCTGTCTGTCCCTATGTATGCTTAGATCTTTAAAATTAAACGGATTTTGATGCTGTTTTTTAATAAATAGATAGAGTTATTCAAGAGGAAGGTTTATATGGCTTCACTCGCGCTTGAACTAGAGTCGAACCCGAGCGAAGCAAGGGTGAGTCGCTAGTTATATATAAAATAACGACTCGCCCTCGCTTCGCTCGGGCTCTTCCCTAGATTTAGCACAGGCAAAACCACGGGATCCGCTAGTTATGCATATAAACCTTCCTCTTGAATCACTCTATCTATTAAAAAAACCGCATCAAAATCCGTTGCGTAGTTTTAAAGATTTAAGCGTACAAAAGGATATAGGGACAGAGAAAGCGACTTTGTTTTATACTATGTAGTGATAAAATAATTTATTCCAGGTAGCTATCAACCCTCACGCCAGAGTGGCGGAACAAAACTACCACAACAACGCGGCTTCGTGCGTACTTCGTCTTACTGACACCTACGCTTATGTATACAGATGTACTTTACAAAGACCATGATTTATGCTTTAAATGATCGCTATTTTCTATGAAATTAAACTTGCTTGTATTATTTGTTGATGAAAATATACGCTTTATGAGCAAAATGTCTTTTATTTTATATTATTTTGATATTTTGTGGTTCCTTTTGTAATATATTTAGCTCTTTTTAACATGCCACTGGGAGTGGGGGGTTCAATACGAGGGGTATTAGGCCATAGTTCACCACGCTGGCTAAATGGGGGGCGGAATAAGCATTGAGCGTGACTTTCAAAAACTTACTAGCTTTTGGTGTTTAGGCTTAGCTAAAATTTACTTAGTTTCTCTCAGTCATGTAGGTTTCCTCACGAAGTTTTCCTTTATGGTAATAAAAGTGGTTATCATGTTAGAAATGTGTTTGGGAATCCATCAGAACTTCGAGACTCGGATTTGAACCCGCTTTCGTAATAGTTTCTTAGATTTATATAAAATGGTGTATTGATTATTTTTTCATTTTGGTTAAAAAAATATTTAAATTTTAATGTAAACCATAAAATAACTTAAATTTACAAAGCTATTTATACTGTTTAGTATAAAATGTTTCATACTATTTGGAACATAGAATATTATATAAAATTTAAAAATAAAACAATGTGTAGTAGTAATTTTATTTATTAAAGTATTCTTAAAAATAACCCACATGACTGTCATGTGATCTTGAGCAAACCTCGACTTTCTTGTGCTTCCCAATTCAAAAAATTTTATTTACATAAATAATTCACTAAAATTCCATAAAACAAAAACCTTAATTCCAATTTTAAATATATTTGTCATACATTTAAAAATAATATAATTGTACAAATTATTAAAACAAAGTAATTGATATGATATAGTCTTAGTGATAATATAGTCCATCATATAAAAATGTAAATATTGCTACAAATAGAAAATATATATTATAATAAATAAAAAAATAGACAGCGTTCAGTCGCACAAAAATATATTTAAGTGAAGTCAATATTTAATAATGAATACTTTTGTTACATTTTTACTAACACGAAAGTTTAAAAAAGTGTGATATGTACCCGTATATAAAAAAATATATATAAGATATACAGATACAGAATTATAAGTAATACTTAGTAACTTAGATATAAGAATTTATAAGATAACGTTAAGAAAGAAAATAGTATAAAAAACACCAAAAATCTTAATTTACTACGATTAAATATCACATTGTAACCTTACCCTTATATCATCACAAATAGGTAACTCAATTATTGACTAATCGTCGCCTTAGTACTTATTAGTTCAAATGACTAATACTTATTGTACTTTATAGTACTGATTTTCTTCTATATTACATATAAGTTTGTTTTTAAAACTAGCGTTTCCTGCGGCTCTGCTCGCGTTCTAATGACCGAGAAACACAGTTCTTAGATTTAATTTAATATTATTATTATACCAGCGATATTATATAATCTATTATATAGCCTTCCTACACTAGAAGAATATTTCAATTCAAATCAATAGTTTCACAAACTAACGTTTCAGCGTTATAATATTATTATACATATTTAGATAAGAAATATTTTTTTCGGATTTGATTATTTTTATTAGTAAATTGGTCGTTTGGATAATAAGCACTGAGACGTAATTAATTTGTGATTTAATTAAGCTACTCCGTATTTTATCAAAACCCTAAAAATATTGTACATAAATTTAAAATAAAGTAACATACATATAATTACTGTTTATTTGTTATTAAGACACATTCAAATCAAATCAAATCAAATCAAATCAATTATACATCCAAAAAACACATTTTTTTATTACAAAAATTACATTGGAGTGAGAATTTAGCGCTTTATAAACGTTTCTAGGTATCTTCATCAAATTTTAGTTGTGGAATTGCTTATAAATATTAATTACATTACAAAAATCCATTTCGATACTAACACAACACACACACACACTACAATATCACACACATACATACACAAAAAACCCTATCATATCTAATAGTCCAAATAAAAGTTCATAAAAAACAATCAACCTTTCTTAAATTTAATTAACAAAATACTAGCACTAAGGTATACTACAATCCAAAGGGCAGTAGATATAAAGCCAGAGTATACTGTTGGCATAGTGATGGACCAGCCTCTTTGTAGCATGGACCGGAGTGATTCCGTCGATTTTGTGAGAGGGAGTACATAACTGATCCATTGAAGGATCATGTGCATACCTGTGATAGAATAGTCCATATTCAATTGATATAGTCCAATATACATATTTATCTTAAAATTATTATTTTTGTTAATAAATGGAAATATTTATAATTATTAAAATGTGTATGACAAAGAAACAGAACAAAATATTTTATTATTATGTGGTTTCTATTGAAAAGAGTAATTCTTATTACAATTTTGCCTCGTATGATAGCTAGGACGTAGGCGGCCTTTACTTAGCTTGGCGTAGGCGTCCCTTCAGTAGGTTATCTATTTCCGATCACAAAACGTATACGATATGACGCTAGAGGCTTTAATAATATAAGACATGAATGGATGAATGTGATATGTCGTAAAAATCTAATATTACTCGAATTGAGTTCAAAGTTTCGCATCAGCATATTATCACTTGCATTTACCTACGTTTAATGCATTTTTTAATTTCTGACGTATACGAAATACTTAATTAATGTATACATTATATATAATAGTTGATTGTATAATAATATGAGATATAAAACGATAACTAACCTTCAACAGGCCATATGATCCCGCAAAGTAGCATCATTGGCAGGAACGAACCTAGGGCTAAGTACGTCGCAGTCCTCTCTGTATCGCATATACAGGATACAACAAAACCTGTAAATAATTAAAAAATAAATAATTAATATTATAAAGCTGAAGAGTTTGTTTGTTTGTTTGTTTATTTGTTTGTTTGGTTGAACTCGCTAATCTCAGGAACTACTGGTCCGAATTAAAAAAATCTTTTTGTGTTGGATAGTCCATTTATCGAGGAAGGCTATAGGCTATATTACATCACGCTATGACCAATAAGAGCGAAGTATCAATGAAAAATGTAACGGGAGAAAAACATTTGTTTTAATTTTCAGCCTTTAGAACGCGAGCGGAGCCGCGGGAAAGGCTAGTTAGTAGTTACTAATAAAAATAAAATTAATGTACTAAGCTTATTACACTATAAATATCATCTAATATTTTTAACTTACTACATTCGGGAGTAAGAAGAAAATTAAAATTTCAACTAATTGCAAATTAATTCGTACATTTTTAATTACAAACGTACCAATGTCGAGTTGGAACTAGCTTACTTTTTACTATTTAAAAAGAAATATGCAGCCATTTTGAAATGTTTTCTAGTTAGAACATAATATGTGCATTTGTATAGGTTTATATTATAGCTTTCATTTAAAATATATATTCCTTTATTTTGCATTTATTATTCATTCCTGCCTTTCAAGTTCCTTAAAAAAGAAATATCTTAAGTTTAAAGAAGGGCATATGTAACGACCAAGCTCTTTAAACGGAGAATAAAAAAAAGTTTAAAGAACATCAAGTTTCAATAACTTCAATATAAATCTAATTATATTAGTTAAATCTGTACGAATATACAATGTTTTTTTTTAAAATCTTATAGAAAAGTCATTATTATCGCTACAAAGGAAAATTATATAATGCTTAGCATTTTGAAGTGAAACTTCTTTATAATCGTTGTGATTTCTAACTCGATGAAAGAAAAAAATAAGTCCATAGAACCAGGTGCCCAGAGACGGGGAAGAGTTAGCCTTAGTTAGATCTCGCCCACCGCGAGTCAGTGACATTTCTAACTCTGTCTAACTCGTGGGTGTGACCTCCGCGCCGTCTCCCTCTCTCAACGAGCTTAGACGGGGTTATTTAGTATAAATATAAACGAGATTTAAAAATTAGTTTGCCAAAGAAGTTTTACTTCTGACATGTGTACTTTGTACACACGCACTTTTTTTGTCTGTCTGTCAGGAAACACATAACGTGGTAATCAATGGATAGATTTTGATAAAATTTGGTATGATGCTGCATGGAGGATAAAACCAAGATGATAGCTAGTTATTAGGGACAATATAATATAGGATATTTTTTATTACGAGAAAATATCTCATATATCAGTATAATCTATATAAATTTTCTAGGAACGAACTCGAGGCAAGCGGGGGTGACTAGTCATTCATAAAAAAGAAATGGAAATTCATTTTTATAAGTTACGTAAGATAAATAAAATTTACTGTACGTTTGTAACGACTTGGCAACTTTTAACTAAATGCATTAAGAAAATCGAAATTAAAATTTTTGTCTGTCAGTTTGTTCCCATTAATCTCTAAAACGGCTGAACGGATTTTGACGGGAATTTCAATGGCAGATAGTCGATATTATGCAGTAACTTAAACTTAGCTTAGCTACTTCAATTAAAGGAAAAAAATTGGATTCCTCTAGAAAAAATAAATAATACAAAAGTCTTCAGTAGTAACTATTATAGTATATGTATCACCCAAAAATGAAAATGTGCTGTAAATCTAAAATATTATAAAATTGAATAATAATATATTTGAATACTTACCAAAAGTCATTCCACATAGTCCATTAATGAGGGTCAAGATGGTAACCCAGAAAACTGGTCCTCTGATTGTCAGTTCGAAGGCCAGAAACCCAATGATTAAAACTGTGATAGTTTGGAATATCATAACTATCATCTGTACTAGGACATGGGCGAATAGTATCTCAGTACCTGGAAGAAAAAAATATTATACTTTATTAGCTAATATAGGTATATTAAGACAGTGGTAAAAATCAAAATCAAATCAAAATCAAAATATTCTTTATTCAAATAGACTTTTACAAGCTCTTTTGAATCGTCATTTTTACATTATCAAAATTAAAAGTCAGTCTGTAAGTCTGTGAGTAAACTACCACCGGCTCGGAAAGCTGTTCTGCTGAGAAGAACCGGCGAGAAACTCAACAGTTGCTCTTTGCAAAAAAATATTTGGTAACAATTTTGTATTACAATTTATCTATTTATCCCACGTGAGACACAACCAGTCACTAATCCCACACATTTACATCTACCAGGTATTCCGCTATAGTGTAATAAGCTTTATTCAATAACGTATTTTTAATTTTTGATTTAAATTGGTAGCCCAGCGGTGACGCGTATGATTGGATAACCGAGTGATATGGGTTCAAATACGAGTCTCGCCTTTGATATTTTCATGTGGGAATCATTTCTATCATGATTACCACTTGTATTCCGGTGAAGGAAAACATCGTGAGGAAACCTGCATGTCTGAGAAAACCTAACAAGTTTTCGAATAACATGTGAAGTCCGCCAACACGCACTAGGCCAGCGCGGTGGACTATGTCCTGATCCCCCTTGTATTGAGGGAGGCCCGTGCCTAGCAGTGGCACGTTGAAGGGCTAATGATGATATAAGGGAAAGGTCACTCAATCACTCAATCACTCACTCACTCACTCACTCACTCACACATCACGAAATATCGAAAACAGCTTGACGCATAAAGATGAAATTTCGTAGGGAGGTAGTTTATAATTAGAAGACGTCCCCAGAGAACGGATTTTGCGACAGGGTCGGATTAAGGAGGGCTAAGAGCTCTCGCAAGTTTCTATAAAAATTCGTCATTTTTATGCTACAAACTTTACATTTGGCAGGGAGCACCTGGAAACGAACCCGAGCGAAACGAGGGTAAGTCGCTTGTAATGTTAAAATTTTTAATCTACACTTTTAATATAATTCCGAGTCGAATCTGTACTACATTAAATATTTTTTGTAAAATCTTATTAAATTAGTTATTGTTATCGATACAGAGACAAAATTTAAAGTTTTTAGAATTCTTGTCTGTCTGTCTGTGACTGCATCACAAGAAATTATAGCTGATACTTTTTACTCATGGAAAATATCTAATTTCTGAGAAATCAATACTAATTGTTGTTGTTTCTAGAATTTATATATTCATAATGGAATAAAAAATAGGTATTAGCCGCACATTCGCTTTCTCTTTCTAAAAAGTAGTCTATTTCACGACAGTATTATGTAGTCGATCCTATAGGTACATGCTTAATTTTAATGGTATCCGGTTATATATTCACCTGTAATTCCAGACACGAGGGATCGTTCTAGAATACCTTCGTTTCTTTCAGCCAACATAGCGCCTGATGTTAATGCGACGGCCAGGAAAAAGATGATCCTGTTAGAAAAAATAAATATTTAATGGTTAAATTATAATAACTTTTAAATAATAAGGATTGATTTTTATTTATCTTTAATTATTAGTAATCTATTTATTAGATAAAATCTGGCAAGTGCAAGTTTAACACATATAGTGAACCTTTTGAACCATTGAACCAACATGTTTAATGTAGTACATACAACATTTATTTTATACACTGCTAAAATGTTCGTACATTTTTTACAACAGCGCCATCTAGTTCCGTGGTAAGCTGCGAGGCTTGTGTTACGGATACCAGATAGTTGATATACTACACATATAAATTTTAAATACATACATAATATAAATATTAACACCCATGACTGGAGAACAAACATTCGTGCTTAATAAATGAATGCCCCCAGCGGGACTCGAACCCGCGACCGCTGGTGCAGTAAGTAGGGTCACTACCAACTGAGCCAAACGTATCAAAATATAATTGTAGTTTACATTACAATGAAAATAAATTAAATATTAGTAAATTTATAATAATTAATACTTTTTAATACTAATAATTATTGCATGTCAAAAAATATAATATATGGTACCTATAACAAATTACTTTCTTTTTTATTTATAGGGTACATTATGATAACAATTGGCAGTGTTAAACATATTTTTTTTCCTACAAATAATTATATATATTGAAAACAGCCAATACAAAATTCATGGTACACCACGAAAGCTTTATGAAATTTTATATATAATAAATATATTTTGAGAGATCCTAAAACAATATTTCAGATTCTAAATTAAGTGATCGTACGCAACGAAGAAACCACATTATTTACCTATCACGAAATTTCCTACCAAAGCTATTTATCTGAAAGGGAATTTCAAAATTATCTCTTTAGACGACACGTTTGGCTCAGTTTGTAGTCTACTTTCTGTGCCAAATAATGGTCGCGGGTTCGACTTCCGTTGGGGGCAATCATTTGTTATATAATATGTATGTATTATATATGTGTAGTGTATTGACTGTCTGGTATCCATAACACAAGCCTTGTAACTAACCATGGAAATATATGTCGCTGTGTGTTTATTAAATGATGACGATGTTGAGTAATCGGTATTTACTTACGTTAAAATAACACCGGGACCCGCAAAATCAGTGAAATTGGGGATTTTTAGACCGAATATAGGTTGGTTGAACTGAAAAAGAAAAATGTAATTAAAAATCTATTTTCATACAATTAAAACATATGAGTCCTCTTGTCTCATAGTGAAAGAAAACATCATGAGAAAACCCAGCAAGTTTTCGAAAGATATGGGAAGGGACTGAAGCAAGGTGGTTCACCGTAAGACAAGTAATCATGATAGAAATAATTCGCACATGAAAATATCAGAGGTGCGAGACCTGGATTTGAACCCGCAACTCTCTTTCTTTTATTTTAAAATCTTTGTACTTGACTTGCTGATCTACAATCGTTTTCACCATTTCTATTAAGGGGGAATAGTGTATCTTTTCACTTATTTGTTTACAAAATGTTGCAAAGTGATGATCAGTTAACCAATAATTAAATTAAATAGTCTAATTTAAAGATACTTTATTTTAATTACTTAGAACAATAAAGACTACTGGGCCAAGCTATTTTAAATTGACCGCTATTGACCATCAAACAAAAGAAGAATCACGTAAATCGGATCATAAATCACAGAGTAATCGGTGTACATACATAAAAAAAAATACCGACCGAATTGATAACCTCCTCCTCCTTGCGGAAGTCGGTTAAAAAACAAAGAAATAAAATAATAAACCCATCTTTATATAAAAAGAGATCGTTAATTGATATCAATAGTGAAAAATATAGTACATATAACCCTAATGCGAATTTAATGTTAGAAGTAAACCGAAAGTACCGAGTCATTGGTGCCATTTATAATGGACTCTAAATTGATGATAGCTCTTCACATATACGTGAAAATCAATAATAATGTCTTCTTTACAAATTTTGGATATGACAACCAATATTGCTACTTTATTCGGATCTATAGATACATATTATGTACATTGTACATAATATATATACATGTAAAGGCTTTCTAAGCTGCAATCTAGGGCCTCTAATACGTTTCTATTATATATTATAACTAGGATTAAACAATGGCGTTAATATTAGAGTTTTTGAAGACGACACATGTTACACAATTGTAAACTAAAAAACTAAACTTATTGTCATTTTAGACCCTTTAGCAATAGGGCCCAGAGCCCATTAACTATGTTTTTATTATTCTTTTAACTATGGCCCCATTGAGAGCCCATCAACTATGTTTTTATTATCCTTCTAATATTTTATCAATTACTTCTGCCGGAAAATTGGTTTTAATAGAAAAAAATAAACATTAACTAAGATTACACACAAAAAATATTATAAAAATCTTATTCCTTCCTCAGTTGAGTAATTTCTGAAATACGAAACTATACTATACCTTTAAAAATACAAAAAAACATACAATCGTATTAGAAATACATTATATTTGTAGGACTCACATTAACAGGTATGGAGAGCATTCTCTTGGGCAGACCGCACGACTCGCTGAGGAGCTCTGATGCTTCCATGAAAGATTCCTGAATATCTCTATTCAACATCCATTCCATTTGTTTATCTAAAAAACAAACAAAATCATAAAATTTAAACAAAAACAAAATCATAGAAAGGAATATAAAACTGTATTAAGTACTTTGGTGCCATTAGTGAAACTTCTTTAGAATCGTTGTGATTTCAAACTCGATGAAACGAAAAAATAAGTACATAGTACCAGGCGCTCAGAGACGGGGAAGAGTTAGCCTTAGTTAGATCTCGCCCACCGCGAGTCAGTGTCATTTCTAACTCTGTCTAACTCGTGGCTGTGACCTTCGCGCCGTCTCCCTCTCTCAACGAGCTTAGACGGGGTTATTTAGTATAAATATAAACGAGATTTAAAAATTAGTTTGCCAAAGAAGTTTTACTTCTGACATGTGTACTTTGTACACACGCACTTTTTTATTTTATAAGAAGTAGTTATATAAAACTCTGAGACCCCAAACACCATAGTCTCTCCCGTGACCATGTGCGTTGTAAAGCATTCGAAACGTCGGGAACCAAAAACCTAAATAAATCGGTGACAAAATCCGAAAAGATAGTTTAGTTTACTATTTACTATACTGTTGTTAGTGTTTGTATGGTTTCTATATTATTCTATTAGTGGTCGAATTTCGATCATAATCATTACAAAAAAAATATCACTTATACAAACGTCGTTTCTTTAGTTTTACATCTGTGATAAAACGGGAAATATTTTGTATTATAAAGTGTATGTTTTGTTTGTTTCTCATAGTCTATATATGTACTAGATTTCATCCAAATCGGTCCAGCAGTTTCAGCGTAAAAGAGTAACAAACGTACACATAGACAAACATATATTTTTAAATACTGAAAGTCCTTTATACTGTTCTAATTTATGCAATGTTTAAAGTAGAAACTGCTGGTATAAGTATTTCATTTTGAGTAATGCTTTTTTCCCAAATGTATATAAAAAAATAAACGCTAAACAATATTCCAAACAATCAAAATTTGAGAATTTATAAGTCCAATACGTCACGCAAAATATAATAATAATAATAATAATAATATGTTGGGACATTTACACACAACACTATCTAGTTCCACGGTAAGGTATGAGCCTTGTGTTATGGATACTAGATGGTTGATATACTACACATATATAAGTTTAAATACATACATATTATAAATATAAACACACCCATGACTGGAGTACAAACATTCGTGCTCAACAAATGTATGCCCCCAGCGGGACTCGAACCCGCGACCGCTTGCGCAGCAAGTAGGGTCACTACAAACTGCGCCACGCATGTGGCGTAAGGGCTTTCTACCGCGAGTTTCATACAATTTATGTAAATTAGCTATTTCTTTTGTTTACTACCGTATGACAATGTAAATTATACAGTCCCCCGTTAAACTCGTACATAAAGTATAAATCTACTTATCTTAGTAGAAGCGAGAAACGAAGCTTTCATATATAAAACATATACATAAATAAATAAAATATACACAGACTTTTAAACGTAAATTTAAAAATGGGCTTATGTCTATTTTTCTAATTAAAACTAAAAACTTAGTACCAATTACTAATTAAAATATCGCATAATTTATAAAAAAGAAATCAAATGAAATTATAAAAATCGACAGTATGTCACATGATTACATCAGTTATTCAATCCGATATTCATCGGAGGCAAATGATATCTAAGAAGAGATACGAAAAAGTGGAAAAGTGAATAAAAATTGAGTGAAGTTATAGTGAAATTTTATCTAGTGGTAAAAAATAGTGTTCTAAATTTAGAGACTCGGTATAAGTCACTATTGTTATCATCATCAGCCCTTTTCAACGTCCCACTGCTCGGCGCGGGCCTCCCTCAGTACGAGGGGGATCAGGCCATAGTCCACCGCGCTGGCCTAGTGCGAGGACTTCACTCACATGTCTTTCGAAAACTTGCTAGGTTTTCTCAGACATGCAGATTTCCTCACAATGTTTTCCTTCAACGTAAGACAAGTGGTAATCATGATAGAAATGATTCGCACATGAAAATATCAGAGGTGCGAGACTCGGATTTGAACCCGCATCACTCGGTTATCCAAGCGAGCGCGTTACCGCTGGGCTACCACTATTGTTATAGATAAGCATTATATCAGTGCAATTCGTGCTTAAATTTCCGATCCCGTTCTCATAGTATATTTTGATTTGTATGATTGATTATATTATATTGATTTGAATAGTAAAATAATTTACAAAACTAATAAATAATAATAAATATGTTGGGACATTATTACACAGCGCCATCTAGTTCCGTGGTAAGCTACGAAGGAAGCTTGTGTTACGGATACCAGAGAGTAGATATACTACATATATAAGTTTAAATACATACATATTATAAATATAAACACCCATGACTGGAGTACAGACATTCGAGTTTAACAAATGAATGCCCCCAGCGGAATCGAACCCGCGACCACTACAAGGGTTTAGGGTCACAGTCACTACAAACTGCGCCAAACGTGTCGTAACTAAAACAAACAAACTATAAAAATTATTATACAATATATGTACATATATACAAATTATTATTAACTAAAATATTACCAATTTGAATGAGCCCTAAGATTTCAAACTAGTTTCACGCAATTTTGAATGCAATTGTGGGACAGAGAAAGAGCGCATTGCATGGTTCACTGCGTGAATAGAGTAAAATAAATTAATAAATTCTTACCAGTATCATCCATATGCACTTCGATTTGAGAGTTCATGACAGTGTAGGGGTCTGCGTGTCGAGGGTCCCTCATCCTCTCTTGAAGAGACGTAGAGAAGTTCGCGGGGAAGACCAGGACGGTACGCGCATGCCCTTTTACCGCCTCTGCTAAAGCTACTTCTTTGGTTGGATACGATATCTAAAAGAAAGTTTTTTTAATTAGCATTTATTTATACTAAGAAATATTTGACTTTTGTAATGAAGATCACATAGCACTGTATTTTTTTTTAATAAAGACCGAATTTCGCCCAACGTGGTGGTCGGGCCCTATTTCTAATATATCAATTTTTTACCAATAAGTTATTAATCTGAAGGGTTGTGAATTTTTACGTTAGTTATTGTGCCTTTATTTTTACATTTGTATACCTGTACACATAGTACTATTTAAATTTAGCTTCTAACGTCCTACAACTGGGCATGTGCCTCCCTTAAATATGAGGTGATTAGGCTATTAGTCCACAACGCGGGCCTATTACAAATTGGCAATAGAATTATTACCTATAAACTTGATGATTTTTGTTTCTTCAGTTTTGGATTATAAAATAGCACACTTTTCAGCATGAAAGTAGCCCACCAAAATCATCAAAATATTTGAAAAACATCAGTAGCCCTAACGCGCGCGACCCTATACAGGATACTAATATATGGTGGAGGTACATCAGCGTGCAATTTAAACTTGATAAAATCTAAAAATCCTTTCTTGGGCTATGGAGCACACACCAAATTCCATTATTATTTATGTATTTATTTATTGAAAAATATTATTATCTACCGAAAGACTATTAAAATGATCAATTCAACGCGTAATCGCAGATATCGCTTAGGGACTAATTGAATGAAGCAAGTAAACAATCAGTTTATAAGTGTATCGCAAATTGAATTTACAGCTCCGCTTTCTTGTTACGCTTGTACTAACTTATTCTGTAGATTAAAACTTTTACTCCCCTGAATTAAAAGCGGTGCAAATTACGAAATTCTTTGCAAATTATGTTAATTTGTAAGAAAGTTATTCAATGGCTATTGAAAATTCATATTATATGATTTTTTAATATGAGATGTCCCAAAATTAAAGCTGGAAGCAATTTTAAAAGGAAATACAGGTTTGTAATGAAAATCGGAAACTCGCGAGTCTAAACTATAATACATGTAACGCAAAACTACAATATAGTCGTTTATATGTTCTTTTCATAATATAAATACATTATATACATAAAACCGAAATGATCTCATATTTCAAGTTTCAAGGGAATGTTTTTTTAATTATATTAACATTTCAAGTAACAATATATGACGAAAAGATTCGTAAATGCCTTTAAGAATATTATATTATTTGAATTTAGAAGGATAGCAGTAAATTGTACGTCAACAAGTTACAGCTATTACTATGTCAGGGAAACAAAACGTTCCCGTTTGCGAAGAATTATTGGAACAACAAATGTATAGATATAAATTCAAACTGTTGGTCTGTAATACTTTCGATAATTTATGCGATTATTTGACTTTGCGAGAGAAGGTTTCTAAAACTTTATCATGTTTGCTGTAAATCATTTCAAAATCATTGAGAAGGAAATAAAAATGGAAAGCGTACTTGCACCTGAATGTATTTTTTTTAAATTAACAATATTTTCGGATTTTTGCACTTTGATTCATGGTCACGAGAAAGATTATCATGATTGCTGTAACGAAACATGGGGAACCAAAAATAAAAATGAATCCGCGAATAAATCCGAGAACATAGCTTTATTAGAGTTAAATATTTACTAAAACCTTAGAAAGTATTATCAGCTTGACATTATTATTGAGATAATTCTTCTTTTAGTTGTTATATATACGACTGAGCTCGCGTAAATTTATTTCAATATGTATTAAAGTGCCCAACCCTTCTTCGATAAATGGGCTATTAAATGAAAAAATGTTTCTTCTTCAAAGTGGGAAAGGTAGCGCTTATTTAAAGGTCAATATTTTCACCCTTCAGTTACGTGTATACCTATATTTTAAGGGTTCTGTACCTCAAAAGGAAAAAGCGGAACCCTTATAGGATCATTTTGTTGTCTGTCTGTCTGTTTACTTGTCTTTCAATGAATACATAGATAGAAGAAAATAAAAAAAATCTTAATGACTTCATCATTGTGTAAAACGAAACCAAATCCCAAAAAATATAACAATATTTGAAGTTTGTAAGATTATTATTTTTATAAAAGCATATTTCATACAGATTTATTCTTAGAACGAGTTTATAATTTAATTTCGCCTCCATTGTCTCCATCGCCAAGGATTGTTGGAAATTAAATGTTTACGACTTCCTCTATAAGTTATAAAACTGTATACCATAATGCTAATTACTACATTTCTGAATTTATCACTGTAACTTTCAGTGTAAAGAAAATTGCCAGAGATGTATTATTTTCTTAACAAAAATTATATAGTTTTTCAGTAAAATTATAATCGATTGAATTTAATCGTTTTTAACTTAATATTATTGGAGGAAGCTCTTTTAAGATTTTCGATAGTACCTCGAGTAGGTAAAGGATTTAAATGCATTTCTGACTTGAATTATATATAAAATATTGTTTATTATATTTGCTCAAATGGCACGCTTTAAAGCTTCCAACAAGAGAAATTGATTTATTTTTCTACCATAAATTTTAAAATTCCACTTATTTTTATTCCTATCCAAGAGAGGCATGACATAAAAAAATATACCTATAAATAACTTACCAAATTATGCTGCCGTTTTGACAATACATCCAGATATCTACAGCTAAATCTTGTCAAATTCCATTCCCAAGTTTCTCTATCCTGAGGGCAGCTTCTGTTGTAGTCGCAGAGCACGCTCGAGTTATCCATCACTTCATGGTTGACGACTCCTATGGGTAGGATGGTGGGGTAGTGGCCGATGGCGAGGCAGAAGAGTACCATTTGGGATAGAGGGAGACCCACGATGAATGTTAGCAAGCTGGAAGAAAAGTGCGGTGTCAAATTTTACAGCAGAATTAGAGGTTTAAGTTTAATTGTTATAATACTTTCTTAGGTTTACGAGAATATTTGACATTATAAATGAAACTATCTTTTCAGATTTTCTCTCCCGTGATCATGATTGCTGTAAAGCATTCGAAACGTCGGGAACCAAAAATCATAATAAATCCGCGACAAAATCCGAAAAGATAGTTTCATTTAATTGTTATGAATTTTGATTCCTTAAGTATATTATTATTATATTTTATTTTCTTATAAGCATGTTTTCTTAATCATGTAAATGAAATAAATGATTTGTTAAATAGTTAGATTTGTTTAATAGTTCAATATGGAAGGCAAGACGCTCGTAATACAAGTGTCACTTAGTAGCGTCTTAGAACTGTATAATGATTGCTTTGTATTTGTGAAATAATAAATAAATAAAAATTAATAAAAAAAAATTCTGAGTGAAGTAGGTAGTACAAGTTTTGCACCTATAACATTATGTGGGAGTCGTTTTCAATATGATTGTCACAGATAAGGCATATCATGAGGAAACATAAGTCTTAGAGAAATCTATATAGATTTCCAAAGACATGGTAAATCCTAAGCCCAAAGATGCTTAAAACGGGCTAATGATGACTGTAATCAGCATAAGTTTTGATTTCATTATTTTTTGTAGCGATTAATTTACTACTTATTCAATAATAACTTCAAAACAAAACAATTGTCAGTACAAGTACAATAAACAGACGATACATTTATACGGCAGTACCATCCTTTCATTCTACTCAACTATACATATTTTGACTATAAACTACCCAATGTTTCATCAAAATTTTGTTCAATACATACCCAAAATTCCTGAACAAACTCCAGAAGTTTTTCCAAATTAAAGCTTGCATGTGATGAAGTTGCATCGGCTTTATCCTTTGTAAGAAACCAGGCGGCTTCTCCTCTGGGGGCAAGGCTTCGACTACATTAGACTCTACAACAATCCCTCTGCCTTTGCTACTCATTGAGACATTGTCTCCGAATTCTCCTGAAATCTCGCCTATTTCATCTTCTACTGTTGTTGGATCCTGAATTAATTGTTTTTTTAGTATTTAGTATATATGTAAAACAAAAACAAATTTATCTTATGGAAAACGTATTTTTTTTCGAATTAAAATGTAAACTATGGGGTATTTTAGACTATAGTCTATATCTGTTCCAAATTTCATCTAAATCGGCACGATTAAGTAACAAAGATCCTACAAAACTTTCGCATTTATAATATTAATGAGACAGGATAAATTGAAACTATAAAGATATCATATCATATTTTAAAATCACTTTAAAGGTATTCATTCTTTTTTCTTCTCTCTCGTTCTGTTCTTTACGGATATATAGCGGAGATATTGCGTAACATACATGTTTGACTTTATAAAGCTTCATTCTCCATTTTTCAAGTCGGTTAAAGTTTATTTCGTGTAAAACAATTTGCTGATATACATTTAATGACTAATCGTTTTATTTGGGTCTTAAAAGCCATTTGAAAATGAAAGTACTTAAAACAAAGCCTTTCAATAAAATGTATGTAAAATTGTTCAGTTAATAGTAAAAATAAAAATAGAATTACCATTTCTGTAATGCTCTTAAAATTTGAATAATACTCTTAAGTCTTATTTCCATTGTAAATTAGATTCTCAACATGTGAATTTTAGCAGTTGTTTCAGAATTTTGGTACAGTGGTTTTGGTACAGTGGTTAGAAGGTACTAACATATTCGAAGCTATGTTAGCCCATGGCTTACTTATATGTCAAAACTCTTAGTACGATATGAATAAACATTGTTTTAAAGAAATATTTTTGCTATAGTTATTAACATTTGACTGGCTAAAAAAAGAGGTATTCATATCTGTTATATATGTTTTTATTATTATAAATTCATTAACATTTTCGTATACAATCTAAATCTAAAATCGAAAGGTCACTCACTCATTCCTCAAGAAATATCGAAAGCCCAGAAAATCCGATCTTACCGAGATCGGATTTTGCGACAGGGCCGGATTAAGGAGGTCTAAAGCCTCTCGCAAGTTTGAATTAGAGTTTCGCTCAAAAAATAAAACTTACCTAGGGACCTGAGCAAAGTGAGGTTGAGTCACTAGTAGATATATATTCCAAATTGAAAGTCAATTCAGAATTGAACACCAGATATTGAGAACCTCTTTTTGTTGAAGTTAGTCAAATAGTACTTACCGGAATCGACGGTATTTCCACTCGTTCTACAACATCAGCCAAAATACTGGACCGACGTCGTTTACCCATGTTTTGCATAACTGATAGTTTCAAGAATACATCTTCAAGACTTTCGGCGTTGTATCTAGACATCAGTTCGGATGGTGATTCTTCAGCTAGAAATCTTCCGCCACGCATTAATCCAATCTGTAAGAAGTGTTGGGTCAATCTTTTCATATGTAACTACTTGGAGCCCACAATATTCTCTGAATTGATTATGTGATTATTTTAATGGGTAAATACATATTAATAAATTAAGTGTTAGTGGCTTCTTTTCAACCGAATTGGATTACTGTTAGACTACGTTACGGAAAAAATTGTAATGAGTATATACAAACTTTTGAAATAAGATAGTAAGTTGGTAGCAACGAGCTGATCTAAATATGGAGAAGTATGAAACAGGGAAATTCTTTAACTTCTACTCAATTTGTTATAATAAGTCCAATAATCCCAATGAAAACAAGTGTAATAACCTCCTCCTATTTTGAAGTCGGTTAAAACAACTTGTCTTGTTTATCTCGTAAATTATTTAAACAAACGGCCATCGCCTTTTTATTTCATATCTGTTTTAAATTATTATGAAAACAATAAATCTCTTTAAAATTGCGAGATTTACAAATTATATTTCACTTTCAATAATTTATGTTTTATATTTAAAAATAAAACGCGAATTAGCTAAAGTAACCCAGAGAGATTTATGATGCCAGCGTTGAAAATTGAAATAGGATTCTTTCCATAAAATATTTGAGTTTGCAAATAATTTTTGTTTTTTCTTTGTCGAGGTTTGGTCTGGACCCATACATCATAGCCCCAGAATTTGGATAAGAACGAAAATTTCCTATGTAAAAAATTAGAAAGATCTGTTGAAATTAACTTATAAAGCTTAATAGGACGCTAAATTAAACAACGAACTAAATGAAAGAGTATATCGAAATAGAATATTAAAGTTACCTGTTTGGAATAGGTTAATTTACAGGTTCAATTCCAATATGATATTTGAAAAAATATTAAGAAGCATGTTTAAATAATTCAAACTAATTAAATTCCCAGAGGACCTATTCATTTTAACTACAGAATTGTTCATAAAGTAATAATGAGAGGCATATCTAAGTATCTACATTATATCTTGTAGTATTATGATGTAGTCGTAGTTGCGGGTTCGAATCGAGGAAGAAGGCAACAAGTTTATAGAGCCGTTAAAAGTATTAAAAACTTATACCTATTATAATAACATAGAAAATGTTCATATTTATTTTTATTTCAAAAGAAATATGCATTTTTATTATTCAACTAATATTCAATTTTAATACTTACTATACAGCGTTTTAATTATATTATTAATGGTTGGAATGTTAATAGAAAAACCTTATTAATCTTATATTTTATAGTTATTTAATATAAACATATTAAATTGCGTTTTAAAGTGTTCATATATACAATATTTTAATTTTTTTTACTTACAATGTTAGCTTGTTTCGTCTCATCGATGTAATGCGTTGTAATAATAACTGTAGTTCTTCCACCCTTAGTGATTTCCACTAAATGGTCCCATATACTGAAATTTTAATTATATTAGTACAAAAATTGTATATAAATTATTTATTAAAGTAATTGTAATAATAGATAAACGTAGTTATTAATCAGATTTTAATGTTAGGTATGAATGCAAAAGTTTGTATGTACTTATGTTAATTTTGTAACTTATACACGTGTAAGCGAATAGACTTTGGATGTAGTTTAGATCACGGATTAATTTTGACTAATGGAGACCTACATTGCCAACTTTCCAACTTGGGATGTTACTAGGCTTACTAAACAAAAAGACTCAATAGCTAAACTTGGCGTACATCATAGCCACTACACAACAGGACTTAGTTAGGTAGGTACTACATATTAAAATGACGAAAAAACACCTATGTGTATCAAGCACTCAGGGATGCTCCCAAACAAAGCGTGCAAATCGCTAGTATCATGTTTATTTAATTTAAATCTTGTCCGAGAGAGTGTCTTAATGGCAAAGACGATTAGAATTTAGTTTACTATAATGGATAAATTAGCGTACTGCGTATTTCACACGCCTAAGGAAAATTAGTTAGGTTCTCTGAGACCAAAATTTCAATGTTGAATTAAAGTTCATATATATTATTAATATCTTAGAAGTGTGGAATCTAGGGTTTGTACCCACTACGCTTAATATTTCAAGCTCGTGCTTAGTGGCCTATGTACTATGTACTGTAATGTATTTATTTCTTTTTTATATAAATAAAATATATCAAAATAGATTAACTCTTGAAATATTTATATAAAGAATCGGGTTTAAAAGGAAAAAACCAAATGAAATCAGTACTCACGAAAATTAAGGCTTTTTTTGTATATAATTTCGTTATGTAAGGATTTTCTTTAAGTATTTTAAATATAAATTACATTTAGCAAAATGGCAGTAAAGATTATACGTTGAAGGTCATTCTTATGACTTCTTAACAATACGGAAAACATAAATATTCAGTAGCTATATATAATTATATATGCATGTCTATTTTTTTAACAAAGTTCAAAGTAGAGTCAAGGATTTGAACTATAACACCTTTGCATCATTGCAGATTTTCTTAATAAACTTATTTTATACGAAAACAAACTTATTCTTAGCAAAGCAAGTCGTTCGGGTTCGGCTCGGGTAGCTCCTGCCAGATGTAAAGTTTGCAGCACAACAAATGAAGGCCTTTCATACAAACTTGCAAGAGCCCTTAGACCTCCTTATTCCGGCCCTGTTGCAAAATCCGTTCTTAGCGGACGTCTCCTAATTATGAGCTGCCTTTGATCTTTATACATCTTTTAGACTAGTATACGGATAAGGTTCTGCTTGAGCATTTTTTTCCTTATAAGCCTTCCTTAGAATTACTATTATTAGTAGTAGTGACTATTGATAAAGGCATATTGTCAAGGTAATAAACTTAATAATAAATTTATTTTATATTTTATAGTTGTGTAGGTAATATAAGTTAATAATACGTAATTATAAGCATATATTCATATATTTATTACGTTTTAATATAATGTTTTAGTTAAAATTTTGTCCGTAACGATAATTCACAATTTTCGCATTCCTACTCGTACAACAAACATCGATTGTTTTAGGATGGTCAATTCATATTTCATACAATCCTTAGTTTCGAACAAAATAAAATGTATGACCAATACGCATATTATTTCTCACGCAAAAAGAAATCGAGAATCAAGTCTTAAATAATTTATGTTCACTTAAGACTTTTTACTATTAAAAGTAGAATATATAATGTAAAAAAACAAAGTCCCGACGAATTGAGAACCTCCTCCTTTTTTTGAAGTCGGTTAAAAAAACATAACAAGTACTTAAAAACAGCAGAAATTGGCTATCATAAGTTCAAAATTAAATGTTCAAACACCTTGGAATATCTTGTTCTACAACATAATTTGTTAATAAGTATTTATTTAAAACTTTGTTTTGTTTAAACGAATTGATAATTACCTAAATGCTAACTTTAAATAATATAATAATATAACTACAAATGTTTGTAATATTATGTTTTTGTACACTTGTGTAATGACAATGAGACGTTATTAGACAATAATTCAAGTGAAAAAATTCAACAATCGGACTGCCATTAAAAATAATAAGTCTTTTACGCCAAAACGACTCAACGAATTTTGATCAAATTCAGTATACAGATAGGCAACATAGGCTACTTTTAACATTACATTTCCAAAGAAAAGTATAACTACGTAGTATTTATAAGAAACGCTTATTACGCGCTTATATTTACTATAGCTACAGCTGTATAAGAGCGAAGCGAAGCGAAGTTTTCTAGTCATAGTAAAAACAAAGTCGCTTTCTCTGTCCCTATATCCCTATGTATGCTTAAATCTTGAAAACTACGCAACGGAAATTGATGCGGTCTTTTTTAATAGATAGAGTGATTCAAGAGAAAGGTTTATATGCAAAACTAGCGGAACCCGCGGCTTTGCCTGTGCTAAATCTGTGAAGAGCCCGAGCGAAGTGAGGGCGAGTCGCTAGTAAACTATAAACACAAACTTTCACATTTATACAATTTACCCTAAAAATATAAAATAAGGAAGACAATAAATAAATCTCTTTTGACTATTATTCGAGGATATAGATTAAGGCTTTGTTTTCTCAATTTAGTGTAGCGTAATATCGGTTTCAATAAGCTGAGTTCTCAGAACTGATCAGAATCGGATTCAACCCAATTCACTGAGATTTTATCGACTTTGTTCTTTGTTTTTGTAAAATCTACTGAAGTTAGAATAATGTTTATTTTAACATTTATATACTCAACTAGTTGTTCCACCCACGCAGTTCTTATATGTTTAACTAGTTACTTTCCCTCGTTTCGCTCGGGTTCGTACATACGTACGTTTACACGTTTTTTGCATAGCAAAAAGTTACGTACTTTTCGATTTACCAGATTTACTTTTTCACCCTTAAACTTTATCTTCTTTTTCACCCTTAAACTGACAAAAAGAACACAAAAAACCAGAATTATTCAAATCGGTCAAGGTAAAAAAAATAGCGTATTACTATTCAGCTGTAAGCATATTGCTGCAAGCTAAGTTTCATCATAATTTGGTGAGTATGTTTACATGAAATAGTAACATTGGTTCATCCTACCAAAGGTTTGAGTTTAATAATATTACTTTGTAAGTAGGTACTATAACTTCTAGCTGCGATGAGTTTAGTTCTAAGCCACTGAACAGTGAACATGGCTCTCGAATAATATGAAACCGTGAAGCATGGGGAGATCAAGGTAGTAGAACTTTAAGCAATGAAAATAAATAGCATCATATCTATATAACTTTTTTATTTTGTACTTGTTTCGAATTTCGATGTGTAAAATATACATATATGTACCAACAAAATATAGGAAGTGAGTATTATTAAGTGTTTTTCTTTAAAATATTGACTAGTGACTAGCGTCTACTTCACTCGAATAAGTATGTTACTCCAGTTTAACTCTGTGTCTAAATTACATCAAAATTCGTCCATCCGTTTTAGACTATGTAACGAACATACATACAAACTTTTGCATTTGTATTAGTAATCTGATTAAATTGTATTTTACCTTTGTCTCAACACAGGGTCTACTCCCACAGTGGGCTCATCCAGGATAAGTAACTCCGGCTCGTGAATTAACGCAGCTGCCAACGATACACGACGTTGTTGACCCCCAGAAAGGTTTTTGACTTGGCTGTAAATTTTTATTGTTTTAAAAATATATATTATTTTACCATTTTTATATATTATACAGTAAATAAAAGTAAAAGATTTAAAATAAGCAATGCTCCTTAATGACAGTGGTCAGTGGTGACGCGCTCGAGATAGATCACCGAGTGACACGGGTTCAAATCTACGTCTCGCGCACCTCTGATATTTTCATGCACGTATCATTTCTAACATGATTACCACTTGTCTTACAGTGAAGGAAAACATTAAGGAAACCTGCATGTCTGAGAGAATCTAGCAAATTTTCGAAAGATATGTGAAGTCCACTAACCAACAATTGTCTAGAGTGGTGGACTATGGCCTGAGCCCTGTCGAATTTCGTTGGTAATTTACGAGGCTTCTGTTATGGATACCAAATATTACACTTTTTTAATGTAGGTACACACCCATGACTGTTATAAAAATATTCGTGTTTAGTACACAAAGGAATGCACTAAACGGGACGCATCCGGGAATCGAACTTATAGTTCTAGCCTTAATATTAAAACATGACAATATATAATATCAAATATCTTAGTAATAAGTGTTCATTCTTACGGTTATTACAAGATTGAAGTACATTTCGCACTATTCTATGCCTTGAAATTGTTATTAGGGTTATTTTATTTCAGAACCTAAAATAAATTACTTTTAGTATTTAGGCCTCTTTCACGCATTTATATTTAGTTACACTCTTTCCCTTAGACATAATAATAAATACTTAAAGTTACTAACAATGCTTCATATGGCTTTTTTCTATATAGTAAATAATAAAAACTAAGTTTTTTGTATAAGCCGGACTTGAACTTGATACTTTAATTGCATTATATAATAAGTCAAGGTCATGTTTTATCGTATGGTGGCACAAAGTAGTCGATAAACAAATTCATTTACGCTTAGGCAATTTTTCATCTATCTCTAATATATAAAACTCTTGTGTCGCGGTGTTTGTTGCAAAACTCCTCCGAAATGGCTCGATCGATTCTCATGATATTTTGTGTGCATATCGGATAGGTCTGAGAATCGGTCACATCTATTTTTCATACCCTAAACATTAAGGGTGGTCCACCCCTTAATTTTTTATTTTTATATATTTGTTTTTTTTTTATTTTTTTATGATATAGCATTCAATAATACATACCCTTCTATGATCAACCCCTATTTTTTCACGCTCGAATGCAGTTTATTAGCAATTAAAAAAATTAACGCGGGTGAAGCCGCGGGTACAGCTAGTCAATATATAATAAAAAGTATATACTCATATGTCTATATTATATATATAATAAAAATGCATACCGTGTAGGATTGGGTAACTGTAGCAGAGATACTAAAAAGTCGACTTTCTCGTCCACTTCTTTAGTAGTCATACCGGCGATCCAGCCGAAGTATATCATCGTTTCTCGTATAGAAAACTCTCCGAATAGTGCTATTTCCTGAAAAAAAAAATTTCACCTCAAAATTCTTCCACCTTAAAACTCTTAACCTATTCTTCCCTTTTTTGGATAGAAAACAGACATTTTATAAAACTAATGTTGTATAAATTTTAATTTTAATAATTTAATTTTACTATTATTTTTTTCATGTTTTATTATAATACTAGCGACTCGCCCTCGCTTTGCTTGGGCTTTTTCCTAGATTTAGCACAGGCAAAGCCGCGGGATCCACTAGTTATGCATATAAACCTTCCTTTTGAATCACTCTATCTATTAAAAAAACCGCATCAAAATCCGTTACGTAGTTTTAAAGATTTAAGCATACCTACATAGGGATATAGGGACAGAGAAAGAGACTTTGTTTTATACTATGTAGAGCTATGTAGTGATGTCAACTCGCAGTCTCGGAGAGACTAAATCAATGAGGTTATAAAAGACCATCATTGGTTGTAGTAATAAGTTGCATAAGCATATTAGGTGGTATTAGGGATAACAGAATAACCCTATGCAGTATTCGAATTCGTGACCTTTGAGCAACAATTAAAAACACACGGACGCGCAACGAAGGTCGCCTAAATATTTATTAGTAGGTATAAACAATCCTCACGATTAATATAATCTTTACCAATTAAGATAATGATTATAACTTCATTTGAATGTAAGTCTATCACGATTAACTATGTAACTTGAATTTATGAATTATGCCGAATTCCTTGTATTACAATATTTTAATTAGTTAATCTGTTCTTGTGTTCACTCTCTTACTTACTCTCTTACTCTCTATCGACTCATTGTATGGTTTGTATATAAATTCTATAAAGTCTCATTTGTGAAATGCAGCGAATAGGTATTTAAAATTACGATTCCATTAATAAAAAATGACAGCCACGTTAATTAAAGAATCTATACATGAAAATAAAAGTAATGTCTATCTGTAATTCCTAAGTAACTACTTCCATAACCATGCAGACGATATGGTTATTAGCATGAAGGACCATTTACTGGTTGTAAAAGATTATTACGATCGCTAATAGTAATGTACTGCTTTGCCGGTAAATCCCATAAAATTACCTGTTTATGTACATTTGGTATGCCCAAATGCATTTCCTAATGTTGATATATAAAATTTGGATTGAAATAAAAATACTTAGTATATGTAATTTTTCAAAGCTACAAGATTCATTAGAAAATATTTTTTGTATAGAATGGTACTTAAAAAATATTTGCAAATAGCTCCTTTTACGCAGACATTGACTATAAAAAAATTACTTAATGTTGTTTTCCGAATTTCAGTGCTTCTTTGAATTTAAGTTATATATAATATAAACGTAACATTCAAAACATGACTTTCAAAGAATTTCATAAGTGAATTACGCCTCCAGATTTTTGAATATCTCTAAGATGTAGCACTTTATTTTTCATTGTGAAAAAGAAAAGTCGATAAGCAACGACAGTGTGTGGGCGACCATCAGAATTCATTAAGGTCGGACAGTTTTTGTCTATAATTACGCCATGCTTAAAAAAAGTATAACGATAAAAACATCGATCTATTTATATAATATTATGTACAATTAATTATGTTAATCTAGCAACACAGTTTATATGTCTGATGTTCGATTTTTTAAATCCCGTTTCTGGTATCTATGATATTTTTAAGTGCTAAATATTTTCAACATGATACGCAATTACGTCTTACAATGAAGGAAATCATTGCGAGGTATCTGCATGTCTAACAGAATCTAACAAGTTTTCGAAAGTCTACCAAAAAGTCTACCAACCCGGAAGCGTGGTGGACTATAACCTGATTCCTCGTTTTTAAGGGAAACTCCTACTTAGAGTGATCGTTTAAAAGGACCGAATACATTAAAAATAAAAATAATCATAAAAAAGTCGTATTATAATCGCTTGGAAGTGCGTAATAGGCACAAAACTCTTAAGCTTTACGACCTCACGAGAAAAACTCGAATAAGGCACTGTTGTTTGTATGTACATGACATTGGCAAAATAATTAAAAAGATTTTATTTACTAGATAGGATTAAAAAGAACCTGAGATATTATTTATGAACCGGAATATAATAGCTATGTACTAATAATTAGTGCGGTGTACACTGTACATATATAGGTATAATTCGCGTCATGTAAAAAGAACGCTGGCTGTCAAGTTGCGCAGAGGCGATTTATCGGCCAATTTGGTGGTAAGACGCGGGGTGCGGGGGGCGAGGCACGCGCTGCATGCTTTCCGGCTCGCTATTGGTTTGTCAGTTTAAAATACCATCGCGCACACAAAAGTTATTAATTACGAAATGATTTTATATAAAAAATTGTGAAAAAATATTTTTGACGTATTATATTGTTTTATAAAGAGAGAGTCTGATAATAATGCAGTTAATAATTAAAAAAATATAGTAAACGAAATAATTTAATTTTTTGTAAGTAGATTAAGCATTCTACACTGAATCAAACATATTTTATTAATTAATAGAATTCTATTTAATGACATTCTATCTAATATATTTTTTAAAGTACGTACCAATAATCAATATACATCGTGAGCGAAAGGCTAGTTCAAAAATAAAAGAATAGGCTCAGGAATTTCGTATGCGAATGTACCGATGCGCAAACACACCCCCCACCACTTTCTTCCAGCGTTCTTTTTACATGACGCGAACTGTAGGTAATGTAGGCAGTAAATAAGTACGTATAATTCGCGTCATGTAAAAAGAACGCTGGCTGTCAAGTTGCGCAGAAGCGATTTATCGGCCAATTTGGTGGTAAGACGCGGGGCGCGGGACGTCAAGGCACGCGCCGCATGCTTTCCGGCTCGCTATTGGTTTGTCAGTTCAAAATACCATCGTGCACATAAAAGTTGTTAATTACGAAATGGTTTTATATAAAAAATATAGAAAAATATTTTTTAAAAATATTATATAAAAACTATAGAAAAATATTTTGAGTCTGTTAATAATGCAGTTAAAATATATATTAACCGAATTAATTTAATTTTTTGTAGTTAGATTAAACATTCTACATTGAATCTAACATATTTTATGAATTAATAGAATTCTATTTAATAACGTTCTATCTAATATATTTTTAAAGTACCTAACAATGACCAATATACGTCGCGAGCGAAAGGCTAGTTCGAAAATAAAAGAATAGGCTTAGTAATTTTGTGTGCGAATGTACCCATGCGCAAACACACCCCCCACCACTTTCCTCCAGCGTTCTTTTTACATGACGCGAACTGTAGGTATGTGCGTTGCGACTTGCGACCCTAACAATAATAACTCTTAAAGGAAGTCATTTGAAAAGACGATGTTAATTTTATACATGCGTATTGTAAACAAATCGTAATTTATATGTATAATAAAATAAATACGATGTAAGTTTGTATATACTATTTATATATTTTTTTTGAGATTGATAGTTAAAAAACCTTAAATTAGGTACTGAATACAATAATTATTATGAAATAATAGATTAAAATGGGAAAAAAATGTATGAGCCTGTGCCATTTTTTTTTGCCATTTACACTTAAAATCCCTTTAAAACATCGATCTATGCGTACAAACAAAAGCGGGTAGCGTTTTTGTTTTATACGATGTAGGTAATGATAATAATGACTTCATTACATAGTATAAAACGAAGTCGTCCCGCTGTCTATGTGTAGATCTTTAAAATAACGCAAATGATTTTGATACGATTTTTTTAATAGATAAAGTGATTCAAGAGGAAGGTTTATATGTAAGTATAATTGGCGAATCCCGCGGCTTCGCTTGCGCTAAATCTAGTTAGTAATAAAGTTGAATAAAAATTCTATTCAGACTGTTAAATAATAGGCTATTGCAATATATTATATCAAGGTAACAGAGAACAATGGTTATTAGACAGATATAAACCCATTTAATCCTGTTTCTATCTACTGTTGTGATATTGCTTTAATAATGAGATGATTCATTTAAAAACATGAAACCAGAAATAATTATACACAAGTTATTAATTATTTGTTTAAAAAATAAATAAATTGAAGTTACGTTGTTGGGTATAAAAACAACTATTAAAACCATTCTATTAATAGATTGATTATTATAGAAGATATATAAATAAATAAATATGTTGGGACATAATTACACACAGCGCCACCATCTAGTTCCGTGGTAAGTTACGAAGCTTGTGTTACGAATATCAGATCATTGATACACATAATATACTACTTTAAATACATACACATTATAAATATAAACACTCATGACTAGAATATAAACATTTCTGCTCAACAGATGAATGCCCCCAGCGGGGCTCGAACCCGCTACAAACGTGTCGTAAAAAATTTTCCTCTGTGGTGTGTCACGTAAAGTTTAAAATAAGCACATGAAAAGAGCATATTACGCGGAAGTGATGTAGTTTCCTTTTTATATTAATACTATTCTATTATATAAAGTACCAGTGTCGCTCCAATCGGGTTCCCCCTAGATACGTTCCTGTAAATCGTAATTATCTTAGAAATGAGATATTTTTCCGCAGCAAAAGTATTATGTTGACTAAAACTAGACTCTCGATCGTTAATTATGACGACTTCAATTAAATTTTTCATAATATTCATTCGAATAAGTTAAGACTTTTGTTATATGTTTAGTGTGTGGCGAACAACCAGATGACACTTATTAAGTTAACTATTCAAGAAATGCTTTTTTTTGTTTATTATATTAAGGTCTACCAGCAGTATACAATTAGATACATGTATAATATACATACAATTTGAGATATAACAGGTTAGTAATTGTAATACTATTTTAAGGTAAACACAACGTGATCAAAAAACAAATGAACATAATAATAAAATAAAAACAATTAAACTAAAACTTTGAATTGAGAACCTCTTAATTTTAAAGTCGGTTAATTATTTGAGACGGAGCCTTAGCCTTATAGGTTTCATAATTACCTCAAATGTAAAGTAGTAACGTATTACTGTTGTTACTCCATAGAGAAGGTGTTCTTCGCAACAAAACAAATTATATAAGCTCATATTATGAAGAAATATGGAGGTGATGAAAAAGAAATATCATTAAACAACACAAAAATACGCTTGTTTTAATAAACTCACGGTTATATCTGTTTAAATATATAAATACTATTATACAAAAGTTAATATACTAAAATACGTAACGTTTTTGTCTACTTTGAAGTCCGTAACTACGAGTCGATTTGGACAATTATTTTTACATTTTATAACAGCCTAATATTATACGAAGAAGGTTACGGTCATTAAGAGTTGAGCAATTATATCTAGATAAATACATGGGAAGCGAGTTCTAGTAAAAAATGATAATTAGACATCAAAGTCTTTGTAGTTATTATTTGAAATATGTGTAACTCAAATGATCAAACGTTCAGAGATTTTAAACAGGGTTTAACCTTACAGTAGGTACTACTACTAACATAGCTCTCAAATGAATTAGATATTTATCAAGAATTTTTTGTAGTATTCATTAAAATTTAAAATATACATTGTTTTTATTAAACTAGTTATTTTTTTAACGTTGGGAAATGTATTGACGCATACCACTAGGTGGCTATGTGGGACTCACCAGCTTAATTTAAGCCAGTACTACCCACTAAAACTAAATTTCTATGAAATCCCTAGCCGACAAATGCCAGAAATTTATTTAATTTTCCTACGCGTTTTATACAGAGCAAGGCTGTTGTGTTTTAGTAAGGGTCAACCAAAATCATCCAACTCATTTTATTAATCCACAGTATGAGCTCAAGCGAATAGCATCGAGTTCGATACTAACGGCGAGAAGACCAATTATTTATTATTATATCACGTAGTGCAGAACTAAATCTATAATAATATGTCAAGATGAAAATTCTTTTCCTTTTTTTATTGTTTGTTTGAACGAAAGATTTCTGAAATTGCCATTATTAGACCAAATCAACATTTTTTTTAAGTTTTATAACAAACGCTACGATTCTTAGAAAAGCAGATGTATTATGTTATAAATAAAGCATTATAATAAATAACATAATTTGAGTTCATAAGGTACCGGAGAAATAATCCTTATATCAGTCTGCCTCAACTACTTTTTTACACTTATTTCATGCTACTGTAGTTCAAAAACGGACAAAGAGAAGCTGTGAACTCCGCATCTTGAGATCTTAATATAAAGCGGACATAATGTTAAATGGTTGACTCGCGTGCGAAATTACATAAAGCCTGTACACAATGACGTTGAATGTATGAAGTAATAAAACCTCGCCAGTTTTTGTTAAGCGCAATGCAAATCAGATACAACAATACATGATATGTAATTAACTTTTTGACCTCATCAGATTCATTGTACAAAAATAATATGAATAATAAAATATCTCATCAACATCGTCTAACTTCTATTTCCTAAATAGTTTACTAAGGACATTTCTAGTTCCTCTAGAGTCTAGAAGATACCCTAAAATGGACTATCGCTCTTCTCACTAAACCTGCAAATACTAATTAAAAATACTTGAAACTTCTAACCCATTTTGTTAAAAGCAATTTTGATAGTAAATATGTGTTCAGCATATTTAGGTATCACTTTTTTAACAAGAATAATTATAGTTGCTATTTAAGCCGCTTAAATCGATCGTGCATTTTCTAATCTTTATTGCAAGAGACATATTTTTTCCGGAAATAAAATAAACGTGACCTTAGATATACTTCCTGTATAAGGTAATATTTACGTGTTTTCCTCCTCGACATCTATCCTACGTGATATTGGCGAAGTAAATTGTGCTCAACAGCTACACGATAAAATCATCTTCTCAATATATTATCATTTTCTATACGATAAAAATGAAATGTTTTATATTTGAAACCCTTTTAGATCATTACTTACGAACAGCTAACAGAAACTTGAAACAGAGTAGAAACTGGGCAGATTTGGCAGATTTTCTTTTTAAAATGTTCGCAAAAATCCTAATTATTAGGGGATTTCCGGTAAACTAAATGTATGACATGAAAGAAATTAAACTTTATCGAAATTTGTTCAGCGAGAATAGGTCTGCTAAGTATCTCTCTCATTTCAACTTGTAACAAAAAAATTGAATACGTCATTCTAATAAATCAATTTACAAGATAATTATTTTTGATCCTTCAAACCCCTCGGAAACCGGCTTGGGTATTACATCTTCAAATACATTTTTTACTCTTAAGTTTTTGTCGTTTGACGTCATTCCAAGATCTAAAAGATCGTTTTAAAAACAGTGACGATGCAAAAAGACTATAATCTTACGGCAATGACGGCTAATGGTATGTCATTTATCTGTGCTATTTACTATAAAGTATGGGAAGACATTATTTAGATACTTCAGTTTTATGAGTTGCCGTGGAATTATTCATAAAGGTAATATAAAATTGTTGCTTTAATATTCGGTATGAAATTGTTTGAATAATTTACACGAAAAAGATTTTTTTTTAAAGTGTCATTTTGTTCATCAACTTCATGAAAATTAGTTATAAAACTTGCAACTATAATATTATGTGATGTTTATTTAAAATACATTAAAATAATTTAAAATTAAATGGGAACTTCAAAATTTTGTAGTAATAAAAAAAAAGGAAAAAAATGTTAATTTTCCCGTCAGGCTCATACCACCTGAAGAGCTGAAGAGATTTTAACACAACTAAAAAAACAGCATTAGTTCTGTCAATATAATAACAAATGTAACATCTAAATATAATGTAGGTGAAGCCGTATACAAAGTTAATACAAAATAAATTTAAATATGCTAGATTCTATACGTAATTTATAGTTTCATACAATCAGTCTATAATATATGTAAATTATATTCACATTATGATTTTTTGTTTACATTTAACAAAGTTGTCAATTATTTCAAAGTATTTAGAAATAAATAAACGCAGGAAAATTATTTCTTCATTAAGGTATTTTTTTAAACTAAATTACATAGGCCAAGAGAATTTATCACAAAAATGCAATGGTAGTCCAGTGGTAACGCACTCACTTAGGAAGTTGAGTCAAGTGGGTGAAATACTCTGATATTCTAATATTATGTGAAACATTTCCAACGTGATTAAAGAAATTGAAAGACAAAGAAATCCGCCAACCCGCACTTAGTGAAGAAGACAATGACCTCATCACCCTCGTGTATCAAATATCCTATCTTAAAATAAAAACTTTCGTTTGAAAACGTGTTTCGTTCCTACATTAAAACCTATGAACATATATAAATTATTCAATACTAAGATATGGGAATCGTATTCCTCTACTGTAAAAATAGGCAAGTCAAAAATATTGTAAGGTCATTAAAGTAACAGGTCACGCTTTTGTAAGTTCAGTCAACACTTTTTTATTCTTCATTCGGTAATCGAACCCATGACATGGCCAGTCAGGGAACCACAACTGCTCTTCAACTCGTTGAAATAACGTAAACATTATAAAGACCTTCAAGGATTTGATTACACTCTGTTATGACACCCCACAGAACCTTAGTATAATATTACAGGTATTAAGTAACTGTGTGACACTGACACATTTACCTTAAGTTTTTATGTAAGCTCTTTACTTTAGCTTCGCTTGAGATTTTAAGGTATATCGTATGACACGTCAGATTAGGAGAATACTATAGTAAACTCTGGTGTTAAGATATACGTATAGAGCAATGGGTTAAATAGTTTTTACGCTACGCTGGACACACACAATATATAAATTAAATAATATTTAAATAAAATTTGCAAATTATGAGAATAACTAGGGAAAATAAATGTACATATATCAAAATAAGTCATTGTCTTCGGTCCTTTTAAACGTCCTACTGCTGGGCACGGACCTCCCTCAGTATAAGGAGAATTAGACCATAGTCCACCGCGCTGACCTAGTGCGTTTTCACGGACTTCATATGTCTTTCGAAAACTTGCAAAGTTTTTTCAGACATGCAGGTTTCTTCACGATTTTTTCCTTCACCGTAAGACAAGTAATCATGATAGAAATGATTCGCACATGAAAATATCAGAGGTGCGAGACCCGGATTTGAACCCGCATCATTTTGTTATCCAAGCGAGCGCGTTACCGCTGGATTAGTAGCACTGCCTTTAAGTAAAATAAGACATAATATCCTTTAACTTTAGCAACTGTTAATTATAGTCTACGAGTAAATATGTGCGAAATCACAGACTACAGTCCATATGAGCAGTCCATGTGCATTATGCACTGTAGTCTAGATATAAACTAATGAAATGACGTATGCTCCAGTGCATACTTAGACACCGCTGAGTGACTCCCGGTATACTATTACGAGTAATACTAACTAAATGGCATTGACATATAAAATGCCACAAAAACTACCAACAATAATAACTGTTGCTCATTCACAAACTATACAGCATTATATTATGGTAGTGAAAGGTTAAAATATCCTCAATTAATAGTATTTCAATATTTTTTATATGTATAATGATTAAAGAAGCATGATAGGGCATTTTAAATGTACATACGAAAACGTTATAACTTGAAAAAGAAATTCCTGGATCTTCATCTTTTTTGGTATCATCTTTGATTCTTGGTTCTTTTTTATCTAGATTCTACGATATATATGGATAAACAATACAGTTCAGTCTGAATTATCCTAATCTTGTCATCTTGAAAAAAAAAAGTTTGTCTGTTCATCCATCTATCTGAGAACGTATCACGAAACCACTAGACAAATGGAATTTGGTATAATATACTTTCTTCTATTGGAGAAAAACATCGAATGTCTGAGTAATCTATCTTAAATTCAATTATCTAGTAACAAACCCGAGTAGAGCAAAGGTAAGTAGCTAGTATTAACATATAGCAATATTATTACCAGCAACTTAGAATTTCTACTGTGAAGCTACTGGTTTAAAAGTAAAATAATTCTAAGCTAAATTAAAGCTCATCGAAATAAAACAAAACACTCCATGGCGTTGAAGATAAATTACTTACACCTTATCTACGAGGTTACAAATGAGTTTGGTTTTCCACAAAACTGAAAAGTATTAACCGAGGCCATATTTTTCATTCAGGGAAATGGGTTGCATGGAAGAAATATTACATTTTCCATTACGTACCCTTTTTCTGGCACATCAGATGATTGTATCATATTACAACACGAAATGTTTCAAGATATTAGCAATTTACATAACATATCTGTACTAATATTAAAAAGCATATCAGAGTCAAATTTGAGGGGAAGGGGAAGTTTTACAGGCGTATCATGATGCTGGAACTTAGGAGTCAATACATAAATAACTAATCAAAGCTAGGCTGGTGTGTAACACAAACACTTGTCAAGTATAAATAATAAGACATTATTACAACCTTTAGTGAATACCTACTATAGATACGCTTCTCTTTCATTTCCTAATTAAATTTAGTTTTTTTTATAGAAAAATTAGCCATGCCGGCTCCTACTTACAATTAAAAACCGAGTTGTAATTACAATTAAACATATAGATTTGTGATAAGTATTTTTTGGTGCCAAATCATAATATAATGTCTGAAAAAACCTTGCAAAAATAAAAAATAATAATTTGTTCTAAAACTAAAAAATAAAAAATCTGGCCACCTTTGTTATATAGAGGAATAAAAATAGCCTGAGACCTATTCTAAGACCTACCAAATATACACAAAGATAATATAAAAATCGTTCAAGCCGTTTCGGAGGATTTCGATAACAAACACTGTGACACGAGATTTTTATTACAGTAAAATAAACAACCATGGCGAATAAAATAAGTGTTATATATATAGATACTAACTTCCGCTAGTAATAAATATAGCCTGTTACTCTGATAATGTAGGTTTCTAATGGCAAGACAATTTTTGAAAAGTAGTTTTTGAGTTTATTCGTTACATACAAAAATACAAATCTTTCCTCTTTATAATATTAGTATAGATAACAAAGCTTTTAGATAAAAAGAATCCATTTTAAAAATATACATTACAGCCATTCATCCTCAATTACATTTATAATGCCAGGACCCTTACAATCTTGCAAATCCACTAAAATCCGAGCAAAATGTATTTTCCTGATGTCCGTATATTTCTTATCTGGATATTTTATCGAGTTACGAAGATATGGCGTCACGGGTAAATCATATTAATGACCTCGTTCTTATTCGAAAGGAGACATATAATTTTAAACCGTGGCTCCGCCCGGGTAAGTACAAACAACCAATATTATAAAAAGACTTTTATTTGGTTGAACGGGCTTATCTCAGGAACTATGGATTCGAATTGAAAAAAGACTACACGATGGCTCAGCTTGTAGTGACCCTACTTGCTGCGCCAGCGGTCGCGGGTTCGAGTCCCGCTGGGGCCATACATTTGTTGAGCACGAATGTTTGTACTCCAGTCATGGGTGTTTATATTAATATTATGTATTTATTTAAAGTTATATAATATGTAGTAACTATCAACATCAACATCATATACAACTATCGGGTATCCGTAACACAAGTTTCGTAGCTTACCACGGAAGTAGATAGCGCTGTGTGTAATAATGTCCCAACATATTTATTATTATATTTATTTATAATGTCAAATATTCGAGTAAACCTAAGAAAGTAACAGATTAAAAGACTTATTTAACAATAACGTTAGACTATTTACCTGAGGCATATATCCAATTCTAGGTCCAGGAACGCCACTACCAGGTCCTCCAGGTCTTCCTCCCAGCACCCAAATCTCGCCAGAGTTGAGTCTACGGCGACCAACTATGCAAGAAAGTAATGTGGTTTTACCACAACCAGATGCTCCTAGCAGACCGTATCTGTAAACAAAGAAAAACATATTAGTTATTACAATTTTTAGTTATTACATATTATAATATCATCATCAGCCTTTATTAACGTCCCACTGTTGGGCACGAGCCTCCCTAAGTACGAAGGGGATCAGGCCATAGTCCACCGCGCTGGCCTAGTGCGTGTTGGCGGACTTCACATCTCTTTCGAAAACTTGCTAGGTTCTCTCAGACATGCAGGTTTCCTCACGATGTTTTCCTTCACCGTAAGACAAGTGGTAATCATGTTAGAAATGATTCGCACATGAAAATATCAGTAGTGCGAGACCCGGATTTGGTTCTCACACCACTCGGTTATCCGCTGGGCTACCACTGTCTTTTACTACATATTATAATATACATAGAAATATTTATACTGTTAAGTGTTACGTAATGAAAGACAGCGGGCTTGAATCTCGGATCTGACATGTGCATGTGTTAATCATTTCTAACATGATTACCACTTGTGGTGAAGAAAATCATCGCGACGAAACATGTGTCTCTGCGATAACCTTGCAATTTTGAAAGACATGAAGTCCGTCAACCCGCATTTGGCAAGCGTAGTGGACTGTGGTTTTATCTTAATCGCATTGAAGGGTAGCCGGTGTTTAAAAGTGGGCCGTAAAAAATGGCTGACTATACGCAATAAATGGCTTTGTCTATTTTTTTCGATTATTACATGTTTTTAAGCTAAGATAAGTAAAAAATAAAGGTTTAAATGAACAGTTCAGACTGCCATCTACAAAAACTTTAATGTGAGTGTTTATAATAACCGCTTACATAAAAATTATTAGTATAATTTAAGTCTAAGTGAAGCGAGGACGAGTCTCTAGTTGGTTTTAATCATCATACCTTGCAATTAATATAATTAGTCTCTGTACAAATGTTTTTAAATATTCTATTATTCAACATGCGAGTGGAATTTTATTTTACAGCGTTGAACATAAAAGTTGAACTTTAGTTGATTATAACATACTGTTTAGTTTACAATTCGCACTACCCACGCTATACCCTAGATGACCACACTTCACGTGTCACCATACTTTTCATAGGAGTTTTAAACACGTGTGATCTTATACCATGAATTTTCTTCCAATTCGTTGTTATAGTAAAATAAATTTAGACGACCGCTATATTATTGAAAAAATAATAATATCATATTGATTTAGAAATGTTTTAAATACGTTATAAAAGAAGTTTTAAAGGAGTATTTCTTTACATGCGTATGTGTTTATTTAGGGGCCTCTATCACTTCGGTAATAGACGTAAACGTTACAAGAGATTTTGCAAAACTTAAAACCTTAAGGGAAACAAATGAATCTTCTTAATGTAGACAAATCTGATAAAACTACCTAATTAACTACCCTATTTTAGTTTAGGGTAACACTGGGAAACCCTTTACATCAGAAACCAAGATAGAATTTGTAAGTAAAAGGAAAAACACCATGAATCCTAACTATAAATACTACAGTAAAATAGCCGATAATGTAATTCAATTGTCATTTATCAGTCAACAGTCAACTTCTATTAAATTTATGATTTATTGACAGTAATATTGCCACTTAGAGGTGAATAGCTTCCCATTATTAAAAAAAAACAATAACACTATATATAAATACCATAGAAGCCATGACTATGTTTAGTAATGCATTGCATAGAATGTTAGTTGCATTGCCTCAGTGAATGCTAATAACGAATCTTTTGACAAAAAACTAAACAACCTTCTCGGGGTGATAAAAGATGTTGATTAGTATTACTTGTTTCGCTCATGCTTGACGACTTCATTATCAAACGTTAACTTTCATTCATAGTAATAGAATATTATTGTATCATACATTTAAAAATGTTGGAATTCTTTAGAAATGCGAAGCCGCGCGTTCCGAAACTAGTAAAAGTTCCTATACAAAAACATGACTCTATCCATTGGTGAAAACAGCATGAAAATCGGTGCAGTAGTTTTTGTGTTTATCGCGAACAGACTAACATACAGACATACGCGGCAGAGGACTTTGTTTTATAATATATAGTGATGCTGAAATCTGTATTAAAAATCATTGCATACTTAACTTAAATAAAGTGAACAGACAGACAGTCGATTTTGTTTTGTAAAAATTCAAAATAACTGTACTCACATGGAACCTTTAGGTACAGTCATGTTTAGTCCATCCAAAATTACATTTGGATTCTTTGTTGGCCCATATTTCTTATGGGCTCTTCTCACACAAACTGCTTGTTGTCTTCTAGAAGCTACTGTGGACTTCTGTTGCTTTAGCATACGGGTTCTTCTTGCAGTTATCTCTTCTTCTATGGTGCTGATTGTGACTGTTGGATCCCGAACATCCTCCATGGATATCGTGGCTCCCTCATTGTCGTAGGCCGGCATTTTGCTGAGGAAAGAGAATGAGAGTTAAGTTTAAACTTAGCAGTACTTCTTAAGTAATAGTAGCCTAGTTTTTTCGATCCATACATAGCAGATAGGTTAAAATGTTGTCAACAAGCGGTCTTCCGTCATACAATATCCTTACACACTACGAGTATCTTCGTCATCTGACTGCCTGTTTAATATAATATTATGGGTTTTCCAAGCAAGATCAAAAAGAAGGTTCAATGCGTTATAAATAAACAAAAATAGCCAATAAACAACATTGACGTCACAATATTATAAAGTAGCAGTACAACAAATTCATCTTGTCAATTTAAAGAACGGTGTTTTTCCATTCAAACCGCACACAATTAAGAAAGCCAGCTTAATATGAACCTGTATCGAACGGGCAGCTCTATTGGCTCTTTTTTAACTGTAGTTACATCTTAATTTAGTAAATTCGATAAAAATTCTACAAACAGTATCGATGATAAATACAGTCTAATGAAATATGGAATAGATATATCTACTTAAATCTATATACATAAAAGGGAAATTCCCTTATTAAAAATATCGTAAACCGCTTGACGTATAAAGATGAAGCTTGGCAGGGAGGTAGTTTATAGTTAGTAGACATACACTATAGTTTGTCCATTTTGTTAATGGTTTTTTTGACAGCTCGTCGACTGACAAGCTATAGTGATGACAAAAGGACGTAATTATCGATTTCTCTTATTTTTTTAAGTATAAAATCATATTTATTTTTATATTTATTAATATGAAAATAAATATTACTATCGTAAAAATCAAGTGTGGTGGAGAGAACTAAGAGAATCATAATGTGATTCGGGCCGTGACATTGCATATTTTGATAATTTAATAGACTCCTCATCGGACAAATCTAATATAAATGATGATTCTGACGAATCATGTTAATAAAAGGAATTAAACTATTTTAGTTGTTTTATTTGTATGCCTTATACTAAGAAGAAAGTAAAACTTTACTATTAACTTTAATATTTTAATTTATTGGTTTAAATCTTAAAATTTTTTGTCTTCCTTATTAAATAACATATTACACCTTATTTACATATTAGCATTGATTTCTATCGATTATTTGTAATCTGTGGCACAATCGTAGTAATCGTTATGTGTGGCACAGCAATAAGGGGGAGGTGCCCGTCCATGAAGTACAATATTAATGTGTATGACATTTTAACTTTAATGGCTAACCATTAAATACGAAACTTCGTGGGCGTGAGCTGTCAAAAAACCATTAACAAAATGGACAAAGTATAAGAACTGTTTTTGCGACAGAGTCGGATTTAGGAAGAGGGACTCGAACCCGCGACCGCTACACAGCAAGTACACCACACTATTTTTACCTTTCTACTAACGATATCATTTATAGAAAGTCAACTTACCCCAGACAACAAGAGTAATAATATTTTTATTAATAAGTGAAACAATAAAAGACAAATTCATAAGAAGCCATACATTGTTCTTGTTCTAAGGAACATTTCATTACAAAAACATCCAGACGCAAAAATTAAAGTAATATTTCGTTATCTTTTTTCTATTGGGTCTAGTAGACTCTACATATATATAATTCGAAACAGGCAAATTAGAATATTATTAATATAATTATAAATATTATTAAAATAATTATAGAATATTATTAATATTATTGAAATAATTATTCTTCTTTAACCTTATTTATTTACAAATATTTTTAATTATAAATACGAGTACGTACATATAATTTTAAAAATATGTAATAAAATATAACAATTTTATCACATTCAGTTCTTTTTTAACAAATAAGTTTACGTTACAATAATAAATTGATTTGAATAATGTAAACAAATATTTTGTATCTTAGCTTTTTAAATGAATCTATATCAGGGTCGAAGCAGTAATAAGGTAATTTATTTAAATTAATAATTTATTTATAAACAAAATATGCTCTTGATCTCTGATCAAGGTGAATATTACTTGTACATATCATCAAAATTTTTAAGCTGTTACTAAATATTGTTATGAAAAGAATACCGCAAACGGACTTTGATCTGGAGTAACATTCATGTATTTGCCAAAATGTTGCCTGTTTGATAAAAAAAAGGCACCTAAAAATGAATCAAAATCAAAATTTATTCAAATACACTTTTACAAGTTCGTTTGAATCGTCATTTTTACATTAATAAAATAAAGAATTTAGATTAAATTTCTGTATGTAAGTCTGTGAGGAAGCTACCACCATGCACTAAAATGATGCGAGGATCAGATTATTAACTTATATGTAGAAGCTCTCAGGATTAAACATCATGATAATAATAAATTGAAATAAAAGAATAAAAATAAGAATGAGAATGATATAATTGTAAAATAATAGGACATTAACCTTGATAAAAGTGCAATGTCATTGTAAAGACATCTCTCGCTAAAACAAGTAGGTAAATAAAAATTAAATTACTTCTACCTTGTATTGACTTATAAAGCGAGTCTTAAACGTGACTAACGGCAAATTTTAGTTTATTTGCGTTTTTTAGTCTAACCCTGCTTCAAATTCCTAAAATATTATATTATACGACACAAGGAATGCGCTAATTTACTTTGGTTGAAAACTAAACATTTTTAAATACTTTAATACGAAAAGGTTCAGTCTCCTCGCCTCTGAGGGCTTACTTTGGGCGTATCCTAACCCTATTAAGAATGTATACCATGTAGGTATACATTCTTAATAGGGTTAGGATGTACGTATGTATGACAATATGTATGACTGTTGGATATGATCGACAATACTGACTGATCACAGTCAATATTGTCGACCAAGAATCCCAGCTCCAGAATTTTTAGCACCTTGTACCTCCTAATTGGCCGTCGGGAACTAGCGGATACGTATACTATATGATAAAAATCATACATAATCAGATACATATGGTTAATGAGAAAATAAGTAAAGTCTAGCGACGCTGGGATCTCAGTCGATTAATGTCAAAATCACTAAAAATCTTTGACTTTGACGTAAGAAATGAGAGAAGAAGTACCGAAAACAAATAGTTTAATTAATTAATGCTTTAAATATAAATTATAATATATGCACAATGCACATATTACTCGCAAAGTAAATAATATTAATTGTATTTAGAGACACTAACTCTTATATTTAACTACGAACTAAAGCAAATATAATCACGTGACTTATTTACATAAGACACATTGTAAGGACTTGTGTCAAGAATAAACTATAAATTACAAAAATAACATACATTTTCTATGCAATTGTCATTGCCTTTGCTTACTGCAAGCATTTTACTGTTAAGCAATAAATTATTTTTACTACACACTTCTAATAATATTGTTCCAGTACAATTATGCACACTTAGATCATATGTTTTTTTAAGGAGTTTACTATAAAGTATCCCTATGTAGATAGATAGAATTTTTATGCATGTAATACATTTGAAAACTTCACAAAAATTTAAAATATTCGCGTAAAATCAAAAAAGTTTTAAATAAGAATTACTCCAAGTTTCTTTCAAGAAGTACGTTAACCTAACGTTATCTCTTAAAGTTCATTCACTTAAATATTACCAGTGCAACGATTAAATTTGTAAATAGCTAAAATTACTAATCAAAAATTAAACCAATTAAGTAACCAGTGTTTAATTTTTACCATGTTATCTGAAATAAGTAGATATTTGTAAATCATAAAATAATTATTAGTAACACTAATGTCGGTCAAAACGGCGAAGGTAGTGATACTATCACTATCCATAGTTCCGTGGGAGGGTACGATGTTAGAAAGATTAAGCGCAAGGCCAATGTTGTAAGACTTCTCCGTAATACGGAGTTAGAACGAAAAGTAAAGTTAGACTTCTCCGCATCACTGAGGTAATAAGGATAAATTGAAAAGTGAATAAATCGTTTATGGTGCAATGTGTACGCATGTAAAATAGAATACCACTTATTACGCTTGCTCTTGCTCTTTAAACATTTAGAGTCTAAAATTAAAAGCATATTATTGTCTATTGATTAAAGTTTATTATACCACAACGGAAAACTTTGAATATGCAAATATGAATATGGAATAATCTCATGTAGGATAAATACATTATTATTATATTTTAATATTGTATAATTTTAATAAGGCAATTGATGAGTTTCTTGCCGGCTCCTCACAACATAACTGCCTTTCGAGCTGGTGGTAGCTTCCTCGCATACTTACATACCTATTCATAATGTAAAAAGTGACGGTCCAAAAATGCTTGTAAAAGTATATTTAAATAAAGTATATTTTGATTTAAACATCTCAAACTTATGCAGTTGGTATTCTTAATGTATCTTATTCTATATCACAGAAACCGACTGATTCTTTTGATTTTTTGTGATTTTAATTAAAAGCAATCTTAATAATACATCAATTAAGGTGGTCGAATATCATCATATTATGCAAAGTAGGTATAGCCTCATTTTTCCGCGCCCTAATTATTCTATGACTATATAACCAAATAGGTAAAGTTCAAATTATAGATCTATGATAAGTCAACTACCTACTTACAATAGTGCTAGTTCATTGGGAAGGTTAGTGAAGACAAGTGAAGCGGGTTCGAATCCGGGCTTCGCATCTCTTAAAACTCGCGCAAAGCTTATATTTAAGACTCCTATTGTAAAGGAAAATATTGGAAAGAAACCTATCTGAGATAACTAACATGTTTTAAAATGGAGTTAGATTGGCAGCCCGCATTTGACCAGCGTGTTTAATTAAGACTCGTTTCCCATCGCATCGCTCAGACTGTAAAAACTTGTGTGCAAAAAAAATCTATTATAGAAATAGGTATTTCCATATTAGCTTATGTAATTTGATAAATTCAATGTAATACAATTGAGACTACATAAACTTTAGAGCAAAAACAGTGATTATTGAGATACTATATATATTTGTAAGATCGCTTGATAGCATATTAAGATAGAGGATTTGGAGGTCAGTTGTTCTTTAGCTGCCTCGAGTCTAAGTTAACGTCATAAGGCTAATAAATAATTGTGTAATTAAAAAACTTAAAAACCCAACTACGTTTCTATGTAATTTGGAAATTAAAAATCCCTAAAATATGTTAAGTTTGTGATTCAAAATTTATACCCGGTGTCACAATTAATACGAATCTAACGGCACCTTTGAAGCTAAAATCGTGCCAAACATTTGAATTTGGCGCCAAAAATCCGCCATTTTTTCTTTTGATTTCAAAATTTAAAGTAAATACGAATCTAACCTCTCAAGCTAAAATCCATCGAGCCGTTCAGGCGGCAGAGGGTGCCACACAATTATCCATACTCTTGAAAAACATAAGCCTCCTTCTGGCGCAGTCGGGTAATAACGAATAAACAACGCAATAGAACATCAAAATATCATCAATTAACACATCTCAAAATAACATTATATGGATGACGTTAGAATTCAGTTTATTGAACTACGAAAATATTGCGACCCGGTATAACATAATGCAATAAGTATAGTTATTGTGTCGGTGTATCATAAAGTATGAGGACGTTAACCCGAAATTACCACTTACAACTGTTAACTTTTTACCAGTATTTGTTATAAAAGAACATAACTTCTAGTGCGCTATACGTTGTCTGTAGGTAGATAGATAATATATTAATAAACTGTTGAGTCTAATTTGTGCGTATAATATTTTTTGAAAAATCTTTAGAAATAATCAATATTATCGATAAAGAGGCCGACTCTATAGTTTTTGGTATTTTTTTGTTGTCTGTCAGTATGTCTAGGCAGTCACGCATCACGAAAAAACCACTGTGTAAATTTTATTGAAATTTGGTGTAATTATTGCTAGTTATCCGATTCAATATAATATAAGTTTTAAATGCGGTATCTCATCTCTAAGCAATATATTTAACCTTTAAAACGTACCTAATTTGCTTTTAAAAATAAAATAGTACAAGGTTTTGCAAATTAATAATAATATTTCGTTTCACCTGTTTTATAATATTCTCGTAAATACGAAAGTACGTCAGTCTAATGAGTCCATCTGTCAATCTTCTTCGTCCAGGCTGCCAAATTAATCACAATAAAACGGACAAGGGCAACATTTATTATTCTCCAAAAAAAATACAATTATTAGAGGATTAATAATAAATTCATGAATATAATTAAAAAAATAAATAGAAATGAAATATCTAACGGTAACTTTGGTTGTTTTAAACTTTTTTTTTTAACGGGGGGAAATCCTCATGGACTACCTCCGCCTGGGGAAAGGCGGAAGGGAGTGCCGGACTTTTACCGGTTAAAACCACCCCGGTGTCTTCTCGCACGTGCGCGTGAGGCCGCGGGAATCCATATTCTTCCGCAGTCCCACATGACTAGTGCTGGCCGCATCTGACCGAAGAAGATTATACTAAAGATGTCCTAGAAAAAAGGAAAATGCTACAACCGCAACTGATAGAGGAGAGGAAAAAAGGAAATGTCGCATACCTTAAATTTGACAAAATAATAATAAAAGAGAAAAGTAACATAAACAACGAAAAGCGAAAAAGAGAAATATCGATATCTCCCTCAAATAGCCAACCAAGGAAACAACAATCTTTAATGCCGTCGAACACCAAAAGATTAAATGCTTACGATTTAATGAGGATTAGAAGCAATTCTCTACCCTCCAACGCAATTGATGATAAACAATAGCAATTTAATGTCGGTAAACGGAAAACACAACAACCTGTTAGTACAAAGGACAAAGTAACAACAAAACATAACACTCCCCCAAGCCGACTGGTCCTCGTGGGGGAAAATGACCACGACCCTCTAAAGGTTAAAAATAGCACCAACACTCACAACAAAAAGAGAACAAAGGACATCCATATAGCAACTATAAACTGTCGATCTCTTAGAACCCCCGAAAAGCTTCAAGAACTAGAAATAGCAATTGAAAAAATAAAATGGGATATTATAGGAATCAGCGAAATAAGAAGATTTGGTGAACACATAGAAGATCATGGAAAGTACATATTACATTATAAAGGAGAGACGCCGGGACTGTATGGAGTCGGATTCATGGTTAAAATACATTTAAAAAACAACATAACAGAACTAAGAGGAATTTCAGAACGTATCGCAATTCTAAACATAAAACTAAATGGAGAAGAAGAATGGTCTATTATCCAAGCATACTCACCAACAGAATCAGACAAAAAGGAAGACTTAATAAAAACTGAAAAATTCTATGAAGACCTTCAAAACACCATCGAAAACGGTCACAAAAACATCATAGTAATGGGAGACTTTAATGGCCGAATCGGAATACAAAGAAATGGAGAAGAAAGAACTATAGGAAACTATGGAATTGGTACCAGAAGCAAAAACGGAACAATGTTGGTGAATTTTGCACAAGAAAACCGATTAAGTATTCTTAACAGCTATTACAAAAAGAAAATAACAAAAAAATGGACATGGATCTCTCCTAGCGGGCTTCATAGGAACGAGATAGACTTTATTATGTCCAACAACAGAAAAGTATTTAAAGATGTGTCGGTCATACCTAATTTAAATTTCAACACAGACCACAGAATGGTACGTGCCACAATAGCAGGAACACATTTCAATAAAACAAGACGATTTTATAGTAAAAATACAGCTGTTCAATATACTGGCGAAACAAAATTATTGCTTAACAATCTACAAACTTCACTAGACATCAAAGAATACCTACCAATACAAGAAAAATACAACGAATTATTACACCAACTTAAAACTATAACCAAAAAGACAAACACAAACAGCAAGAAAGAAATCTCACATAAAAGTAAAGAACTATTACAGAAACGTAAGGAATTACTACAAAGAGAGAAAACTAAAGAGATCCGAAAATTAATAACAGAAACTAGCAAAATGATTAGCGAACAATTACGAAGAGAAAGAAAAACAAAACGGTCTAATACGATGAAAAATTATATACAGAAAACAGGAGGAATAAAAAAGGCACTTAAAGAACTAAATTTCAAAAAGGATTGGATACCAAGTATAAAAAGTAAAGACGGTAAGAGTACAGGGAAGAGATCCGAGATACTAAAAGCTGCTACAGAATTTTATCGAAATCTATACCAAAGCCAAAAGAAGGGACAGGCTGTAAAAGAATATGACGCATCAATTAGTGAAGAGGCAATACCTGAAATATTAAAAGAAGAAATTATAAAAGCCATTAATACACAAAAAAACGATAAAGCTCCCGGATCAGACCTCGTTACAAATGAGCTATTAAAAACAACACTACCAGTGATTGCTTCGAAGCTTACAGATATATTTAACGAAATTATCATAACGGAAAGCATCCCTGAGGATTGGACTAAGTCGACCATTGTACTTATACACAAAAAAGGTGACAAAGGGGATATAGCAAATTACAGGCCCATAAGTTTAATGTCTAATGTTTATAAGATATTTTCAAAAATAATACTATCGAGAATTGCAAACACTCTTGATGAAAATCAACCTAAAGAACAAGCTGGATTCCGCCGAAATTTTTCAACCATAGATCATATTCACGCACTTAGACAAATATTACAAAAATATAAAGAATATAACAAAACTTACTATTTAGGGTTTGTAGATTTTAACAAAGCATTCGACACACTAGAACACGGGTTTATCTGGAATGCGCTAAAAACGCAGGGCGTACAAACAAAATACATACGAATACTCCAAAATGTATATACCAAGAGTACTGCGCAAGTAAAGCTAGAAGCTATAGGCGAAGAATTCCCTATCGGAAGAGGCGTACGACAAGGAGACCCTATCTCGCCTAAGCTATTCTCAGCCGTCCTAGAAATGATATTCAGGAACTTGGATTGGATAAATACAGGACTAAATATAAACGGCGAATACCTGAGCCACTTACGTTTTGCAGACGACTTAATAATATTCTCAGAGAGCCCAAAAACGCTAGAAATAATGCTACAACAACTAGCCGATGAAAGCGACAAGGCAGGGCTAACAATGAATCTGAGTAAAACAAAAATTATGTCAAACTCATCGCAAATAGACACCATAAAAGTGAACGGTGAGCAGATAGAATATGTAGATGAATATATCTACTTGGGACAGTTAATATCTATCACAGACTGCATGAAAAAGGAAGTAGAAAGGAGAATAGCCAACACCTGGAAACGATATTGGTCACTTAGCGAAGTAATGAAAAACAAAGAGATGCCAATGAAAGAAAAAAGGAAGATATTCAATATGTGTATTTTGCCATGCTTACTATATGGATGTCAAACCTGGGCATTGACAGAACAACTATCAAGCAAAATAAAAGTTTGCCAAAACGGAATGGAGAGAAGTACAATAGGAGTTAAAAGAAAAGACCGAGAAAAATTGAAAGACATAAAAAGTAAAACTAAATTCAAGAACGCATACATAACATACAAACAACAAAAGTGGAGGTGGACAGGGCATATGATGAGGGAGAAGAAAGGAAAATGGACAAGACTAATAACAGACTGGTACCCGCTAGACAGTAAAAGAAACAGAGGTAGACAAACCAAGAGATGGGAGGATGACTTCAAAGAAATAGCGGGTCCAACATGGACTCGAACAGCAAGGAATAGGACAGAATGGAGATCTTTAGAGGAGGCCTTTGTCGGAAGACAAGTTGAAGATTAAAAAAACAAAAGAAAACCGTTTGCCGACCATTAAAACAGATATTGAAAGTTTATTTAGTTAATAATATATTAATGGTCAATAGTATATTAGTTAATAATTTAGTTGGATAAGTAATTCTAGGAACACAGAAAAAAAAAAAACTTTGTAATTTAAACTAACTTTCAACAATAAAGGCTTTTTTATTTTATTTTTTTATTATCCGATTCAATATAATATAAGTTTTAAATGCGGTATCTCATCTCTAAGCAATATATTTAACCTTTAAAACGTACCTAATTTGCTTTTAAAAATAAAATAGTACAAGGTTTTGCAAATTAATAATAATATTTCGTTTCACCTGTTTTATAATATTCTCGTAAATACGAAAGTACGTCAGTCTAATGAGTCCATCTGTCAATCTTCTTCGTCCAGGCTGCCAAATTAATCACAATAAAACGGACAAGGGCAACATTTATTATTCTCCAAAAAAAATACAATTATTAGAGGATTAATAATAAATTCATGAATATAATTAAAAAAATAAATAGAAATGAAATATCTAACGGTAACTTTGGTTGTTTTAAACTTTTTTTTTTAACGGGGGGAAATCCTCATGGACTACCTCCGCCTGGGGAAAGGCGGAAGGGAGTGCCGGACTTTTACCGGTTAAAACCACCCCGGTGTCTTCTCGCACGTGCGCGTGAGGCCGCGGGAATCCATATTCTTCCGCAGTCCCACATGACTAGTGCTGGCCGCATCTGACCGAGCCTCATCTCCTGCACGGGGTAGTGAGGTGTTGAACTACCCCGCGCATCGTCACAGAGGTGCGCGCCAACACTCGCGCGCGCCTACGACTCGGGTCCATCAAATAGGGGGCGAGGATTTCCCCAAGTCCCTCTCCCCTGGACCCATGGGGGCCGGAAAAGTCTCCTTGCACCCGTGCGCCTCCTGCGGCCGGGGAAGGGAGTCGAGATCTCCCTCTCCCGTTCCGCAGTTTGTGTCTGACTGTCTGCCTGTTTGTTCCGGTTAATCTTTGTAACGTTTAGACTAGTATTATTAGATAGCTAATGTTATAAGTAGTAACATTAAAATAAGGCTACATTTATTTTAGTGGACTTAGGCTACTTTTGTTTTAGTGGAAAAATATAAAAACTGTTTAATTTATTTTAACTTACGTACACGGACCGGGTTTTCTAGTTTTAAAATACTAACTGATATAATCAGCTATAAACAGACCACAATTTATCAAAATCTGCATAATGGTTTTCTCGTGATATGGTTACAGACAGACAGACAGACCAGATTCTAGAAACTATAGGTTCGTTCTCTGTGACGATAATATTAACTATTTCAATAAGATATTCCAAAAAGTGTTTAATATACAGATCCGAATAAGAATTTTATAATAATGTACCTATAGATTTTAGATTGAATTTTTATCTCGTACAATGTATATAAAAAAATTATATTAATTTTATTATATCTAGTAAATAATATTATAAGTTCCTTAAGCGTACAGTGCCTATGACGTCAGTTCACTTGTAACATCGCTTTAAAGTATTACGCATGTCTGACGTTAGAAGTACTAATTTATAATCTTGATTTCATTAAACCGGTTCTCAAAGTGTACCAATGTCGGTTAAATTTATGTGGTCATTTTAGTTTGTAGTGTAAAGACTACTGTTGATGTATTAAAACCCGTGTATTTAATTTGGTATGTACAATGTACATATGTAATTTGTCTAAGTGTTATATTAGAGGTAGTCAATTCGATTCTTGTTTATATACATATACTCGTATAATGGGAATTCCTTGAAGGTTTTGGAAAACTTTATTTTAAACAAGCGTAAATATTTTTTTTCTTTGTACATATAATTATTCATTGTCATTTCTACTCCTTATGGTTCTTTTTATAATTCCCAAAAAATCCAATCTTACGATTATGATTACCCGTCTTAATGAGAATAGACCGACTTTATTTCGGTTTTTCTTGAAAATTATGATTTTTCAAATTGCGACACGAAAAAAGGTTTTCGATATTTTTTAATCTCTTTATGTATTTAACAAGACACATTTGGCTCGGTTTTGAGCGACTACTTGCTGTGTCAGCGGTCGCGGCTTCGATACCCGCTGGGCAGTTGTGCAATTAACGTGTACTGTAATGTTTGTACCTCAGTCACGGGTATTTTTATTTATATATTTTTTTTTGTTTTTAATGTTAAAAGTTATATAAGTGTAGGGTATTATCTGAATGATGCTGTGGTCTGAACGCAGCAGTGGTCAGTGAAAATGTCCCAACATATTTATATTTATTCAGTTCTCTACGATAATAAAAGAACATTATCTGATATTATACAAATAGTATTTAAAACTCAATCGCCAAATATGAACCAATGTCCTTGTTTTACTAAACGGAGGGAAGTTACATGTTCAATTAGCATTAAATCACCTTATACATGTACATCCTTAGCATATCTAGACGAAAATAAAATATAGCCAAGGCTTACCATCTATGTCAAGGCCGGTCTGTTGTATCGATATTGCCAAATCGATTATTTGTTAATGAAAGTATACCAGTTTTTATCATTTTAATGAGAGGTTGTACAAGTTATTGGTGTCAGTTGTTACGTATAAGCTATTGAAGGCTCGAATTTCTTTTGGTAAGTAATAATATAGTATCTGTAAAAAATTAAAGGTGTTTACCAGTTTTTTATATATTTTTTTCAGAAAATTCTAAAATTACATAATAATGAATATTAATTATGTTAATTACATTCCTCCTTAACACTATTAAAACGAGAAGAATAAACTTTTTCTAAGCAATCAATGATTATAATATATGAATATTATAATCATATTGTATAGGAAACTTTTTACCGTCACCGACATGTTATTTACCATCGTGTATTCAATTTTTGGAAGATATGGCATCTGAGTAAATAAGTAAATAACAATAAATAACTTTAGAAAATAAACATCACTACATAGTATAAAACAAAGTCGCCTTTTCTGTCCCTATATCCCTATATCCCTATGTGCGCTTAAATCTTTAAAACTACGCAACGGATTTTGATGCGGTTTTTTTTAATAGATAGAGTGATTCAAGAGGAAGGTTTATATGCATAACTAGCAGATCCCGCGGCTTTACCTGTGCTAAATCTAGGGAAGAGCCCGAGCGAAGCGAGGGCGAGTCGCTAGTATATTAATATATCTAAAATTATAAAAGCGTATCTGTCTGTTTGTAATCATTTTATGACTTTTGGTACTTGGTAAAGAGTGGTGACGGTCATATGAATTTTATCACAATAAATGGGCCGTCATAGGATTTTCCAGATAGAATGAGAATTAAAATTATTATACATAAATTAATAATTTTAATTATTTTTAACAACTTCAAAAAACAAGAAAAGCAGTTAGAGTGTACCTCTTTTATATTACACAAACTTGAACTTTGAACTAAATTTTCTCTAATTAGAATTTGCGACCTTCATTGAAAAAATAAGTTCAAATATAAGGTATTAGATACTCTATAAAATTAATAATTTTGACCATAAAGCATTATAATTAAAACAAATACTATAACTGAACTTTGTTTTGCGGAAATTCATAATATGTTTATCATTTAGAGGATTCAAAAAGGAGTAAGGAAATATACGTACTACATGGTACAAGGTTTATTTACGTATTTTTAAAGGCAATCGTTTCTTTTTAAATGCAAGCATAACTTTAGCAAGTGAAATAAAAGTTGATAAACTTGTACAATCGAAAATTTAATTTAAATTAGTGAACTAATGAGGCGTAATTTAAACGAAAAAGAGACCAAAGTTATTTAATTTACCTATAACGGCATTAAATTTTATCAAAATTTTATTGATCTACGTGAGTAATATGAAATTGCATTGTCTTGTAGATGTGTAAGTGACTGATTATCTATCTGTGATGGATGAGTCAACCACAGAGCAGATTTTAATGAAATTTGGCATGATGAGAGCTGGTTATCTGGGTAAACATAGAGTATACTTTTTACTGCGGAAAAATATCTCATCTCTTAGAAAACCATACTGGTAATAAAAACGTCCCAATAGAACAAGAAAAGTATTATATCTATACAAAAGTCGCAATAAAACTCGAATTTCGATAACAATCTAAGTCAGAATAATTATTGTCAGTCTTCTTACATATTACTGGTTATGCCATTTTTTCTCATCATATACTTTTGTGAATAATCCAATCAATCAACTAGAGATAAGCAATTTCCAATAAATACCGACTAGACGTGATGTTAAATGTTTTTGTTATGGAATATAGTACGTGATACAAAAAAAAAATATTACAACCGTATTGAATGCGGAATTAATGTAAGCCGGTGGGAATTTAACATTCTTTTTCATTTGCGGCTTATCATGAAATTATTTTAATTAGAAAAAGACAAAAGACCTTTGCATTGCTCACTCGTCGTCTCTTAAATTGAACCTAGGTACATTCTTTTTTGTTGAAATAAATCTATCAATTTAGTATTTTGCTAAATCGATTTAGATGAAACAAGTAGATATGCGTCATATATCATAATGGGTTTTTCATAAGTAAAACTAGTCTTTGACGCGCGCGCTTCACACGCGCGTCACACAATTGCCCAGAAGCTTTGAATTTTCGGATATGTTTACCACATTTCTTAGTAAATAACATAAAATATATATCGCCTACTTAAAAAATTGTTTATTTCTCAACGAATGACTAATTAGGCAAAGGAAACTAAAAGTGGATGCCCTTAACATATAAGTTATTCTAGGTAATACCGGATTTTCCATCTCGGCGTCTATTTGCTCCACCAAGGACAGAGCTGTTTGCGTTTGTGATATTTGACTTGTGATTTTTGTTGAGATTTAAAAATAGATTTAAGCAGCAGAAAAAAACGGTAGGCTATTAATCAATATACTTTTTCAAGACGGTATTATGCTACTAGTAAGTACTAGAGATCAAAATTTATTTTTATACAGTAGTAGTCTCATGTGAACTTGATGTAAATCTATAAATCTAAGTCAAATCTGTACATTAAATATTTTTTGGAAAATCTAATTGAAATAGACATTATTATCGATATTGAGGCCAAATCTATTATTTTTAGAGTTTTTGTCGGTCTGTCTGTGACCGCATCACGAGAAAACCATTGGACGTATTTGGATGAAATTTAGTATGATGATAGCTGGTTACCCGGGTTAATTGATAGGATACTTTTTATTGCGGAAAAATATCTCATTTCTGAGAAATCTACACCAACCATTACAAACCATACAAAACATCACAGGGTATGTGAAATCTATTTTGTTTCCGGACTTAATAACGCGGGCGGCGCGGAGCCGCGGGAAATGCTAGTAAACTATAAAATAAGTAAATGGCAAAACAAATGGAATTTTATATAATAGTTGTAGTAATAATAATTTATACGTATAATTATTAATAATCTTAGACTATTAATGTTTTTACAGACAATCTTTTGCAAGTTCAAAGAATAATTGCAATACACATAAATTATATTATATATGTATACCTAGTAGATGTAAATGTGTGGGATTAGTCACTGGTTGTGTCTCACGTAGGATAAATAGATAAATTGTAATACAAAATTGTTACCAAATATTTTTTTGCAATGAGCAACTGTTGAGTTTCTCGCCGATTCTTCTCAGCAGAACAGCTTTCCGAGCCGGTGGTAGTTTACTCACAGACTTACAGACTGACTTTTAATTTTGATAATGTAAAAATGACGATTCAAAAGAGCTTGTAAAAGTCTATTTGAATAAAGAATATTTTGATTTGATTTGATTTATTAGTTTTTAGATACTACAGATATTTCTTCATTTTTGATCAATAAGATGGTCTGGAAATTTTTTCAGTTATTGATATTTAAATTTAAATATAATAAACCGGACTCCTCTGACATTATGTGGGTCAGAGATCTTTTTATTATTATTATAATTTGTTACTATTTTGATTTGTATTTGAGTTCTTTAAGAAAGATGTGCTTTCTTATATTTTATACGTATTCTAAGTATTTATACTTAATATGTATTTTATACTGGTATCTATTGTTATAAGAGCTATTTTAGATAAGGCTATTTAACAAATTATAAACATATTTAACATTAATGTACTTTTACGTGTTTTTGAACTATGTCCAAAGCGTATAAGAATTTAATTGTTACTAGAAGCAAAATACAAACAGCCTACCTTGCTTATCTTTATAAAAGACTAGCAAGACCCGGCCTTTTTCCGTGCGCGTAAGTCATAATAAATAAAACGGTTTTATAATTTTCTTATTAAATAAAAGTAGCTCAACTTACTCGTTATAACAGACAGACGGACAAAAAAATTAAAAGGTCGTGTGTACAAAGTACACATGTCAGAAGTAAAACTTCTTTGGCAAACTAATTTTTAAATCTTGTTTATATTTAATATTTATACTAAATAACCCCGTCTAAGCTCGTCGCGATAGAGAGATGACGCTACGGTCACACCCACGAGTTAGACAGAGTTAGAAACGTCACTGACTCGCGGTGGGCGAGATCTAACTAAGGCTAACTCTTCCCCGTCTCTGAGTGCCTGGTACTATGGACTTATTTTTTCGTTTCATCGAGTTTGAAATCACAACGATTCTAAAGAAGTTTCACTTAAAAAATTAAGAATTGATTTTTGATGCAAGTACTTATAGTAAGTATTTACTTTAATATGCATGCGTGTGAAAGCTCTTAATTTGAGTACAAACAGACACTTTTGTTTATATGTACAGTACTGAAGTACATACTAATATTGGTCCACGAGGACCAGGTCGCGAATCGATTATAAGTACATATTATCGCAATTTAACTATGATAAATTACCACAAAATATTGAGGTTGCCCAAAAATGCTTGTTAAACACTTGTTGCCTCATATGGAAGAATTAACAGCGCCTTAAAAACGACATCCCCGAAGGTCGTATGAAATTAATATAATTAATATAAAATATTGGTACCTATAGTAGGTATTCGTCCTTAACCTATTGCATAAGAAGCAAGTGATTAACCAGATGTTTTTTAAAACAGTTTTCGTACGAATCCGCTCGTATGCTAGATTTATATAATCGAGCGATAAAATCTATATACCTAAATAAAAATGAATGTTGCTAAGCGCAGAACTCGAGAATGGCTCGACCAATTTGGCTATTTTTTTGTGTTCCTTAAGGAACACGGAAGGTTTTAATCACTACATAGTATAAAACAAAGTCGCTTTCTCTGTCCCTATATCCCTATGTATGCTTAAATCTTTAAAACTACGCAACGGATTTTGATGCCGTTTTTTTAATAGATAGAGTGATTCAAGAGGAAGGTTGATATGAACTTTGAACAAACTTCAACAAACTACTTTTAACAAACTTTGTAAAAAACTTATACTAAAGGGACTTATAGCTTTTAGTTGTACCGCTAGTAATATTATAAAAATAAGCCCGGCTGCATAAAAACGAACTAAAATGATTGGAACAAATTAGAAACAAAGGAACAAAATATGATGCAGTCGGTAACATACATTTTTATTATACTTGCTCTAACTGATCCATTTACGACCACCTATTGCTTACCGCATACGAGTACTCTTTACATCCCGGGGCTAAGACTAAAAATTTATTTTCCCATCTATCTAATATATATTGGAATGGATAACCCTTCCATCTAAATAAATTTCAAGACATGAAGTCACAAGTGAAACAGTAAAATTCTTAATTTTATTGTTATTTTAAAAACGAATCAATTATAGACTTAAAGTTGTTATAAGTTTTAAAATAGACTCGAGTGTAATAAAAAATCTGTTTTATATAATATTAAAAATTTTTTAACAGCATATAATAATAATACAATTATAAAAATAATCTTTAAGATTAGCCCTTAGAATTGATGTATCCACGGAATAGGTAAAAAAGCATTTTTTCTGTGGATGTATCCGTAATGTGGTATCTCGTATGAAAAACTGTAACGAAGATTGTTTACACGTACAAAGCCATTGGTTATTAATAGTAATAAAAACGTTTAAATTATGGTCCAACTAACTGGTTTCTTGCTAATAAAATTTAAAGGTCGAAAATGATAAAATTTTGAAATTATGACAATGAACTTTATTGTTGTAAGTTATGTAGGTAATTATTATCGATCATATCGAAAACAAACTGCCTTTATACAAATGTTAAGGCCAGAGAAAAGTATAAATTCTTACAATTAGTATTATGTATTACTACCTACTGCTTAAAAAAGAATGTATCTTTTATGTTTTTTTTCTTTTGGTGTAATAAAAGATTTATAAATGAACTAGTATTTCCCGCGGCTTCGCCCATATTCTAGAGGCTGGAAACCAAATACCTCGCAAACCTACCGGCGTCCCTTCCCCCTTGCCACCGACCGTCTTCGTTCTTTTTTCTCCCGTTTTGCAACATTTTTTATTGTTGATCCGCTACCGTTGATCGTAGCGTGATGTACTATAGCCTATAGCCTTCCTCCTTAAACCGACGACTATCCAACACATAGTCCTATATAGATATCGTATAGATAAATAAATAAGAAGAATTATCTGTTAGGTAATTATTTCTGAAAAGATATTACTTATTTACCTATTGTGTTTTTACTATGTTATAATAATCACGGGAAATTAAATTTTAAATTTTATTGCTATAATTATAATTTATTTAATGTTATTCTGTACCTAAGCAAAATAAAAATATATTTTATAATAATAATATAGGAATATCGAGGCGTCTGACATAACCTATTTGGTTTTTTTATACTAATTATACAGCGTTCCCATACATTATAATTATAAAAAAAATATTTTACTAAATAATTGTTAAATTTTTTTACCTACCATCTAAAGAATTATATAGAAGGAGCTTGAAATAGTAGGGTAAGTTTTTCTGTTTATTTCTACCTATCTCTTTTCTCCTATTCTTCCTTTTATTTCTATATAAAGGAAGCTATCTAGCTTCCTTTTTTTCTTTCTTTCTTTCTAAGAATACACGAAATTTAAGAAATTAAATATTTTAAATTTCCAGCATACAAATTATTTTACTTTTAACAACGTATCATCGCGTTGAATTGAGACGAAAATATAACTAAGGTAGTTCAAATTAAGTCGAATCTGTTGGAACGTTAAATATTATTTTGGAAAATCTCATAGAAATAATTGTTACTATCGATACAAATGCTAAATCTACAACTTAAAAAAATTTTCTGACTGTCTGTTTATGACCGCATCACGGGAAATAGAATAGATTTCCCTATGGTTATAGGGATCAACATATTATATAGGATAATTTTTACTACAGGATAGTCTCTATACTAACTAAAACTTATAGGGATGTGCCCGAGTAGATAGAAGGTAAGTCGTTTGCGTTTGATAATAATGATTAATACCTATGTTATTTATTAAAAAAATCTTTTAACTCAGATAAAAATTTCTGTTGAATATTTTCTTGGGTAATTATTTTCATATATAACATGACATGATTCTTAAAAAAAATTATAATAATAAAATTGTAGTTGGATTGTTTTGTGTAAAACGTTATTTTTTTTCCATCTGTTTATGTATGTAATACGTTTTCTCATACGCTTGTCATTTTAAAAAAAAACGTTATCCATGTTTTTTTCGTAGCTAATTATTATTAGTGACTTTACACTTTTTTTTTAATTGTTTCTTATACTAAATTCAAGTTATTGAATGTTGAAACTTTATTGGACTTATAAATGTTAAAGAGTAATTTACATTTTCCTTTGTATCTACTAATTTAACACAACGCAGAAGACTAATAATACTTGTAAGTTTCATTCGATTCTATTTGGAAGTCATTATATCATTTAGAGATAAGTCAGAACATTAAATTATTTTAGTACTTAAGAATGTAAAACGATTTTAAAATTAAGTAATGGGCAAGTCACTAAATTATTACTTAATAATCTGTCAGGGTTTTTGTCGTGAGTCACTCAGGTACTTATGAAATGAACGAACGATTAACAAATGAAATACTGCTCTACTCTGAACAAATTTTGATATTATTCGAAAGAAAAAGATAGATGTTTTAAGCCTGTTCAAAACTAAGTCATTTTATATGGAACTAGCGTTTGGAATTGGAAAACAAATTCTTAGATTTTTATATTATTATACGTGATAAAGATAGGTAGCCTTTATCCTGAAAGATAATTGCGTTATCCAACAAAATAATAATGTTTCATTACCAGTACCAGTAGTTCCGTAGAATAGCGCGTTTATAAAACAAACAAATTCTTCAGCTTTATAATATTAGTATAGATTCGTTTGTGCAAATATGAATGCTAAAGAGTAAAGACTTATTTTAATTTAAAGTTTAAAATAAATGAACACATCTTAAATTAAAACCTGTTTAGGATTTCTGTGTAATCAGTATCCACTTAAGAAATAAAAGGTGTCGTGTTTAACGGACACGACTATATATTTAAGCAAAGAGTGCTCGCATTTAGTCCTTGTTAGCGACCCACACGGGCCTTCCTTCAATACGAGGGGGATCAGGCCATAGTCCATCATACTGGCCAAGTGCGTGTTGGCGGACTTAACATGTTTGTCGAAAACTTGCTAGATTTTCTCAGACATGCAAGTTTCCTCTCTTGCGAGACTCGGATTTAAGAGAATTGAAAACTATTAGGTACCTCATTGAGTTCAATTAACGCATAATATAAATACTATGTATATATCTATTGAAAATACTTATATTATGTTATAATTGATCTTTTGACGTTTATTAAAAGTTGAATTCTGGCGAAGTTATTTTAACGAAAATCAGCTATCAATTTTACACAATATACATATATTGGCAATAAATACGCGGTTACTAAAATATATCTCAAAGAGTGTTTCAGGTGAAAGTCCCATGAAATTAGTTGGGTACTGAAATTGATGGTGGCAGCTGTAATGACTGGTATTGTTAGCGTTTGCAAACAGACATTTATGGAAGAACGCTTAATAGATTGGTTTGTTTTTCTGTATGTTAAATAAGTTAAATATAAATATGGATTTTCTAAAGAAATGAATATAAAACGTTTAAGTTCTGTTTAATTCATTATTTATAGTTAACTTTGAAGACAAGATATAACGACAAGGAAGGAAGAACTATTGAATATTAGTAGTGGCCTTTCGACATTTGATTAAATTAATTATTAAAAATTTGAGTAAAATTATATATATAATTAAAAATAATACGTTGATATACGTAGAATTTTACATCTATATTAAAAATACTTGTTGTTAATTAAATTTTATTTATTATAACATCAAGCACTATATCTATAGTAGCTTAAAAATATCGTTTGAGAAATAAAAGAGAAAAAGGTTCTGAACTGCCTATTTATGTTTAGATATTACATACACATAAGTACGTAAATAATATAATGTTATTATACATACTGTATTACATTAAGTTTACAAATCAATATATTTTTGTTATTTTGCTTATCAAGATAGATACAGTACATATATAAAAACTCAAGGATTTTATGCAAGAAATTGAAGTAATCATTTTTAAATATTTTTATATAAAACCTACCGTAAGTGCGAACTATCTACGTCACTTTGCTTATAAATAATACAAACATCAGCTACTAAGTACTAGTACCTAGTAATCGTGTTTTTGTTATCTGTTTCATTTCATTAATTTTTCCATAGGAATATAAATATTATTTGTCGTTCTTTAGTCTCGCTTAATCCCAAAAACGGTTGGACCGATTTGAATAATTGTTTCTGTTTTGTTAGGGATGAGAAATTTCAAAATAACACAGTTGTAAAATCAAAAAGTTTAGATCTCATTATTTTTCTAACCGTTAAAACTTAAAAGGTATTGAGGGATGAACCGGAGTGAAGCGAGGGTCAGTCAATAGTACTCTATAGTTTAAAGTATGACTTCATATTAAGTAAATAAAACAAAGTCCTCCGTCACGTCTGTCTGTCTGTCTGTTCGCGATAAACTCAAAAACTACTGCACCGATTTTCATGCTATTTCACTAATGGATAGAGTGGTTCTTGAGGAATGTTTTAGTATATAATTTATCAAGTTTTTGTATATATTTACTAGCGGAACCCTCGGCTTCGCTCGCGCTAAATCTGCGGAGCGAGGCCGAGTCAATAGTAGTATAATATAAATACAAACAGCGATGTAACATGCCTATAAAGTAATTCATGAACATTTCTATTTTAAAGGCAAACCAATATTGAGTTGTAAACAAAATAACAAATTACTAGTCAAAAATTGTTAATTTACATTTGAAGTAAGTATATACGAAGGACTATTTGCGTAAGCTTGTACCGGAAGTTAGAATGGCCGAGTTATTTTAATTGTCCATTCGCTTTTCGGTTTGGATATTTTCTGTAGAACCGTTGCGTATTACGCGTAGTTTACTTAGGCATTTAAACAATGCAGATGGTTTATAGACTAGCGAATAATCCTCGCTTCGCTTGGTAGCTAATGTTATTTTTAGTAATTAGTGGGTATTTAGTCATTTAATGTCCCATTACTGGGCACTGGCCGCACTACGAGGAGAAACAAGCTATTAGACCGAAGTTGCATGTTGGCGGACAGGTCTTTCGAAATCCTCTAGATTACAACAATGCCTTATTTGTATTGAACTAAGCAATATATTATATAAGTATTATTTATGTCTCGAGGAAATTATTGTATAAACACAAGGTCTACTGACTACTAGGAAGGGCGACTAAAATCTTTAAAAAGAAGGTTAAATAGGTAGTACAGTAAAATTAGTTTTAACAGATGTAATATTTAGATGGCAACTTAATTAATGAGGCAATAAATCATAAGACAAAGTTTAAGAGTGTTAATTAATCTTAGTTCGTAAATCTAATTTGTTACGTATGTTTCCGCACTGAATAACAGTAATTCTTCAAGTTAATCAGATAAAGATACATTATACATAATTTTAACTAGTACGTAGGTATCGTATCGGACGAACCATCTATACATATATAAATAAAATTGGAATGTCTGTTTTTAATTTCAAATTAAAAGTTTTTCACTAAATGCATTTGAAAGTATATACGATAACGATACTAGCAACTAAAAACCAATTTGTAATATTTTTTGTATGTTTGTTTGTTTGTTCCGACTTCCGGCTAATCTCAGAAGCGGCTGGACCGATTTTGACGGGACGTTACTACTAGGAACCGACTTCAAAAAAGGAGGGGGCAGAAATTTTATTTATTTTAACTAGCGGAACTCGTGGCTTCGCTGACGCTAAAGCTACGTTGGATTAAATTTAGTCATAAACAGATTATGACCTAAGCTCTAGAACCCGAAATAAGCATTAGTCGCTGTTTATTTATACTTTAACTAGCGATTCGCTCTCGCTTCGCTCGGGCTCTTCCCTAGATTTAGCACAGGCAAAGCCGCGGGATCCGCTAGTTATGCATATAAACCTTTCTCTTGAATCACTATCTATTAAAAAAACCGCATCAAAATCCGTTGCGTTGTTTTAACATAGGGATATAGGGACAGAGAAAGCGACTTTGTTTTTATATACTATGTAGTGATAATTTTAACATTACTACTTTGCAACAGCAGAAGCTGTTGGGTTATAAGTGCTTAATGTTAATTGTTATGTACCTACTCGAACATAGCATATTTCCTAAAAAAATGAGAAATAATCAATTAGGAACTTGTAAGTGTGCAAATATGTAACTTAGATAAGTTATTTTTCACTTATTTTTCATCTCTCGGTAGCTATTGACAGTATAAGTTGCAGTTTAAAAGAAACGTTTACTAACACTTAGCTCAAGATCTGAACCGTTTAACCGGGTAAATAAACGAGGCAAGCAAATACCTCCTTAAAATGAAAACCACAATTTAACACTTTGAAAGTCATTATTGCGGATATTTTTACGTTTTAATACGTTTGATATAGGTTTGAAGTAAGTATGTCTTAACCAATATTAAAAAATGGTGATACAAATGCATACATAGTTTGTTTCGAAATTGTACTAAGAACCATAAAGGTAATGCTAAGTTATTTATCCCCATGATCGACTTTTCATTAACATTTTGCATTGTTTCTTAGTAAATGACGTAACAAATCACACGAGTAACTAGTGAGTGTACTTATTAGAATTGTTGAGAAATATTAAGAAACCGCATATTAGTTATTTTATCGTATATCTAGAAGATTCACCATGACTTCGCTTGAATATACAAAGTCAAGTTTTTTTTGCTAATAAAATATTAATCCAATTTTAAAGAAAGGTAGTTTTCCCAGTTTTTTGAAAGTCATGTACAATTTACTATATTCACAATTGTTTTTATTGATAATAATCGGTACTACTTTTTATTATTCTCGTGACCATGATTGCTGTAAGTAAAGCAATCGAAACGTCGGGAACCAAAAATCCAAATAAATCCGCGACAAAATCCGAAAAGATAGTTTCATTTATAATGATTATTATATATATAATATTTTAATTAAAGAAATAAATTATACAAAAATAAACACACGATGTTTCGAAATTGGTTTAAAACCGTATTTTATTATAAGTATTTTAAACCAAAATTCTACAACGCTGAATTAGTTTGTAAAAACTTAATGGATTTAATGAACGTCATCGCAAAAAAGTTTACAAAAAATAAAAAGACGACTATAAGAACTTACAAGTCTGAATACATTAAGTTAAAAATCAAATCTGCTTAAAAGAAAACAAGTTTATTTTAACGGAACAAACTTTGTATGACGCAGATACTTATGAATAAATGCTACGAAGAAAGGAATTTCCCTTTTTTATCATATTAAATATCATTATAAATTACAAAATGTCGTCACTAAATAGCATGTGTAAAACAAACAGACGACTATGACGTCTCTGTATCGATTATTAATAAAATAAAATAAAAATTATTATAATAAAATTTTCCAAATAAGTAATAGATATTTAATTTAAAGATTTGGATCGATTAGTTGTACAACACTAACAGTAACAGTTTAATGTAATCAATTTGCGATGTACCCAATAGTGTTAGTTAAACTTTAGTAATCGTTAATTTCTCATATATGTGAATTGTAATATTCTTCTTGAGAAATAAAATATGATCTTAAACTTTAATCTCGTGACATAACCGTGAACCCTTGACGAGTGAGTTTTAAGAGTTAGTAACTACTAAATTGTTAATGATTATCTACATTTGCAACATATAACGAATAAAAATATATTTGTTAAAAGGTAACCAGTTATTTTGAAGTCAACGCCCGATATATATTGTCAGCCTCGCCCTATCCCAAGTAATAATTCTTGTTTAACTTTCGGTTCTTTTAAAATATTCCATATATTAGTTAAGTATAATACGCGCCATGAAGTATGAGACTTGAAGAGCGTCAGTAGTAGGTCTGCGGTATAAAGAGTGTTAGTAAGAGTTATGTATAATTAATTTCAATATCTATTTAGGGACGTGTTGATGTCCTTCAAAATAAGGTGTGCATAAGCAATGTTATATAAAAATTATTACCTATAAATCGTCTTCTGGGCAAGTGGTTTGTCAAGTCTCATCTTTCGTGGTGCGGTCTACCTCTTCTTACATTGAAATAATGCTGTTATAGTTTTACGCGACTTAAAACAATAAATGACATATTTTTTAATTAATGAATATTTTCGGATGTTGTCGCGGCTTTCAATACTAGTATTAAAGCTTCATTATGGATTCACAATTTTAAATTAATTTAAATATCGTCCTTACTTTTGAATATATTTAACGTATTATAGATTTAGTTGTTACTAACACAGTAGAGATATTTTCCCTTTAGTAAAAAGTTTCCTTTATGTTTTTATCGGGATAAGCTGCTATAATCAAAACAAATTTCATTAAAATCGGTCTAATAATGTCAAAATGTCTAATTTAAATAATCTGTCAAATAATGATTTTGAATTAGATTGTATCTTCACTAATAAAGGAATCATTTATAGTCATTAATTATATTATGTAGTATGTAAAGCCCAAACGATTTTTACTTTCAACTTTAATCATAATAAAAAATTAATTAAATTTCCGTGCGTCACAACTGTATGGAAAAATACTTAATTGGTCTTAACTTTATGTGGCTTGACACCTTATCCTTCGAGACTTATAATACTCTAGATTCTCTTCTTGTATGTCAATAAATATAATGTTACTTAGGCACAATGCACTACTGTAATAGCGGAAAAAATGGTGCATTGTCACTTATAGGAAATGGTAGGTACCTTGCAATTTTTATTAACGACAGACAGGACAGTTTGTTTAGCTTTGTGTTTGTTTTCTTGTATAGAAAATATATAGTATAAAATTCTTCATTATTTTTTAATTACTATCTTTTTTGTTTTGTTTGCGGATTTATTTATGGTTCCCAACGTCAGGTATTTTACAGTCATTATGGTCACGAAGATTTTAGATGTCTAAAATGAAAATGATAATTAAAAAAATCAAAAATGGAACCAAATCACACACCATACAATATTTTCTCATTTTTTTTTTAATAAGTATTATAATTAAATTTGGCATAGCCCACACTTGTTTATGCCAGGCAAAACAAAAAAAACTCGAAAATAGCTATAGTCATAGTCCATCTAAATTTCATGCTTTGAGGTTTTATAAATAAAATTGATGAGCCTTTATTTATTCAAAATAACAGACTGTCGTTCTGTCTATTTGTTCCGACTAATCTCCGAAACTGATTTTGACGGAGCTTCTACTGACAGATAGCTAATGGTAAATGGTAAACCTATAAGGAGTTACTTAGTCAAATTTTATTTCAGAAAAATAATAAGGAGAGATCAAAAATAATAATTAAACATTCGCTATTTGTGTATAATATGTATATATTATAATATTTGTGTATTTTTTTACGCAGCCGAGCTTTTAATTTATTCATATTATTTTTCATCTATTCAAGTAATACTAGTTTAATAAACTAATTAATTAAAAATAACTCTTGTCACTATTTTTTCTAGCACATTTACAGAATGAGGCTATTTAGTAAACGATTTATCAATTAAAAAGAATTTTTAATGATTCATCATTTTGCCGTGGAAAATTTGAACTAAAAGTATTATTTACAAAAAAAACATTTTTTTTATTGCGTACTGTTTCACTTAAAATACGAAATATTCGCGCAAATATGAAAAGTTATTCGATATACCTTCGAGGTTAAGTTATTATGCAGAAAATTGTTAAGGTTTTATGAATCATACTTGTATTTTCTTTGTTTGCCATTAAAGGACATGTGGTTAATTTGTTTACTTTTTTTAACTCATATAGAAGTTAGAGAATGTTTATTTAGCCTTCTTGCAAGAACAGAGCTTTTTGTATCGAGACACTCTTATGGTGATGAATACATTTACACCCATCATAATTAAAGTGTATCGTTAAACACTATAGGAGTATGCGCATTGCGCAGACAGAGGGCGAGTTAATCATTTACTTAAATTTTTTATTAGAAGCAGTTTCTTTTATTAATAGTTGATGAATGTTGAATAAGAAAACCTTATTTTTTGCGTATAGTGGCGTATTTATAAAAATAAAGAAAAGTGCCAATCTACTGTCAACATCCTCAGGGTTATCTTCTTTACATATCTATAATAAAATTCTGAATCGTGTCTGTACATTGAATATTTTGGGAATATTGTATTAAAATATGCGGATCTATAGTTTTTACAATTTTTCCTTTTGTTTGACGGAAAAAACATCGAACATCGGCAAAAAAACTACAGTCCAGGTTTTGATAGAGGTACTACCTATTTATCTGGGTTAACATGTAGGGATACTTTTTACTTCGGAATCTACTACCTACTACTACCTTTAATATTTTATCAAATGCGAGCAGAGGAGCCTGATTATCTATACTAATATTATAAAGCTGAATACTTTGTTTGTTTGGTTGAACGCGCTAATCTCAAGTACTGCTAGTCCGAATTGAAAAATTATTTTTGCGTTGGATAGATCCGCTTATCGAGGAAGGCTATATGCTATATTACATCACACTGAATGAAAAATATTGCAAAAACGGGAACGGGTGGGCGTTAGTTCTCCGAAGTACCTGCGCAACTCAGAAAAAATTTGGTTTCCGGTCTTTAGAACGCGTGCGAAGCCGCGGGAAATGCTAGTAGCTTATAAAATATCGATATTCTTCAGCATTAAATTGCAATGTTTTAAATAAAATCTTAAATACTCCTGCAGGGTAAAAGTTTGCATTTAGAATATACATATACATTATGTACGATGGTTAAAATAGAGCGAGTATTATTACTAAGTTACTAAACTTATTTCCGAACAACAAGACAGTGGTCGTTTCAGATATTAGGTATCTCGTATATCTACATACATACAAGTAAATAACCTTGCTAAGGTTACAGCTATTTATAATTTTGTATATTACACAACAATGTAAACGAATTGAAGATTTTAACTTCGAAATTTTTGGAACCAAATAATATGCAAATATAATTTGACACAGGTATGAATAAAAATCGTGAGGAAACCTGCATGGCTGAGAAAACCTAGCAAGTTTTTGAAAGACATGTGAAGTCCGCCAACACGCACTAGGCCAGCGCGGTAAACTATGGCCTGATCCCCCTTGCAATAAGGGAGGCCTGTGCCCAGCAGTGGGACGTTAAAAAGGGCTGATGATGATGATGATAATGAATAAAAAAATATATAATTTTTAATTCTTTGTAGGTAAGTACATAAAAATATAAATAAATATATATATATTTTTAAAAATTGCTGTATTATTGTACTCCTACCTAAGTCTCTTTTTTATATTTTTAAAACGCACCACTTGCCTAGGTACCTAGGTAAAATTATGTACCTAGTTGTTTTAACAAAAAAAGATAACAAGATTTTTTTCAAGTTGAATTAGGTTAATAATCTGAAGAAGTTCTGGCTATTAATGGTAAATTGGTCCATAAGATATTTACTTTTAGCTCTATCATGAAAAATTTATAAATAAAATCTTATAATGCAAAAAGTTATTATAAGATATTATAGCTATTATAAAATACAGGAATGCCATTTTCATAAAGTTTTCGAAATTAAATGTTGTATTTAATTTCATATTTACAATATCTGGACATTATAATAAATAATATTTATAAAAATATATATTATACACAAAAAAATCGTACTGGTTTACCTTTTTGTTATTTCAATCGTCACAAACAAATCTTAGCTCGAAGGTCTTTCCGACCTCAACACGCTATTATTTCTCAATAAATTAAAGAAATTAAAACAAAACTTATTTGTAATATCCTTAATTAAAATTCTACTAATAACAATTATGGTATAAATAATTAAATAACGAATACTTACAGAAAAATTCCAATGGGACAAAAACTACAAATCCATAAAAAAACTTTTTCACAACACAATAATGGCGCGAATTTCGAAATTCGAACGCATTAAATATGGCCGACGCGCGCACGACGCACGCTCGTGTAACACTGAACTTGTCTACGGTCTTGCGCTTACGCTTCTGCTAAGAAATACTACCTTTACGTTTAATTAAAAAAAAAAAACTTTAATACAAAGTAATAGAGTATATTCTAAAGCGACGTATAAATTGATTACAATTTTAAAAAATAATATAAGCTCTATACTGTAATACATAAGGTAAAGTAATACAAACTATTAAAAAAAAGAATGTAGTTCTCTACCTTTAAGGTATTCTTTATAATCTTTAACATAGAGTTTAATTTAAGTCATATTTTTATTTATAAGATGTCTTTAATTTACTTCATTTCGCGGATTTTCCAAGATTTCGAGGCTAGAAGGTTTCGTCACTTAGAAATGCAGGTTGCATTACAAGCGGTGAATCGTGAGTTTTAACAAATGTCGATGTTGTAATAAACTTTATTATTAAATTATTCTCTTGTTATAGCATTTTATTATGTTAAGTAAATTTTGACTTCATTGCATTGCTATTTAATATCTTGTAATCATTTATATAATTCAAGCGACTCACCATCGCTTCGCTTAGGTTCGTCCAGAGTATATTTTGAAAGTTACGTATTTCTCAAAACTATAGATTCGACCTTTGTTTCAATAATAATGACTTTTTCAATAAGATATTTCAAACAATAGGTATTTGATGACCCTGAGTTAAAAGAATGAATACGGACTATATTAACTATACATTCATCATAGTGGTAGTGCCATGCTTGTTACCTTCGGGTAGCAGCCGAATGGGCCGGCACGCCCCGTATATAGTAGTTTATATATACCACTCTCTCACAGAAGACCGGCGTGAAGTGGCAGCTATGCTGTCGCGTTTCGTCCGGTAAGTGAGAGTCCGGAAGGCCCACTCCCCATCCCTCTTACCTCCTACCTCCCTCTTCTCTCACACTGCTGCCTCCCTCTTCCCTCCCTCCTACCTCCCTCCCTTTCCTGAAAGGCCGGCAACGCATCTGCAAGCCCTGCACTGTTGCAGATGTCCATGGGCGGAGGTGATCACTTCCCATCAGGTGAGCCTCCTGCCCGTTTGCCCCCTTTGTACCATAAAAAAAAATATTAACTACATTATTAATTACCTATTTTTTACTTTGTTAAGAGCTTAATACAGAGAAAAATATTTGCCAATAGACAATTAAAGTATTACCTATATATATACGATTTACAATATTTCGGATTAACTATAATAACGATTTCTCTTTAATCTATTAAAGTAATTAAAGCGTAAATTTTAACAATTTATTATTAACTAGGATCATATGTAATCACGAGTTGGTCAAAACTGATTAATAACAATAAAATTCGGTAAAGTTAGCGACTATCGATCGGTTTCGGCCTTAGGTATATACTATATACTAGCCTACGTATTACTCCAGATTTCAGTAGCTATCTAGCTACTCATAGCCTAACAGTAGATACTTATAAAAATCTGTCCAGTTGTTTTGGAGGCACAAAAGTATACATATAATTTTCGCATTTAAAGTAGTACTACGACAATGTCAAAACTCAAATTGATAGAATTGTCGATCACACAATCCCATAAAAGCAGGGTGTTTATCTAGTACCTCTTACACTTGCACGAATTCAATGTACCTCAGCGAGCTACATTCAGCTTTAGATTGAACATTAAGATACAGCTTTTTTTTTATTTGCAACAACCAATGCCATCTAAGAATAGTGAAGTGAGTCCCAAATAGAAAGACGTAAGGTTTTTCTATTTTGCGCTAGACTAGGATATTAAAAATGTTGTCGAAAGAAATTGATAGTAATTTTAAATAAAACAAACCACTTATTGCGTGTGGTTATTGTAGTGGAACGTTAAAAAGGGCTGAATTTGTACATACATATATTATTTATTCCGTGTATCTGTAAAGACTGTTGCGTTCATACATATACGAGTATATAAGTTCTATATTTCAGTTCTCTTAATATAAGTAAGTAATATATAATATACTTATAACTTAATACATAAACCGTTTCGCACTTAGCCAATTTTTTACAATAGGTTTTTACAAGCTTTTTATTGTATTTTTTTATGAACGTTAAACTCTAAAATGGCTTTATTGACAATGAAATACCATTGAATAAGAATTACGTGTCAGTTAAGCAATTATTATAAATTACAATACAAAGAACAGAATAGACTCAGCAAAAACATGTTATTAATGATATACGCACGTATTACACGTGTATTTTCTCTGATTTTGTTATCTATACATCTATACATATAAATAAAATTGAAGTTTCTGTTTTTTATTTCAAATTAACAGCTTTTCACTAAATATATATGAAAGTATATATTGTATATATATAATAACAACATCAATTCAAAAGATCAATTTTTATTAAAATTTTTGTCTGTCTGTCTGTTTGTTCCGGCTAATCTCTGAAACGGCTGTACCGATTTTGACGGGTCTTTCACTCGCAGATAGCTAATGTTATAAGGAGTAACTTAGGCTAGTTTTATTTTAGAAATATTATTTATTTTAAGCGGAACCCGCTGCTTCGCTCACGCTTAATCTCGCTAGTATGTAAATAAATACCTACAATGAACAGTATTTTTTGTCTAAGGTCTTTCTGCTGAAAATATTTCATCTCTTGTATACTGACGTAACTAAGAATATGCACGAGCGGAACATGAGTCGCTAGTACTAAACGTAATTACTAAAATGCATGCAATCTAATGCAATCTGAATTACATTAGCGCGTTTAGAAAAAAAAACAACAAACAAACGAAACAAACTCGTTAGCTTTAAATATTGTTATAGAGTTGAAGTCACGAGTTAATAACAATTACCTATCATTAACACTTTTAATGGTAAAAAGAATAAATTGAAGAATAATGTAGCAGTTTTCTTACTATATTATTATTTAAAAATATTAATAATTTAAATAAAATAAATTAACTTGCAATTGTTATTATACCTATCTTTACAGTTTTCAACCGACTTTCAAAAGAGGGAAGTTCTTATTTCGGTTGTATTTTCCGTCGGAACTTATTAAACGTCATTATTAACCTATTTGGATAACTCTTTTTGTTTAAAAGTTCCATTTAAATTTGAATATAAAAATTCAAAATCAAGTGTAGAAAATGGTTTATCAATTTTCACAATGTGTTTAATCATTCTATTTTTATTAGATGTTCCCATTTAAATTTTAAATATATACATACAATTAAAAATAAAACTTACAACACAAATTGATTTATGCTTATGTTTTAAACCAAGTAGGTATAATTGCCAAATTTAAATTCAAAATATTTTATTCAGCATTAAATTTGCAAAAAAAAAATGTTATATAGAACTTAACACGAGTCTACTGCAAATTTGGAAAAAACTTTGTATCAACTACTGACTCTGAAAGTATCTGGTTAAGTATCTATATATGTATATAGTAAAAAAAACAATCAAACAAAAACCAAAAACCAACCAAACCAACTTTTAATATTTTTAAAAGTCCTTTTTATTTAATTTAAAGTTTTTATTCTATGATAAGGAGTAGATATAATATTATAATATATGTATAAGACTCGTCTCCATACCTACATGTATAGTTTCCTATTTAGATCAGAATTTGTTTCCGGACACAAAACATAAGAACGTATGACTTATATTAGCCTGGAGCCATACTAAATACTTCGTATGCATCGATTAATTCAGATGCCCAAAGTTAGAAGAATTAAGAAATCATAATTTATAACAATAGTCACCTTTATTTGACTATGCCTCAAAGAATCGTAATTAAAAAATCCTACATAAAACAGGTATGTAATCTATACATAAGTACAATAAAACGGTAACTTAGGAAAAGTACATCAAGTATTTTTTTTTAAAATGACTGAACGTATTGTGTATTGAATACAGACCCCAAAACAATAGTAATTAAAAAATTTGTTTGTCCGTAAGTCTGATTGTTTGTTATCGTTTAAAATAAAAAGTACTGGACCGATTTTAACTAAATTTTGTATAGTGATTACTGATAACCCCGGTCAACTCCAGTCTTATTGCAGAAAAATAGGTATTTTATTTCCAAAGGAAAGCAAACTAATTGGTTTTATTAAGTCGTCCTTAGAAAGCTAGCGGTGGGTAAATCTTAAGAGATACATCAAGACAATGTAGTAAGAAATTGTACATTGTTGTATCAAATATCTATCACCTAAATTACACTCGCCATACCTATTTTTATTGATTTGCTTTTTTATACAATCAATATGCGTGTTTCACGCAAAAAGTACTGAACTGATTTTACTTTAGGCTGATGCTAGTCGTCTGCTAGTTGGACGAGTAAAATAATTTAGTCGTCCAACAATTGATGGACGACTAAATTATTTTAAAGGCTGTTGCTAGTCATCCGAGAATCGTATTAATAAAAAATGTATTATTCGTCCGACTATTGTCGGTTTGTACGAATATCTATCACGTTTTGTCGTTTTGATTATATAAAATAAGCGATTTTTATGTGCAGTATATACCTATGCCAAAAATAAAAAAAAATAACCTTAAACTACCGAGCTGAAAATTTATTATTAAGATCCCAACCACTTTTAAGTCCAAGAGTTTTTATATGTAAAAGAGCTGGCTCTATAGCTATAGTCGTCCTATGAAATTTACGTTACTAACACTCACTGAGAGTATGTACCTACATCAAAACAATGTACAAGAAAATTGTATTTTGTAAAAAGTACAGTAGAAACGTCCGGAATTGCATTCACGAGTATGTTAAAACTTAAAAAACAAATTGATTTCTCTTTGAGCCATTTAAGAAGCAAAAAAGTCTCAGTCGCGATATATCAAACACCAATATTGTCGGACGAATAATATTTAAATTATTCGTCCGCTTATCGGATGAATAGACACTTCGTTTACTTTATTTTTGTATATTACATAAGGCAACATTTAAAATACCTCGTATGGAATAAAAATCTTTCATTCCTATGCGAAAACACAAAAAAATGACTGTATACAGTGGTCTTCATAAAAGAGGGGTAGTATAACTTTAAACGGATAATCAGTCGTTCGTACATTAGGTATAAGTAAAAGCATAAAGGCAAAGATATTTTTTGTATTATTATCGCTAGAATTTATTTTTGTCTTTCTTAACACCTAAAAACATAACAATCACATAACAATACTATGAAGTACAAAAATTATATATTAATAATAATAATAATTATAAATATATATTATAAGGAAAATAAGAAAGGAGTGTAATATTAACGATGAAGGAAGAAAATTTTAACCCCTTAAGTTCATTGGCTCGTTGGATCGTTCACCCTTTTCATTTAAGCTCAATTTCATACGACTAGACTTACAAATATATTTACTGTTTAACTACAGGTCCTTAAAATACAGAATTAGAAGTATATTATACTTACAAATATTTATAGAAATTCTTAAATTTGTCATCAACAAAATAACTTAATCGTTTAATTTTATAACGTTCCCATTATATTATTTTTAATCTATGTTTAACATTATGTGATTTGTGGTTAAACTAAGCATATATTTTTGTACAAGCCTTCGACCATTTTTCCCAAGTTGTTTATATTAGCATATGGCTTTGCTCAAGCATGATATAACAATGATAGGCCTTCATCAATAAATACCGAATACGAAATAGGCAAATACAAAAGTATTTTTCAATCAAAAATAACTAAAACCAACAAACTGTTTAGCTCCTCGATATTAGCATAGATAATAGGTAATGTAAATAGGTAGGAATATTCATCTCAGTTTATACTAAATGAGTTATCTTTATACCAAAGTAAATAGCCAACAGTACAAACTGGACCAAAGCCAAGAATATTAACAAGGGAACTTAGGTTATTCTACCGCAGGCTATGTACAGTTGTTACAGCAGTTTAGTTTTGTTTATATCATTATCAAGAAACCAGAAAGACTATCGCAATGAAATAGCAGGTTCGATTTTCATGAGAATCTGGGTACCTACTAGAAGTTTGATAAAATATTATAATTTATAAAGTAATGCTAACACAGTAGCGTTTTCGTATAATCACAAAAAGAAAGCATTTATTTGGTGTTATTAATATAAATAATCACAGAAAATTTATAATATTAAATAATTTCAGTGATCGCCTTAGAGGTACCTATGTACTTTGGTGGAAAGTGGAAAGGATAAATTCCGAGTTCATGAGTTAAATTATGGTAAACTTATATGTAACTAGTTTTTGTCCGGTTATAAAATGTATCCTAAACATTATGTAGGATATAAGCCAACCGTCGATGCCCCATTTAGACGGGGTTCTTTTCGGGGTCTCACAAAACCACTTGTTTCTATGCATATGCAATTGCCTTTTTAACGCTAAAAATAAGGACAATGAACCTCTATTTCAAAACTCGTGAAGTGTAAAAAAAGTCAAACAAACTTTCATATAATAATAGCATGCTTTCATCTGAAGTCACATCTTTTGAACCTATATATAGATTTACTTATATTGACTATACAAATATTTGCTGCTGTCTGGATGGGTATTACAGGAGACTACCGGACGTCTCAGTTCTTAGTCTTGTTGAACTTTATGCATAGGGTGACTGATCTATCACTAGACGGGATTTTTTGGCGCACTCTATTTCCACTGCTATATTGACACGACTTCAGTTAACTTTTGTCATAAGGAATTGAAATTTTTATGCAAATTTACATTTCCTTAGATCTTGACTTTTCGAGCACTTACTCTAGCATGTGCGCTTCACTACTCACAGACTTACAGACTGATATTCAATTTTAATAATGTAAAAATGACGATTCAAAAGAGCTTGTTAAAGTCTGTTTGAATAAAGAATATTTTAAAATAAAATAAAATAATAAAAACTAGTTTGGCGCTAATGAACAAGGCAGAGACAGAGGACAGACGTTGTTTTCATCAGAAGATTTCAGGTCCGTGGTATTCAACTAACATTTGACCACTATTCGAACGGGTCGGCCTTATGATTTTTAAAATACCATCCCTTTTAAGTTAAAAGCACCATAAAAATATTAAGTAAGTTATAATATAATTTTCGTTAAATTAAATTGATTAAACCCCACTTGGCTTTAGACTTTGTGGTATATTTCATTGAATCTCAGCTGTACCTTAGTCGTCTGTGTGATATCAAAGAGAAACTTTTGGTTAGTCGCAATTAACTTATTTTAAACAGACATTCATATAATATTACTAAAAAAAAACAAAAAATATAAATGGTATTTATAATTATTTATTTTAAGTGAGTTTTCCTGGATGTTGGAAAGCTATGGTGGTATGGTGGTGGACTTACTAGTCAAATCCAAATTTTCTATAAGATATTAACAACAACTATGTATACATAAATGATATCAAAGTATCTATAACTGTAACATTCTCATTTTTTTCTCTCATCATTCATCTCTTTGGGTAGTACCTATCATTCCAAAACATATTTTTATTTTATGCTCGCTTATATTTTTATGAATCCATATGAATTCGAGCAAACTGTTGCGGGCTGACACGTGTGCGTTAGATGTAGAGATACCTAAGTATTTCAATATCATAGTTGCTTACTCAACTTATATCATAATAATATGAGATATGTCGAATTTGTCTATTACACTAGTAGCTGACCAATATCGGTAACTTATAGGTAACTTTACTTATAACCTTGTATGTATTAACTTTTTTATGTTCTTGATGACAATAAACGATTTAATTATTATTATTAACTAATGAAGTAGAAGACTCTTTTAATTACTAATTGTGGTTTTCGTATTTGTATACGATATAGGACTAGCAACTTGTCGCTTCGCCCGCGTCTGTTAAAAGATACTTTTCAACGGGATCTTATTTTTTTTTTGAAATTAAAGTTGCCTACGTATTAAATTATATGAGCGATAGGTGATATATTTATACGTATATGCAGCCAAAGGTGATTAAATGGAAAGAAGGTAGATTAACTAGGACAAACAAGCCCTACAATTGTTTTTAAAACTACCTAATTTTATCATAAGTAGGTACTAGGTACCTTCTAAATATATTAATATATACTCTTATATACATTTAGTATGTCTATCTAATATATATTTTGTATCTGTACAAATAATAAGTAAAAGTTTTCACACATTAAATTTGCCTGCCAAATTAGTCCACGTACTATCTTGTAACTCTGTCTTACAGGTAATTTATCATGTCACGTACCTACATTATTCGCGAAATAGAAAGTCACGTAAAATAATGATTTCTGATCACCATGTTTCTTTGTTCATATTAAAATGTTTACTAAAATTTCTATCAAACATACTCACCATGATATTAACATATTGAAAAAGTATGTTTTATTAATACCTAGATATTTTATTCTTAAAACTAAACGTCATATCCGCTTATGTCTTTTTTACTACAGACTACAGTCTTGAGTCTACGCTCCTGAGTAATAAAAGGCTTAGGGGTCTCCGAAATTACAACTTAATCACGTGCTATATGGTGATAGTAAAATAAAAGTTAACTTTAATGGTAACTTGTAAGTGAAAGAATCAACGATGAGTACTGTAATAGCGAACCGCCTGGTAATTTATAAAGGCAAATAATTTTTCATACGAAATAGTTTATAAATAACGTTGTAATTAAATTACGGAAGCGTAAACAACAAGATTAAAATATATTTAGCGTATGCTAATCTTCAGCCCACAAACTACACCTCTATATTATAAAATATATATATTTGGTTCCTGACGAGGGCTACCAAGCCCGAAAGTAAAAAAAACCGGAAACAGAGTCATATTAATATTATACATATAATAAACGGATATTTTGTTATAAAACCAAATGAATTTTAAAAAATAATTCTTTCATTTGTGTTATTCAACTGCGAAAAACCTAACAAAAGCCAGACAGGTCGTTCTTGTAAATATTTGGCTGAAGATGTAAATGGCCGGACAATGTTCACTAGAGAACTTCAGCGGCAAAATGCGAAGAGTTTAGACACAAAGCGAGCGAAGCGAGTGCCAGTCGATAGTTTACAATAATTTCAATTAATTAAATACTATAATAATATTAAATGGCTTTACTATTTTAATTTTTTTAAACACTCTTGCCGTAACTGTCAAGTGTTGCCATCTGTTGAACATTAATTTCAAGTAAGTAGAACCTATTAGTTTACCTTTTTAACAAACCATGCATACTTTCAAGTATTACAATAAAATCATAGATGGCAGCACTTAAAGTTGTTAATCAAAACTGATACTTGATAGTAATATTCATATTTAAAAACAGATAGCGCACTTTACTGAAATATTATATGTATAAAAAGTAATTGAAAGAGGATAAAATAATTTCAAAATCCCGACTTAAAAAATAAATGTAACGCGAGATAAAAATATCCGTCGGGGGTTGCCATCTAATGAACTAGTTTTGTAGTTTTATTGTAACGTTATGCACGTTACATAATAATTGATGTTTTTTTAACGCTATACTTAACACCCTTAATGGGTAGGCCGTGCCATTACAGCGGGAACCTTTAGAACAAAGAGAATGTAACTACTAACTTTAGAAGTTGATGATGATACATATATTTTTTTTTTAATGAAATTTAAAATAATGATGGCAACAACAATAATTTGAGATTGTTTTAGCGGACTTCTTCCATATAATAATGTAGTAATTAATTTAATGATTATGTCATAAATACAGTTTTTCTAGCTTAAATATACTTTGTAGTTTTAACTGTGTAGATACACTAGTTTTTATAGATTCATTTAACGATGTTTTTCAAACGAATATTTAACTATGTTAATATTAATGTTTTAAGAGTATATGACTTTAACGATTTGTCAATAATTTTAACAATTAGTAGTCGTTCAAAGTTTTATGATTAATCGTATGTAATATAATAAAAAAAAACAAGGAAAAGTTCGATTATTTTAAATTATTTGTAGCGATAGGATTAGAGAACTATACGTGATTTTTTGATATTTTAAATAAAACTATCTTTTCGTTTTTTTTTCAGATTGATTTTGATTTTTTTTCAGACCTTACTAATTCCTTTGTAAATGATTCCTGTAGATTCTTTAGAATATAAGTATGTACTAAGTAGGTACCTAAGGAGTAAAAAATTTGGTATCTTATTAAAACAAAAAAAAATATGAATTAGAAACAAATCTTCTACTGCTAAGATGATGAAAATTATTAAAAGATATTTTTATTCATCTTGATTAAAAACTAGACATTAGTTATTATATAATTTATTTCATCTCTTAGCCGCAGGAACAACTAGCACTGACCACAGACGTAACTTCAAACTTGTAAGACAAATATTTTGATAGTAACCGGTTTTATACAGAGGAAGTGGTACACAGTGCGTGCATAAGCGTATACTTTCATTGATTATTCTGACTTTATAAAAAATAATTAAATCACTACATAGTATAAAACAAAGTCGCTTCCCGCTGTCTGTCTTTAAAACTACGCAGCAGATTTTGATGCGGTTTTTTTAATAGATAAAGTCATTCAAGAGGAAGGTTTATAATATGTAGGTATAATACACTAGCGGAACCCGCGGTTTCGCTCGCGCTAGACCTAGGGACGAACCCGAGTGAAGCAAAGATGAGCTAGTTTTTAAATAAAGTAGGTATCTATTTATAAATAAACATCTAATATAAATAAACAACTCTGAATTTTATACCTACACAAAAATATTTGCGATATTCTGGCTTCGGAATGAATGTACATACATATATGAACATAAACGTCAAGTTATTACCATACGGTAATAAAACCTGCGACCATCACCACTGATGTGCTACTAAGATTTTTGTCCCAATTCCATTCTGCTGTCGTCATCAATGTTACCACTAAGCATTAAATGTATATAATTACCCATTGATTTCATAAAAATAAACTCTAAATATTGCTATTACGAAAAACATTTACCATGCAAAGTAAATACTAATTTTAAAATTTGAAAAAGGGTTTTTTTGAAAAATAAACCTATAAATAATTAAACTAAATAAATCTTTACATATAAAGCAATTAAAGTGGATTTCCCAACAAAATCAAAGGTTATGCTAAACGAAAATTCGGCGCGGAAGTAGTTCCACATATTTATGTCAGCGATCAGCCTGGGCCGAGTTGCGAAAAAAAATTATATAACTGCTCTCGACACTAACTTGATGTTTAATTCTCACTGCTGTATAGTTTCGTTGATAAGATAATTCTGCATTATAGCATTCTAGTTGTCACTGTCTTCTTTAGAGGTGATAGCGGGTTCTTTAGTGCAGGGGTTGAAGTGTCAAATAGGTAAATAATAAAATAAATGTATGTCGGCGCGTGGTCTATAAATCAGATTTCTGATAAAAAAAACGATTAAAAAACCTTGCCATTCAAAAATTAACAAAAAAGAATTATATTACAGAGCAAATAAGCAACTTAATTTTGATACCCCTCAATAGCAATTTCTTACTTACTTATTACGTTATCTTAAAAACGTATCATCAAAAATCTGTCAAGCATGAAAAGGTAACAGACAAAACAGTATTGTTTCAGTAATGATTTAAAAATTCTGGAGCTCTTAAAAGGATTCAGTGTAGCATATACTTGAGGTACGCTCACAATACCCACTTTAATTAATGTTGGTATTTACAACTTACATATCCAAGCGAGGGTATTGCTAATATTACAGGCACAGAAAATCTACATCATCAAAATAATACATCTACTTATAGTGTAGGTTTTTTTTATTTTTTTTATTTGAGAAATTGTTTCATAGTCGAGGTAATTAAAACAATACGCTTGAATTATGATAAAAACTTTTGTTTTACGTCAATACTCACGAATAATACATTTTTTATTATTTTTTCTGCCATTATTATTTTATACGTCTAGTAATAATGAAATAAGGATGTGCTTTAACTAAGAGTTATGAATTAGATTATATTTTTTGCTTATGTCGTTACTTCTTCTTCTTCTAAAGCAAGATATATCAATATTTTTATAGTAATCATACCTTTTGATGTTGGTCAAATACTGAAAGTCCTTATTTCTGAAAGTAATCTCTTAAAGTCGGGACAACGTGATTAAATGCGTAAGCGATGATGTGAGTGTGACCCATAAAGACAGGGGAACCTCTTTTCAAATCAAATCAAATCAAAATATTTTATTCAGCATAAAGATTGTTACAATTTCTTACTGAACGTTATGAGTCTACCACCAGTTCGGAAAGATGAAACCTCTGACCTGAAAAGAACTGGCGAAAGAAACTCAGCGGGACTAATATTATTATTTTATCTTAATCTCACTCTTTTTTAAATTAAATTGCAAATAAACAATAATTCTATATGTTGAATTAGCCTGGCGGCGAACACATCATTCCCAAGGCGTACTGTCTTCTAAAAAAATCGTTAATCGAATAGTACATAAGTACACAAACGTTCCTTCACATTTTTTTTATATTTGGCAATAGAAGCTTTTTGAACGTTTTCTGCGATCCTGTTGGGCGTAAGTGAGTCACAGGCATTACAAGTTTATGTTTGCCTACTCTAGTATTAATGCTATGCATGTCGCAATTCTTGGGAAATTCGTGTATATTTTTATGAACATACATAACATTTTCGTACACGTATTGGGAAGCAACAGTCAATATTTTTATTTCTTTAAACTTTTTTCTTAATGATACTCTAGAGCCTAAACTATAAATACCTCTGTTGGGTTTTAGTGGGTAGTACCTTCTCCGCCAACCCGCACTAGGCCAGTGTAGTGGACTAGGCCTGATCCCCCTCGCATTGCTTGGAGGCCCGTGCCCAGCTCTTCAATAGCTTCTCTACCTGGTGAGACCCACATAGCCTCCTCATGTTTGTAAGCTGATGGTAAAACCAATACGTCATACGTCGTCTATAATACCTGCAATAAAGATTTAAATCCTAGACGTTACAGCATAATGCAAAAAATACACATTTATACTTTTAGCATTTATTATTAAAGTTTATTAAGTATAAATTTTACAAGGTTATAAATTTTAGAAGGTTAATTAGGTAAATAAAAACATTTTTAATTGTAATGATGAATTTTAAGAGTATCATTTACCAACGTTGTATGATACTCATTAAACAAATTTAACCAAAATTTGATCTCTTGATGTGGTCGTACTTCACAGAACTACAGACAGAGAGACATTCTAAAAATTATAGATTCAATAAAAAGGATTATTTGAATAAATTTTTTACAAAAATATTAAATGCATAATCTATGCATTTAAGTTTTATTATATGTAGATTTATCAAGCTAAACTTCGCAAGATTTGGTTAATATTTTCTAATTTATAATGATACTAGTGACATACCCTCACTTCGCTCGGGTCCGTTCCTAAGTAAGTTTCACATACCAACATAAAAGTGGTTATTGTGAGCGTACCTTAAGGTATGTATATAATGCTATGCTGAATCCTTTTAAGGCCTCCATTTTTGTAGAATGAATGAATGAAAATACTTTATTGCACACAAAGTAAAAAAAAAAGATTACATTACTAGACAAAAATATGAGATATCATTGTAGAACATACATTATATAGATTTTTTGTGGTCTCGCCAGTCGCCAGTGTTAGCCATGTTTGTTTGTCAACAAAACATCGTCTAGGCTCGGCCATTTTGCACAAAATATTTACAAATTTTACACACAAACTTTTAACCTTCCTCGTTTACTAAACCGTGTGGTCCAGAAAAAGTAAGCGAAGAAACATCCAAAGGAAGACAGCGACTTAGTTTTCTATAAATAAAAACGCTAATCACGCATTATAAGTTGCATCGCATTAACGCATCATAACACATGCATAACAACTGTATTTAGACATAAATAGTTTAAAAAAACTAAATAACACGCTTTTTATAGAAAACCGAACTAAAAAATAGAAAATAAAATTTTATTTACAAAAAAGCGTGGGGCGCTTTTTTTTAAATAAAATTTTATTTTCTATTTTTTAGTTCGGTTTTCTATAAAAAGCGTGTTTTTTAGTTTTTTAAAACTATTATTTATTTTCTACTTTTTCTAGCAAAAATCATATTTTGCAAATTGAAAAATTGAATAATTTTATCAAATTAGTGTATTGTCATCGGTCCTCAATAAATCTACAAAGTTTGAACGAAATCTGGCCGTTTAAAGTGGGTCAAAATCGCGCCCAAAGAAGTCGGTTACAAACAAACATACATACAGGTGAAGCTAATAAAAAGCGTGTAAAAATGTAGATGTATTATAATAAATTACTACATACTATGAAATAAAGTCGCTTCCTGCTGTCTGTCCCTATGAATGCTTAGATTTTTTGAACTACGCAATAGATTTTGATGTGGTTTTTTAATAGATAGAGTGATTCAAGAGGAAGGTTTAGATGTATAATACATGCATAATATAATAGAGAAACACTGATAATTTTAAAGGTACGAATGGAGGTGATAGCTTACGATTGTGTTTTTTTTCTGGTGGCTTCGCTTGAGCTAAATCTACGGACGAGCCCGAGCGAAGGGAAGGCGAGTCAGGTCAAGTTTTAATTAAAAACAAAACCTACACCTAACCTACATAGCACGCTTTGCATAGCATTATTAGCAAGGCTAACTAATGATGGCCTGGAGGATCGATGGATACAGATAGAGCGCGAATAGGTAAACTCTACATTCCCCTATTATAATTCCCTTAGTAGGAGAGAGGAGATTGAAGAGAGTAAAATACTCTAACGCATGAGCTTGAAATTATGAACATAATATATATTTTTAGCAGACCTAAGCTTACTAAAACCTAGGATCTAACGATAACCTTAATTTAAAGTACTAAGTTCATACTGAGAATATTATACGTACGGGTAAGACAAGTTTTTTTTTAAAATATTTTTTTTAAATAAGCGCAAAGTATGCTTTAATAATAATGTAATCAGTGCACTCGGTCTCAAATATCATAACAGAAAAGAAAGGCTTATTCGGCGTGACGTCATAGAAACCTAGGCACTGAACAGATAGACCTGGCACTTAAATTTTATTTGCATTTTGATAAAAATAATACTAAATTTAATTGTATAAATTAAGTATAATTGTGCTTAGTTTCTGATAGTACTAAGTGTGTTTGGTAATGATTATTAAACATTAAACTACAAAATTTTACAATTATTTAATTAGCTGGTTTTATTATTTTAGCGTATACTTTATTTACCTAAAATTTTATTTCATTACAAAATCTGTTTTAAATTAACATATTTAAATAAATCATTATTAAAATATATTTAATTATACCGGGCCGTATATTAAATAAGGTTCTGACGCACAAGTTTATTTACTTTATATTATTAACTTGTCAATTTAGAATATTCTAGAAGATTTTAATGGGTATTTAAAGGACGAAATCAAATTACATAATTTATATATTTGCCAAATAATCGTCGTATTTATGTGTTTTTATTATATACCTTATGTGGAAAAATTATTAATGCACTTATTATTAAGTTACTTTACTAAGCATTGTTTTTGGTCGTTTTTTTAAATGTAACAAACGCTTACGACTATTTTCTGCCTTCTGTTATTACACAAACATGTTTTTATTACACTTTACAAGGAAGCATTCATAATGTTAGTCCTTCTAGATTATTAGCTTTAAACACAGATATCTTGACCTAAGCATAAGATCAAAAGCTAATTTACAAAGTATTAACTAAGTTTAAACATTAACCTGACCAAACAATGATGTACGACTTGCCATCTCTCAAGGTTTCTTAACTCTTTACACGTATTGGAGAGAGCGATCTTTTAACCTATCTGGCAGTTTACGTACGACTGTGCCGCGTTTACGTCGTGTCAATTTAAAAAAAAAAAGAAAAGTCCACGCGCGCGCCAATTTTAAACGTCACATTTACTCGTCTTTATAATTTTACAGTGAATTTGTTTGTTTTTTAAATATTTTGTGTTAGTGTGTGTTGTAAAGAAAAAGGAAGTGAAGCTTTTAAAATTTGGTGAGTCTATAACTGTTAACTCTCCTATTTGTGACAATTCTTTAGGTTACGAGGGAAATTTTATAATATTTATAATTAATTATTAATTTCAAATTATTTTATCCGTTCATTATTCATGAATGATATTACATATCTTTAAAATTGTAAAATATAATTTTACTCGTATATCTTACAATTAAAGTTTCATTTTCAAATGACACACTTTTGAGTAAAAGTACATTTACATGGTAAGTTGAACACAGAACAGTAAACAGTTAGTGTGAAATTAAAGGTAATTTGAAGCAAATTTTTAATTATATTAAAGATCTCGGTACCTTATTGGAAACGTAAAACATTTCTCTCTCCAGCTCATAAGCTCTACAATCTCTTTACGCAAATAAACCTATCGTTTTATGGTTATATGACTCACTCTCCCTTTTCTAGGGTTTGTTCCCTAGATACGTTAAAACGATTAGTTTTTTTTTTCTTTTTCATTTCTCAGACGTGATATTTTCTCACAATAAAAAGTATCCTAGGTATATGTTGACCCACATAAGTTATTATAATAACAAATTACTTATATCAAAAGTGCTTTTCACGTGATGCTCACAGGTAGAAAGATAGACAAAAATTCCTTAAACCATAATATATCGATATTCATATTCATTATTAATTAGATTTTTCAAAAAATATTTATTTTATGGAATCGACTAAGTAAAAATTTGATTAGGTATATTATGTAGGTTAAGCATGAGAAACCACGTTTAATGCGAAATTTATTATTATTAATATATAATTTATGGTATAATAAAAGCAATCGCCTATTTTAATACTTACTTTTATTCGATTCGTCATTAAAATGTTGGGGACAAATTAGTTACGCAAATAAATGACGCCGTTAACCGTTTTAATCGTAACAGAAGTGGAAGTCGAAATGCGTATTATAATATAATATTATGTATTATGTAGATTATCGTCTCATATGGTCTCTGGGACTATCTGAAAAATATCCTTTTTTTTCATATTTTCGTTTTTTTTCTAAAAACTCAAAACTCAAAAGTATACGCTTCGTTAATTCCATTAGTTTAATTTTTGGTCAAAAGATTTTATTCAATTAATGCATTTTAAGTTGTTATAAAACCGTTTTTTTTCTGTTTGATGCAAAGTTTCGAGACGACTGACTTTCAAACACTTCAATAATTTCATATTGTGAATTTAAAAACACAAACAAGATAGGTATGAATAGACTAAGAAAATATATATTTTCGTGTAAAATATTATTAGGTACTAAAGTTGGGTGTCTCGTCATTAATCACTGAAATCCCTTATATCCTGTGGACTATTATTAAATATTACTCGTTAATAAAATATACTTTGTATTCAAATTTTATTTCGTATAATAAAAAAGATTCACTAAAATTTATTTGGTTTTTTGTCATTTGATTTACCCACAGCTGACAAAAAAGAAGCTATTGTGCTTTTAGCGTGGAACTGTACGCGCGGAAGATAATAATTTAATTAATTGTGTTAAATATTAAATAAAATAAAAAACCTGATTAAAACTTGAGTCAGTGCTGAATATTTCGAACATAATATACCCATTACGTATATTTTTTGTATGTATCACTCTGAAACTACGGCCTCTAGAAGCGACTGACTACGGGAGCAGAACCGCGGACAAAAACAAGTATATAATATAAAAACTTTGTTTGCTCTAAAATACAATAACAATTAACGAAAATCATACATTATGTAGGTAACTTTGAGGCAGGTAAACAAAAAACTGCTGATGTTAAATTAAGTATGAATGTGTTGGGACATAAACATCACCTAGTCTAGTTCCATGGTAAGCTATGACTTACGAGGCGTGTGTTATATTATATGCCTACGTCCTACATCTTATTTATACACGTCCTACATCTATACTAATAATATAGAGCTGAAGCGTTTGTTTGTTTGTGTGTTTGGTTTGAACGCGCTAATCTCAAAAACTACTAGTTCAAATTGAAAAATTCTTTTTGTGTTGGATAGTCCATTTATCGAGGAAGGCTATAGGCTTTATTATGTCATGCTACGACCAATAGGAGCGGAGCATCAATAAAAAATGTTGCAAAACGGAAAGGGCGGATTTAGTTCTGCGAGGTATCATACCGCGCGACTCAGCAAGAATTTGGTTTGCGGTCTTAAGAACGCGTGCGAAGCCGCGGGAAATGCTAGTATTATATAAAAATCTCGTGTCTCAGTGTTTGACGTTTGTTATCGAACTCCTCCAAAATTTGGCCGATTTCTTGTTTTTGTGTATGATTGGTAGGTCTGAGAATAGGACGTAGGTTATTTTTTATTCCATTAGGAGATAGGGGTGTCCTACTCTCGATTTTTTGTTTTTAATTTTTAGATCAAATTTATTTGTTTAATTTTTTTATGATTTGGCATCATACCTAACCTTCTGCCACCAATCCACCAGTGATTATTACGCGAGCGAAGCCGCGGGTATTGCTAGTATAAATGAAATAATATTGATTCATATTATAAATATACTATGTATTAAATATATCTATGGATAAAACGAGTATCAAGTCAAAGCTTAGGCTGTTTACCTTAAAGTTTAAACGCATGACGAATTTAATTAATTAAATGTTCTTATTCATAATATGAAATTAATGTTTGGTTTTTATTTTGCCTGTTTTTTTATTTATTAGTACATAATGTGTTTCTTATTTATTATATTGTGTATTTATTTACTATAGACTAGAAAACCAGCTAGATATTACACATTATTTATAATTTCACCGTTTATAGTAACTGTTGTGTTGCGTGCACTTCTCAGAAGAAACTTGCTCAATCGATTGTGAATTGCTTAGCCTTATGGCCAAAAAAATGTGAAATAATTTACTATATTTTGTTTGCGGATCCGCTTCTGTGGTGCGTCCGGTATTTAAATTGAGTTGTTCAAGAATTTAAGTATATTGATTATTAATTTTATTCAAATCTGCTTAGACGTTGTAACATAAAAAGTAACAAACATTTTATTGCTAAGAAAAATTGACTGATCTTATTTTGAAGAGATTTCATCTTAAGAAATGGGCTCAATTTAAGGTTTCTCTTCAAATTTTACAATTTTTTTAAATATTTTTGTAGGTAGTATACATCGTTTCTTAATTTTTATGTTTTGAAAGTGTGTGCATTCGAATTATAATAAATAGGCACTTTAACCTTTACGTAGAAGTTCTGCTTTAATTTTAATTAAGCGAAAAAATGCAATAATTAGTAAGAAAAGTTTGCCAGTCAATGCTGTATAAGAAGTAAGATGGAAATCAATGATTCGAAAACCTTAAATATTAGGAGCAAGCGACAAGCGTGTGTAAAAAGATTGATGATGTATTGCAAAGCCTAGTTACTGATAGCTATAAAACTATAACGTAAGTATGAGTCAACAGTCAACACAATGATGGCCTATGCAGCCCATAAAATTGAAGTAAAGTATGTATGTATTACGTTACATAAAAACAAGTATATAACGACTCCTATTCAAAGGGATATTATTTTATTTATTGTTTTAAGCTAAATAGATCTATTCATAATTCAATCTCATTGAAACTAGCCAACTGCGCATAAGATTTATAGTGTACAAGTGTAAGCGCAGACACAAGTGTATTCTCTATTCCTTTCGCTTCGGTTACTCTCATACTCTGGTAGGACGACTACTCGATATGACCAGTGAGTGAGGTACTTAGGCGTGGGACCGACGTGATAGTTCTAACTTCTAAGGCACAAAGGTAACACACCGGTAACTTCCCAACTCCGGACTGTTACTACTCAGATCTTCTAAACAAAAATACTCAATGACTGAACTTTGTCTCATCCGCGAATCGAACCCATGACTTCCGGAAGATTATGGCTGGTACATGCTAGCCACTACACCACCTAGGCAGAATGTTGAGGTGTACGACACAAATAATATAAAATATATCAAAAATAAAAAACCTGACTGCTTAAAAAGCGAAACAAAAAGATGTTGACAAGTTCACGAATTTACAGAATAGTCCGAGACATCATACAAACAAATGTAAGTATATAAGTATATACAGTACAGTATATAAAATATAGTACAATACATAATAAGTACATGTTAAACATTTTATAAAAGCTGCGAGTGTAGTAGGTTATTGTACTCTAATATCTCCGACTACATAGGTATTCCTCAACTTATTTTCCTCTTTTTAGTTCGCTTTTTACTCAGTCGGGTTTTCTATTGTTGTAAATATTTTTTTGGTTGTTTTTAGCATTCCTCATTCCAAATTTTCATTTAAGTGTATGATTCTTATCATATATTTGTTTAATCCATTTATTAGATACCTCACTCGACAGGTTTTTAAGGAAAAAAAATTGAATACATAATAATATGTCGCTCAAATTGCCTACTATTTTAATTTTTGTTATCTTGATATAATCAGTATTCCTCTCAATTAAGATGTAGGTACCACTATAACGACATCTCTGAAGCTAAAATCCATCAAGCTGATTAGGCTGTAGAGCGTGCTAAAGAAGTATACAATGAGTATATTATAAAAAAATTAACTGTCTGTTTTTAATTTCAAATTAAATGAAAAGTTTATAAAAAATATACGATACTTACGTACCGTACCGCTTGTTCCGGCTAATCTTTGAATCGGCTGTACCAATTTAGATGGTACTTTCACCCGCAGATAGCTAATGTTATAAGAAGTAACTAACGCTACTTTTATTTTCCTAGAAAATTATAAAAACGGTTTCATTTATTGTACAGCGGGCCGGGTTTACTAGTATGTATATAATGCAAGTATAAAACATACACTCGAAAAGCATTATCCTCCTTCTGCCGCAGTCAGGTAAAAATAAATAAATAAATAAATATGTTGGGACATTTACACACAGCACTATCTAGTTCCACGGTAAGGTACGAGCCTTGTGTTATGGATACTAGATGGTTGATATACTACACATTTTTTTACTGTGGAACCCGAGTGTAGGAGTGTGAGTCTTTAGTTCATTATAAATCATTAATCAACCATTTTATTGCATCAGTACAGTATCTGTATGAGTTAGTGTACTGATATCGTTTAACCAAAATATTTTGGAATCGTCATACCTCGCAATACAATCGAGTGCCACTTTACTTTGAAAAATTAACGCCAACTTCCTGTGACAACGAAATAGCTGCTAGCTTCCGTAGAAAAATCAGTTAATGATTTCTGGATTCATATTATCGTTATTATTAAAGGACATGGCCACATTGATTTAAATTGTCGTAAGCAGTTGAAAAGTTCAAGTACATCAATTTTGCATTTCGGATTAAGATTGCTCTAAAAACATTTATAAAACCACGTATATGTAAATTATTTAAGCTAAGAGTACATTGTTGCCTAATCCTTACTAATATATTATAGCTGAAGAGTTTGTTTGGTTGAACGAGCTAATCTCAGAACTACTTCTCAGGAAGGCTAAAAGCTTTAGGCTAAAAACATGCGTGGAGTCGCGGAAGATACTAGTCTTAGATATGATGGAAATTATATACATATATATTAAAAACATATATCTATAAGATTATATTTATTTCTGTCTTACTAACTAGTAGACCAGATGAGCAAAGTTTACTTCGCTAAAGTCACGTACGGTGAAGAAAACATGTCAGGTTCTACCAATTATATACCATAATTTGAGAGTGAAAAGAAAACATCAGACTATCTGGAATTGCTTAAAAGTTTCATTCGCTTTGAAAATTCAATCGCTTTTTACGCTTCGAAGACTTAACTACCTACCTATTTTAAAGAAATATTGCGCACTTTATATATATTATAGAGCAAGACGCTTTATATAGAAGTAACTATACATTAAGATAGTAGAACCTTCTTATTATGGTAGCGTGAATCGTGATTGTAATTTATACTTTTTAACGGTCCAATCAAACCCGAACCCATAACTGAATATTGCACCAAAATCGGACTAGTAGTTTTGGGGAAAAGTGGTATTTGCACAAAGAAACAAACAAACAACCTCTAACCCCAAACGCATATATACCGTCTCCGTTTCGTCGTAGGCATAGATATATTATATACAACTGAATGGTCGTGACTCGTAGGTAATAAAATAAATAAATGATTTACCCTATATAGTTAAGTATGATTTTATGTATGTTACAAGGTTTTAATATTTTTGTGATCTTTATGAAACTAGATATACCTAGTATGGAATTTTGTTTATTTAAATAAAAAGTAAAAAACTGGTCAGTTATTAAAGGACATAACATATAAGTAGTTGACATTGATATAATTTATTCTATAGTTCATAAAATTGTATTTTTTACACGAGCCTAATTCTATATAGCCTAATTATATTATACTACTATAATTATTATTATATTTGTGCTATGTAAAGTACATAAAAAAAGTTGTAATGTTTGTCTGTTAATTACCGGTAATGTTCATACTTTTGAATTGATTGTAACACTGACGGTTTAGGTGATACGAAGCAAAAAATCAGTTTATTAAAATATTTTTGTACATAAAAATATTAACGTGCCACTTCTCTCGCATTTAGTATCCTGAAACACTAAGGATAAAATTGCCCCATATGGAGCTTTAGGGCTTCTACTAAAAATAATTTAATAATACGGATTTATATGCAAAAAAATACTCATAACGACAAAGACCAATAACTATTTTGAAATGCACTATTAAATAATAATGTTCCATATTTGTGTGAACTTATCGAATAAATGAATCTTTGTTGACGCCATTTTTTTAAAATTATAGTTTTTTTAATTCTCATTTTAAGAGCTGAGTCACACCTGTGACTCAGCTCTGGTAGTTTACACAAGTGTTCTTTTATATAACTTAATTATGATATTAAATCTAATTTGGTTTACTTATATTAGATTTACCAAAAAGATTATAGTTAGTATTCTGTTTATTTCTTTATTACTTGCTATAAAAAGTTAGATTGCTATTTGGAAAGTGACCAACAGTAAGCAATTTCTCTGTTCTCATAGTCTTCCCATACAAACAAACAAAAAGACGTTAAAAATATGCGTAATTTTTGGCATGTAATTTTAAAGCTCATAAACTTATCATCGACCTTTATACGCCGTTGTAAATTTTAATATTAAAAATGCCACACATATTCAATTAAATCAATCAATGCTGCAATACTGCTTACGAAGTCCTTGCAAGCCTTTGTTGTAAAAAATAAATTTAAATTTTCTTGAGGAAGGAGGAAAAACCGACAAAGAGGAAAAAGAGGAAGTTATTTCACCTTTATAATTTATGTTACGCGACATCTTCGAAATTTATATTGATTTTCACAAAAGTTTTGTACATTTTAAGTTTGTCACTTTAAAAATATGTATTTGAAAAAAGCTCTAAGGAAAAATAAAAGTTTTAAGTGATCTTTAACTCTATTTACTAAAAAACCTACATTATGTTATGAGAGAGTCTATAATAGTCATGCTTGGTCCATTCTATGGGATAGGTATAAGGAATATTATAGGTATTAAAATCGTTTTAGGTACCGGGAAAAACCAACACAAACATTTAAGTGTCAATAAAGATTTATACATAGCAACCTTTTGATAGTCAATGGTGTAAGATAAAAATAGTTTCATGTGTACGAAGTTGAGTAATATTGATACAAGTCATACACAATCGTCTGGAATAACAAAACGGACAATGGTCATTCGTACACGTTTCCATTCTTTAATGAATTTTAATTGTTAATTTTACCACGGTGTAACAATACGTAAATAATCGAAGAAATTATTGATCGATCGATGAGTTTTTTTGATATGGGTATAGAGAGGCTCGAAGTGGGTGGGATATAAGTAAGAAATAATTATATGCTATCCTATTACCATTGCCTTCTTTGCATTTATTTTCGAAAATTTAAACTCTAGAATCTAGATCTTATATCGCCAAGACAAGCCGCTAAGGTTTAGAACGCTACGTCTAGGGTAGGCTATGTCATTTTTTTGAACCCACAAAGCCAAGCCACATATTTTGACTAAGCTGTAGAGTTACCGAATTCAGGCCTTGTAGAATTAGTGCGTGTAGAGTTAGAAGCTTGGCTCTACATAGAACCTGATAACAATTTGCGACAGTGCGAGTGATATGGTCTTATTTTAAATGAAAATGTTTTTGTGGGATAGAATCTTTCTGTACACTCAAATACTACAATGCAATATGCAGCATCACTACTTTAGTAAAGGAAAAATAAGGGGCTCAAATATTTGACTGAAAACAACTTTATTGATACCAAATGAGTATCATTTAACGACACGTTTGGCTCAGTTTGACACTACTTGCTGCGCCAGCGGTCTGGGGTTCGAGTCCCGCTGGGGGCATACACTTGTTCAGCACGAATGCTTCCAGTCAAGGGTGTTCATATTTATATTATGTATTTATTTAAAGTCATACATGTAGTTTATCAACTATCTGGTATCCGTAACACAAGCCTCGTAGCTTACCACGGAACTAGATAGCGCTGTGTGTATAATAATGTCCTCACCTATTTTATTTATTATCACACGAATACTGTTAATTCGAAAGTTTATTAGGAAGTGCGTTGCCACTTTACAGCGTCGACGAGTCACTATTGTATTTACTTCACATTAAAGTTATTGATTATTGATATTTCTTTTATAATAAACCTATTAAAATATGTAAATGCATACTAAATGCTCTGTAGATTAGACTCGTTTTTATGTTGATGTTATCGTATATAGTCACCTTCAAACTATATATTCATTTTAACTCGTGGCTTAAGTTCTTGCCTGTGGAAAATTCTCCAATACTTCCACTGCAACAAGATCGACTAACAAAATAATGCATGCCTGTCAAGCCCAAACTACGAGACAACACACATTTTATACTATTATGTTTCTCAAATATAAATGTGGATAGCGCAAAGTTTTTTTATTTCATTACTTCAACTTGCTTTAACCCACGATTCCACTCGTGTTCTTAATGAATTGCTATCTTATGTGTCTATGGCTTTCTCTAGATATTAAATACCCTACTAACTACATACATATGTGATATGTTTTATTTTAAACTAAAATAATTTATGATATTAGAATGGTAGTTCCAAGATAAGCACGTTAGCGGAAAGTTAGAACTGAGCCATTTTGGTTATTTAAATAAATTATCTGTTGACTTTACCAAATCGCCACTTACCGGACTCTACCTTAGCTAGGATTTGTCTCGATAAAACAAATATTAGGTTTTAGTGTATAGATAAATAACGTGTTAGACCGTTTAGAAGGTGCGAGATCAGAAATACCCACAAAGAAGGTACCGCTCGGGTTTGTCCCGAGATATGTTTTAGCAAACCTATAGTACTATTTTTCCGCAGTAAAATGTATCCTATACAAGTGGAACCCGCGGCTTCGCTCACGCTAAATCTAGGGATGAATCCGCTTGTTAAAGGTAAACATTTCCATCATACATTACATATGTGTAACTCTAGCGGTTTTGGCAGCGCACGCCAGAATAGCTCAAAGGTGCTAGATTTTTACTACTTACTTGACACTTATCGTCATATTTTGGACAATTCACACAATACCTTTACAATATATTTTTTGTAGCCTAAGTGTTATTGATGTATAAGCTACATTATTGTAAAGTTTCATAACATCCATTCAGTAGTTTTTACATGAAAGAGTAACAAACATCCATCCATACTTACAAAAGTTACAAACTTTCGCATTTATAATATTAGTAGGATGTTGACCTAGATAATATGTACATCATCATAGTAGGTAGGTAATTCTCGTGATGCAAATTGTGACAAGCAGATAGAAATTCAAAATATCTAAAAAATCTAGATTCGGCCTGAATCATTATTAATTACTTTTTCTATTAAATTAGATTTCCCAAGAAGTGTTTTATGTACTAACGTCTCACCCTCGCTTCGGTCGGTTCGTCCCTATAAGATTTAGCGAGAGCGTAGCCGCGGGTTCCGCTGGTTATACATATAAATCTTCCTCTTAAATCACTCTATCTTTTAAAAAACTGCATCAAAGTCCGTTGCGTAGTTTTAAAGATCTAAGCATACATAGAGACAGACAGCCAGCGGGAAGCGACTTTGTTTTATACTATGTAGTGAAGGACAAAAGATGGTGCGTACGCACTGCGTGCACAAATGCACTCTATGCCATTTACTCTTAAAGTCAGATTGAACGATACTTCGACGCGACCAGTAAGAGTTAAGGCGCAGGAGGACAGACGTATTTACGTGCTTTTCAAGGCACTAAGCTGTGGTGTGTAACATTGCCAACTTCTCTTCTTCAGACTCCCACCGAAAATATCTTAACAGAAAAGTTCAATGATTATACTTGGCCTGACTCAAGACTCAAACCGAGTACTTCCGAGCCTATTTGATTTTCCTCGTAAGTTAAATATTATTATTTTCAGTATCATTAAGTATCTTAATTGACTTAATAACTTGTTTACGTCGTATTTTCATTAAAAATTTTACAGGAAAATACCATACTAAAACAATTTAACTTGTTCTTTACTACATACGAACTCTCTCTTTCCACACCATGTACGAGAAAGGGTCAAGGATATATTATAATTCAATGGACGAAGGAATACAATCACATCGATTACTAGAATGTGTTTGGAATCTGCCCCGTCCGGTTCTATTTTACAACTTCTTATTAGCATTCGTTATTGAATAAGTGCTATTTTCGTTACTAAGTGGTAAATTCTTCCTAAAATCGTGATTATTTAAATAATATAGTTATTCCTTCTTAGTACTTTTAGAAGTCCATTCTTCTAGATATGAATGTATGTTGCCGTAGCTTCAATCATCTATGAACAAAAACGTTTTTTTGCTTTATTTTTTTTTACTAACACCAGTCGCTAAATATACCGCTATTGGTTAAAAATAAATAAAGGGACGTGGATTAAAAATAAGTGGTAGTAAATAAATGAAAAAAAAATCTATATACAGTGGTGGTCACAGAATTAGAAACACCAAAATACACTCCCAATATACTAAACACTTAACTTGTTAACTATTTTTTTTCTAATAAAAGAAGGTTTTAAAGTATTTATATAGAAGCATTAGTTCTTCTATAGTATAAAAATATAAGTTTAGTAACAACGAACAATTGTAATTTTTATAAAAGATCAACATTTATTAAAAGAAAATTAAAATACAACGTACTTCGCCGGACAACTAATTAGAAACATACGAAGTAAATACTTAAAACTTTAACAAAATATAATACTTTGTACTTGGTAGGATAACCTCTATTGTCGATTACAGCTTTACAACGACGCGGCATGGATTCTATCAATTTCTGACACGTTTCCATTGCAATACCCTCCCAAACTTCAACAAATGCGTCGTAAAGTTGGTTCATGTTAGTGATATACTTATTTGATAGTGTTTTCTTCACGGTGTTCCACAAATTCTCAATCGGATTTAAGTCCGGACTGTACGAAGGCCACTTTAACGTTGTCACCGATTGCTCTTTAAGAAACACTTTCACGCTGTTTGCTGTATGTTTGGGGTCATTATCGTGTTGGAAAATCCAAGGTACTGGTAAATTTCCGCCGGCATAAGGAATCATTGTTTCTTCTAAGATGTCTTTGTATTGATATTGATCCATTTGCCCGTGAATCTTTCTCACCGGACTAACCTCGTATCCAGAGAAACATCCCCACACTTTAACATTTCCTCCGCCATGCTTTACTGTCTTTTTTGTGTACTTGTTATTCAAAGCCTCGTTAATTGGACGTCGAACATATCGTTTTCCATCAGAATTCACCAAATTTATTTTAGTTTCGTCCGAAAATAAGACGTTTTTCCATTGTTGAACAGTCCAACTGCTATACTTTCTAGCGAAGGCTAGACGATTTTCTCTGTGTTGTCTAGTTAGAAGTGGTACTTTCCTAGCAAGTCTTCCGAAAAGTTTGCCTTCAACTAACCGTCTACGAACAAGTCTTGAGGACACGTTGCGAGGGTCGTCATGGGAAAAGATTTCTTTTCTAATAATATTTGAACTTTTAAAGGGGTCCATCTTAGCTAAACGAATCATAGTCCTGTCTTCTCGAACAGTGGTCTTCCTTTGTCGCGCTTTTCTAGGTACGTTATCAAATGTTCCTAACTGTTTATAATGTGCAATGGCATTAAATACCATCTTTACAGAACACTCTCAGTGAACGGCTATTTTTCTGTAAGACCATTTTCGTTTGAAATGAAAATTCACTATAATTTTTCTTGTAGCTGAATCACAGCTCTTATTTTTACCCATTTTTTAAAAATCAACGTCAAAATGTAACCTAAGGAAATGTATAATAAAAGGCGGGAAACTGCCTTAAGTGATGGGTATAATAAAGATGAATTCTAATTTCAAAAACCAAATTTAGAAGAAAAGTCAAACTTTGTTTCTAATTATTTGTCCAATTGCCAGTACAAAAGTAACTAAACATTTTTTTCAAACAAACATTTGTTAATATTTTTATTACTTGACTAAATGTTATTAATAATTTTTAAATCAGAGTTATTATCGAATTATTTTAATGTGGTAAATCAATTAACAAAATCAAAATATTTGCAATAGCAACATAAACAGCAATTTACACCCGTAAGTGACTCCGTGTTTCTAATTATCTGTCCACCACTGTATATAAACAATTCTGAGTTGAATGTGCACACTATTTTTTTTAATTTTATTAACTAAAGTAGTCCAGGCAAATTGTATAGTTTTAAAAATTTTGTCAGTCTTTTACTACGCGAAAATATTACATCTCTGAGAAATTACGAGTATACTAAACGTTTAAACTTGTTTAGTGACGAACCCGAGCGAAACTAGGGCGATTCGCAAGTATAACTATTGACGAACATAAATGAGTTGAAGCGTATAAGGATAAATTAGTACAAAAATAAGTTTACTATAAAAAAATGTTTGATCTATAGAAAGAAGTCATAAGAAAATTACTAAGTATAAAACTAATACTTACTACGATTAGTCTTTTACTTGCATAACATTATTGAGAGTACTGTATGAAACTGCCACGCAACTGTAAGGAAATCATTGCGAGAGATGTTATTGTACCAACTCTCTTAGAATATATATCCGTAGTTTATCGAATGGTACCAAGGGCGCGTTGCATGCGAGCGCGTGACTTGAATGCGACACGCAAGGTTAATTTCACCAATATGCAATACGAATAGCAAATGTAATCAAAACGTTTGCTCGACGGTGGGTTTGTTGACCTGTTCTAACGCCTGTCTCAGTTTTAGTAATAACTAGTCTGGGCGTAAGTTAAAAAAATTAAATGGATTTACAATTTTCTAATAAAATAAAAGTAGCCTAAGTTACTCCTTATAACATTAGCTATCTGCGAGTGAAAGTTACGTTAAAATCGGTTCAGCCGTTTCAGAGATTAGGCGGAACAAACAGACAGTAAGATATGCAGAGAAACATTTAAAAAAATGATTTTTTGATGTAAATACTAATACATGCGAATTAAAAAAAGTACCGTTTATCCCTACTGTCATTAATGCATTTAGTGAAATGCTGTTAATTTAAAATTACATTCAGACACTTCAAATTTATATATACTGATGTACTGACTATTGACTTGCCGCAGCTTCACTCGTGTCCAATTTGTGTCATTAAATCATTTTATTAAACTTACTTAAAGTTTTTTTTTCAATTGATTACTTATTTTACTCCTCCGTTTCTGACGACTCTCCAGCTTCCTGTGTAGTTGAAGAACATACATAATATGTATAATATGTACATGAAAAATGTCTCAAGCAAAACCACGGTATGAATCTAGTAGCGTGTTCACTAACACGTTTAACTTTCTTCATATTATTATATTAACAGAAAGCAACCCATTTAGGAAGTATGCGCATCACAAATACATTTGAGGAAATGACTGTCCTATGTCCACTCTCCGGGTTTCCGTGTTCTATCTTATCTAATACACATATCCGCTTCTGTAACAGATATTAAGATGACTTAACTTATAAATGTAGTTTAACTGTAATTGTGTGTGAGACTATTAAAATGTAGAACATAATCTATACATACAATAAAATATAAGGCGAATATATAAGTACATTAAAATATACATACAGTACAATTTAAATAAAACTATTTCTTGTGTAATACTTTCTTAGGTTTACGCGAATATTTAACATTATAAATGAAACTATCTTTTCGGATTTTGTCGCGGATTTATTATGATTTTTGTTTCCCGACGTTTCGAATGCTTTACAGCAATCATGGTCACGGGAGAGACTAAGGTATTTGACGTCTTGACGGGGTTATATACTTGTTACTTTATAGTTTATACATTTTTGTGGTGTTATTGGTGCGCGGTACAAGAGGGTCTGATCTCCTAGTCCTGGTCTCCTCATCGGTAAAGCATTCGAAACATCGAAAATCAAAATTCAAACTATATCTATAATTAATTAATATACAAAAAAAATTAAAACATTAGTAATAATAAAAAATATATAATGAGGTTTGAGCTACTAAAGTGTATAAGAACATTGTTACTAACCATCCTAGTCGATTTTCTATCAAATAAATAACTTTCAAAATAGGTAGTTGATTTAAAATTAATATGTATTTTACATATCATTTCTCAAGAAATATTTAAAATATTCTGTTTTTATTTTTCATATTTTGACTTCTTTTATGAACCAGCTTTAGCTGGTCTCATAAAAAACTCTTTTGTACTACGAAATAGGTATATCTAATACCTAGTCTCGGAAACTAAAATAGAAATTGAAACGGGAGTCAACCGTGTTATGTTTTTACCTTATGTTACAATACCCTAGAAAAAATATTTTAACAAATAGGTATATAAATAAGGAAGGATGAAGGCTTTATGTAACTAATTGAAGTCAATTTAAATTAACAATGTAAATAATGGGTTTGTATTTTTTCCACTTAAAGCTTCTTTTTAAATAGATGATAATTTGTTATTGATATTGTATTCTTTATACCTACTATAGCAGTAAATTAGTAATATTTACATTACATACATAAGTACATGCATATTGCATACATACATACATACATACATACATACATACATACATACATACATACATACATACATACATACATACATACTTACATACATACATCTATACTAATATTATAAACGCGAAAGTTTGTAAGTATGGATGTATGGATGTTTGTTACTCTTTCACGTAATAACTACTGAATGGATTTTAATGAAACTTTACAATAATATAGCTTATACATCAGAATATCACATAGGCTACAATTTATATTGTGTGAATTGTCCAAAATATGACGATAAGTATCAAGTAAGTAGTAAAAAATCTACCATCTGCGAGCTATTCTGGCGTGCGCTGCCAAAACCGCTAGAGTTATACAAATGTAATGTATGATGGAAATGTTTATCTTAACAAGCGACTCACCCTCACTTCGCTCGGGATCGTCCCTAGATTTAGCGCGAGCGAAGCCGCGGGTTCCACTAGTACATACATATACATAAATACAATAATGAATATTTCAATAAGTAAGTCTACATTTTTTTTTTGAAAATATGTATTTAATGTTCACATTCGACTTGCTTAATATTTTATTATATTATGTATAGAATGAGACAAACATTAAAAAATAAAGACTGGTTGCAAAGAATATGAATCGATTGGTAGAATGTGATTGAAAAAAATAGTGTCCACCAAATCGCAAACAATGGAGTCTTCTTTAAACAATACCAAGAATCGATGCGGGTCAAAGTCATTTTTTTTTCAACGTTAAACAACGTTTTTTAAAAACACAAAAGTAAAAATCAAATGTTATAAAGAGCATATGGTGGAGTAGCGACACTCTACTTAGCATATCACAAGTTCAAGTTTGGCACAGGGCTATTATACCTACTCGTATGTTTTGGATCTATTTATAGTAACATGCTATGCTTATGATTTATTTTATATGAATAAATATTAAATAATAAATATAAATAATTATATAATCGTGTTGTAGGTGTGTATATATAATATTAATACGTAAATTAAATATTAAGTAAATTATAAATGAAAAAAAAGTGAAGTTTAATAAATAAATATGATAAACTACATAAGTATATTAATTGTAAAGTCACCTACATTAGCGATCAACCCTGGTTTTGCCTACTACATTTATGCGTTCTGCAATAACTTTTACACTGTTGTTATTGTATTTAAAAATCATTTTAAATCATCGCTCCCTTCTTGCGTGGAAGAAGGACAAACCAATAAACATGCTTTCGCAATTATATTTATAAAGAACCAAGGATGATATAATCACATCACCTGTTTACCTGTTTCTTTGTTATTAGTACGTACATCAAACTATTTTGTATTTTAAGTAAGGAAAATTCTTGCCTTTCCCGATCCGATTACGATGGTTTATCGTATGATTACCGATCCCATAAATTTATACAAAATAAAAACAAATATAAAATAAATTAATATTATGGTAAATATGCGTAACCACAAGCAGTCAAACACAGATTAACCAGTTAATCTGCGAATAAACTTACCCAGTCCCTTACACAAAAAGTCTAAATGTTTCCAACTTTTCTTGTATTTAAATATACTTAGGTATAGATTCGGCATCTATATTGATAATAATCTATATAAATAAAAATGAATAAGCGCAAAACTCGAGAATGGCTGACCAGTTCGGCTAATGTTTGTTTTGTATGTTTCTTAATAGGTACGCGGAAGTTTTTAAATAATAAAAAAATAAAGTTTGTAAAAAACTCATACTAAAGGGAGTACCTAGGAACGAACCCGAGCGAAGTGAGGGTGAGTTGATAATAACTATTTGAATAAAAATTGTCAAAAAGAAATATTCAATATACAAATTCTATTACGAGTTGTTAGATTTATTAATAATTAAGTAACATTTCACAATTTTTGCGATCGCTGACAAATTGCGGTAACCGAAAATCCAAACGTTACGTAGTTATAAAATACTTAAACTTCTTAGTGAAAAATTAAAGTATATTTTCTTTTCACTTTTACTACTACTACGTTGTAGTATCGATGATGTGCAGAATTTACTTGAGTGAAGTCCATTGGACACTTCCTAGTATTATTTATTAAAAAATGCTGTAACTCATGCTAGTTGGAAAACTTGTACTCGTATCGTAAGTATAAATATAATACCCTTGACCTAGAAAATGTGATATCTAGCTACTTAGTACTAACATGCTAGTATAAGAAATCGAAAATTCCTTTTTCAACACAATAAGTAGGAACCTTAGTGCTATGTAGAGTCATTAGTAATGACTCACCCTCGCTTCGCTTAGGTTTTTTCCTAAGTTTTAACAGTTCTGAACTTTTCTATAAAGAAGCTGTATTTTTTCAATTTCATTGAAACACCTTCATTAAAAAAATATTTAAATAAGACCAGCTGTTGTAGAGTTTTAGCGAGAAACCCAAGTTTATGCAATGTTACCGCCGAACGTTTCTGAATATTTTTACAAACTTACATTTATTAAGTTATGATTCACAACTTAAATATTGTCAATGAAAAAAATTGACGCCAAACCAGAATCGAAGCTATGGCCACTTTGCGACATCCAAGACTCTTTTATCGATTAATAATAATGTGTCTAGTTAAATGAATAATAAGCACTTTGTAATAAAGAAACGTTTGCTCGTTGATGCCATCATTTTTTGTCAAGATATGATTAGTCATGAAGGCAATTTATTCAATACTACATTAAATATCTTTTTTTAATCATATAAATACTTATTATTGTCAATAGATAGGCCAAATCTATAGGTTTTATATAATATGTGATCGCATCACGAAAGCACTTTATTGATTTTGATAAAATTTGGTATGATGATAGATGGTTATTCGGGTCAACATACTTTTATTGTGGGAAAGTATCTCATTTCTGAGAAAGCTATACTAACTGTTATAAGTTATAACGCAACGAACCCGAGCGGAGCGAGGCTGTGTCACTAGTATATTATAAAAATTTGTAATGAAATTATTCAGATAGTACTAGTACTAATTACTAGTAATATATTTATTTTTAAGCATTTTTAAAAAACATTTAATTTATTTAATGCTTCTTAATTCTCTTTACTTCAACGCCACTACTTACCATTTAACTTTTAATTCCTCACAGTAAATAGTAATTAAGTTTCTTAATAGTACCAAAAGAAATAAATATTAATATTATTTAAGTATGTGATAATCTTATCGTGTCCGTCTCGTATTGTATAATTCCAACAACACCACCGTTATCCGATGAGGAATCGAAACGAGGTTTTTGTGTCGCATTTCTCATAATATTCTATACATAACACTAAGGTACTCAATATGTTGAATATTAGCTATTTTAACGAAAAACTTATGATCTGGTACTCAGTTCTGGTGCTTATATGTTACGCTAGTCATAGTTCATTGGTGGATTAAACTTTATCAAAATCTGCCCAGCAGTTTCAATGTTAAGAAGAACTTTTCAATTTGTATTACTAGTATAGTATGACTGCCTCGGTGGTGTAGTGGCTAGCATGTACGGTCATACATCGAGAGGTCCTGGGTCTAGTCCCAGGTCGGGCCAAGTTTAATTATTGAGTCTTTCTGTTTAGTAAGCTCAGTAACAGCCCGGAGTTGGGAAGTTGGCGGTGAGTCACCCCCGTGCCTCGGAGAGCACGTAAAGCCGTCGGTCCTGCGCCTTAGCTCTCACTGGTCGTGTCGAGTGGTACGAGTACCGGAGTATGAGAGTGATAGGAATAGAGAATGCACTTGTGTCTGCGCATACACTTGTGCACTATAATATCTCCTGCGCAGTTGGCCAGTCTCAATGAGATTGGCCGCCATGGCCGGAATCGGTCGGAGAGAACAGAACACATAATATGATTTATTTGATGAACAACTCTGTGACCATTTTTTTCTGAAATTCTGTCTGGCAGAGAAACCCTTAAGCATTGCTAATTTTGAACATTTTACAGATGTTTGTTTGTATGTAGAATGTTTGTCCTAAAGTAGTTGACGGATTATATTATGATTCTTTTTTTTATTTCCCTTCGTTTATTTAATTCAGTAGTTTTTATGATATGTACTAAAACTTATAACTGATACTTAATACTTTTTGTAATATTGCAAAATCTATTTTCATTAATTAATTTTCTTGATAGCTTGTTCTTTTTTCGCCAATTAATGGTAGACTCTGACTATTGATAATGTTGCTATCTTAAAAAATCATATAAGATGTTACATTATTGCAAACATTCGGTTTTGATCGCAGTTCCTTTAGTACCTTAAATAGGTTACTTTAAGTTTAACCAAAATAATATCTCAATTTTAAACAGTAAATATTTAGTTAAAGATTATGGTCGTATATACGTGAATATGCGTTAAAGCATAACGTAATAACTACTAACATATCATTCTAGAAGCTTCTACTAGACTACAATACAGTACTATAGACAGGTGCTACTTCAAAAGGGTCGTTACATCACAATGAATGTCTATCTTTGCCAGTCATTACAAATTACTCAACAATGCGTGACTCGAGCATCACATAATAATTCGCAATTGTATTTTACATCTAAATACATATCGATAATAATTTCTTCACAATGTCAGTGCTTTAGGTAGACCTTTGAATACTATCTTATTTTTTTGGCGTAGAAGTATGGACTGTAATATTATAAGTAAGCGGTAAACAGTATAAATTTTCGTTTAGGGTAGTTGGTATAAGAAACCCAGTGTGAAAGTTAAATTATAAGATAAAAATTAAAATGTCATATACTAATCTTTATCCGCGAGGTTTTTGTGTTTCTACTAATTATAATAAATAAATGGAATGGCTTGCCGCTTGAGCCATTTTTGAAAAGCATATGAATGCAATATTTAAATGTATTTATCTAACTGTGTGTCAGTGCGTGTGTCAGTCTGTCTGAACTAGGGATTGCAATCCGGCGTCATTTTCAATCCGGCCGGATCCGGTTGAATTTTCATCAATCCGGCCGGATCCGGTCGGATCCGGCCGGATTGTCCAGATCGATATAATTTTCGCCTTTTTTGGTTCAAAATGAACTGTTAGTAAGTTCTTTAAGTATCATTGTACTTAATATAGTTAAGTAGTTTATAAAAAACTAGCGGAACTCGCGAAAAAATATGTTTGGCTATACGATTTTACTTATAATATACCAAAAATTGATTCCCCATTTACCATTTCATCCCTTTTGTTATGAGGACTACTCTTTAAACCAGTTATTCGGTTTTCTTGGCGTAGTTGTAGTAGTAGATAGACCTATGCCTACTATTACAAACTTTTTGTTGACTTTGATGAGGAAAGTATTACGTTTTCAAACATGTGCAAAAATAAACTGTTATTTAAATCAAAAGCACTAAGAAGTATTGATTTCGTCTTTGATGTAAGTTACCCCCAAATTACTGTTTACCCCTTTTTAACCCTGGAAGGCAATGGGTTTCAATAAAATACGAAACACGTTTTCCATCAATTCTGTTAAAGTATCTTTATGCAAAATTTGAAGTAGATTGGAATCACACCATACAGATATTGCTCCCGTTTTTCACTCCCTTAGGCATAAAATTTCGGAAAATCCTTTCTAATCCGATAACTATGTCATAAACTACAAATTCACACACTAAAAGTTTCAGGTCTCTACGATTAGCAGTTTAGGCTGAGCGTTGAGCCATCAGTCATTCAGGATGGAGCATTTCCTAACCCAATGTTAAGATTAGGCAACGAGCAAACAATTAAAATATAGCGGTGGCTAGTGTAGGCAATTAGGTAAAATTTTAACGTTGTAACGTGTTGCTCAGTGTTCCTAGATGTCACTTTCACAGATAGATCAATTATTTTTTATTTATAAAGTAACTTTATAAAATCTAAACCTTACTTTACTGATATGAGACCATTATAATTATTAAAGTATTCGATAATGCTGACAATCAAGTCTTATATTTATGTCAGACACCAACTTGCACGCATGAACACCACGCAGTACGCATTTAAAGTACCAACTCATGCAAGAGCTCTATTATTTTGCCAAAAATTAGTAACACCGGATCCGGTCGCCGGATCCGGTATATTAGTACCGGATCCGGTGACCGTGAAATGATGCCGGATCCGCCGGATTACCGGATCCGGTTTTCCGGATTGCAATCCCTAGCTCTGAACGCGTGACGACAAAAGCACTCGAAAGATTTTGATAAAATTTGATTATCCGCGTAAACATATAGTGGGAAATTTCACATCTCTAAGAAATCTATACCTAAAGAACAAACATGAGCGGAACGAGGGTACATCACTAGTAGATACATCATACAACGATATTGTCATATCATTACACAAGTACCTTGACATAACAATATCGATTCGCCTGTTACAAATTGGGATTTCCATTGACATACGGCCACTATTATAAGATGAAATATGGAGTGCACTGCCTTCTAATAAAGACTGTTGATATGGCAGTGTGACGTATGCAGTGGGCAATTTAAAAACAATTAACACTATATATTTACACTACACTATAGTTAAAACTTGATATTGAGAGCTTTTAGTTTAAAACTTTGCTAAAAAGCTTATTGTTAACGCGTTGTACTTAACAATGATTATAAACTAAACCGACTGTATTATAACTAATATTATTTTGTAAGTAAATAGAACTTAGATTATATATTAGGTACTGTAATATGATTTTAGTAATGAACGGATAGACTAGTTTTATTTGCTTAGTATTTAGGAGTATATTATGTTACTTCCTGTTCTATATATCGTGATAAATTTTCTAAGTGATTTTTTTGATAATTTGCATATGAAAATAGACGTATCATATCAACAACACTCAAGAGCTTGCAAATGTGCTAATACAAACTCAGTCAATGTCCGATGAACAACCGTTAGAGCGCTAGGCTCCTGGGCTTGTTTTATTTCTTCGCGCTCTAAGAGTGCAATAGCCCCTTATTAAATCATAACACGTGTCTAAGAAACATATATATTAATTGAAATAAGAACAACATATTTGTATACTTTTATATATATAATACCAATATTTATTATTATAAATAAAAAAAAACTTTAAGTACTGAATAGCGTACTTCGCTAGTTTGAAATAAAATTAATTTAAAATATTATCATGGGAAGATGTCACTCTACAATAGTGAAGAAATTTATATAAGAAATTTATAAAATTGTATTCGTTAGCTAAATTATAGAATCATATTGAGACTTTACTATCTTCTGAATATAAATAAATTCCTCTTGTTCTTCGAAAATCCGATCTTAACGACTTATGGACATAGATTTCCTGGTTATACTGTTTTGAAATTAACTATTAACACATCTCAAGTGATCCTCGAGGAAGATCCTCAAAAAAAGGGCACTCTAAACTACAAAATTCTAGCTAAATATCGTTTTATAGGTGTGTATATTCATATAGATTACCATTTACCATCTTGTTTTTTCGCCAGTAATTGTTAGCTAGTTCTTAGTCTTACTTAATCTTACAAACGTAATATAATATTATGATTATTTGATATTACGTAATAGAATCAATTTTGGACTATCAATTAGCAACGTAATGCTGTTTTCCCCTAAGTACTTTTTTCTTTAAACATCCTTGTTTTTAACTTACATTTTTAAAACTCTTGTGTTCGGTCTGTATGTCTGTGTGTTTGTCCCGGCTAATCTCTGAAACGGCTGGATTGATTTTGACAGGACTTTCACTCGCATATAGTCAATGTTATAAGGACGCTTAGGTTACTACTATTTTATTAGAACATTATAAAAACATTTTTAACTTATCGTAACTTACGCCCAGCGAAGCGGGCCCGTGTTTGTTAATTAATAAAATAAATTAAAGGGTGAGTAACTACTACTTTGTAACAAACACGTTCAGCTCTACTTAATTTAAGTTGAATGCCACGTGCCTGATGGACAGCGAAATTCATTATGAAAGTTAATATTTATCGTCTTTGATAATGAAGTAATAATCCATATTAAGGTAATGATAGCCCAGTGGTGGTACACACACTTGCTTGGTAAAGCCAAGCGATGTAGTTCGAGTCCCGGTTGTTCTCGGATTTGCTCTTTAAATACCGTTTCTCGATGTGAAATTTTCAGATATTAATCTAAGGCATATTTTGTACGTATACTTATTGAATATTTTTCATTAAAGCGAAAATTATCGTTTCTATTAATTAAATACTAATTAATCACCCTCGCTTCGCTCGGTATCACCACGTTTTATTTTGAGTTTAAGAGTAGGTAGTGGTACCTATGTTACTCCCATGAACGATAGTTTATTCGTTCATGGTTACTCCTTATAACATTATCTACCAGTTTTTCTGAGATTAGCCGTAACAGACATACATAAGACGGATGAAAATTTCAAAATTTCAAAGTTTTATTGGTACTTAATGTATTTGTAATTATATTATAGTACCATATATTCTTCCATAAGCATTGAGTAAAAACTGTAACTATGACTACAAACAGATATATACTTCGATTTTATTTAAACATAGATATACCTTTTAGATGAACATTTTAATTCAAAAACTGTAGAATAAGTCAATACGTTGCATGGAAATATGAATGTTTTAGAAATTTATATGTATAATATTATGATATCTATCAGCTACAACCAGTAATTATCGTAGATGTAGACCTAGCCATGGCATATTATAAGCATTTTATACCGAGTAGAAGTGAAGGCGGACCGCTAGTCATTCATTGCGAACATGAATTTAATATTTACATATTTTTGTTTGATATGCAACCGAAGTAGGGCAACCTTTTTATTTCTTTAGGCTTACATTCATTTTTTTAACGTAATGTTATTATTAAATAACAATATTTAACGGTATTGAATATGAAAACTGAAATAAATATATTAATCAATTATTAGACATTTTTGGTGTCAATCTTAGCTTATAAGGCTTGTGTTATGGATACCAGATTGTTAATAACAGATACTACATAATATGTATTTTAAATATGCGGGGCTTCCAGCGGGACTCAAACCCGCGAACACTGGCACAGCAAATACGGTTACTAAAAACTGAACCAAAAACCTGTCGTCCAAAATTACAGATTTAGGAGTTTAACTGACATTAATATTAATTTATATATGTACAGAACTCCTTGACATATATATGACGCAGTATTTAGCTGTGCTGCTTAGTTTAATCTAGACTGCTTAGATATTTTAATTGACAGTTCATCTTTGATTAAGGTCATTTACCACTTGCTAGTATGTAAATTAATTATAGTTTTTTTAACATTCTTTCAGTCGAAATAAACGAAAGCTATACGTTTATTGATCCGAAATTTTCAATCTGAGGTCGTTCGATTAAGGTCGTTCGCCACTTGCGCCGGCGCGGCATTTGGTATGACGTAACTAAGGTTAGCACACTGTTCCGGTCATCCGATAGCACGTAATAGTTGCGTCAAGCGGGGCTTGTCCATTGGTGTCGACTTAAAATGTTTTTTTCGTAAAAAATAATAAAAAATATATTATCTTCTAGTCTTCTAGTCTTTCTAGAAAAATTCTAGTCTATAGGTACATATAATAAAACAGTGAAACAGAACTTAACCAAAATACTGACCCGTTTTAACAAATTTTTTCGTTTTTAACTAACTTCTAGGGTCAACATTTAGAATGCCTTTTACTACAGGGAAACCTTCCATTTCTAAGAGAAAACAATGATTGATTCTGTCAAGTCGTTCTTAAATTATGGCTAACGCTGGCTAAGCTAAAAGAGATAAATCAAAACAAAACTAAACATTTGTAGGTTTTCATAAAATAAAGTCAGAAAACAAAGCAGTCAGAAAAATCTGCAATAGGTACACTCGCTAACTATTATCTATTAAAATTTAAAACGTTCTTAAGGACACGAGCGAAGCGAGGGTAAGTCAAATACCAAAAACTTAGTTACTGATCAATCATAAAATCTCAAAAGAGATAGAAATCAGGATATTCGCTAAGCAAGATTTTTTACCTCCTATGTCAGTACCTACTTTTCATGGTAAAAAAGTACATTATAACCAAACTAAAAAAAAATGTTTTTATGAATCGTTATTCAAATTAAAGTATGGTCGTTAAATACGGTAATGAAACTACTTTAAATTTGAAATCTCGGTAATGAGGCCTTAATATATTCGTTAGATAAATTTAAAGATTTTGGCTAATTTTCGGAGGCTTTCCGGCTTAAAGTTATAAGTTGATCTTATCAGGGATGCTAAATATTAGTTTGAGGAGTATTATTATTTTTAATTATACATGACGTCTTATTTTCATATAGAGAAAGAGTATACAGTTTAGGAATAGCTAATTTAGACAGAAAATGTAATTGATTTTCACGACATAGCAAGCTAGCTCATACCTAAAATTTATACAGAAATAAAATGAGTCATACATGCAGAATAAACATTAAAAGCAAACGGAATCGTTTATATTTAATAACTTGTGACTTATCCTGACTTCGCTCGAGTGCGTTTAATAAAACATCTTTTTAAGAGAAATAATTCTATAATACATTGTTTTCGTATAACTGCCTCGGTGATGTTGTGGCTAGCATGTACGGTCATACATCGAGAGGTCCTGGGTTCGAGTACTTACCAAGGGTCGGGCCAAGTATAGTTATTGAGTCTTTCTGTTTGGTAAGCCTCAATAATCGCTCGGAGTTCAGAAGTTGGCTGTGTGTCACCCCCGTGCCTCGGAGAACACGTAAAGCCGTCGGTCCTGCACCTTAACTTTCGCTGGTCGTGTCGAACAGTCGCGTCGTCCCAGCGGAGTATGAGAATGATAGGAATATAGAGTGCACTTGTGTCTGCGCGTACACTTGTGCACTATAGTATCTCCCGCGCAGATGGCTAGTCTCAATGAGATTGGCCACCGTGGCCGGAATCGGTCGGAAAACATTATAACTAATATATTTGCGTGCAACACCATGTCGACGTCATTTTTCTGTTATCTTCAATAATCATTCTTCTTTTTTCATCTAGTTAACACAAAACTTTAATGAATCATACACCTAAAACTTTTGAATCATTCTATCTAATGGTTAAAACCACATGAAAATATGTTCAGTAGTTTTCGTAAGTTATCGCTAACAGACACACAGACGCGGGGCGGAACTTTGTTTTTTATAATATAAAGTATATAGTGAAGCACATTGGACAATCGCTTTCGACTCGTATGATTATTGAGGGAGATTGCTTTGTGGGTCTGCGAACAGGTTTCGTGTGACCCAGATTCTATAACATTTCGCAGATCTATTTGTATAATAAATCAAGTATGTACGGCATCGTGTAGCTAGAGGTCCGGAAGTCTTGGATTCGGGCCCGGATTGGGCCAAGTTTGGATTTTTCTTAGTTTAAATTTCTGGGAAAACGGCTAGTCTCAGATCGCAGTCGGATTTGTCGCCATAATCGAAGTCGGTAAGGAGGATAGTAGTATTATTATTATTAACAATGAAATCTATTTACAATAAAGGAAATTACAAGTAAACTTAACTATTTGTACAAAGCAAATATACACTAAATGAAATCTATACTAATATTATAATGCTGAAGAGCTTGTTTGTTTGTTTGGTTGAACGTGCTAATCTCAGAAACTACTGGTCCGAATTGTAAAATTCTTTTTGTGTTGGATAGTCTATTTATCGAGGAATTATTAATTAATCACGCTACGATTAATAGGAGCGGAGCATCAATGAAAAATATTGCGAAAACGAGAGAATTTTTATTTTTTTATTTTCAACCTTTAGAACGTGAGCGAAGCCGCAGGAAAGGCTAGTATTTAATAAATTAACTGTCACAATGTTTTGACGAGATAATTAATGTTGTAGCTATACAATCTAGTGCCAAATCTGTACCTATGCCCTACATGAAATATTATTTTGAAAACATTAAGGAAACAAATAAATAATAAATATGTTGGGAAATATAAAACCCATGACTGGAGTACAAACATTCGTGCTCAACAAATGTATGCCTCTAGCGGGACTTGAACCCACGACCGCTGGCACAGCAAGTAGTCAAGCAATTCAGCATCAGTCATTATTATCGATACAGAGGCTGAATGTATATTTTTTTTGGATATTTTAGCTTTTTGTCTCCCGGCCTGTCTATGACCACATCACGAGAAAACCACTGAATAGATTTTGATGAAATATGGTGTAATATGGTGTAATAATAGGTTATCTGGGTCAGCATAGATATAGGATACTTTTTACTGCGGAAAATTATCTCATACGTGTACGTATAATATGTGTACTTTCATATTATATTTTACGTTGAAGCGATAATTGTATATTTACAAAATATAAAGTTCGTGTCTGTCGGTCTTACAAAAATAACACTAGAATATTTGACTTTACCACTTACTAGGGAATTACTAAGTGAAACAATAAACATTTTTAGTTTCTCTTCGTACTTTTGTTGTCTTATCTACAATTGTCGAGTTTAGTTTAAAGAGAATAGGTATAAAGATTTCAAATTACTATTATTCGAAAAGAAAGTCACTACTCACATTAATAAAGTTTTTAATTTAATGCGTGAAATGACATGCGGAACAAGACTCTTTAATTCCGACTTCAAAAAAAGGCGTTGTCAATTTTTTTTTTAAGTTTGTGACCTAAGAACTCTTGAAATTTAAAAATAGAATCCACCATAATGTAGAAATATAGTGATAATTGCATGTTCAATACTGATTTTTTTTTAAATCCTAATTATTAGGTAGTAACTAATAATATAAAAATAGAAACTTTAAATGAAATAAAAATCTAAGTACTTCAAGAAATGTAATAAATAACTGATTAATAGTTCATTTACTTATTAGTCATTATAAATACCGAACCATATTATGTATACTGGTAGGTACTCGTACTTCTCTATATGCTGGAACATTGATACACACAGCGCCATCTAGTTCCGTGGTAAGCTACGAAGCTTGTTGTACGGACACCAGACAGTTGATATACTACATATATAAGTTTAAATACATACATATTATAAATATAAACCCATGACTGGAGTACAAACATCCGAGTTTAATGAATGCCAGCGGGACTCGACCCCGCGACCGCTGGCACAAGAAAGTAGGATCACTACAAACTACGCCGTATGGCGTCATACTTCGTACTTCTCTGATAACAGAGTGGACTGTGGAGCAATGCCTTGTCGTAGTTTAATGTGCAAGCGATCCTGCAACGCCCATTAAGACGTGGGTAGTCAGTTCAGTTTTAGGGTAGTACTGGCTTTTCTGGCTGGTGAGTCCCACATAACCTTATGGTATGCGTTATACATTTCTCAACAATAAAATAAACTATAATAAGTAAAAGAAAACTACCAATTAGTGATTTTATTTTATTATCTTTAAAGTCGGTTTGTAAATTTTTTTATACCTACTCGTACATTGAGTTCCGCGTGCAAGTCTTCGAGCGGTCAATGTAATGTCGCGGGTTTTTGTTCTTGTTAGTATAAGTTTTTAGATTTTATTTTATTTTTATGATAAAATTACACACATTTCATTTTTGTTATGTTTAATTAATACATTAATACTTTTTGAAATTTTAGTTTTAATCGGATACCTTCATTGTATACAACTTTTAAGATTTTTTAAATCTACTGCTTAAATTAAGTTTCAAATTACAAATAAAGTAGGTCTATTACCAGCGTCTCTTCGGATAAAAATACACCATCAACATCGGACTATTCTTTGTACTGTTTACTTATTTTTCTGAGTGACCCGGTAATGAATGTTTGAACTCAACCATACCCATGGTTATATCTATAATACGAATACATTTAAATTGATACATTATGTGTATCAATTATCTGGTATCCATAACACAAGCCTCTTAGTATACCATGTAACTAGATAGTGCTGAGTTAAAGTCTAAATAAAATAAATAATAGTTTAAAAAAACTAAAAAACACGCTTTTTATTGAAAACCGAACTAAAAAATAGAAAATAAAATTTTATTTTAAAAAGGCGTGGGGTGCATGGTGTCATTATCATTTCGATAATATCTTAAAAAGCACCCCACGCTTTTTTTAAAATAAAATTTTATTTTCTATTTTTTAGTTCGGTTTTCAATAAAAAGCGTGTTTTTTAGTTTTTTTAAACTATTATTTATTTTCTACTTTTTCTAGCAAAAATCATATTTTGCAAATTGAAAAATGGAATAATTTTATCAAATTAGTGTATTGTCATCGGTCCTCAATAAATCTACAAAGTTTGAACGAAATCTGGCCGTTTAAAGTGGGTCAAAATCGCGCCCAAAGAAGTCGGTTACAAACAAACATACATACAGGTGAATCTAATAAAAAGCGTGTAAAAAACCTTAATAAATTGCGTCGAATTAAATATTAATTTAAATGCTGGTTTAATGATGTTATTGTGAAGCTTAACTAATTAGTGATAACATCTTCTCTTATACTGGAATTGAAGCTTTAATCCTGTATTGTTGTTCATTTTGTGTGTATTATATTATATTTTTATATTATGTTTAATTTAAATTATGTGAATTTGTTATATCACAAAAAACTTTACAAGCAAGTTATTCACACATAACTATAATATAATAAAATATAGTGACTTCTTCCAACATACTTTTTTACGGTTTTACGAAATGAGATATTTTCCCGAACGAAAAAGTATCCCATACGTTAACCAGGAAAACCACTATCATCATACCAAATTTCATCAAAACCTTGTGATTTCCTAGTGATGCCCTCACAGATAGACTGACAAAAATTCTTAGTCAGCCTTTGTATCAATAATAAGATTTTTCAATGGATATATAATGTACACATTCGATTTAGTTAGGGCTTATTACGCGGCTGTAAAGTTAAAATTTGACAGCCCTCAATTAGTTTTCCGCTAAGGTTAGTATGGCCTACTTGGTTTGTATGGGTTGACTTGGAGCTGGTTGGCTAATTGTAACATGTGAGCTGAGGCGTGATGGTGAAAACGTTCGTGCTCAACGAATAAATGCCCTGAGCGGGACTCGAACCCGTGACCGCCGGCGCAGAAAGCAGGGTCACTACCAACTGCGCCATAATTATTAAAATACAATGTACTTACATGCCATTTTTACTTAATGATTTATTATAATTTTTAATGAGTTTTTTTAATGGGAAAAATATTAAACATAATATTAAGGTAATTAAAATTTAACATGTTCATATTTTACTATTGACATTGAGTTTATGTTAATTTTGATTTAATTTCTTTGAGCGGAATTCTTTTTTCTTTTTCTAAAAAGTAGCCTAATTTATTTCTTATAACATTAGCTATCTGCCAGTCAAAATCTGTCAAGCCTGTCTGTTTCAGAAATTAGCGGGAATATAAAGAGGCAGACAGACACAGAGAGAAAATCTATAAAATTGAGTTTTTCGTAAAGGACCGTATGTAACTATGCATTTAATAAAGAGCTGTTATGTTGATGTTAGAAACGACACTTGAGTTTTATTTATCTGTTTAGTTTTCTACTTAAATCACTCTTGATAGAGCTTTTTATACTCTTTAAAATAAACATTACTCAAGCAGTGGAAGTCCAGTAGTAACGCGTTCGCTTGGTTAACAGAGTAAGGTGGGTTTAAATCCGAGTCTCGCACTTCTGATATTTTCATTTGTGGATTATTTCTAACACAGTGAAGGAAAACATCGTGAGGACAGACATACAGTGTAGTTCGCCAACCAGAACTTGGCCAGCTTGGTGGACTATGGCCTGATCCTCCTCGTATTGAAATATACAAAAAAATACAACACTACACAAAAGCTCTTGCTTTGTAAGATAAATAGTCAAGTTTTCAAATAATTAAATGTCAGAACTGTAAGTGTTTAAGGACGCTTTACAGATATGTAAAGAGCTAACATTGTGCCATTTTATATCGTAAATTGATCATTGATTTATAATTCTATTTTCACTCTCCATTTCAAAACTTCAAATTTACCGCTCAATCTTATTCGTGTTTTCCTCACAAAACACTACAAAGGCAAAATGTATTGCGTCTGTTAACGCAATTCCAGGCAATTACGAAAAAAATTTAAAGAGTAGTTTCTACTTCTAGTCTTTTGAGTGTTTTTATTACAATCAAATAGAGTTGAATAAACATATAAATTATTATTAATGAACAAAAATACACTCAAAATAAACAAAATATTTACAGGTACATCTACTAATCACTGTATTGCGTGACTAACTACTCAAGGGTATTAATTTCATAAATTTAATACGTAGGTAATTTAATTTTAAATTTATTATATAGGGTTAGCTCTTACCCAATAATACAGTAAAAAAATCCTGTAGTGTGCGAGTCGGACTCGCCCACCGAGGGTTCCGTACGTGTGTATATTTAAAAATATACGGGTTTTAGATATCTTCTGCGCTGATCATTCATTAACCTCGGTAATTAATTAATTACGTTACTAAAGACGTGACTTATGACTAAAAAGGATTATGTTTTGTATGATTTTTACCTGTACTTGTAGTATAAGACCACTATACTATTTGTCAAATTCCATAGCTCCAAGTCACCGAAAATATCCTATAAATTTTGATTCCCTTAAGTATCCCCTTCGAAACATACGTTTTTTTGCGGTATAAATTGCCAATCTTAGCTTGATTTATGCGCAGCTTCAAGGGACTGTCGACCTGACTATATGGTTTTTATTTCAATTTAATACCTCCCCGCGTTCTCGAGATAAAAGATCTTGAGAGACAGATAGACGGATAACAAAGTGATCGTATAAGGGTTCCGTTTTTTCCTTTTGTGGTACGGTACTCTAAAAATTGAAACGGACCAAGTGTACATAAGAAGTATAAAGTGCCTCCGCTATGTCCCTATCTAATATTAAATTATTTTATTGGAACTTTCTATACATGATATTAGGTAACACAAACATATCGTTTAGTGAAAAAAGCCTCTTTAGCTTTGCATGGTCGTAGTATTTTACTGAGCTTAATAAAAAACATTTATTTCCGACGTTTTCGGTTGAATGATTTGTAGCAATGAAGGTCACGTGATAGGTTTTTGTCATATCAAATCAAATCAAATCAAAATATTTTATTCAGCATAAAAATTGTTACAATTTCTTACTGAACGTCATGAGTCTACCACCAGTTCGGAAAGAAGAAACCTCTGACCTGAGAAGAACTGGCGAAAGAAACTCAGCGGGACTAATTTTTTTTTTTATCGTATTCTCACTCTTTTTTTTAAATTAAATTGTAGATTAACAATAATTCTATATGTTGAAATAGCCTGGCGGCGATCACATCATTCCCAAGGCGTACTGTCTTCTAAAAAGTCGTTAATCGAATAATAGCCTTTAGTACACAAACGTTCCTTCACATTTTTTTTAAATTTGGCAATAGAAGCTTTTTGAACGTTTTCTGGGATCCTGTTGTATAGACGTATACATTGTCCATAAAAAGAGTTACTGACTCGGCGTAAGCGAGTCACAGGCATTACAAGTTTATGTTTGCTCCTAGTATTAATGCTATGCATGTCGCAATTCTTTGGAAATTCGTGTATATTTTTATGAACATACATAAAAGTTATTATATAGCAATTAGTAATTACAGACAAATTTACTTACAACATAACCATTAATTTATATATGTTGTACATTCTCGAGACGTAAGCTCAGCTTTGCATTTGTGTGAGTGATAGCTAAAAGCCAATAGCCGCGCATCAAAAACTAGTTAAAACAGGGTTAAACTTTAAACCAAGCTCGCAATGCGCTACGCCTTCAGCCGTACCTATCCTCACATTGCACGCACACAAATGCAAAGCTGAGCTTAAGGCGTAAGGACTGTAAGAAGCTTTAAAAATTAAAAGCTGATTCATCAAATTTAATTTTTTGTTTCAGTTACAAGGAAAACAATGTATCAATAGTAGAGAAATATCTGAACACGATGGCTGCTCCCGCAGTAGTAGTTAAGGATGCCTGCAAATACTATGGGCAGCAAGACAAACAAGACTTTAGGCCTGTCTTGCACCACTTGAACATGACAGTCGAGAAAGGCATTATGTAAGTTAATAGATATGATTTTTTTTATTTAAGCGAATATTTTACATTTTAAACATGTACTTATTTTTTCTAATTAAATTTGATATTTTCAATCCGCATATAAGACAGTTTTTAGCACGTTTCAACAGTTAGTACAGATTTTTGAGAAATATGATAAAGATGTCTGTAGTTAAAAGTATGTTATATGTTGAACCAATAATCAGCCTCTATCATAATAAATTTCATCAATCTCCAGTCTAACCACAAAATAAAGGGAAATGATAATAAGAGAAATATAAACTTATCTTATTAATTTTTAAGCCATTCCTATACCGTTTTTAGGATATTTCAGTGCCATCCCGAAGACGATTTAATCATGCTTACATAAACATGTTTACTGCAAAGTATTCAAAACTTCGGGAATCAATAATATATTGTACTAGCGACTCGCCCTCGCTTCGCTTGGGCTTTTTCCTAGATTTAGCACAGGCAAAGCCGCGAGATCCGCTAGTTATGCATATAAACCTTCCTCTTGAATCACTCTATCTATTAAAAAAAATCGCATCAAAATCCGTTGCGTAGTTTTAAAGATTTAAGCGTACAAAGGGATATAGGGACAGAGAAAGCGACTTTGTTTTATACAGTAGTGATGTAACTATGTTTAATTTTTATTTACAGATATGGTCTTTTAGGTGCTTCTGGATGTGGTAAAACGACACTTCTCTCATGCATAGTTGGAAGGCGGAAATTAGACAGTGGGGAAGTATGGGTTTTAGGAGGAAAGCCAGGCGAAAAGGGTAGTGGGGTGCCAGGACCGCGAGTGGGATATATGCCTCAGGTATGATAACATATTTTGTTGTTTATGAAAGACTAGCATTTCCCGCGGCTTCGCATGCGTTCTAAAGACCGGAAGCCAAATTCTTACTGAGTCGCGCGGTATAATATCTTGCAGAACTAACGCCCGCCCTTCCCGTTTTTGCAACATTTATAATTGATGCTCCGCTCCTATTGGTCGTAGCGTGATGTCATATAGCCTATAGCGTTCCTCGATAAACGGACTATCCAACACAAAGAGATTTTTTCAAATCGAACCATTAGTTTCTGAGATTAGCGCGTTCAAACAAACAAACAAACTCTTCAGCTTTATAATATTAGTATAGATTAGCAATTCACCCTCGCTAAGCTCCTATTAGTCCCTAGTCCCTATGCACGATAGCTTACACTTCTCAGAGATATTTTCCTGCAGTAAAAGTATGTCCTATATGTTAACACGGATAACCAACCTGTCATTATACCAAATTTGTCAAAAATCAGTCCAGTTCAGCTTATAGACGTAGACGTCCGCTAAGAACAGATTTTATGCCAGGCCCGGATTAAGGAGGTCTAAGGCTCTCGCAAGTTTGTGTGAAAGTCCTTCATTTTTTGTGCTACAAACTCTATATTTGGTATGGAGCATCATAGTTAATAATAATTAAATAAAACCCGTCGTTGACTGTAGAGTATTTGTGTCACATAGGTAGTCATTTTTGGGCCATAGAGTGCTTAACTAGTGTTCGACTAATTCTAGACCGAATTCAAAAGGGGGAACTCATTTCTATTTTTTTTATTTATTTGTAAATTAATTTTCATATTTTTATTTAATACAAAATATACATAATTATAATATTTTTTTTTCTATGTATTTGTTTAAAGTTGTTTTAATCGGTTTGTTAATAGCTTAATTTATTGTAGAATGTAGAACGTTTTTTTCAATACACGGCCTCGGTTATAAAGCGCAACAATCCAATTGTGAATTGTGCTAATTAACATTTTTTTATGTACTTCAAATTAAACATTTAAATCTTTCCCTTCTCGTGTTTTGGTTAGATATTAATATTGTTCCCTGTCAAAGTTTCTAGGCCCATTAGAGATATACTTACCTTAAATTGGTATTCAGTGATTAGTACGTAATATAACTTATTATATTACTATACCACTATTACAAAGAGAATAAATTTGTATTTTTTTAAGTTTGTTTGTAAATAATAAACTTAAATCCGCTGAACGGATTTAGATGAAATGTATGAGATGGGTATAAATATGGTAGTTTTTATCTCGAAAGGAATGATCCCATAAACTTATTTAAATCGAATGTTATTTTCATAACAGCATCGTGTTGTTATGTAATTATAAGCAATTTTAAAAAAAAGGTAAATGACATCTATATATTTTTCATCGCAGGAAATCGCTCTCGTCGGTGAATTCACAGTACGTGACGCAATATACTACTTCGGAAGAATTTATGGGATGAAGAAGAAGAAAATGATTGAGAGATTCGACTTTTTAACGAATCTTCTAGAACTTTCTAGTGGTAATAGACTAATTAAGACTCTATCTGGTGGACAGCAAAGGCGAGTGTCGCTTGCTGCTGCGTTGGTCCATGAGCCAGAATTATTGATTTTGGATGAACCTACTGTGGGATTGGATCCTGTTTTACGAGAACGGTGAGTCTATTTTTTTTTATTCCTTTTTCATTTTATTAAGCTCCTTATGGTGTTTTTAATATAAATCAAATTGAAGTCATTTGTATAACTATTACTAAACATATTTTTCCAAGCACTTTTGAATTTGAAGTGCCCAAGACACTCAGCAATTATTGTTTTTTTAATTACTGTCGTATAATATTTGATTTATAACATCATAGCTAGCTCGCATTTAAGTCCATTTATATAATAACATTACACATTTTCATCAGCAAAAACTTTAGAGCAGCAATATATTTTACTAACAATATTTTAATTTTAGGTTTTTCAATTGTTAAAATGATAATTTTATCTGAAATTTTATTATAATAATATTAACATATGTATGTATTTAAACTTGTATATGTGTAGTATATCAACCATCTAGTATCCATAACACAAGGCTCGTACCTTGTCGTGGAACTAGATAGTGCTGTGTTTAAATGTCACAGCATATTTATTTATTTATTAAATTATCGTAGAGCTTTTAAGTTTTTATAAGCTTTTTATAACTTTCTTATAAGTAGGATTTTAAATGCAAGAAGCGTTTTAAGCAATCTCTTAAGTTTTATTATATTAATCTTTTTTAAATACAAGGTAAATATTATGAATTGTTCATATCATATTTCGTATTTCATTTTGATATTTTTTACTAAAATATTTAATCTTGCTATTATATGCGTAATTATGTATATTAATTACGGAATCTGAAGAATAGCGAATGACGTCATAGCAAAAAAATACCATGATTTCGCATTATGAATTAAATATATAATATAATTTCGAAGCTACATTGATTTTCACTATTATAGGTATTTCATTATTTTATAGTGATACTAACGGAAACGACAGACGTTGTCCTGTACGCACTCGTAAATCTATGCTGCGTAGCAATGACTTATTTATTAATTGAATATTTCTGTAATTTATTATCTAAATGTATAAACAAATAATTAATTCAAAAATACATTTTGTAGTGGACCGAATTGTAAATCTATACCATTGTCGAATGCACTCGAACACAAGCAAGCAGCAAGTAGGGTCACTACAAACTGCGCCACACGTGTCGTCACTTAACGTAGCACTTCACTATCACCTATACATATAGATAACTAGCGACTGGCCCTCGCTTCGCTCGGGCTCTTCCCTAGATTTAGCACAGGCAAAGCCGCGGGATCCGCTAGTTATGCATATAAACCTTCCTCTTGAATCACTCTATCTATTAAAAAAACCGCATCAAAATCCGTTGCGTAGTTTTAAAGATTTAAGCATACATAGGGACATAGGGACAGAGAAAGCGACTTTGCTTTATACAGATGAGATAAATGAGAGACAGTTCCTAGTCAAAAGGTACTGACCCTCAGCAGGGCTCAAAGACAACTTCCAGCTCTCATAGACCTCTTCACATGCTATAAGTAGTATCGTAGCGCGAAGGTAGCCGAGTTATGACGCGATTAATGACCTCGCTGCCTTCACCTGGGCCGCGTTTCGTAGTTGTTTAGTGACATGACTGTCACCGAAATATATTTATTACCTGTCATTTTTATAAAATAACTGTTTTAGGAATTATTCCGTTTACACCATAATTAATGTGTTACAGTCCCTGTCTCTTTATTTAGGACGTTATTTGTACCTTACTGCCACAAATGTAACTTTAACTAAAAATTGCCTTTGCTAGTTTCTTGTTTTTATAAGCATAATAGTTAATAAGGTCACTGAACTTGACGTAGCTAATTAGAGTTCCAATGATGAATTTAAAAGGCATAAAAAATATGCTAATTTCATTTAGATTTATATTTCTTTGTATTAATAATACCAGAATAATAGTTAAGGAGATGAACGAAATGTGTATTAATTATTGATCCTTTTATAAAGCTTTATAATGTTAAAATTATACCTAATAGATGAACCCATACATAAACATGTTTTAAATACCCGTATTGAGTCATGGTGATGACTTGCCGTTGCGTAAATTAGGAATGTTTTGACAATTTATGTAAATACTTCGTTTTTAATATCTAATATTAATTACTGCCTCGGTGGTGTAGTGGCTAGCATGTACGGCCACACATCAAGAGGTCCTGGGTTCGAGTCCCGGGTCGGGCCAAGTTTAGTTATTGAGTCTTTCTGTTTAGTAAGTCTCCGTAACAGCCCGGAGTTGGGAAGTTGGCGGTGTTTCATTTCCGTGCCTCGGAGAAAAGGTAAAGTCGTCGGTCCTGCGCCTTCGCTCTCACTGGTCTTGTCGAGTAACCGTCCCACCGGAGTATGAGAGTGATAGGAATAGAGAGTGCACTTGTGTCTGCGCTTACACTTGTGCACTATAATATCTCCTGCGCAGTTGAGTAGTCTCAATGAGATTAGCCGCCATGGAACCCTCGCTTCTCTCGGGTATATCCGTAGACGCATACGTAGTATACGTTAGTATTTCTTAGAAATGATCTATTATCCCGTAGTGAAAAGTCTATATGTTCACTTGGGTAACTAGCTATCATCATACAACATAGTCAATATTGAACTTGCCTTTGAAGCAATTTAAATCTAAAATTAAAAATACGCTACTGAATAAGGCTTATTACACCATTACGGAATACTTAGTAGATGTAAAAGTGTGGGATTAATATCTGGTTGTGTCTCACGTAGGATAAATAGATAAATATTGTAATGCAATATTGTTATTAAATATTTTTTTTGAAAAGAGCAACTGTTGAGTTTCTCGCCGGTTCTTCTCAGCAGAACAGCTTTCCGAGCCGGTGGTAGCTTACTCACAGACTTACAGACTGACATTTAATTTTAATAATGTAAAAATGACGAATCAAAAGAGCTTGTTAAAGTCTATTTGAATAAAGAATATTTTGATTTGATTTGATTTGATTTGATACCAACCAATACCTCTTGCTGCTCTTTATGTGAAGAAATATCGTCCCATCGACTTTAAGAGTAAAAGGAATAGGGAATAAACTATTGACAAGTATCAACGAGATTGACTTACTTTTAACTTTTAACTATTTATTTTTATACATTAATAGTGATAAGAAACTTAATACTAATAACTTATATATAAACTAGCTGACCCGTGCCCACTTCGTTGGGCATAATGTTAATAATCCTTTTTTAGTACAGAGTGTTTAAATAATTTAAATTATTTTATTAATATAAAAAATTAAAAATTAAATTATCTATACTAATATTAAAAAAAAACTACTTTTTGTAACTTAAATATAAAAGTTAGACATATGCTGTATGCACATCTTTTCTCTAGAACTCAAAAATATATCTTTCATAGTTAAGGCAGCGTTCGTAAGAAACGTTTTCATTCGACCGTTTTTTCTCCGATTCACTTTGCAAAACGGACCACTACGTAATAGCCTTTTTATTTTTCGGTTTTTTTATATAACCTATGACACTCAGCAATAATGTGGCTTTCTTTTGGTGAAAGAATTTTTAAAATCAGTTCAGTAGATCCCGAGATTACCCCTTACAATTTAACAAATATACAAACTTTACTTCTTTATAATATTATATAGTAATATAGTATATAGTAATATAGTAATATAGTAATAGTATATATAGTATAATAGTAAATATATTATAGTATAGAAGTATAGATAATATCCGATTATTATTTATGCAATGTAACATAAAAACCTATGTATTACAAGTGTGCAAACTAAAAGGTCATAAGCATAATGTTCACGGTAATTAACGCTATATTTTCGAGAATATATGATAAATAACAATGTTAAAACGGTTAAAAACTATGAATTTACGTATTTTTTGTGCAGACTACAGTTTAATACGACGAAATTAGCAATTTTACATGTTATTGGCACCGAATAATACTTACAAAGTATAAATGTTAGTAGCAATATATCTAGTTGACCTTTTCATAATAAATCAATGTTATAATTATATCATGTTTTATAACGATAATTATAAATTCTTTGCCCTTGACCACGCCACCTCAACTACCATATAAGTACACTCTACTTCGTACCTACTTCTAAATATAACTTCAATTTAAGAAAACTTGTAGGTTTTTGATTAAAATAATCAAATTGTAGCGAATTCGAATTTGTATTAAATATTATATGGAAAATGTTATTCCATTAGATTCAGAGACAGAAGCCTAAAATTATTTATTTTTAAAAATTTTGTATATCTGTCTTTCTGTCTGTGCCACTTCATGAGGAAACCTATCGACAGATTTGGATTAATATTGATATCATGGCAGCTGGTTATCCGAGTCAATTTATAGGATACCTTTTACTACTAAAATACATCTATATTTAAACCTTAAAATTTACCTACCTATGTAAAGAACCTAATCGGAGCGAGCGTTCTTTATAAAACCAAACCAGCTAAAATGGGCAATAGTCAAACCCAATGATCCTACTAATAATTTCTATTGCTGGAAACAGTATTGAGTAGTATTGTCTTAAAATCTAATTGCATGTGACCTCGAGTTACATCTTATAATCTATACTTCTATAATTATATATATATATATATATATATATATATATATATATATATATATATATATATATATAAATAAATCTTCTTAGACATTATGCGCCGCTTCATAGTACCACCCTGTTGGTACCACTGAATGCGACAACATTTTTAATGTTTTTAATGCATATATGTGCAGATTTTATCCTTACGATATCATGAATCAACACGAAATTTCAATTAAATGAAAAATGTTGATATTCATTTTTCATATTTCCCGCTTCGGTTAGCGGATCCAAGCTATTACCGAAATCATACCAGCACACTGAATATATAACGTATCCTTCATGAGATTGTTGAAGCTTTAGTACATCCGATGGATTATATCAATCATATTGTCTCCTGAATATAAACGTATCTTCTCTATTTAACATTGTTGACTTAACGAATCCGGTCATTAACCGAATCATGCGGTATCTACACTGAATAAGTTTAAATCGGTCCCTCCGTCGATCGAATTATGATACTATTTTGATTTTGTATTTAATTTGAGTTTTACTTAACTATAGCAATAATTTTTTTAAGCAGAATTCTACTTATACTTGTTACCAAATACATAAACAAATATAATGTTACATTAATAAATGTGTCTATCTTTTAAGATAAACTCAAATTCGGTTTAAAGATTGCATTACTAGCGAAGGCGTTTTTATAAAATAACTAGCTGTACAACAACCTCATTGGGTTGATCTGTAGGAAAAAGAATTGTCTAAAAAATAAAAAATAAAATTTAGGGGTGGACTACCCTTAACATTTAGGGGGATGAAAAATAGATGTTGGCCGATTCTCCACCCTGGCCGACAATCACACTAGGATCACAAAAATCGGTCGAGCCGTTTCGGAGGAGTTCAAGTTCGAACCCCGTGACATTTTAATTAACAAATAAAATATAAGGATTGATCGTAGAGGGGTGAAAATTTAGGGTTTTATGTATTTTTGTATGTTGTGTCATAAAAAAATAAAAACAAAAAATTTTGCCTAAAAAATAAAAATAAAAATTTAGGGGAGGACTACCCTTAACATTTAGGGGGATGAAAAATAAATGTTGGCCGATTCTCAGACCTACTCAATATGCTCACAAAATTTCATGAGAATCGGTCAAGCCGTTTCGGAGGAGTTCAAGTTCGAACACCGTGACACGAGAATTTTATTTCTAACCTTAATAAATAGAAACTCATCACAAGTATTTAATTTGGAACATTATTATATTTATATTTGATTACATTTAATTTTCATCATTTATTATTTGATTTCAATAAATGTCTCAAGATATATTATAGTTTTAACATAACTTCGCAACAAAATAATGATGACCGCGTGCAAGACGGGCGCGGGGCGACGAAGGTCATGAGGGGGGAGGGTCACCGTTAGCTCCGCGAGTTACTTTACCACGCGCGAGAAAGAATTTGAATTCCAATAATTAAAACACGGGCGAAGCCGCAAGAAATAGTAGTAGAATTGTAAAAACGATACAATTTTAACACTGTCCCTCGAGCTGTAATTATTTCTTAGGAATTAAAGAGCTTATATTTATTTCTTAATTATTAAAACAGAAAAAAATCTTAAGAAGACTTTATTTTTTTAGAAAGTTTATTTTTTTTACATTCATGTGAAGTGTTATAGCAAAATAGTCAATACATTTAATATTGAGTAAATTAAACATTTACTATTGAATAAATATAAACATTTTAATGACGCCATCTATGAGAAAATATAACGCATCATTTCGAATATAAATAACGCCATCTACTGACATGTTTTTGAACTATTCATCTATCTTACTGAAGATATTGATTTTTTATTTATTTATCAAACGAAGTTAAATTAAAATTATGAAATAAGGTGACAACCTGTTTAAAGCACGTAATACACGTAAAATTATTTTGTTAAAGTAACACGTTTAAAATAACTAAAAACATATTTTCACTTAAATATACATTAAGATACGCAAATTAATAATGTCTTATAGAACACACCGTAATTATAAAATTTGTGAAACAAACACAACAAAAAATGTCTATTTTACGCTAAAATCAACTAAAAAGACAATAAAACAAAAAAACATAAATAATGCAGAAGTGCAAACAGAGTCGCCATATTAATTTGTTTGAATTTAATCTTATTTTTTATTTTGTCATTCTAAATTGAAGCAATAAATGTTTAAACGCAAAAGCCCTTTTGGGTTTTGCCCAACTTTGCCCACTTTTATATCGCAAATAAGATCGACGACAAGTAAAAACTTAAACTTTATAAATAGATTCTAAATATTATAAATTTGTTCAACGAACAAAATCTGTCCGACCAAAAAATTGTATAGATAGCTAGGAGCTAAAAACATCGTATGATACTAATAGAAGCTAATTATATGCCAAGTAAGAGCGGCTTACGCAATTTAAATTAAATTAATAATAATTATATTAACATTTTTGATAAGGCCTATAATGGCCCAATCGAATCCGGGACTTAGCATCAGCACCACCGGGCCATACCCGACTCGAACATAACTGAGCGGCCCGCCGCCCCGCCGCCCCGCCGTGACGTCAGCCCTACCTGTGCTAGCTACAGCCGCGAGCGCCGGCCCTGCCGCGCGTCCCCGCCGCCCCGCCGCCCCGCCGTTGCAACCGCGAGCGAGCATATTTGTTTTATTGTAATTTACCTTACTAAACTTTTATTCAAAATATTTATTTACAATAAAAGAATTTACAAGTAGGCTTATATATATAATAATTTATTTTATTTATGTAATTTTTATATATGCAAATTAAAATATAAGAAGTCCTAGATTTGTTATTTGAAATCACATCACACGACTATTGCATGATGGCAGACCAGCTACGATGGACTAGCTATTCTTAACACACTCCTACAACATGTTTATCAAATGAAAGGATTTGTAGAGAATACGAATGCGGGTTAAAAAAACAACAGTAAAAGTAAAAAATAAATTAAACTCAAGCTTTTATTTAAATGTGTTAAAAAGCTAGAATATTCCTTTCCTAAAACTATTCCTTTAAAACTTTTTCTATTACCTTATAACGTCACTAGAATTAGGGCGAGCGAAGCCGCGGGATCCGCTCGTATGTTTATAATTTATAGCCTATGTGATATGCTGATGTGTAAGCTATATTATTGTAAAGTTTGATTAAAATCCATCCATTCAGTAGTTTTTGCGTATTCTTAAAAACTGTCGCTCAACTTTTATAATATTAGTAGGATAGCGCAATTTACCTACCAGTACATGAGTACATCAGTATATATAAATAAAATTGAATTGTCTCTTTTTCTGATTTCAAAACAATAACTTTTTACTAAATTCATACGAAAGGTAAATACTTACCTAAATAAAAAAAACAATTTTTAAGATTTTTTGTCTGTCTGTTTGTTCCTGCTAATCTCTGAACCGGTTGGACCGATTTTGACAGGAATACATTTTACGAGAAAAGAAAATAAGTTAAACGGTTCTGTTCGTGATATTAATATTTAACATTAATTTAACTAAATTAACAGCAACATTAAATTAGAAAAATGTAATTCAACCGGGATTCGAACCCACGACCTCTAATGGCTCTGTGGGCCAATAACCCTATTGTTAATAAGGGCGGCAAATTCACCCATCCAAAGTCTAGATAAATAACAATTTATCAAAATAGGTATGTACAAACTTGTTTATATAATGTATGTATCTCTAAGCGATAGCATAAGTTAATCTAAATAATATTTTTAGTTACAACTTTATTACAAATTACAAGATAAAATAAAATATTTTTAAACCTCCATCAATTCACACAAACAGTCATTAAAATAATACACAAAGTTATATTATAAAATGATTTAATTGAATGATGCAATATTGAATAACATTCACTAGAAATTACAATCTATCACAATATCTTGTTACATACTTTAAACAAAACAATGTTTAATTTATTTTCGCAAACATTCTTATAAATAACAATAATTGTTAAATTATTAGGCAATGCACTCGCTAAAATATTCGTAACTAGCAATACGCGCGGCGTCGTTCATTTTTTTAATCGCTACTAAACTTCATTCGATCACTCGCTGTGATATCAGTGATAATGTAGCATTCAAAAAGTGAAAGAATTTTTAAATCGTTTCAGTATTTTTAAGCCAATTCGTTACAAACATACTTACATACAAACCTTTCCTCTTTATAATATAAGTATAGATTTAACATAACTTCGCAACAAAATAATGATCACCGCGTGCAAGGCGGGCGGTCGTGAGGGGGGAGGGGCACCGGTATCTCTGCGAGGTATTTTGATTCGTCTTTAGAACGCGAGCGAAGCCGCGGGAAAGGCTAGTATTAAATATAGCCTATGTTCATCAGGGATAATGTAGGATTCTAATGGTAAAATTTTTTTTAATCGGTCCAGTAGTTTCGGAGCCTATTCTATTCAAACAAACAACAATAAAATCTTTCCTCTTCATAATATTGGTGTAGAATGTAGATAGTGTAGATAGATACCTATCAACCATAATACCTAATTATCACTACATAGTATAAAACAAAGTCGCCTTTTCTGTCCCTATATCCCTATATCCCTATGTGCGCTTAAATCTTTAAAACTACGCAACGGATTTTGATGCGGTTTTTTTTAATAGATAGAGTGATTCAAGAGGAAGGTTTATATGCATAATTAGCAGATCCCGCGGCTTTACCTGTGCTAAATCTAGGGAAGAGCCCGAGCGAAGCCAGGGCGAGTCGCTAGTAATAAAATACATTCAAACTGTTATGTACCTAGAATGTACTCACAAGTTTTTAATTCTACACGAATATCGGTGATCCACCTAATACATAAGTAATTCTAATGGTAATTTTTTTTTAATCGGTCCAGTACCTAGTTTCAGAGCCTATTCTATTCAAACAAACAACAATAAAATCTTTCCTCTTTATAAGTTAAAATTACAAGGACATTTACGATACCTACGAGCATAAAACAAAATTATTGTATGTATGACACAGACCACAATCCATACATAAAATTTAAAACTAAGTAGGTACATACGCACTAGAGTTTTGATTTCAAATATCAATTAAATGTAAATACAGCAAACTGTATCTCGTAACTACACACACTGAAATATCGAAGCAAGTCTTGTTAGGGGTACGAGTAGGCGAAGGGACTGGGCATTGGCCTTCCTCTACCAATAAGTTCCTCAAATCCTAGTAGTAGGTACGCGAAGCGGTACATAGCCGTTGATACCGCCTGCACACATTTTATTTTACGTACGCAGAGCACCTGATGCTGTAGCTTCGTTTTATATCATCTCCCGTTAATTAAACGGTTGTCACTGTTGAAATATGTCTTCGAACCTTGGCAATGGCAACCACTAGCGGCCAGGATGGATATTAACGAACCGCTTGGTTTATTGAAGACTGTCTAGGTACCAAATGCAAATACCATAGTACAATTCAATTCAATTCTGTTGTTGATGGCTTCAAAGCGTGCCAGTTGAGCACAGATTATTTCGCCAATGTCACGTAGAATGGAGAAGACAATACCATAGTAAGCATTAAAGACTAATACAGTATGACACTTTCACAACTATTACACAGATTCATTAAAATCAGTCCTTTGTCTCATGTACGTGCTCCAACTTCAACGCTTTAAAGTCAACTAAAGTAGTAAAGACAAAAACATAGGTAAGTCATAAGCAGAGCCGCCTTTGTCAAAGGAATGCCGACAATCGACATATTAATTGCAACTTTAATTTTATTTTTGGTAATTTTAGGCCTTTTAATATTAAAAAAAATTGAAGTAATAATAGTTCAAATACCTAAATATTTTATGAATATTATTATTTTCCTTAAGGGGCCGGCGATCGACAAATTGCTAATAAAAACGTAGGTAATAGGTACGAAAATCATTTTCAAGTTAAGCATATTTTCACCTTGTTATGCTGTTATTCGGATAGTATTAATCTAGGTTTCAAATAATGTTTAATTGCAAAATACTAATTTATAACGATTTGTAAAGTAATTGAATTTCTCACATTTTTACAGTATAAATACGATGTTATAATCTCATATGTTCTATATTAAAAAAGTTGATATTTTTAATATCGTTTGTTTTAAACATGGCTTACTATATTGTTAAATAATACAATATAAACTAACTAAAACTATTGTAAAAGCATTGAGTTTTAAATAATTTAATTCATCATTTTTGTTTATTCTTACTCGAGTGAATTTGTTAAACTCATTAATACGAGTGAAAACAAGTTTGACTCGAGTTCGTTTGCACTCGAGTTGTCGAGGGAACTCAGCGGGCCGAATAGATCAGTTAAACGCTAAAATTAGTTATTATAAGAAATATTTAGTTGTAAGTTTACAGCAAAAGTCTAATTATTATCTTATTACTGATACTTAATCAAAAACAAATTGAATTTTTAAATAAGTGAAGTTCATTTTGAACTATAAAAACTGATAATTTCTTATTTGAAATTAAATTGTACTTTTACATGGAAACTTAATTAGTCGTAATACTTACATTTTATTTCATATACCTACCTTTTTAAAAATTTTATATAATATAAACTAATCGAAAATCAGCTCGAGTGATAAATTCTGACTCGAGTTGTAAGGAATGTAAGTACTAAGTAGTAAGTAGTTCACTCGAATGGCTCGAGTCGTATCTATGGTATGACACGTCATAAAATAACCAATTACATATTTATGAAGTTATACATTTATTTCATTTCAATATAGTTTTAAATGCTATTGTCTTAGAGCATAATTTGGCGCACACGACTCGTGACAAAAATATTATACGGCTAGCACGAAATGTCGAGCGCGGCAGTTGTGGTCGTATTTTATGTAATAAAAATAATTTTAAAAATTAACGCTTGCCTGAGGTATTATATATAATAGGCGATTTGATTATTAATTAATAATAGGGTATTTTTTCAGTTATCTAATATAACGAACACTCCTAATGACGGCACGCAATACATATTCTAACTACATATTCGCAAATGTTAAACGGCTAGTCATGCTTTCTCATCAAGTATTGCGATTTGCGCGGGAACAAGCGCGGCGCGGCGCGGGACGTATTGGTGTGTCGACGTAGTCTATAGCGAAACTTGTAAATGTGTGCGTGAGCACGACGACTAGGACTAGTAGGTGAAAATATAACAAACGGCAAAACTATTTTTATAAGATATATTTATTCTTTAATTATAATCAAAAGAAAAGAAATGAGGATAAAGGTTACCTTTGGTATGCCATCAATTTCATTACTCTGTATGGATATTTAATTGCAACAATTAAAATATTTTCGAAAAACGAATGTGATTTCGTTTTGTTCTATAAGCATGGTTACATTTAATCGTTATATCGTATTATTTTTTAAATCTCTTATATTCTCTTCTCTCTTTTTAGATCTTTGAATCGATAATAATTGTAGGAAGGCACCGTAAAGAAATATTCTAGGTATTTGATTTGCGCACGGAATTTTATTTTAATAAAAATCAAAGTTAAATTACAATCTTTTATCTAACTTGCAAATTGCAATGTGTGTTTGTTGGGATGGAATATTGTGACTCAATTTTGAATGAAAAGCGCTTGCATTTTGAAATGTTAAAAACTAATATTAGTGCGGTTTACTCGCTTGAATTGTTTATCAATATAAAGAACACTCCTTAAAAAACATAAACCGCGTTCGCCAAAGAAATGCCGACATAGGGGTCAAGGACATAGCAAGTGTGACTACCGTAGTTGCGGCGGTAATTGTATTGCTTTACTTAATTACTACTTTAATATTATTATTGATATTTTTAGGCCTTTTAATATAAAAATCATATTATTGATGTTTTAAAATATTGACGTAATAATAGTTTAAATTAAAATATTTTATGAAAAGCTTTATTAAATATAATGTCAGAAACGTAATAAGAACATATAATTTCATCTTTTTTGAAGTCGGTTAAAAGTATTGTCTGAACACTACTTGTGAAATATGAGCTAACAAATATATTAAACACAAAACGCGCATGCCGCTCCGCCTTTACCCGTGCACCCAGAGTGGCCCCCTCAGTAGTCAGTGAGACACAATAAAATCGACAAAGTAAATGCGAAATATACGTAGTTTACAAATATTATAAACACGGAAACGCACCCCCGCACCACCCCGCTCCGCCTTTACCCGTCAACCCAGTGCGGCCCCATAATTCGTAAGTGGGACACAATAAAATCGATAAATTAAAAGCAAAATATACGCGGCTCGCGAGCACCCTCCAAATTTCGCGCGGCCGATGGCTGAACTACGATATTCGACAAAAATCACCCTAGGAATAAATTTGTGTCCGAGCCAAGTTTCCGCCCGTGCACCCAGAGTGGCCCCCTCAGTAGTCAGTGAGACACAATAAAATCGACAAATTAAAATCGAAATATACGTAGTTTACAAATATTATAAACACGGAAACGCACCCCCGCACCACCCCGCTCCGCCTTTACCCGTCAACCCAGTGTGGCCCCATAATTCGTAAGTGGGACACAATAAAATCGATAAATTAAAAGCGAAATATACGGGGCAAAATATACGCGGCTCGCGAGCACCCTCCAAATTTCGCGCGGCCGATGGCTGAACTACGATATTCGCCAAAAATCACCCTACGAAGAAATTTGTCTCCAAGCCAATTTTTCGCCCAGTCATTTCAAACATCGAAACAAACCTTTGGACAAAAAATCAGGGTTGGTTAATATTGTATCCGGAATACGGATACAATAGGCCGGTGGATACAAGAGCGCAGCCAAATTTCCCCATACTTGGGACAAGATGATTCGCGAGATTTATATATATATATATATATATATATATATATATATATATATATATATATATATATATATATATATATATATATATTTATATATATATATAAATAAATCTTCTTAGACATTATGCGCCGCTTCATAGTCCCACCCTGTTGGTACCACTGAATGCGACAACATTTTTAATGTTTTTAATGCATATATGTGCAGTTTTTATCCTTACGATATCATGAATCAACACGAAATTTCAATTAAATGAAAAATGTTGATATTCATTTTTCATATTTCCCGCTTCGGTTAGCGGATCCAAACTATTACCGAGATCATTCCAGCACACTGAATATATAACGTATCCTTCATGAGATTGTTGAAGCTTTAGTACATCCGATGGATTATATCAATCATATAGTCTCCTGAATATAAACGTATCTTCTCTATTTAACATTGTTGACTTAACGAATCCGGTCATTAACCGAATCATGCGGTATCTACACTGAATAAGTTTAAATCGGTCCCTCCGTCGATCGAATTATGATACTATTTTGATTTTGTATTTAATTTGAGTTTTACTTAACTATAGCAATAATTTTTTTAAGCAGAATTCTACTTTTACTTGTTACCAAATACATAAACAAATATAATGTTACATTAATAAATGTGTCTATCTTTTAAGATAAACTCAAATTCGGTTTAAAGATTGCATTACTAGCGAAGGCGTTTTTATAAAATAACTAGCTGTACCCGCGGCTTCGCTCGCGTTCATTTTTTTAATTGCTAATCAACCTCATTGGGTTGATCTGTAGGAAAAAGAATTGTCTAAAAAATAAAAAATAAAATTTAGGGGTGGACTACCCTTAACATTTAGGGGGATGAAAAATAGATGTTGGCCGATTTTTCACCCTGGCCGACAATCACACTAAGGATCACAAAAATCGGTCGAGCCGTTTCGGAGGAGTTCAAGTTCGAACCCCGTGACATTTTAATTAACAAATAAAATATAAGGGTTGATCGTAGAGGGGTGAAAATTTAGGGTTGTATGTATTTTTGTATGCTGTGTCATAAAAAAATAAAAACAAAAAATTTTGCCTAAAAAATAAAAATAAAAATTTAGGGGTGGACTACCCTTAACATTTAGGGGGATGAAAAATAGATGAAGGCCGATTCTCAGACCTACTCAATATGCTCACAAAATTTCATGAGAATCGGTCAAGCCGTTTCGGAGGAGTTCAAGTTCGAACACCGTGACACGAGAATTTTATATATTAGATTTTATTTCTAACCTTAATAAATAGAAACTCATCACAAGTATTTAATTTGGAACATAATTATATTTATATTTGATTACATTTAATTTTCATCATTTATTATTTGATTTCAATAAATGTCTCAAGATATATTATAGTTTTAACATAACTTCGCAACAAAATAATGATGACCGCGTGCAAGACGGGCGCGGGGCGACGAAGGTCATGAGGGGGGAGGGTCACCGTTAGCTCCGCGAGTTACTTTACCACGCGCGAGAAAGAATTTGAATTCCAATAATTAAAACACGGGCGAAGCCGCAAGAAATAGTAGTAGAATTGTAAAAACGATACAATTTTAACACTGTCCCTCGAGCTGTAATTATTTCTTAGGAATTAAAGAGCTTATATTTATTTCTTAATTATTAAAACAGAAAAAAATCTTAAGAAGACTTTATTTTTTTATAAAGTTTATTTTTTTTAAATTCATGTGAAGTGTTATAGCAAAATAGTCAATACATTTAATATTGAGTAAATTAAACATTTACTATTGAATAAATATAAACATTTTAATGAGGCCATCTATGAGAAAATATAACGCATCATTTCGAATATAAATAACGCCATCTACTGACATGTTTTTGAACTATTCATCTATCTTACTGAAGATATTGATTTTTTATTTATTTATCAAACGAAGTTAAATTAAAATTATGAAATAAGGTGACAACCTGTTTAAAGCTAATACACGTAAAATTATTTTGTTAAAGTAACACGTTTAAAATAACTAAAAACATATTTTCACTTAAATATACATTAAGATACGCAAATTAATAATGTCTTATAGAACACACCGTAATTATAAAATTTGTGAAACAAACACAACAAAAAATGTCTATTTTACGCTAAAATCAACTAAAAAGACAATAAAACAAAAAAACATAAATAATGCAGAAGTGCAAACAGAGTCGCCATATTAATTTGTTTGAATTTAATCTTATTTTTTATTTTGTCATTCTAAATTGAAGCAATAAATGTTTAAACGCAAAAGCCCTTTTGGGTTTTGCCCAACTTTGCCCACTTTTATATCGCAAATAAGATCGACGACAAGTAAAAACTTAAACTTTATTAATAGATTCTAAATATTATAAATTTGTTCAACGAACAAAATCAGTCCGACCAAAAAATTGTATAGATAGCTAGGAGCTAAAAACATCGTATGATACTAATAGAAGCTAATTATATGCCAAGTAAGAGCAGCTTACGCAATTTAAATTAAATTAATAATAATTATTATTAATAATAATTATTATAATTAATTATAATTATATTAACATTTTTGATAAGGCCTATAATGGCCCGATCGAATCCGGGACTTAGCATCAGCACCACCGGGCCATACCCGACTCGAACATAACTGAGCGGCCCGCCTCCCCGCCGCCCCGCCGTGACGTCAGCCCTACCTGTGCTAGCTACAGCCGCGAGCGCCGGCCCTGCCGCGCGTCCCCGCCGCCCCGCCGCCCCGCCGTTGCAACCGCGAGCGAGCATATTTGTTTTATTGTAATTTACCTTCCTAAACTTTAATTCAAAATATTTATTTACAATAAAGGAATTTACAAGTAGGCTTATCTATATAATAATTTATTTTATTTATGTAATTTTTAGATATGCAAATTAAAATATAAGAAGTCCTAGATTTGTTATTTGAACTCACATCACACGACTATTGCATGATGGCAGACCAGCCACGATGGACTAGCTATTCTTAACACACTCCTACAACATGTTTATCAAATGAAAGGATTTGTAGAGAATACGAATGCGGGTTAAAAAAACGACAGTAAAAGTAAAAAATAAATTAAACTCAAGCTTTTATTTAAATGTGTTAAAAAGCTAGAATATTCCTTTTTTAAAACTTTTTCTATTAACTTATAACGTCACTAGAATTAGGGCGAGCGAAGCTGCGGGATCCGCTCGTATGTTTATAATTTATAGCCTATGTGATATGCTGATGTGTAAGCTATATTATTGTAAAGTTTCATTAAAATCCATCCATTCAGTAGTTTTTGCGTATTCTTAAAAACTGTCGCTCAACTTTTATAATATAGGATAGCGCAATTTACCTACCAGTACATGAGTACATCAGTATATAAAAATAAAATTGAATTGTCTCTTTTTCTGATTTCAAAACAATAACTTTTTTCTAAATTCATACGAAAGTTAAATACTTACCTAAATAAAAAACCAATTTTTAAGATTTTTGTGTCTGTCTGTTTGTTCCTGCTAATCTCTGAACCGGTTGGACCGATTTTGACAGGAATACATTTTACGAGAAAAGAAAATAAGTTGCTTTTGATATATAATGTTAAACGGTTCTGTTGGTGATATTAATATTTAACATTAATTTAACTAAATTAACAGCAACATTAAATTAGAAAAATGTAATTCAACCGGGATTCGAACCCACGACCTCTAATGGCTCTGTGGGCCAATAACCCTATTGTTAATAAGGGCGGCAAATTCACCCATCCAAAGTCTAGATAAATAACAATTTATCAAAATAGGTATGTACAAACTTGTTTATATAATGTATGTATCTCTAAGCGATAGCATAAGTCTAAATAATATTTTTAGTTACTACTTTATTACAAATTACAAGATAAAATAAAATATTTTTAAACCTCCATAAATTCACACAAACAGTCATTAAAATAATACACAAAGTTATATTATAAAATGATTTAATTGAATGATGCAATATTGAATAACATTCACTAGAAATTACAATCTATCACAATATCTTGTTTAATTTATTTTCGCAAACATTCTTATAAATAACAATAATTGTTAAATTATTAGGCAATGCACTCGCTAAAATATTCGTAACTAGCAATACGCGCGGCGTCGTTCATTTTTTTAATCGCTACTAAACTTCATTCGATCACTCGCTGTGATATCAGTGATAATGTAGAATTCAAATAGTGAAAGAATTTTTAAATCGGTCCAGTATTTTTAAGCCAATTCGTTACAAACATACTTACATACAAACCTTTCCTCTTTATAATATAAGTATAGATTTAACATAACTTCGCAACAAAATAATGATCACCGCGTGCAAGGCGGGCGGTCGTGAGGGGGGAGGGGCGCCGGTATCTCTGCGAGGTATTTTGATTCGTCTTTAGAACGCGAGCGAAGCCGCGGGAAAGGCTAGTATTAAATATCGCCTATGTTCATCAGGGATAATGTAGGATTCTAATGGTAATTTTTTTTTTAATCGGTCCAGTAGTTTCGGAGCCTATTCTATTCAAACAAACAACAATAAAATCTTCCCTTTTTATAATATTGGTGTAGAATGTAGATAGTGTAGATAGATACCTATCAACCATAATACCTTATTATAATAAAATACATTCAAACTGTTATGTACCTAGAATGTACTCACAAGTTTTTAATTCTACACGAATCTCGGTGATCCACCTAATACATAAGTAATTTTAAGGGTAATTTTTTTTTAATCGGTCCAGTAGTTTCAGAGCCTATTCTATTCAAACAAACAACAATAAAATCTTTCCTCTTTATAATATATAAGTTAAAATTACAAGGACATTTACGATACCTACGAGCATAAAACAAAATTATTGTATGTATGACACAGACCACAGTCCATACATAAAATTTAAAACTAAGTAGGTACATACGCACTCGAGTTTTGATTTCAAATTTCAATTAAATTTAAATACAGCAAACTGTATCTCGTAACTACACACACTGAACAATCGAAGCACTGGGCGAAGGCGAAGGGACTGGGCATTGGCCTTCCTCTACCAATAAGTTCCTCAAATCCTAGTAGTAGGTACGCGAAGCGGTACATAGCCGTTGATACCGCTTGCACACATTTTATTTTACGTACGCAGAGCTCCTGATGCTGTAGCTTCGTTTTATATCATCTCCCGTTAATTAAACGGTTGTCACTGTTGAAATATGTCTTCGAACCTTGGCAATGGCAACCACTAGCGGCCAGAATGGATATTAACGAACCGCTTGGTTTATTGAAGACTGTCTAGGTACCAAATGCAAATACCAAAAGAGCATTAAAGACTAATACAGTATGACACTTTCACAACTATTACACAGATTCATTAAAATCAGTCCTTTGACTCATGTACGTGCTCCAACTTCAACGCTTTAAAGTCAACTAAAGTAGTAAAGACAAAAACATAAGTCATAAGCAGAGCCGCCTTTGTCAAAGGAATGCCGACAATCGACATATTAATTGCAACTTTAATTTTATTTTTGGTAATTTTAGGCCTTTTAATATTAAAAACAATTGAAGTAATAATAGTTCAAATACCTAAATATTTTATAAATATTATTATTTTCCTTAAGGGGCCGGCGATCGACAAATTGCTAATAAAAAAGTTAAGCATATTTTCACCTTGTTATGCTGTTATTCGAAACAAGATAGTATTTATCTAGGTTTCAAATAATTTTTAATTGCAAAATACTAATTTATAACGATTAGTAAAGTAATTGAATTTCTCACATTTTTACAGTATAAATACGATGTTATAATCTCATATGTTCTATATTAAAAAAGGTGATATTTTTAATATCGTTTGTTTTAAACATGGCTTACTATATTGTTAAATAATACAATATAAACTAACTAAAACTATTGTAAAAGCATTGAGTTTTAAATAATTTAATTCATCATTTTTGTTTATTCTTATTCGAGTGAATTTGTTAAACTCATTAATACGAGTGAAAACAAGTTTGATTCGAGTTCGTTTGCACTCGAGTTGTCGAGGGATCTCAGCGGGCCGAATAGATCAGTTAAACGCTAAAATTAGTTATTATAAGAAATATTTAGTTGTAAGTTATAAACAAAAGTCTAATTATTATCTAATTACTGATACTTAATCAAAAACAAATTTAATTTTTAAATAAGTGAAGTTCATTTTGAACTATAAAAACTGATAATTTCTTATTTGAAATTAAATTGTACTTTTACATGGAAACTTAATTAGTCGTAATACTTACATTTTATTTCATATACCTATTTAAAAAATTTAAATAATACAAACTAATCGAAAATCAGCTCGAGTGATAAATTCTGACTCGAGTTGTAAGGAATGTAAGTACTAAGTAGTAAGTAGTTAACTCGAATGGCTCGAGTCGTATCTATGGTATGACACGTCATAAAATTACCTATTACATATTTATGAAGTTATATATTTATTTCATTTCATTATAGTTTTAAATGCTATTGTCTTAGAGCATAATTTGGAGCACACGACTCGTGACAAAAATATTATACGGCTAGCACGAAATGTCGAGAGCGGCAGTTGTGGTCGTATTATATGTAATAAAAATAATTTTAAAAATTAACGCTTGCCTGAGATATTATATATAATAGGCGATTTGATTATTAATTAATAATAGGGTATTTATTCAGTTATCTAATAAAACGAACACTCCTAATGACGGCACGCAATACACATTCTAACTACATATTCGCAAATGTTAAACGGCTAGTCATGCTTTCTCATCAAGTATTGCGATTTGCGCGGGAACAAGCGCGGCGCGGCGCGGGACGTATTGGTGTGTCGACGTAGTCTATAGCGAAACATGTAAATGTGTGCGTGAGCACGACGACTAGGACTAGTAGGTGAAAATATAACAAACGGCAAAACTATTTTTATAAGATATATTTATTCTTTAATTATTTCACGGTCCTTAGTCTTTAATTATAATCAAAAGAAAAGAAATGAGGATAAAGGTTACCTTTGGTATGCCATCAATTTCATTACTCTGTATGGATATTTAATTGCAACAATTAAAATATTTTCGAAAAACGAATGTGATTTCGTTTTGTTCTATAAGCATGGTTACATTTAATCGTTATATCGTATTATTTTTTAAATCTCTTATATTCTCTTCTCTCTTTTTAGATCTTTGAATCGATAATAATTGTAGGAAGGCACCGTAAAGAAATATTCTAGGTATTTGATTTGCGCACGGAATTTTATTTTAATAAAAATCAAAGTTAAATTACAATCTTTTATCTAACTTGCAAATTGCAATGTGTGTTTGTTGGGATGGAATATTGTGAGTCAATTTTGAATGAAAAGCGCTTGCATTTTTAACAATTTTAATTTAAAGAAAATAATAACAGCGCTGCAGCGCTTTAAGCGCTTAAAGCGCTTGCATTTTTAACAAATTTCACTGCAACAAAATAACTAGCACTTAACTTAAAAATAACAGCGCTGCAGCTCTTTTATCATCAAAGAGGACTTTGTCACCTTCCAAACAAAAACTTACATCAAAATCGGACAATGGATTACGGAGTAATAGCTAAAAATAGAAGACAAGTTAAAAAATTGGGTGCGGCTCCTAAAGCCCTTTTACCTGACACCATTGTTATAAAAATCCGTTGAGTAGTTTAGGAGTAATACACGATTTTGTCCGAGGGGGTGAGGTAAAATTGGGGGGGGGGGGGGGTGTCCGGTTTTCGTGGGAAGATTGGCGGGGTCGAGTTTTGGGAAGGTGTTAGAATTGGAGTGGGGGGTGCACGTGCCGAATTTGAAATTTTTGAAGTAAAGGTTAGGGGGGGGGGGGTATTGGTAAGGGTATACTCTACGATCACGATTGAAAGATATGAATTAAAAGAAACATATTTTTTCGAAAAACAGGTAACGGGTTCGATTCCCGTTCCAGATTATACCTATACACAAAATATGAAATAATAATTCTTATATCTAAACTTAATATTTAAAACTGAAAACTTCTCAAGTCTTAATTTTTCAAGTAAAATAAATAGGATAATAATCCTATGTCTTGGCACTTTTAGCTCCTCCCATCAACTAATATGAAAAATATTGTACAAATTTTGTTCGTTGAATTTTATTATTCATATTATTTTTCTATACAAAATCTCGGTTTTATAAAAAAAAATTAATTATACTAATTTTACTGATTTAGTTTAATTAATTACTTATTCTACTACTACTTTTTTTAATTTTAATTTTTTAACAAAATTGACTTTATTTAATATAAAAGTTACAAGGATATCCAAAGAATCTAATATGTATGTCGATATCTGTAAAATATTTACGTAAACAATTTTTAAACTATAATTTTACATGTCATTTTAGTACCTTAACTTATATCTAGTCCGATATCTCCGGATCCACTGAACGGATTTGAGTGCTGTTTTCTTCTCTGGAAAGAAGAAGAGTTGCTCCGTTGGGTCTAATAAGTTCCAGGGTGGGGCATCGATCTAGATTCTTAGTTATTTAGGTCCAAAGTTAGGTTTCAATTTTTAAAATTTTGTATGTTAGATAACTCCGAAACTACTGGAGCTATTTTGATGGGATTTCGCTTTTTGTGATCCTATTGTTATGGGTTTTCCTCTGATGTCTGTCGTGACCGTCTAAGTTTACCGACGGCGAAAAGAGCAATTTTGCTGGAATTGTTTTTTTGCCTTTTTAGCGCACTTAGTGGAGTCCAAAAAATTCAGTTTTTTGGTCATAGGTGGAGGTCAATGAGCACTTTAGAACGCACTATTTAGAAGCATATGTCGTAGATCTTAATCGAGCAGCGTTCACGAAAAACTAAATCGGTCACTCACAAAATTACAGTTTTTATGCCAAATTAGGTTCAAATTGTTCGATTTTGAAGATTTAAAATAGTCTGTGCTATTCACTGTCACTTTTTACACCTATATAGTCACTTTAAAGTTTTAAAATCGTCACTTTTTCCACTTTTTATGAAACGGTTGGTTTTGGCGGGAATCCATTTTTCGAGAAAAGAAAATGAATTGCTTGTGAGGTATTATGTTATACGGTTCCGTTGGTGATATTAAACTTAACATAAATTTAACTAAATTAACAGCAACAGTAAATTAGAAAAATGTAATTCAACCGGGATTCGAACCCACGACCTCTAATGGCTCTGTGGGCCACCCTATAAGCGCGTAAATTTTTCTGCCTCGTGTCTCACAATCACGATTTTACACAAGCTATTCTTTCTCTTCTACATATTTATTTTTTAAATTAACATGATTAGTAAATAAAATAATAATTTATTGTAATAATCTTTTTTAAAATAACAACGCCTACAAGAAGTCAAAATCAATAAAAATGTATTTCTTGCTTAAGTCCTTCTTCATAGAAATGCCGCGATAAGACGTAGTATAATTATTGTGGCTTACCGTTTTTGTGTATCATTCATGTCTTTGGATTGTATTACATCGATATATTAAAATTAGCCCTTTTACATATTCTTATGTGCGTGCACGCACTTCAAAACTTTTAAGTCAACTGAAGAAAAGAAATAGAAATTAGAAAAACATTTTTAAGGATGTTCTTTATATTTTAACATAATTTTTATTACGTATAATACGACCACAACAAAGAGAATGTAATCAATATGGACCACAACTACCGCGCTTGACACTTTGTGCTAGCCGTATAGTATTGTTGTTACGAGTCAAATTATGCTCTAAGACAATAGCATTTAAAACTATATTGAAATGAAATAAATGTCGTACTAACCGTGTAATATTTTTGTCACGAGTTCTGTGCGCCAAATTATACTTTAATACAATAGCGTTTAAAACTATACTAACTATACTAACTTGAAATAAATATATAATTTATGTACATATTTGGTTATTTTGTTCCTAATATAATATTTGTTTGTATTATACGTTACGTTAGATTGTTTTTAAAATAATATTAGTGCGGTTTACTCGCTTGAATTGTTTATCAATATAAAGCTGTTGCGAACACTCCTTAAAAAACATAAACCGCGTTTGCCAAAGAAATGCCGACATAGGGGTCAAGGACATAGCAAGTGTGACTACCGTAGTTGCGGCGGTAATTGTATTGCTTTACTTAATTGCTACTTTAATATTATTATTGATATTTTTAGGCCTTTTAATATAAAAATCATATTATTGATGTTTTAAAATATTGACGTAATAATAGTTTAAATTAAAATATTTTATGAAAAGCTTTATTAAATATAATGTCAGAAACGTAATAAGAACATATAATTTCATCTTTTTTGAAGTCGGTTAAAAGTATTGTCTGAACACTACTTGTGAAATATGAGCTAACAAATATATTAAACACAAAACGCGCATGCCGCTCCGCCTTTACCCGTGCACCCAGAGTGGCCCCCTCAGTAGTCAGTGAGACACAATAAAATCGACAAAGTAAATGCGAAATATACGTAGTTTACAAATATTATAAACACGGAAACGCACCCCCGCACCACCCCGCTCCGCCTTTACCCGTCAACCCAGTGCGGCCCCATAATTCGTAAGTGGGACACAATAAAATCGATAAATTAAAAGCAAAATATACGCGGCTCGCGAGCACCCTCCAAATTTCGCGCGGCCGATGGCTGAACTACGATATTCGCCAAAAATCACCCTAGGAATAAATTTGTGTCCGAGCCAAGTTTCCGCCCGTGCACCCAGAGTGGCCCCCTCAGTAGTCAGTGAGACACAATAAAATCGACAAATTAAAATCGAAATATACGTAGTTTACAAATATTATAAACACGGAAACGCACCCCCGCACCACCCCGCTCTGCCTTTACCCGTCAACCCAGTGCGGCCCCATAATTCGTAAGTGGGACACAATAAAATCGATAAATTAAAAGCGAAATATACGGGGCAAAATATACGCGGCTCGCGAGCACCCTCCAAATTTCGCGCGGCCGATGGCTGAACTACGATATTCGCCCAGTCATTTCAAACATCGAAACAAACCTTTGGACAAAAAATCAGGGTTGGTTAATATTGTATCCGGAATACGGATACAATAGACCGGTGGATACAAGAGCGCAGCCAAATTTCCCCATACTTGGGACAATATGATTCGCAAGATTTATATATATATATATATATATATATATATATATATATATATATATATATATATATATATATATATATATATATATATATATATATATATATATATATATACTAATATTTGCGCAGTTTGTAGTGACCCTACTTGCTGCGCCAGCGGTCGCGGGTTCGAGTCCCGCTGGGGCCATACATTTGTTGAGCACGAATGTTTGTACTCCAATGTGTATGTATTTAAACTTATATGTGTAGTATATCAACCATCTAGTATCCATAACACAAGGCTCGTACCTTACCGTGGAACTAGATAGTGCTGTGTGTAAAATGTCCCAACATATTTAAATAAATTATAAAGCTGAAGAGTTTGTTTGGTTGAACGTTCTAATCTCAAAAACCACAGGTCCGAATTGAAAAATTATTGTTGCGTTGGTTAGTCCGTTTATTGAGGATTATATAGGAGGAGGCTATAATACATCACGCTACGAACAATAGGAGCGGAACATCAATGAAAAATGTTGCAAAAACGAGAAAAAAATATTCCTTTTGAGAGCTTCCGTTCCGTGCGCTGCGTGAAAGACGGGCGAGACACAAACCGAGCCACTCAGAAAGAATTTGATTTCTAGCCTTTAGAACCTAGAAGTTGGATATAATTCAAATCGAATATGGCATCGCGAATGTTATCTGAGAGCGCACATACTTACACTCAGGTTTCTCAAAAACGTAATTTTAGTTCGAGTTGTATGGCTTCAGACTCAATCAATGATCAAAGTAGGGCTAATTCTCAACAGTTTCACCATTTCAATAATAAAGAGAAATCTGTAATGTAAATTATAATTGTATTGTGATTGCTAGATGCAATTTTGCAAGCCAATACTTGATTTTGTAATTGATTTGTTAACTAATATATTTTATTAACAATAGATTTTGCTGTAGCATTAGTCAATATCACCGCATACTCGTAGCATGTAATCAATGAGGATGGTCGGTTCTTTATTTTAGTACGCGTACAAAGAAAAAGCTTGGGCATTCGGGTGTTATAGAATTTATTTACAAGTTTAATGCAGCTGACTGTACTACTTGCTAACTTTATGACATTTTGTACAAAAAGTGACAAAAATACACTTTTCGTGTCTTTTAGGTTGGATCTTTTCTTGATATTCGTATGAGATAACCAATTCTGAAATACAAAAAATGCTGAAGCTATAGCCTTTTTCAGACTTAACCTTCTTTGTGATGTCTAGAAAAATAAAATTCTTCTAGTACTGTTAAATAAAATTGGGAAAACTATTTTTTTATGAATTTCATATACATTGACATTTACTTAACGACCTTCACTTATCGATGATTAATATTGTAGAGATGTAAAAAATATATAAGAACATATATTTTTGTAATATTTTATATTATGTACATTGTATGATATCTACTTAAAATATATTCTTATAAAGTTGAGTAAATATGAAGACATAATATATAAATTATACACGTGTATTCTTCTTAACCGTGAACTGAAGAGTGTAAATATCACTATTTTGTTAGAGTAATTTTTAATAATAGCCTTGGGATTTAAGGTTATAATGTGTTAAATCAAATAAGATAATATTAAAATTTACGAGATTATTTACTTTACATAAATTAGTGTCTTTTTTTGTCTAGTGGCTCTAGTAGAGATTTAGATTAGTACAGACTTTTCAGAGATGAAATATTTTTCTGCAGTAAAATTATCATATATTCATCATCATCATTAGCCCTTTTTAACGTCCCATTGCTGGGCACGGGCCTCCCTTAGTACAAGGGAGATCACGCCATAGTCCACCGCGTTGACCTAGTGCGTGTTGGCGGACTTCACATATCTTTCGAAAACTTGCTAGGTTTTTTCAGACATTCCTTCGCCGTCAAACAAGTGGTAATCACGATTCGCACATGAAAATATCGGAGGTGCGAGACCCGAACACTCTTTTTTTTTTTTTTTTATGGTAAAAAGGGGGCAAACGGGCAGGAGGCTCACCTGATGGGAAGTGATCACCTCCGCCCATGGACATCTGCAAGCCAGGCTTGCAGATGCGTTGCCGGCCTTTCAGGAAAGGGAGGGATGGAGGAGGGAGGGAAGTGGGAGGGAGGGGGGAACGAAGGCGGAGGATGATGGGAAGAGGGAGGGGGGAAGGAGCGTGGGCCTCCCGGACTCTCACTCACCGGTCGAAACGCGACAGCATAGCTGCCACTTCACGCCGGTCTTCTGTGAGAGAGTGGTGCTAATGAACTATACGGGGCGTGCCGGCCCATTCGGTTGCTACCCGAAGGTAACAAGCATGGCACTACCACTTTTGAACTCTCCATGAACTTCGTAGTCTATCGAACCTATTTTTACCCGACTGCGCCAGAAGGAGTGTTATGTTTTTCGAGAGTTTGTATGTAGGTTTAATTGTTTGGCACTCTCTGCGGCCTGCACGGCTCAAAGGATTTTAGCTTGAAAGGTGACGTTAGATTTATATTAATTGTGAAAATATTTCCAAATTACACAGAAACGCAGTCAGGATTTTTAGTTTTTTAAATACACTGACTAATTGAACCAATTTAGTGCTAAACGAGACATCCATACTTGTAGGTTAACTGACCTATGATCCAGTCCCATGGTGATAGTATTTCATATGCCGTCATAAGTCGTATAAATATTTTTTTCATCATATTTAAATATGCATATACTATTTTTCTGAATAAATCGAATGTGTTTGTATATTTTATAGGCTTGTTTTAAAGTTTAACTAGTTTACTCTAATAACCATGCATAAATTAAAAAAAAATTTTTTGCATAAATTTCAATCTTTTTAATACCAAATGATTTCAATTAAAATTCCAATAAAATTTGTCTAGTGGCTTACCTAGATTTTGCTGTTTCCTTGTTTTTATTTTATGCCTACAAAATGAATATTCCGCTTATTATTTTTCGTGCCTTGTGTTCGCTATCATTTTTGTAAGTTGTTGATGATTCATTTTGATTTTGGGTAAAATTAGTTTTTTTTAACACTATCTCTTCTATGTTTTTACTTAAAGTCTAATTACAATCGGTTAAGCCGTTCCAAAGATCAATTCAGACAAACAGAAAGACAAACTGACAACATTTTTAAAAAGATCTGTTAATTTAAAATGGCTTAATTACTTAAGTTTTATTTATTTGATAAAACATAGTTATTTTAAAATCACAGATAGACACCAGATATTATTTATATGTATAGTATAGATTGATTACGCTTTCATTATATCGACAAACATAAAGTAATTAAAAGTAATACATTTTTGACCTCGTTACTATTTTTTATATTATATAAATATGTATTTATTATTAACTGGAATAATCTTAATATTTTTTATTGAAATTTTTTTATGACGGAAGTCATGCGTTAGATATTTATTTCACATATTTCATATGTATTTTTTGCTATTTTTGGGTTAGTAAAAAATACATAATATAAAACGATATATACGTTAATTACGGCACATGGTTTTTCACAGGAAAATTTTGTTTTGATTATTTTTATGCGCATTATTTTATGCAGGTTGGTGAATATTATTTCATTACAATATTCATCCCCCTCACAGGTTATCCTACATCACGATCGGTAAAAGTCTAAAGTTAAGTTCCTCCCACTTCCCTCCCTCCTTCATCCCTCCCTTTCCTGAAAGGCCGGCAACGCATCTGCAAGCCTGGCTTGCAGATGTCCATGGGCGGAGGTGATCACTTCCCATCAGGTGAGCCTCCTGCCCGTTTGCCCCCTTTTTACCATACCGTTTTACGAAGTGTCATCACCAATTTCCCAACCCTTTTTCCCTTGATTTTTTAATATATTCTGACCTAGGATTCGAATTAAGGACTTTCTGCCGATCTGCCGTTAAATAACAATTAGAACAGCAAGGATTTTAATGCAAGCTAGTTTAAGTTACATTTCTCGGGTCGAATCTTGCAACTAAATATACCAATAATTATCTTCAAGCAATTGAGCTGTATACACGTAAATATTCCAATGCATGGTTAGCTAAATGACGTCATTCTAAATCCAGCATGGCGGACTTATTTTTATTACATATAGTCATGAAATAAGAACATTTCCTGCATTTGAATACGAATAAATACCTCAAAAATAAAATTGTAAGTTATATCTAACCACTTACTACAAGGTATTACATTACACAATTTACATAATATATACTTAGTATAAAAACTTGTTTTTAAAAGTGTTTTTTTATTATTAATTTATTTATATAAAGTATAGTAAAATAATATATAGCTGATAGCGTTTTTTTTTAAAAAAACCTCGTTAGTTGTAATTATGAAACAAAATAAGTAATCATTGTTATTAATGTGTCAATAAATTATAATCTTAGGTCTTATATTTGACGTTTAATTAACAATGTCAAGGATGCCGTGTTTGCAGCAATCTCTTTTGTTTAGATTTTTTACGCTATGCTAAGTATACAAGATATTATTTAGATTACAAAGATCATTAGAAAATAAAGAGTTGTATTAATCCTGCCTCGGCCCTCGGTAGTGTAGTGGCTAGTATGTACGATCGCACATCTGGAGGTCCTGTGTTCGAGTCCCGACCATGTGTAGTTAAATACTATTAAATTAAAGTCAAATATTTGTTAGATTCTCTTAGACATGCAGCTTCACAATGTTTTTCCACACCATAAAGCAAGTGCTAATCATGTTAGAAATTATTCGCACATGAAAATATCATAGGTGAATGACCCGAGATTTGAACCTGTACCACTCGTTTTCCAAAAGCGAACGCGTTACTATTAGCTGTAAAGGCCAAACATACAAGTTTAAGCATAATAACTTAAAAGTAGACTAATTGTAAAAATGTCCCATGTCCCAAGTTCTAAAAATTGTGTCGTTGTTGATGAAACATGTTCGTTCAAACGTCTTTTGTTATATAAACAAAATGATGTAATGTTACTTCATGACTTAATGTATAAGACGAGTAAAAAAATTGTTTAATTAATTTGGGATTTTTTATAGATTTTATCCAGATACTGTCTTAGTATGACTGAAGTCGTAACGTTTTAAATAATGATCCATTGTTGTATTCATTCAAACAATATGATAAAAACCATTCGCGTGTTTATTTTACCTCAACAATCAACTTTGTACATGAATCTAACTCTTTTTTATACTACTCTTTCTGTGCTAGCACTAATTTTGCCATCTCCTCCTTATATAATAACTAGCATTACCCGCGGCTTCGCACGCGTTCTAAAAATCGGTAATCAATTTCTTTCTGAATCTATAGCCTTCCTCGATAAACGGACTATACAACACAAAAAGATTTTTTTTCAATTCGGACCAATAGTTCCTGAGATTAGCGCGTTCAAACAAACAAACAAACAAACTGTTCAGCTTTATAATATTAGTATGTATTATGCGTCTACCTCTTAATGCAGGGGGAAAAGGTCCACTACGCTGCTCCACATACTACAAATTGTGCGGGATGACAATTGGTTAGGTTCTCTCAGATATACAAATGTTTCCTTACAATGTTTTAAATTAATATATTTTATTACTAAACATTGTAATATTATTTTTATTATTTGCATTTTATTCCCAAAAAACATATATTGTACATACACTTTGCTGGCATTTGTTTTGGCAAACTCCTTACTCCAACAATAATTATTTAGTTTAAATGTATTAAATATCCATTATATTATGTTAATAGGTTAGTTATCAATTACCTATATGTAATTACTATTTTAAATTAGGTAAAATTAATGAGTTACTCTCTCTAGTGCTAGCTAGGTCGTCCTAAGGTGCCTAGGCTAAAACCTATAAGCCTACGTGCTTCTCCACTCTCCAGGCTTTTATTGTATATCCCTCCAAAGTCCGGGGTAAATTTTTTTAAAGAGATTTTATCGAAAAGAGTTAAGTATGATTATTTTAATAAATTAGTTTTCTAATACACGTTATTTTTGCAGAATTTGGGAGTTTCTCGGTGGCTTGGCAAGGAGTGGCACAACTGTTATTATAACTACACATTACATCGACGAAACGAAGCAAGCACACAAGGTAAATAGCATTTCTTATATGAAAACTAGTTATTTACTGCTGATTTGCTTGCGGGATCTCTAGATGTTTTTTGCGGTTTGGTATAAAATATTGACTTATTAGTTATTTATATACAATCTATACTAATATTATAAAGATATTATATTATAAGTAAAAGCGTATAGCCAAACATATTTTTTGTACTTTTAGTTAGCGAAGCCGCGAGTTCCGCTAGTTTTTTATAAACTACTTACCTATATTAAGTACAATGATACTTGAATAACTTACTAACGGTTCATTTTGAACCAAAAAGGCGAAAATTATATCGATGTGGTCAATCCGATTAATTGATTGATGGAAATTCAGCCGGATCCGGCCTGATTGAAAATGACGCCGGATTGCAATCCCTATTTGTATGTAAGGATGTTTGTAACAAATTGGCTCAACTTTACTCAATTACTTACTACTTATAGTATTTATACATCGTGTTGTTGTTATTTAAATAATTCTTTTTTTACTTTATATTTTGTAATTTTAACGTAATTATAAATTCATAAATTATAATCACGAAAACATCAGAAAATTATGAGGACTCATGCAATTATTGCCATTCATTGTCTGATGAGAGCAAGTGTCATACAATGATAAATGTCTCTTAAGATAATTCTTAATAACGAATTTATCTAGAATTATCTCAATAGCTGTTGCATACATTTTAACGAACGTTTAATATAAATAATAAATTAAATTCGCTTTTTGTACATCTATATTTTCCTAACATTACCAAAATCTTGCCTTGCTTTTACCAAAATCTGATAACGACTTGAACAGTCTACTTATCCATACAAGAATAGAAAAAGATACACGGGAAGCGTCTCTACTCTCATACGGTCATACATATTAAATAGTATCTTAAATAGTACAACATATTATAAAACAAACTCCTCCGCTGCGTCTGTCTGTTCGCGATAAACTCAAAAACTACTGTCATGATTTTCATGCTGTTTTGACCAATGGATAGAGTAGTTCTCAAGGAAGATTTTAGTATATAATTTGTCAAGTTTTTGTATAAATTTACTAGCGAAACCCGTGGCTTCGCTCCCGCTAAATAAGGGACTTACCCGATCGAAACGAGGGCGAGTAGCTAGTAATACATGTGATTTACGCGAATATTCGAGTTTTTAAATAAAACTATCTTTCAGATTTTTTATGCGGATTGATATCATGATTATAAATGCTTTTCAGCAAACATGGTCACATGATCGATTTCTCCCGTGACCATTGCTGTGAAGCATTTGAAACGTTGATAATCAAAATTCTAAATAGATCCGCGACAAATTAGAAAATTTAACACTTTCTTAAGTTTACGCTAATATTTGACATCACACTACATAGTATAAAACAAAGTCACTTTTTCAGTCCCTATATCCCTTTGTATGCTTATTATCTTTAAAACTACGCAACGGATTTTGATGCGGTTTTTTTAATATATAGAGTGATTCAAGAGGAAGGTTTATATGCATAACTACCGGATCCCGCGGCTTTGCCTGTGCTAAATCTAGGGAAGGGCCCGAGCAAAGCGAGAGCGAGTCGCTAGTTATAAATAAAACTATCTTTTCCAATTTTGTCTCTCCCGTGACCATGATTGCTGTAAAGCATTCGAAACGTCGAGAACCAAAAATCCAAGTAAATCCCCGACAAACTCCGAAAATTTATAAATTAGAAAATTTAGTTTAGTATATGTAAGTATTTTCGTATTGCGTTCTATGCTTGCCTCACAGACTCTCGACACAAGGTAATCTACTGACACCATTGAAAGTGAAGTGTTATTGATTTAAAGTTTGAAACTATATAATTATTAGGTTCATATATTTTATGCTACATTATTACTTATATTAGTTTGCATAATAAAGCAAATAACAATAAAATTTAGACACACCTTGTCGTGTTTAAATAAATATAAAAAAAAGAGGTAAAAAATTGTTTTCATTTATTAAATATCATCATTTTATTGCGTACCAGATTCATATTAATACACATTTTCTCATAATAAAAATTCCATTATTTACCTTTTGGTTTGGAAACCTTTTGGTTCTTTTTTTATCATGGGTAGATCAATATGGAAAACAATTTCAATCGTCTTTTTTTGTAGGTATTAATTTATGTATAACTAGCATTTCCCGCGGCTTCGCACGCGTTCTAAAGACCGGAAGTTAATTTCTTTATGAGTCGCGCTGTATGTATTGCTGTGCTTCCCGTTTTTGCAACATTTTTCATTGATGCTCCGCTCCTATTGGCCGTAGCATGATGTATATAGCCTATAGCCTTCCTCGATAAACGGACTATCCACCATAAAAAGAATTTTTCGAATCGGACGAGTAGTTCCTGAGATTAGCGCGTTCAACCAAGCAAACAAACAAACTTTTCTGCTTTATAATATTAGTATAGATAAATAAAATAAAAAAATACCAACTCTCGTGCTAAACATCATAAAATTGAGCTAAACGTGTGTTTGTTAGTGGAAACGTATGAGGGCTTAATTCTAAAAATAGCATAATGTGATACCAATCAATCCATGGATCCCATGAAGTAGTAGTAGACAGTAGTAATATGATGATAGAGTTAAGAGGTGAAAAGCGGTATACTTCGATGATTACTAGTAAGAACTTTCGAGTTAAGGCACATCATAAATCATAATACTCGTATACTCGTACATTATGAATTTAATGTTAGTTTTAACTTATTTTTAGTTATTCATTTTTATTTTAAATTATAAATGAAACTATCTTTTCGGATTCTGTCGCGAATTTATTTTGATTTTTGGTTCCCGACGTTTCGAATGCGTTATTATATGCGTTAATGAATTTCCCAACGTTAAAAATTTTTTTTTAACGTTGGGAAATTCATTAACGCATACCATCTGGTTTGGCTAATACTACCCACTGAAACCCAACAAAAACGTCCTCCAAGATGAAAAATTGATATATGATTTATGGGTTTTAAAGTGAAAAAATATCTTGTTACTTATTTATTTGTTAAGTCCAACAAAGATTTACTTTTTTTAATGTTATGAATTATTTAATTGTTTTCCTACTGTGGTAAAGTTTCCGCTCCTTAACATAAATGATGACTCCAAATAACCGGTTTTAACGATTTTCTTGACTAATAATTAAAATGACTTAGGAAATTTTAGTTCTCTTGTCTAATGTGATAAAAGAAAGAGGTATCGTTAAGTTTCAATAACCTATCTATAGACCGTGCCACGAAAGATGAGACTTGACAAAGCACGTGGTATGACTTGCGCAGACTTGCTTCATGTGCGAATCATTTATATCATGATTACCACTTGTCTTACGGTGAAGGTAAACATCGTGAGGAAACCTGCATGTCTAAGAAAACCTAACTAGTTTTCGAAAGGCATGTGAAGTCCGCCAACACGCACTAGGCCAGCGCGGTGGACTATGGCCTAATCCCCCTTGTACTGAGGGAGGCCCGTGCCCAGCAGTGGGACGTTAAAAAGGGATGATGAACTCTTACTAACACGACTTTACCTGTGAAAAGCCACCGCTACAGACACTCGTCAAGTCTCATCTTAAGTGGCGCGTATTATACCTATGGTTTTCCATAGATATGAGTACTAACAATAGGACTGAGTTTTATAGAAATTGAGACCTTACCTTTTACCTTCCTTTAATACGGAAAACTTTAGGTAGATATTAAGTCTAAAAACAAAATGTTAATCATCATCTCGCCATTACTATAGTTTAAATATAATTATAATGTCGTATACAAAACCTTTCTCTATGTAAATATAAATCAAACTTAATCAATGTTTTCACGATCTTGCTCAAGATATCTCGTTTAAAAAATATAAATCAGACTATTATAGTGAGAAAAAAGTTTTGTAATACTTGAGAAACGTAGGAAAAAACCTATCGCCAAGGCTGAAATATCAGTTGAACTTAAATTGTTTTCTAACACGCCAGACCATTAACAATGGGTTGTACTTGAAGTAATTAAACATCTATTCAATTAGTGTTGAAAGTCCATTACTTTGTATTTACAACATATTTTCTGATTAATTTGCATAATGCTAGATTTTCTTAGAATATTCTTCATATAAAGTTGATACCTAATACGTTTAGCTATTTAATTTATGTTCAGAAAAGGAAACATTTTTTAGGACATTAACATAGCGTCATTTAGTCGGTAAAGTACGAGTCTTCTGGACACATATAGAACTTTAAATACATACGTATTATAAATGAAACTATCTTTTCGGATTTTGTCGCGGATTTATTATAATTTTTGGTTCCCGACGTTTCCAATGCTTTAGCAATCGTGGTCGGGAACCAAAAATCATAATAAATCCGCGACAAAATCCGAAAAGATAGTTTCATTTATAATGTCAAGTATTGGCGTAAACTTAAGAAAGTATTACATACGTATTATTAATATGATAAAACACCCATGATTGGAGTAGATACAGAATTCGTTGTCATCACACAAGTGGATGTCCCAGCGGGACTCGAACCCGTGACTGACACAGCAAACGAGGTCGCTACAAACTGAGCCAAACGAATTGTCCAATGAGATGTAGATGTAACATTATATTAAGTAATATTATTAAAATCAGAGAGAAACATTACAATTCTAAAAACCCAAATGGCTCGCTTACTTCGACTTAAACATGCGTAGACTAGATTTAGTCTACGAATGTTTATGTTAATAAACTTTTTTGCTCACATATAATTTCTTGTCTCATAAAGATCGATAGTGATGTAATTTTCCTATTATTTTCCTCAAATACAAATAAGGTCTTTAAACTATATTAATTTATATATTACCTACTTATAGAAATAGGCGTTGAAACAAATAAACATAAAGATGCAATGTATCCACTTTTATAAATGGACTACTAATTATAAATGCCATAGTTTGTATGTATGTTTGTTACTCTTTCATGCTGAAACGCTTATACGGATTGATCCAGCTTTTAAACAACCAGACACCCAAGCAGAGCCAGTGTATGTCACTAGTATAATTATAATTATATAGATTAGGAATTAATATCAAAGGGATTTTGCTACAAAGATTCAATTTGTAGCGAAATTAAATACTTATTTAGTACCATATATAAATATTAATTTCTATTGGATTCAATTTTGTGATATTTTTAACAGATCGGCCTTCTCCGTGACGGTCAACTCTTAGCAGAAGACTCTCCAAACGAAATCCTACGAAAATTCGACTGTGATACTCTTGAAGATGCCTTTTTGAAGATGGCACTCAGGCAGCACGATTCAACTACACGAAGATCGAGTAAGTAAAATTATAAATACGTTTGTTTCAGCTTGCGTGCACTTTATAGTTCCTAGATTTCAGACCTAAGATCTAGAAGTAGAGACCTAGTTCTAGTACATTATTTAGATAAAATATAGATCTTTATGAAATGTCACTATACAAATTAAAACCTATAATATTCTAGTTGTCTAAGTTCCGTTCACATAATGGATTCTGTAGATTATGGAAACTTAGTTTCGTAATTTTGGGAAGATTTTTATTACGAACTTGTAACTCTGTTGTTTCTTTCCACTCCACTAGCAGCATATTACATTGTAATTATATTGTTACGAACAGCTCGACCTCACTTCACTTGGGTCCGACCCTAGGTACGTTTTAACGGATTATGGAATATCTATGGCTGTAGGGTATAAATATACATATAAATATGATGAATTGTCGTGGGCTGTATATAACCTGTTTTTCCATGGGAATGATGATCTTTCGCGGCTTAAAGTATAGATATGTCATTCTCGATCTCTCTCTCTCTATTTACACGTAAAAGAGCACACTAACACTTCATTCTTTTTCGACGTGAAAGAAGAGTAAACAGGTAAACAAACAAGTAAACACACATCACATGTAGTATAGAATTTAGGTACTGAGTATAGATACCTAGGTAACGCCATATTTTCCTGAATTAATAACTAGAGAATAGCTTAACTGGCTTACCTATACCAAAGAATGGTGTGTTTATAGCAATCTATACGTACATTTATACAAAATTGAAGTGTTTGTTTTTAATTTCAAATTATCAGCTTTTTACTAAATGCATATTATGAAAGTATATATACCAGCAACAAAAAAACTATTTTTAAAATTTTTGTCTGTCTGTCTGTTTGTTCCGCCTAATCTCTGAAACGGCCGGACCGATTTTGACGGGACTTTCACTCGCAGATAGGTAATGTTATAAGGCTTAGGCTACTTTTTAACCGATTTCAAAAAAGGAGGAGGCAGAAATATTATTTATTTTAACTAGCGAAACTCTTAGCTTCGCTGACGCTTAATGTAGAGACGAACCCGAAGAAAGTGAGGGTGAGTCGCTAGTATAACATAAAAACAGAAGCTAATCGTGTTTTCCTTTAAACACCGAGGATGATGTTTTCAAATGGTACGATGTGATCTTTTATTATACCTACTTAGTTTCAATTAAACTGTATATTACTTGTTTACCTCTCCTACATAAGATGTATATGTACGCGTAGAAGTTCTACATAAGATTCTATTGCAGGTACCTATTCAATGACTATTTATTTTCAAAATTCTACCATGATCATAATTAATTAAAAATTGTAAGGAAAACAACAATAAAAAAAATCACTTATCAAGTAGGTACAGCCTTTTTGAATTATTTTTTATTGAAATTAAACTAGGCAATACCTTTTAGCTAATAAGCTAAAATAAATAAAAAATACGTAGGTGTCTATATGTATGAGACTACTTTTCGGCTGCGTTTTCGCTCGAGATTTCTTCCCTGTGCTATAGTTTTTTATGTAAAAAAAGCAACCTATATTAAACTAATTAAAATTCTTTATCACTACACAGTATAAAACAAAGTCGCTTCCCGCTGTCTGTCCCTCTGTATGCTTAGATCTTTAAAACCACGCAACGGATTTGGATGCGGTTTTTTTTAATAGATAGAGCCATTCAATATATTATGTATAATGCACTAGTGAAAACCGCGGCTCCGCGATTCGCTAGTTTTGAATATAAGAGTTGCCCACTGTTAAGCATGGGCCTAATTTAAATGCAAGATGGATTAATTCATAGTCCACCTCTATGGTCAATAGCGGGTTGGAATCCGGCCCTGTCACGAAATCGGTTCTAAGCGGACGTCTACTAAGATTCGATATTTAGTGATGAGTAAGTGGGTGACCTTTCGCTTTTATATATATAGATTACATAAGTTTAAAGTAAATTCTACATAAATTGTCAAACAAAGTAATACGCGGTAATAAATTTGTTAATTATTAAATAATAAATTTATATTAGTTATGTGATTAATAAACGCGTTAAACATTTTTATGACTTTTTTAACATCTATTTATCTACTTAGTATGAAATTTAATACATAAATGAATTTAGCTCTAGGTACTTTTTGCAATTTACATATTGGCTGTATAATAAACGGGTTTTTATTTAAATTTGAATATGAATATATACATGTGACAATTAAAGCGCGGATGTCCATCATAATATAGCAAATACAAGGACTAGACTTTTTTTATTTGTCAAACTAAAAGAAAAATCACCTTATAATATCTATCATGATCAATGCTCATATAGATGTCCGATGTTAAAAGCTAAAGTTCAGGTTTGTGGTTAAGCCCATTAAGGATCCCACTGTTGGGATTAATCCTACATACGAGTAGGCAGCTCACAGTCTACCAAGTACGATTGGTGGACTTCACATGTCTTTCGTTTACTGCAACTTATACTTCAAAAATATGGTCTGTAACGCATCCGAGCGAAGCTAACGTTATTCGCTAGTATAATAAAAGTCGAAATAAACAAGTTGTGATGTTTATTTAAACATTTCATATAAAAATTAAAAACATCATAACGATGATCATAATAAAATTGTTGTTCGTGTTTGACGCAACAACGTTGCTCCATATCTTTATTTGTTTATAGAAATCGATCTTATGTAGACTATTATACTGATGAGTTTTTTTACCAACTTCGTAAAGAAGAAGTTCTCAATTTGCCTGTATTTTTAGTGTATTTGTGTATAAATAATAATATTTTTAGGCGAACTAAAGCTGATCCCATAAAGTAACTTTGGCTTTTTATAATACAAAGTTAGATAAAAATTGTTATAGCCGTTTCTGGGATATATACAAAAAAACAAAAATTACTTTCTTAATGGTATAATATAATTATTTTTTCTTATTTTACAGCACTAACATCATCTCCTGACGTAGTTCCCGAAAACAACATAGCAAACGAAAATCAATATGAGTCAAGAGAAGATTTCAGTGTAGTCACTAGTAGTACAGATGTGAGTAACAAGTTTTATTTAAGAAATTATTCAATCTCTCTCTCTCTCTCTCTCTCTCTCTCTCTCTCTCTCTCTCTCTCTCTCTCACCATCGAAAATCACAATGACCGACTGTACGTAAGGGAGCGTCCACTTGCGTCTTGGAACCAAAGACACGACAAGCAACGAGTTATTATTTTTAATATTGTTCTTTTCCTTCTTTTTAAACGCCTATTAAGGACGTGTATTTGATCACCAATACTCTATTCTATAGAGACCACTTTTTATACGTCTATCAGGGCTCTAACATTGGTTCGGCTCGAAGGACCAGTGGTGACTATTGTTGCGGATTGCGGCATTTACGTATTTCACTATAATATGTTCTATAGATAGAGAGATAATTACATTCATTAGAACGGTTCGATTATAACAAACACGTTTTATAGAAAAATAAAATATTCGACGGGTACAAACGAACTAAAAAGATTAGAGCAGGTTGACAAAGTAGACGTATGAATCATCAAAACGGTTAAGTCGTTTAGTACAAGGGAACATAAGATCAGACATAGGTACATACAAACGGTTATAACGTTAGCAAAGTCAAAAGAAATAAATATGTTTATATTATTAATTGTAATTTTCCGTTGTAACCGTTTTAAATAAATAAGTGATAAAAAGGTTATATTTAGGTATAAAATAATACACCTCCATTATCTATTCAAATCTTTAAGAAGAATCGTTAAGAAGTTACACGCATCAAAGCTAAAGTTAATAATATAATAAGTTAAAATATAAGTGAGTACTTAAAAACTTTAGCATTAGATATAAGTACATAATACATAAATTATCAGTTTGATTAATGTAAACCTTTTAATGGTGGTTTTTGGAATGCCCTTTCATGGTCATTTTTTATCTTATGGTAAAAAAACAATAAAGTTTTATGAATAGAAAAGCAAGTAGCATTTGACCTTTAAGGCTTATGTAAAGTGTTGTTAAAGAATTCTATAGGAATTTAGAAATAAGCGGAATAATAAATTAAATTACACGCGACCATTACCACGCAAATGTCATAACAGGTTATTTAGTAACGAAAAAAAGGCAGTGATATTCTAATGGTAACACGCTCGCTTTGGAAACCGAGTGAAACGGGTTCATATCCCGGATCTCGCTCTTCTGATATTTTTTTTATATGAAATTACTTCTAAACATAAGTACAATTTGTGTTACGGTAAAGGAAAATTATGAGGAAACTTCTATGTTTCGATAGATACGTGAAGTCCGCCAATCTGCACTTGGGCAGTCGATGGCCTAATTACCCTCGTATTAAAGGCAGGCCATTGCCCAGGAGGGGGACGATTGAAAGGGTTAAATATAATTTCTTTTCCCTATCCAAAAGTTGCCTAGCATAGACCGTTCTCTAGCGATAAGGCCGCCTATTGTACTGTTTCTCTAAAACCTGCTACTATTATGTAATGTAAAATAATGGTGTGCAATAAAGAATGCTTGAACTTTGATAATTTATAAAAAAATATCTTATTATTGTAGAACCTTAGAATTTTCTCACTACTCGTATAAACTGTTATCGCCCTTGACATTTAACTTATGACCCTAAGTTACCTTGTGATAATTAATTTCAAAAAGGCCTTTTTAAAAGTTGAAGCATAATATGTATATATTAATGTGTTTCTTAATTAGTTTTGTTTGTTCGAATACAATATTGATTTTTACAAATTGTACCTATATTATATGGCAGTAATCAGGCTACTATAAACTACAGTTTATTACTCCTGGATTTTGTTGAATTTTACTGAACAGATAAACTAAGATCAGCAACTGTACCCTTTTTTTTAACGTTGGGAAATGCATTAACCCAAACCACAAGGTGGTTATGAGGGACTCGCCAGCCTAAAATAAGCCAGTACTACCTACTAATACCCAACGGCCTTCACCCGTCTAAATGAGGCGTCGCATGATCGCTTGCGCATTCAACTACGACGCCACGACGGCCCGGCTGGTCTGCCAAAACAGACCACACGGCCAAGAAGGTTGCTCCACAGTCCACTCTGCTTTTCAGTGAAGTACTAGGAGCAACCTGAGTTTAAAATAATTACTACTTTTCAGGTTTTAACAACTAAAGAAAAACCGGATCGTCTTCAAAATATGAAAAAAGCGCGATATAAAGCAGTGTTCATAAAGAGTTTACAACAGTTTGGCAGGCATCCGGGGTAAGTGGAAATTGTTTATCGAACAAAAATTTGTGTTTTAGTAATCATAATACTACACCAGTACAAAAGCCTATCCCATGCAAAGATATTGGAAGTCCTAATTCGGCCTATTTTTGTATGTTTGAATAGTTAATAAATGACGTTGTTAGTTAAACTGTTCTTTTTTATAAATATGTGAAATATAACGTATTTAAATAATGTATAAATTTTAATTAAATAAAAGTTATTTTTCGGATTTTTTCACATCATTATTTTAATTTTTGGTCAAGACTCAGCAAGCAATCTCACGACTCGAGCAATTATGGTCACGGGAGAATATACTGAATAAGTTGTTAAATTCATACTAAAAATTTTTACCGAAATAAGCAATTAATTAAAGTAAAAGCGCCGTCTGTGAATATACACTACGTACCCATCATCTGATATTTCAAATTCAGTAAAATTTAAGTTGGTTAAAGAATTATAAAAATTGTCTCAATATTTGAAATTCCCATACTTTTTGAAGTGAAAACTACTTGTATATAGCATCGTTGTGATTTGAAAGTCGATGAAACGAAAAAGCGACAGTAAAAAGAGATAGACACTTAAACTCATAACATTTAACGTGGGAGAAAATGAGATAGGAAGATCATTACTCAAAGCAACAATTATCCTCTTCCCGTAATTTTACATTCGTCTCATTATCTTTAAACCAAAACTTTTAAAGGTTTCACTTCTACCTACGTGTGAATTGCACACATGCTTTTTTATTATAAACAGATAAAAACATACACCATAACCGTTCACTTCCTTCTTTTTTGAAAGCGGTCAAAACAATCAACTATTTGATTCAACTTTCAAATTAGTATCGTGTGAAGGACGCTTAATATTTTACTTTACTTCCTCTAACGTGTCATGTCTAAATTAATTACATCGTCTCTGCCTTTTTGGTGTGTTGTCCTGGGTCGAGTCCAGGGTCGGGCCAAGTTTAGTTATTCGAATCTATGCATTTAGTAAGCCTCCAAGAGCACGTAAAGCCATCGGTCCTGCGCCTTTTCCCGTCCAGTTAGCTCTCACTGCGAGTATCGAGGGTCATCCCACCGGAAGTGACAGGAACAAAGAATGCTTTTCTGTGTGCGCTTTCCCTCACACGTGCACTATAATATCTCCTGCGCAGTTTCAATGAGATTGGCCGCCAAAATCGTAATCGGTCGGAGAACATTATTATATTGGCTATTCAATTCAAATAACAAAGACTGAGGACTGAGGTAGTACTTATAACAAAAGTAGGGTCAAACAGCTAGTTAAAATTTTTGTAGGGAAGTCTTTCCGTCTTCTATTCACGTTTTAGTCAGACTCCATATTAGATGTCGGAAGGAATTTTAGTTGTACGTGAGTCTTATAATGATATTGATTATAATAACAGTGTTTGCACTTTGCTAGCAATTGCATTACACGCGGGTTTGCCTGTATTTTATTCTGTTCATTACTTAACATTTCTGGCCTTCAATATTTTTTTCCCAGGTTTTTTATTTTGTATGGAAATATTGTATTACATTTTATGTTATTTACTTCATGATTTTGATCACAAATCATAGAATAATTAATCATTCAAATCTGTACATTAAATATTTCTTGGATTTTTAAAAAAATATATAATATACATTTTCAATAATTCATTATTATCGACCCATAGTTTTTAAAATTTTTGTCAGTTTGTTTTGCCTGTGACTGCAGTATGAAAAAAGCTTTGAACGGATTTTGTTGAAATTTGGTATGATGACAGTTATCTCGGATAATATATCATCTCCGTAAAATCTATATACAAGTGTTCTGTGATACTAACCGAAAAAAGTTCCCCGAAAAAAATGAAGGTGTGTCGAGTATATTTTAAACGACTAAAGTCAAATTCACCATTTACTTAGGATGTTTTTTTAAACCAATAATTATTTTTTTCAGCACTTTTTAAATGATCAACTAAACTGTTTCAATGACGTATTGAGGATTTTCTTTTTCTTTTATATAGATTTTGATTTTTGTCTAGATTTTCTAGATATATAGATTCTTTTATATTATATATAGATTTTGTTTATTTACACAGAGGACTGTTTTTCTCCCTACTGTTCCCTCTCCTACAAGTGGTGGCATTCTTCCTAGCGGTGGGACACGACCCGAGGGATTTACACATTGCCGTTGTAAATGATGAAGCGAAGTATTTTAACGGTTGGTTTATTTTTATTATTACTTCATACATACAGTGTTGATACAGTTAAACATTTGTTTAAGAAGAATAATTTTGTAATGCATTGATGGGACACACAGCGTCATCGAGTTCCATGAAAAGCTACATGGTTTGTGTTATGGATACAGATACACTACACATATATATAACTTGACTGGAAAAATAATATTATAATTTGTCTTAAATAATAAGCTTATAAAGTTATAATATACATATACTAGAAATACTAATTTAGAAAAACTTTCTACAAATTTTCTTTATAAAGTACTAGCAATACGCGCGGCTTTGCCCGCGTTCATTTTTTTAATCGCTACTAAACTTCATTCGATCACTCGCTGGGTTGAAAATTCTCCAAAATTACTCCAGCTTTAATATACTCCTGAGCCGCGCGGCTACCTACTTCATATATTATGTGCGGTGCACTTCTCCTCCTCTCCTGTTATTGTAGTTTTATTATGGATCCTTATTTTTTCTTGCAATTAAAATAGCCTATATTAATCAGTGCTAATGTAGCATTCAAATGGTGAAAGAATTTCTAAAATCAGTCCAGTACTTTTTGAGCCAATTCGTTACAAACACACTTACATACAAACCTTTCCTCTTTATAATATTAGTATAGATTTACTTTAAGCAATTTTTTTAAACTTTAACTAATTTTCAGTGGATTACGAAGCGTGTAGAAACGGCAGCGTGACGAGTGTTCATCAGAGGGAGGACGAAACCTGTGAACAGTACATGTTGAGTTGTTGGTTCTTAATAGAAATGGAGAAACGGAAGTTATACCCTGTAAGTACACATACCATACATATTCAGCTTTTTTTACCGTCCTACAGCTGGGTATGGGCTTCAATACGAGGGGGATCAGGCCATAGTTGACATGTCTCTCCAAAACATGATGATATTAAGTTCTATCAGAGGTGCAAGACCCGGGATTTGAACCCGCTTCACATAGTTTGTTTGTTGAGCGATATTTTCAATTGCAAATCATTTTCAACTTTACTTTTAACGTGAAGGAAAACATCGTGAAGAAACCTGCAAATCTGAGAGAAACTAGCAAGTTTTTGGAAGACATGTGAAATCCACACACTTGGCCTAATTCCTGTCCTATTAAAGAAGGCCAATGCCCAGCAGTGGGATATTAAAAATGGCTGAATACTGAATGGTTTTTTGAACAAAGCTAATATATAATTTAAATCTAGACACAATACAACACAGTAGAAGAAGCAAAACATGCAGTGGCCAAAAGATATCTGTACGGCGCAGTTCATTTTCGAAGCAATTTCAGTGAAGCTCTCGGCACTCGAGTGACTGACGGCCGCGTGGATGATGAGACGGTCGACGAGAGTACCATTAGTGTGATGGTTGATATGACGGGTAATTATTTTAGTTTAAGCTTTTATGTATGTGTGTGTGTGTGTGTGTGTGTGTGTGTGTGTGTGTATGTGTGTGTATTTGTGTTTGTATGTATCTATGTTTGTTCGGGTAAATCTTGCAATTTATTTTTGAAAGATATAGTTATACATAATATTACAATAAACTAAGACAAATCATTAAATAGGTCATTAAAATTTTATTAAAATAGTAATTATTATTTGTACTATGGATGAATCTGTTTTGTCTATCTTAGACCGAATCACGAAAATATTACTGGACAGATTTAAATGAAATTTAGTACGACGATATAGTTATTATCCGCTATCCGGGTTCAGGGTTTATATCAAAGAGGGGATGAAAGTTTGTGGTATGAATCATTTCTTAAGTAAGAGATACTAATATATAGTCTATCTTATAATCCATTCTAACCGTTAAAACATATCCGAGCAAAATGGGTCGCTATATCTAAACTAATATTATAAAGCTGTAGAGTTTGCTTGTTTGTTTGTTTGTTTGGTTGAACGCGCTAATCTCAGAAACTACTGGTCCGAACTGAAAAATTCTTTTTGTCTTGGATAGTCCGTTTATCGAGGAAGGCTATATTATATCACGCTACGACCAATAGGAGCAGAGTATCAATGAAAAATGTTGCGAAAACCTAATTTTCTATGGCATAGGGAATTGGGCACAGCTGATGGCCTCTGGATAATGCGTAAGGGCTATGGAAAATGTGGAAAACTAAATAGAGTTATGGAAGTTATGGATGGACTAAAATCTGGATATTGCGTGAGAGTACCGGACTACTACTATATTATATTAATCATAATATACTATATTATAGTAGTAGTTATATTATTTAAGTAATGTATTACAAAATATTTTCAGATCATCAGATATCTATTTTCGTCAAGGGCCAAATGCACAAAGCGTACGAGGCGTTCGCGCGACGAACGATGACAGCGTGCGGGATGAACGAAGATCTAGTACAAGTGAGATGTACACCGTACATAATAATAAAATTCTAACTTAATTTAATGTAATGTACATAGAATATTTTTTGGACAATCTTATTGAAATAGTTATTATTTTCGATACAGAAGCCGACTCTATAGTTTTTAGGACTTTTGTCTATCTGTCTGTGATCGCATCACAAGAAAATCACTGAAAAGATTTGGATGAAATTTGGATAACCAGCTATTATCTTACCAAATTTCATCCAAATCTTTAACATATAAGATACTTTTTACGGCAGTAAAATATTTAATTTCTGAGAAATGTATACCAACCAGCACGTATAAATGGAAATGGACGAATCCGAGCTCAGCGAGAGTGAGTCACTAGTCCTACTAGTTCTAAATAAACCAACAAGCTGAGGTCTAACTGTAATTTTATATATGCATTCTTAGATACCAGTGAGATTTGAAAAACCAATATATGGAGTTATGGAAGCTGAAGTCGTACAGTTTATGGCTCCGGGAGTTATGGTCACGTGAGTATTTACTCTTTTTATAACTAACTTACTAACTATATACTTAATTCAATTTCAGTAGTCGATTCGAACTTTCTTTTGACTGTAGTATGATGTTAACAGTTGAAGATTTTATAAAATTGAGATTGAATTGGAGTTAGAAGGTAGATTTACGAAGGTAGTCAAGTTCTTCAACAACTTTTTTCAACTTTTGGGCCATTCTTTAATATCAGAGGGATCATAGTCCACCATGATGGCTTGGTGTGGGTTCGATTTGGATTTCAATTATGTTTATACAGTAGTTATTGTATAGTCTGTGAAATCTTGCTAGTATATCTCAGACATGCAGGTTTCCTAACTATGTTCTTTTTCTATTCCAATTGTTCAGAGGTGCCTCGGATATGTATTCAACCCTTTTAACGTTGGGAAATGCATCGACGCATACCACCAGGTGGTTATATGGAGCTCACCAGAGTACAATAAGCCAGTTATAGCCACTAAAACCCAACGGCCCTCACACGTCTTAAGGGGATCGTTTGCGCATGCAAATACGACGCCATGATGGCCCGGCTGGTCTGCCAAGGCAGATCACACAGCCCACATGCCTCACATTCCACTCTACTATTCAGAGAAGTACCAGGAACAACCCTGACAAATCGCCCACCGAAGTGGGCCCTCCCTTCAAAGCCCACCGAAGTAGGTATACCACCCTTAGCTTCGCGCTGGTCGGGTGCTTTACGCTACTAAGCCCCCCATCAAGACAAGGTGGGATGGGGGGATTTGTCCAACCCTCAGTTAACGTGTTACCACTTAGTAATTAAACAAGATATGATAATTTCCAGGATAATCTACTTCCTAGCCGCCATAGTGACGTCGACACTAATGATCGCGGACCGGCTCGAGGGCGTGTGGGAGCGCAGCGCGGTGGCGGGAGTGCGCGCGGTAGAGATGCTTCAAGTGCACGTCGTGTTGCAGGCCCTCGTCATACTCGTGCAGGTGTGTCTGTCTCTATGTTATATATTGACTGTGAACTGGCAACCGGTCCTATCTCAATTTTTTGTTCCAAGTTGTTTTATATTGTCCTATCACGTTTTTATATTAGAAGGAAGCATATAATGCTACTTTACTATTTATTAACATGTGCAATTAAATTATTTAAAAACCACGTATTTTTATTTAATTTACTAGATGCTATGTTAATGACTCAAACAAGTTTTTTCTTCATCCTGTAAAGTTGTCAAAATTGAGATAATACCGGTTGCCAGTTCGCAGTCGATATGTCGCCGTCGTCTGGTTGAATCTACTATTTGATTGAATGACTAGCGCTAATGAGAGCGCCATCTAGTTTCGTGGTAAGCTACGACGCTTGTAGCAATTAAAATTGAAATTCATATAAATTATAAAAATAAACATCCGTCACTGGAAAACAAATATTCGTGCCCAACAAATGAATGCCTCCAGCGAGAGCCAAACCCGCGACCGCTGCTACAGCAAGTAACATCACTTAGTTAAACGTGTCGTCAAACACGAATATAATAATAATTGTATTCATCATCAGCCCTTATAACGTCCCACTGCTGGGCACGGGCCTCCCTCAGTACGAAGGGGATCGGGCCATAGTCCACCGCGCTGGCCTAGTGCGTGTTGGCGGACTTCACATGTCTTTCGAAAATATATATCTTCTCTGTATCTATAAGCTTTCTCAGACACGCAGGTTTCCTCGCGATGTTTTCCTTCACCGTGAGACAAGTGGTAATCATGATAGAAATGATTCGCACACGAAAATACCAGTGGTCCGAGACCCGGATTTGAACCCGCATCACTCGGTTATCCAAGCGAACGCGTTACCGCTGGGCTACCACTGTCTTTTGTTAAAATTAATATAGAATATTATTTAATTAAATTAATAATGTAACAATCCTATTCCAGGCTATAGAAATGATGGTGGTATCGTACGTAGGATACAGCCTGCCCTATAAAGGTTCTCTATGGTCTATGGGGTTGCTGATCTTCATGCAAGGGTTGGGAGGCATGTGCTATGGGTTCCTGCTCTCCGTGCTATGTTCGAGCTACACTCTATCCTTCTTTATAGCTACGGGCAGCTTTTATCCCATGATTTTGCTATGTGGTGAGTACTTTTATGGATCATAATTTATGTATGAGTAAATATAGAGCTCCATTAGACTAATCTTAATCGATTTACCTTTAAAATATTAATATTAGTACTGCATAAATTAAAATTTTTTTCGATAACTAATCAAGTGGGAGTATCTCTTGGTTTGTAACGAAAGTAAAATAAATTGACGATGACATTTAAAAATATAATTATGTATTTGATCATTTAAAAAAATATATTAATTTTTTTAAAAAAAAGAGAATTGTTTTTATAGTAAAATTAAACTAAAGATCTTAGAAAGACTTTAAATTTAGTAGAAATAAAAGTTTGACTTGGTATATATGAATATTTTTTGTATAATTCAAAAACAATTTAAAACTAAATAAATCCAAAAAAAGGTAGCAAAATTTTCCATCTCACTTTAAGGGTTAATAAAACATTTTGTGTAAAACTTTCTTATTACGAAACTAATATACGCGACAGATTTATAAATAATAAACCATTCTATCCCTAGGAATTATATGGCCAATAGAAGGTATGCCCTACGTCCTACGCATGGTCTCCTTAGTGCTGCCCTTCACCCTCCCCGCGATGTCTCTCCGGGCGATGATAGAAAAGGGTTCTTCAATCCTCGAATCTGAGGTATACTGTGGATTCATTGTCACATTAGCCTGGATCGTTGGTGCTCTCGCCCTTTGCCATTTACGGCTAAAGTACAAAAAAACGTAAGTTGTATTCTCCATAGTGATATTCTCCATAGTTACATTCTCCATAGTTGTATTCTCCATCTTCTCCATATGTAACTTATTCGTTTGTCTGTGAATTGTATTTGAATTGATATGGGGATAGGTTTTGTATAAGCATATTTTGATGATGATAATTGTATTTAATAGTAAAATAGTTAGGCAAAGTGCTGAGTTTTTGGGAAGTTTGTCAGTGTTAGTTATTATTAATATTGACTGGCAAATGTTAATGCCTTACTTGTATAGAAATCTCAAATAAGTTTGTGATAAAGATGTAGGTGCTGACATCTTTGTTGCTATTATATATGTTGACAATTTTCTAGAAGACATTATAGTGGATTATAATCAATATTTAAGAATCTATTATTACTGTGAACAATTCATTACTTTAATATATCTTTCTTTATTATTCTTCTCCAAAATAATATTAGTTTAAAGAAAATTTAGTACAATTTAAGGAAACATCTAGAAAAAATAGAGTAGTTCCAATAATATCCCTTATAATATGTCAACGGACGGACAGACAAATGTAGGTATATTATTATTAAAATAATTGACGGGTTAAGTAATTTTGATTGTGTCGAGTGAATGGTTTATATGAAATTGAGTTTCCGAATTGGAAATGTGTTTCTTATATTTTTTTTATATATAGGTGAAAGCTTTTTGCAATAATAAATACTTGTTGTATGTTTGTTGAACGATTTTATTTGTCTAAGCTTTCGTTTAAAAAGGGGATATTTGCCATGATTTTCTTTTACTTTCATGAATTGCTTTTATGACTACTACTGATAATTGTTTCCATAGAAAGAAATTGGACACAAAGAACACCTTTTTGAGATGCATTTTTTTTTCTTTCGTGAATTTAACATAATTTTAATAACAAATCGTTACATGTAACGCCATCTATTGATAGTTTTTTGAACTAATTTTTCTTTGTTCGTGATAAGAAAAAAAAATGTCTTTATTGAAAAATAAATACATTGGTACAATCTTACACAGCCCTAGCTCCTGAACTAGAAACCTGTGTTTCAGGAGCTAGTACCTTCCCATATCAAATAATTCACTTTCAATGTAACAAAAAAAAGAGAAAGATAATAAAAAAATAAAATAAAAAAGACCCCATAGTATTATCGTGAAGTATATAAAAGTATGGGAAAATGTGGTATATTTCCCCTTGTATTTCAGTGATATGTGAGTGTTTTATTGATTCAAAGGTTTTATTTTCTAAATTGTATTATATTTAACGTCATCTAAGTTTACTATAAATATTAATATTAGAGCTTAGAGCTTATTTTTTTTTTATTTTGAAGAAATGGGTAGATGACGTTAATATATAAATGGTGATGATAAATAAGGAGCCTAGCTCTCGGGTAGCTGTGCAATGTACAATGTACAATATGCAATGTTCAATGTACATTATACATTGTATACGTGCAATGTGCAATTTACGTACAATGTGCAAATAATTTTTATTTTTTATTCTTGTATTATACATTATACAAATTTCAATGTAGTGTATAATTTACGAAGTACTATGTATAATGTGCAATGTACATAGTGTAGTTGATGTCACAGCATTAATAGTTGTAAGTTTGGTTAAATACCAATTGTGATTTATACATAGTTTGTTTGTATGGCTTTTTGTAAAATAAAGTGCTATTTCGAAATCATTTTATGTTTTATTACTTTAATATTTTACACCATTATATATGTTTATTTGACTAAGAATTTGGTTTCCGGCCTTTAGAAGATGGATAGAGCCGAGTGAAATGCTAGTACTTAAATATTATATATTATAAAATAAAGGCCGCGTCTATCAGTCTGTATGTCATATAATTATCATAACATGTTATATTATACCTCTAAAAAAATCTACACATGATTTTTATCACTCATCTTCACATCTTTCGTTTCAATGTTTTCACCTAACGCAATTTGTATTTCGCCAAACGTTTTCCCCTTCGTTTCTGGCAAGAAAATGGCGATTATTACAAAAAATAACACACACATTGAGCAGTAAAACCAGTAAGTGGTTGCGGGACCCAAAGCTGTGGTCATCTGTGCGAAAGACTTGGCAGTAACGAATACCATGAAGATGGATATTGTGATACTTATAGTGACTCCTGTTGCGCGTGATGTTCCGTCGAACAACTCAGATGGTATTATCCATAGAAGAGTTCCAATTCCTGGGAAAAAATGATAAATCAAATCAAATCAATAATTATTATGATATAAGTTGAAATACTGAAATATCCATTGGTGAAAATCGCATTAAAATCGGTGCAGTAGTTTTTGAGTTTATCGCGAACAGACAGACGAGGCGGTGGACTTTGTATATTTGACACGTTTGGCCCAATTTGTAGTGACCTACTCGCTGTCCTGGTGGGAAAATTAATTTGTTGAGCACGAATGTTTGTACTCCAGTCAAGGGTGTTTATATTTATAAATTTTGTATAAGACATGGTTGCCTTGGTTGGGTCTTCGAAGGTATCCAGCCTAGCAGATCTGAAGGTCCTAGGTTCTAGTCCTTAGTCAGGCTAAGTATACCCAGTCCTATAACGTCGAACTAGACTATACCTATTACATTTGTTTTCGGCATACTCACTACTCTATAATCACCTACAGTTAGCTGGTCTCAGTGAGATTTGCCCAAGTTGCTGAGATTCTTTTTTCTTTTCAAACTAACTCTACTTTTATTCACTATATGAAATATTTAGTTTAATCTTGTCATTAATGAATTTTAATGCACAGATACTTCACAGTTTACAAACAAGTTACATAAGTAATTTACACTTAAACACTTACAAGAGCTGAATAGGTAGGGTAGGTACTATCAGACAGTATTATAAATAGTTAATCGGCTCAAAAATTAAGTGAATATTAAAGAGCGTAGATGAACTAAATAAAGAAATAAACTTACCGACATTAAAAAATATAATGATGATGACAAGTGACACAATCGGCAGGTAGTTCATCAATCCGGCTACCACATAGCTTTCATCTTCAGTAATCTTGAAAAATGTACCGAGCCCCAACTAACAATAACAAAGTTAACAACAATAAATACCGTAGTAGATAAGTTAGTAGAAAGTTAATTTATACTTTGAAATATGAAAAAGACTAAGTCTGTCATTCCAAAAGTATTAAAAATTCAAAATAGATTCTATTTTTTATATATAGTAAAAATGAAAACAGAAAAACTCTTAAACTGATTGATAAGGAAAGTTTAGGCATTAAGGTTGTGTGCTAATCCGCCGAAATGTACACGTGATTATAAAAGAAGTCTAAATAAATCACGCCGACTTGGAGCTTTATTGGCGTGAAACGCGTTAACAAATGAATATTAAAATTATATGAAAACAGGTATTACAGAAATATTCCTTATTAACAATATATTTAACAAGGTTTTTTCTTAAAATATACAAACGTAAGGTACCCAGAGACACACTCGAGCGAAGCAAGGGTAAATCACTAGTCTATGTATAAGTATATATGGAACATTAACCACTCACCATCCCTATAAAGAAACCAATTAGCGACGAAAGCAAAATAGTCCTCCTTCCGAAAGTATTCATGATCAAAGTCGTACAAACACACGTCAGTATCTGAATTGCGCCAACAATAACCGAACCTACTTCCGGCGGCAAACTTGTATGAGACGCCTCCATAATAGTTTGTAAATAATTATTTACTCCATTTATTCCTATCAGTTGAGCTCCAACGCTTAATAAAATGCTTAAGGCTAAAGCCTTTAAAAAAGTCTTCTTTTTAAATAACGCTGATTTGTCTATTGTCTTTTCTGTTTGATTGCTAAAAATCATGTAGTCGTCTAGTTCTTGTTTCGCTTGTATTTCGGAATTTCGGATCGTTTTTAGTATTCTCATAGCTTCATCAAGACGACCTGTAATGATAGGCTATACTGTATACATACAATAAAATTCTTGAAATATAAGTATTTTTGGAAAATATATCGTTTTTAGAAATTTTGTGTCTATTAAAATTTTATTATATAAAAATTAATTAATTAATCAAATACCTTTAGAATACATGTGGAATGGCGTTTCCGGTAAAAAGAATAAAGGCACAGTAGCAACGGCGAGGACGCCAACGTACACGATGCTAAACGTAATATATGGTAGAAATGGGCCA